>JAQPPZ010016919.1:8750000-10000000 GCA_028583015.1 Wollemia nobilis
TATATTAACTTTAATAAATAACTTATTTATTTTATAATTATTTACTTCTTTTAATAAAACCTGTAGTCACCTAAACACGTCATGTTTAGGAGACTACCCATATGGGCACATCCGAAAACCATATGAATCCTCTTGGATCTCTCCAAGAGCAAGAAGTGGTCCTAACCACTCAAGCATGGTAGTTCTAGCCCATCTAGGCTTGGCCTCTCTCAAGAAGAGTGGCCATCACACCTGGCCATTGAAGACTACAACGGCCACATTGGGCTGTTGAACCTGATAGGGGCTAGGGTCACACACAGTTTGGCCATGAATACAGGCCCAGATCATGCAGTCTAACTGCACCTTTGCATGGATAACGGGAAGATTTTGGTGAGGAACTCCCTAAGATCCTCCTAAATACCCCTTCGATGCCAGTTTGTGACTGATGCTCCTCACCCAAGATGGTTAGTCGCATGCAATTTGGATTGAAGCTTCTCTAGGAAGCCAAAGTTCCAGATCTGAGAGGGAGGTCTACATATATACTCTCCCACAAAAAGTAAAGGATTCATGAAGTTTTAGAGTCAAGCAGCGAAGCCCTATCGAAATGGATAACCAAGGTACACCCATTTTGAGGAGTATTGGAGCACCATCTAATGAGGCTACAATCATGCACCAGTTTTTAGATTCATTATTCTCAACTGCTAATCAGTGTAGGAGACACACCAGGTGACCCTTGAACATCAATTGCAGTAAAGAGGATAACACAACAACCCATAATTCACAAGGAAAAGAGCTTCATATCACGGTCGCTATCTCAAACAGTGGCCTACAGGCTTATTTTAGGGTATAGACATCATTTCGGTATTGCTTTAGTCGAGATTCATTAATTTTATTAGTTAGTTCATAGCTTAGATCCACTTTCATTAACATATTCATTTTGTATTTCATAGCTCTATATGCATCTATTATTGTGTTCATGCTTGTATATCACTTTGTTTGTCATGATTATTTAGATCTGTTAACAAAGGCCTCATTTGAAGAGGTGACCTATCTGTATCACCCAAATTTTTTGCACCCTTACCTTCAGGCTAAAGGATCCGTGCCCGGAAGGGGGATGCGAAAAGGATGGGACAATACCTCGGACGGAGAGGCCCTTTGAAGGTCACGCCTCTCGGGGGAGGGGTATAAAGGTGAATTTTTGATGGATGGTGGGGTTCACCAGGAAACTTTGAGTGGCAGTTTCCATGCCTAGGTTGAGAATGGGTTTGATTTGTTCATTTTATGTTCAATCATTCGGATTCCTAGGTTGGCCAAAATGAAGCTAAGCTATTCTATATGAAAATTCTGATTTATATGAAGACAATAGACATAAATGAATCCTAATGCGATTAAATACAGAGAATATGTTAAATGGAGAAGAGTACACCTGATTTTTGATGTCTGATGAAGATTCTGAAGCTTGTAGGAGTCCAGATCATCCCGGATATGACAGGATCATCTGTAATTGTACAGAATCATCCCAAATCATAGGAGATCATCTGAGATCACCCAAGATCATCAATGACCTGACGAATTCGTCAGGCGAATTCATCAGAAACCTGCAATCAAGAAAACAGACACCAAAAACCAAAAATACTATTGCAAGAATGATGCAAAGTGATAGAAATAAGAGTGTAGATGCTTAAATAATAAATCCAGATATCAAATTAAATGAGATGCAATGTTTTGGTAACTTATTTTGAATTTTATCATGCAATTATGCTAAATGAGGTGAACTCCAAGATGCAAAATAGAAGTAAATTAATCTAATGCACCAATAAATAAAGAAATGAGATAGAAAATGCAAACTCGGGACACTGATTGCCCCCAAGCTGAATTGCAGTCAAGATCATCTGCAATCATACGAGATCATCACCGATCTTGACAGGATCATCCGGAATTGTGGTTGAATCGCCTGCGATGATCCGAGCTATCTTCGGTTGAAACACAGTGAAATCCTGCAATAAAACTTGAAAACACAAATGCGAATGATGGGAGATCAGGGAGGGAGTCAGGGAATCAGCCAGGGGGATAAACTAGAAAAATCCTAGTTTATATAGGATTAGGGGGAGGTTAGGAGGTTGGGGATCATCCCAATCTAGGAGATCCTCAACGTGGGAATCTCCAACCACGTAGACACGCTTCTGCCCAAGTTGGAGAGGTTGTTGGAACATAAGCTAATTATGAAAATTTGGTTTTGGGACGAAATCGTCTGGATGTTCTGTTCTAGACGAATTCATCCGATTTGGGACGATATCGTCAGATCGGCGACGATATCGTCCAATGGTCAAAACAACCTCTAAAAATGGTGCAAAAAATGAGGTGAGCGGTTAACGGGCGGTTTCGGGGTTAAAATTCAAATTTTTACCTTTTTACTGATGGTTTAACTGCGCCAATTTTAGGGTGCTACATTTTGCCCCCTCTTTAGCAAATTTTTCGAAGAAAATGCGTTAAAGACGAGTTCTTCACGCTTTACGAGAAAGCAAAAATTTATTCCATTTTTTAGACGATGATTCTAGGTCGAATCGTACGACTGTTTGCTATGGTGCCCCCTCCGAGTTTTTACCCAAATCGAACATTTGAGGTAAAAGCGCGAAAAAGCAAAAAATTAAAAATGTCATTTTTAAATAAAAATAAGAAAAATAGGGTAAAACCCTAATTCATTTTTACTGTTCACTTTCGTTGTTTCAGAGCTCTACAGGCGAAATGGTGGAAACGGTGCACAGATCGACAGAGGTCCGACGCGGGTTGCGGGTAAGGATCTAAACCTAGTTTACTATGTTTTTAACTTGATTTACTTGATTTTTTATTTGAATTTTAATTGTTTTTGGGCATCGTGGCCATTTTTAGGCTGTCGACGACATCGGGATGAAATCATCCCAATTTCATCGAAATCGTCCCTAGATCGTCGATTTCGTCTAGGGACGAAATCAAAGAAATAGGGGCGATCCCGTCCAATAAGGGGTGATCCCCAAATTGAATAACGGAGATGATTTCATCCTATTGAGGATGATCTTGTCTAAATTTGGTACGATATCATCCAATAATGGGCGATATCAATTTTTATGGGATGATTTGATTTTAATTGATTTTTTTTTTAATGATTATGTACTAATGATTTTTGTTGTTTTATTGTTTATTTTGTAGAGGGGATTGCTAAAGAGTCGGGAGTGGAAATACGGAGGTCTCAGAGATGACTTAGCCATGCTCGATCAGGCCGAGCGAGACAGACTGGTAGAGGTAGGACTGTAGCATGTGGCAGAGATGCCACAAATTCCTACAGACATGGGGCTACTGATAGCCCTAGCAGAGAGATGGTATCCGGAGTCGTCCTGCTTTCGGCTATCGACAGGGGAGATGACTCCCACTCTAGAGGATGTATGGAGGATCTTGAGGATCCCCATACATGGTCGATTCATGACCCCTTCGACCAATCAGGGCCATGCTATGATGAGATTGTGTAGTGACCCAAGCTTCACCCTGGAGAAGGGCGGAGTGAACATCGAGGCTTTGAGGCGGATGCCTAGGGCATCTCGGTTGACCCAAGTTTTGGTAGGGGTGGTGGGTGGCCTTCTTCTATGCCACCAGAGTGGATGCATATTATCGTGGCTACTCTCAGATGTGGTCTATGACATGAGAGACCATGGATACAGGTTTGCTTGGGGTAGATTTGTATTGTGCTAGTTGTATAGGATCCTTTACGGGGTCGTATACAAGGGAGGTCGATATCTGGTGCTGACATCGCTGCTACAGATTTGGTGCTGGGAGCACATTGCGGTGCGGAGGCCGATAGGGCTTCCACTGACAGGAGTTGATCGGGAGAGACCCCGGGTTTTCTATTGGTGGCTCTAGAGAGGGTCATAGTGATGGATAGATCTATCGATGTCCCGAAGGTTGCTAGATGACCTCACCCTAGATCGGATCACCTGGAGACCATGGAGAGAGCATCCAAGGTGGGTAGAGGATGGACAGGAGTTGGCTCGCATCAGGCGAGTCATATGGTTGAGGATAGAGTGGGGAGAGGTAGAGCTCCATCGCTATGACCAAGTTTTGAGGTAGTTCGGTCTACAGCAGGGGATCCCTTCTCTTAGGGATTATGAGTACTCTCGGACTATGCGGGATAGTACCACATTGAGCGGGGCTCCAGACATGCAGTGGTTCTAGAGTCAGGATGCTGATGATGCCCCCATTCAGCCAATGGATGGGGATGATGTGGGGGTAGCAGATGGGTATGATGCCTGGTATGCAGGCATCCACCCTCCTTGGATGATGAGGGCATAGGGTCCGATGCACGCTATAGTGCAATGGATGGAGAGGCGATGCCAGGCTGCCATCGATGCAGCGAGGAGTCACAGAGGGAGGGATCAACGATGACCTCCTCAAGAGAGACATCGAAGAGTACCACAGGCTCCAGAGAGACAGCAACAACCAGAGAGGAGGGAGGAGAGGAGAGAGAGACTCCCTTCTCAGTAGAGGGATAGGCCACCATCGCCCGATAGGGGCAAGGGTGTCGAGGTGGGGGAGAGCAGCGAGATGGCAGCTCTTTGAGCGGAGAATGCCCGCCTACGAGCTCAGGTGCAGACTCTATAGGATGAGGCTACATGGCTCAGGGCTCGGAGCGGAGGGGCGAGCATTCTGGAGCTGGCATGGGTGGTTGCTCAGACCATGTTCTACCAGGGAGTGTACTACCATGTGGTTCTAGAGGGCCAGAGGATACAGTTGCTAGCCGGCATTGCGAAGCCGATCAGGATGGGGTCATCGAGGACATCATCATGATCGACGTCGAGGACCCACGATACAGGACGGGCTTCGATGGGACCACCTCCTCCACCTCAGGGCGGGAGAGGAGATGAGGCTGAGAGCTCGAGGGCTTCTCGAGACTAGATGCACATTGTACATAGACTATATTTTTGAGATGATTGAGTATGCCAGGGTATAGATTGTGGCATACCAATCTATTTTTGATATGATGTATATACTTCTTGATATATATATGATGTTCTTTTTGTGATATGACTTGTGCATATGTTTTATGATGCTTTAATATTTTAATTGTTGATTGATTATTCATGTAATTATGTCGTTTGAAAATATTATAATTTTATGTCATGCTATAAAATTTAAATGAAATAATCTGATGTAAACAAACTAGTTGTTGTGGTGTGATTTGATGAAAATAAAGTGACTTCTAACAATAATTTCAAAGGACATTGTCATTGTTACATGACCATTTCATGGAGTCACCGCTCGCTAGGTCATCAAGCTAATCCCGGTATGAGAGAAATATTGCTAAAAGTAAAAGGGTGCTTAAGAGACTTTCTTAAGACTTTGTGTTGTGATGATGAAAAAATGATGATGGTGATGATTTGTTTTCAGATTTCCATGAAAATATTATGCATGAAATATTAAAAATATGATTTTTGCTAGGCATAAAATTCCTAAGTATGATAGAAATTTGAACAATTCCCTAGGAATTATACCATCGTCGCAAAAAAAATGAATGTTGACATAATGAAATGAAATAGGAAAGTTTTCGTTCTTTTTAAAGCACAATTGTGTAACATAATGATTTAAGCCATATGCTTTTATGGATTAAATAAATGGGAAATAAAATTAGAATGATGGTTTGCGCTAGGCATAGAATTTTAGGTATAGACTTATACCATCATCGCGAAATCCAAAGAAGAAATTGATATAATAGTTTTATTGCATAGTTGATTTTTGATTTTGAGATAAACAAAAAATATAAAAATGAGGACTTGCACTAGGCATAAAATTCCAATTTAGGTTTAGGAACCATACCATCGTCGCGAAAGTCAAAAATATATAAATGTGAATTTATTGCTAGATTTTTGAACATGTTTTGAAAGAAATTTTGGATTTTTGAAAAAAATGTATTTAATTGATTTTACGCTAAGCAGATATTCTCAAGTAAGAAAATCAAATTATTCTAGAATATTTGAATAAATATTTTAAATTATCTCAAAGACAAAATTTAGATTTATAAGGAACCCCGTGTGCATACGTGAGTTCATTGCCGATCTTGATCTATCATAATGATACAAAATCTCTCAAACACAAATGTGTGTGCAATTGTATTGTTCATTTACCGATTTTGAGCAAGATAATTTGATACAAGTAATTTGAATTAACCAAATGAGTGTTCGTTGACCATGATTTATATGCATGTAACCGTACCAGACTACTATGTAAGTCGGGTCATCAAGAGCTAGCTGATCCATGAGCGGACATAGGTCTGTACAAAATAAGGTCGCTAATGTGACAGACATATCACCACGCTAGGAGTTACCCAATGCCAAGCGGGTTGGGCACAAACCACCTGTTATGGGGCTTACCTCATGATTTTCGAATAATTGAGAATTCCAGGGATTCAAGCTCATTCACCCTTCTTTTCTTTCAAAAGGGGGGAGGGATTTATTGCTTTTTGCTTTTTCTTTTCTTTTCTTTTTATTTTTTTTTTTTTTGTATTTTTGCTTGACACTGAGATAATGCTGAAATATTGTTGAGATGGTACAAAATGATATTGAAATAATGCTTCTGAATAATTTCTCTTTTTCTCATGATTTTTCTTGATTTTTTTTTCTTTTTCTTTTTCTTCCTATACTAGGGATACTTGCTCGGATTGGTTGTAGAGCAAGGGATTTTTATTCTGGGCAGGGGTGAGCTTGTCCTTTTGTCAATTCTCAAAGATTCTAGACCATGTGCATGATAGGATAGCAGGGGAAACTTTTCGCTCAAGAGACCACTTCTACTATGTAGCATCATTTTGAATTTGCAATGAAATCATTTTAATGTGAAAAGGTGTACTTGGTTCAAGTAAATAACAAGATCAGTTCTCTATGCTCAAAACTTTATTTAATTCAACTGTGGACTTTGATATAAGAGAGATTAATAATCATACCAAATAAGATCAAGATATTTATTCATGTGAGTGTGAAAGTGAGGGATTCCAAATAAATGCTAATTTATCCAAAATAACTAAAAATATAAATGCAATACTTCAAGAATTGACAAGTGCAAAATAGAAGATGTTTTTGAGGATTTTGATGATTTTGATTTTTTTATATTTTGATTTTAATTTATGAATTGAGAGAATACATAATATTACTATTTTTTGAAATTTTTATATGAATTACTAATATGAGACAATATGTATAATATATACAGTGACGAAATTACCAGATTTATGCATAATAGCGCTTAAGATGCATAATGTTCATAGGTTCTTTAAGATATTTACCATCTAAGGTAGCTAATCTGTATGCTCCCGATCCAAATTTAGCAGTGATAATATATGGCCCAAGCCAGTTAGGCTCAAATTTACCTTTAAGGTCTTTAGTTGCATTAGTATTTTTTTGATTTTCTTTTAAGACGAGGTCGTCGATCTCAAAGGATCGATTATGAAATTTCTTGAGATATGCTCATTTGAGCTTGTTCTGGTAGGCACAAAGATGCTCCAAAGCATTAATGTGCTTCTCATCTAGGAGTTCCAGCTGACTAAATCTGCCAGCACGATATTCATCTCCTACTTCAGTATCTTGAAGTAGCAGAGCCAAAGAAGGAACTTCTAGTTCAAAGGGAAAAACAGCTTCAACGCCATAAACCAAAACAAAAGGTGAAGTGCCCGTGGGAGTACGAATGCTAGTTCGATAAGCCCACAAAGTAGGATATAATTGAATGTGCCAATCACGGCCAGATTTATTGACTAGTCTCTTGAGGATTTTAATTAATGTTTTATTAGATGCTTCTGCTTGGCCATTACCCTGAGGATAATAGGGAGTGGACCAATGATGTTGAATTTTATATTTTTGACATAGTTTCTTTACATCTTTGTTTTTGAAACAAGTTCCATTATCCGAGATGAGATTTGCAAGAATTCTGAACCTACAAATAATTTGATTAAGAATAAACTTGGAAACTTGCGTTCCAATGTAAGAAGCTAAGGGCATAGCTTCAACCCACTTCATAAAATACTCGGTGGCGGTTATGATGAATTTGTGTCCATCAGATGACACAAGATTGATTTTTCTGATGATGTCTAAGCCCCATTTTGAAAAGGGCCAAGGAGATGAAATAGCCTGTAGTTCTTGTGCAGGCGCATGGACAAGGTCAGCGTGTTTCTGGAACTTGTCGCAATGGCGCACGTAATCATGTGCATCATTCTCCATGGTAGGCCAAAAATATCCTATCCTAAGGAGCTTCTTAGCAATGGCGCTACCACTAAAGTGTCCCCCACAAGATCCATCGTGGGCTTCACTCAAAGCTGATCTAGACTCTTCTAGATTCAAACATCTCAATAGGATACCTTCAAAATATCTCCTATATAACGTATTGCCAATTATTACGAAGCGACTTGCTCATCTACGTAATAACCGATGCTGGTTTCTATTAAAACCTTCAGGGAAGGTCCCATTTTGAAGAAAATTGAGGATATCAGTGTACCAAAGTTTAGGAGTAGTTTCGTTGATTAGAAACACATCCAAAGGTTCCAAGCATGATTTAGTTGAAGCGGGTTCCTGGAGTCGATGAATAATGATGGTAGCATATTCGTCATCTAACTCCAAGGGTAAAAGAGATGCAGCTGTGGCCATAGCGTCAACCGCACGATTGCTAGTTCTAGGAATAGCTTCCAAGGTAACTTGATCAAATAAAGATATTAATTGTAATACATATGCTTTATATGGGTGCAATTTATCATCTCTGGTCTGATAAACATCATTAATTTGATTTATAACAAGTTGAGAATCACCGAAAACTAATAGATTTTTAATTTTCAGTGCCAGGGCAGCTCGTAATCCAAGGATTAGAGCCTCATATTCAACAGTGTTATTAGTACAGGCAAACGTTAATTTAAAGGATAGAGGTATGAGATGTTTCTATGGAGATATCAAAATAATACCTACACTAGCCCCACTCATGCATCGGGCTCCATCAAAGTATAGGGACCATTGCTCTGAATGATCTACCTCTAGTTTAAGGCATTCGTCAGGAAACTCAATGACGAGGGGATGGGTGGACTCTAAGGGTGCAACAGATAATTGATCTGCTATGATTTGACCCTTAACAGACTTATGTCCTATAAACATGAGTTCAAACTCGCTTAGAGCAAGAACCCACTTTGTTGTGCGACCAGATAAATAAGGTCGACTCATGAGATACCGCAAGGGATCGGATTTAGCAATAACGTATGTTTTCTGACTGAGCATATAATGGCATAGTTTCTGTGTAGAAAATATGATCGCTAGACATAACTTCTCTAATGTTGTGTAGTGGGTTTCATAACTAATTAATGTTCTCGCTAATGTAATAATTAGCACGCTCTCTTTTCTCATCATCAAGTTGAGCTAACATAGCTCCTAAAGCAAAATCTGAAGCAAAAATATACAAGATAAATGGGCGATCGAGTTTAGGTGGTGAAAGTACAGGTGGGTTAAGAAGATATTGTTTGAGGAGTTCAAATGCTTCCTTACATTCGTCGTCCCAATGGAAAGAGACATCCTTCTTAAGAAGCTTAAGAAAGGGTCCAGTTTTATCTGCCAACTTATCGATGAAGCGACGGATAGCTTGAAGCTTACCTTGTAGACTCCGTAATTCAGATATATTTGTAGGTGCGGGCATATCAGTGATAGCCGTAATCTTGAGAGGGTCAATTTTGATGCCACGTAAAGAAACTATAACCCCCAATAATTTACCTTAATTAACTCCAAATATACATTTGGCTGGATTCAATCGGATAAGATATTCTCTTAACCGATCAAATACTTTTCTCAAGTCATCTAAATGGTCATCTTCTTTAGTAGAATGAGCTATAATGTCATCTACATAATCATGTAGTATATCATGCATCATATCATGAAAGATATAAGTCATGGCTCGTTGATAGGTTGCACCTGCATTCTTCAAACCGAATGGCATCACTTTCCAATAGAAAGTCCCCCAAGGGGTAATAAAGGTTGTTTTAGCCTGATCTTCAGGAGCTATCCTGATCTGATTATAACCAAAAAATCCATCCATTAAGGATATCATTCCACTCCCAGAAGTAAAATCAATGATCTGATCCATATTGGGAAGGGGAAAATCATATTTAGGGCATGCAACATTAATATCTCTAAAGTCTGTACAAACCCTAACCTTAGTAGCTTCTTTCTTAGTTACTGGAACTACATTCGAGATCCATTCAAGCATAATCAATGGCTTGTATAAAAATAACATTCAGGAGTTTTTCTAACTCCCCTTTGACTAGTAAGGCCACTTTAGGATGCATTTTTCTAAGCTTCTGCTTAACAGGTTTAGCATCCGGATGCACTACTAGGTGATGCATAACTACATAAGGGTCTAAACCTGGCATATCTTCATATGTCCAAGCAAAGACATCTTCATATTCTTTAAGAAATGCAATGTATTTATCCCATTTTTCTTGACTCAATTCTGATCCAATGTTGATTATGTGAGGGTTATCCTCGGTTCCAATGTTAATTTTTATGACATTTTCTACTTCCATGTGTAGATCTCTCTCAAAATTAGGTGGGGCGGGTGAAACACCCAATTCTTGTAATTCCTCCAAGGTTAGCTTGGATAATTCATCTTGAGGAGTCGTGGCCTCAAGCTGGGCTATACTAGGTATAGAGCCATCAAAATAAAATCCATTATGTAATAATTCCTCGACGGAGACATCGTGAAAGATATCTCCCTCCAACTCATCGTCGGATTCAGCGATCATCTCAGGATAAGCTATAGATAGCATATTACATGTGAATGTCTTATTCATTAAACGCAAAGCATCGTGTTCATCTAAATAATCTTGGTAACATATAAGATGGTCATCATCCTCAAATGGGAATGGCTGACCCTTACTAGAAAATAGGCCCACACCACATCGGGCGGGCCACGCTTCTACCTCAAAAGGTTCTTTCATACCATTCTGGAAAGGTCCCAAACCTTTCCCTTTATATCCCAATTTAAGCATTATAGGTTTGGCTTTAATATACTCATTAGTAAAATAACATCGAGCATATCCATCATAATGAGTTCTGATGTTTCTGGGTATTCTACCCCAGTCATATCCCTTATAAATAAAGGCACAACTCCCGACTTGGTAAATACTTCCCATAGGCTGTGGGAGGCCCAAGGTATGAGGAGATGGTGGCAAATTATTTAAAATAAGGGAATCTTGCATAGAAGCATTCATTTCTTCTGATATAAGAATTTTAGATAGATCGGGTAAGAGCTCATCAATGAAGAGCATAAGAGGTAGAAGGAACATTCCCTACGTCTTCCGATGCGGAAAATATGAATTTGGTGGATGTAGACGATGTAGAGGTGTCGATAGATGGGTCTATTACAGGTATGGAAGTTATAGGAGTAGAACAAGAGACATTGGTTGTGGGATTAGGATCTTTCTTAGGTCCTAATGTGGTTTGTTCAGAAGATGGTTGAGCTATATGTGAAGGTGCAATTGATGGAGAAGAAGTAGATGACGTTGTGGGTGTGAGTTTCACATGTTTAGATGGATAATGAGAATTAGGATGTGTGGATGATAGAGCAGGGTAAAATTGAACTCCAATAGGTTCTGCCAAAGCACACATATCAAAGGGTCTTGGATCACCATGAATGGTAACCAACTGATTCTTAAATTCGAACTTAACACATTGATGTAAAGTTGAGGGAACAGCTCGCATCGCATTGATCCAAGGATGACCCAAGAGTATATTGTATGATGCAGGGCAATGTACAATAAACACAGTCGTATCCAAGGTTCTTGGACCAACTCTGCAATGGAATGGTAATAACTCCACATGTTTCTTGTGTTTCGTCATTGAAAGCTTTTATGATCATATCAGTTATTTTCATTTCATCACTTTGGTAGAAGTCAAAAGTGCAGATATTTAAAGATGAACCATTATCAATCAAAACTCGTTTGACTGCTACATCTCCAATTAAGGCAGTAATATACAAGGGGTTATCTTTATGTAAACTATGTTGCGATATGTCTCTATCCCGAAAGTCAATACAATCAACTTCACGAGTTATTATAGTCATACAAAAAAAAAATGTATCGCTCCAAATTTTTTGCACCCTTACCCTCAAGCTATAGGATCCGTGCCCAGAAGGGGGATGCGAGAAGGATGGGACAATACCTCGAACTGAGAGGCCCTTTGAAGGTCCCACCTCTCGGGGGAGGAGTATAAGGGTGAATTTTCGACGGATGGTGGGTTCACCAAGAAACTTTTGAGTGGCAGTTTCCACGCCTAGGTTGATAGTGGGTTTGATGTGTTCATTTTTATACTCAATCATTCAACTCCTAGGTTTGGCCAAGATGAATCTAAACTATTCTATCTACCAATAATGATTTAAATGGATATAGAAAATAGGAATGAGTGCTAATAATAGAGAATATGCTAATTAGAATGTGTCATACCTGATTTCGAATTTTTGATGAAGATTTTGAGTTTTGTAGTAGTCCAGATCGCCTCAGTTCATACGTAATCGTCTGAGATCAGACAGGATCATCTGATATCTGATGAATTCGTCAGAAACCTGCAATCACAAAAATAGATGCAAAATACCAAATATGCAAGTGCAGAAGCAAAGGACAATGGTAGAAATAATAGCAAACATGCCTAAATAATGGATTCCAATAACAAATAAGGAAATGCAATAGATTTAATGATTGATTTTAACTTTACCATGCGATTATGCTAAATGAGGTGAACTCCAAGATGCAAAAAAACATAATAATTCAAGACAATGCAGAAATACAATATGAAAAATGCAGAGAAAGCTAAAGGAATGCAAACTCTGGACTCGGATTGCCCCCAATCTGGACTACAGTCAGGATCACCTCCAATCATACGAGATCGTCCGTAATCATCCGAGATCGTTTACGATGATCCGAGCTATCTTCGACTGAAAAACAGTAGAATTCTTGCAAGAAAATGCAAAATATAGAACACAGACAGTAGTAAGAGGGAATAAAGAATTAAATCTGTCAGCTAAAAGGTTTCAGGGAAATCATGATCAAGGGGAGTCAAGTAGGGTCAGGGGGGTAAACTAGAAAATCCTAGTTTATATAGGCTTAGGAAGAGGTTTAACAGGTTGGGGATCATCCCAATCTGGGAGATCTCCAACAGGGAAATCTCCAATTGCGCAGACACGCTTCTGCCCAAGTTGGAGAGGCTGTTGAAACAAAAGCTAATTATGAAAATTTGGTTTTGGGACAAAATCATTTGGACGTTCTGTCCATGACGATTTCGTCAGATCTGGGATGATCTCATCTAATCTGCGACGATATCGTCCAACGGTCAAAACAAATCCTAAAAATGGCACGAAAAATGAGGAAACGGGTAACAGGCGGTTTTGGAGCGGTTTTGGGGTTAAAATTCAAATTTTTATCTTTTATCTTTTACTAAGGTTTTTAACCGTGCCAATTTTAGGGTGCTACATTTTGCCCCCTCTTTAGCAAATTTTCCAAAGAAAATGCGTTAAAGACGAGTTTTTCCCATTTTACGAGAAAGCAAAAATGTACTCAATTTTTTAGACGACGATTCTTGGTCGAATCGTACGAATGCTGACTATGGTGCCCCCTCCGTGTTTTTACCCAAATCGAACGTTTGAGGTAAAAACACGAAAAGGCAAAAATTAAAATGTTGATTTTTTTAAAAATAAAATTAAGAAAATAGGGTAAAACCCTAATTCATTTGTACTGTTCATCTTTATTGTTCCAGAGCTCTGCAGAGAGAAAAAATGGTGGAGACAACGCACAGAGCGACAGAGGTCCGATGTGGGCTACGGGTAAGGATCTAAGCCTAGTAGATTAGTTTTGATTTTGCTTTGTGCAATTTGTGGATTTAAATTTGGATTATTTGGGGCATCATGATCGTTTTTAGGCCGTCGACGACGTCCGGACGAAATCGTCCCTATTTCGTCAGAATCGTCCCTAGATCATCGATTTCGTCCGAGGGTGAAATCAGCAAACTAGGGGCGATCCCATTCAACAAGGGGCGATCCCCAAGTTTGCGAAATCGAAGACGAATTCATCCTACAAAGGATGATTTTGCCAAATTTAGGACGATATCATCCGATGGTGGATGATAACATCTTTAACTTGCTTTTAAAAATGTGTTTAATTTGATTTTAATGATTGGTTTTTAATGAATTTTGTTGTTTATTGTTTGTTTTGTAGAGGGGATTACTAAAGACCCGAGAATGGAAATATGATGGACTAAGAGACGATATAGCCGCGCTTGACCAGGCAGAGCGTGACCGAATATGACAGGTTGGGCTACATGTGGCAGAGATGCCACAAGTACCGACCTGACATGGGGCTACTGATAGCCCTAGCAGAGAGATGGTATCCGGGGTCATCCTATTTTTGGTTACCGATAAGGGAGATGGCTCCCACACTAGAGGACGTATGGAGGATCATGAGGATCCCCATACAGGGACGGCTCATGACGCCTATGGCCAATCAAGGCCAGGTGATGATGAGACTGACCGGAGACCCGAGCTTCACCCTAGAGAAGGGCGGGGTGAACATCGAGTCTCTATGACAGATGCCTGGGGCATCTAGGCTGACTCGAGTTTTGGCGGGGGTGGTAGGTGGCTTCTTGTCGTGCCACCGGAGCGGATGCGGACTCACCGTGGCTCCTCTCAGATATATTCTATGACATGAGAGACCACGGGTACAGATTTGCATGGGGCAGCTTTGTACTATGCCGCTTGTATAGGATCCTTCACGGGGTCGTATACAAGGGAGGTCGATGTCTGGTTTTGACATCGCTGCTGCAGGTTTGGTGCTGGGAGCACATTGCGGTGCAGAGGCCGGTAGGGCTCCCATTGATAGGGGTTGACCGAGAGAGGCCCCAGGTTTTCTATTGGTGGCTACAGAGAGGGTCACAATGGTGGATAGATCTATCGATGTCTCGAAGGTTGCCTGGACGACCTCATCCCGGACCAGATCACCTGGAGGCCATGGCGAGAGCACCCCGGGTGGGTAGAGGATGGGCGAGGAGCTGGCTCACATCGGGCGAGTCTACTGGCTAAGGATGGAGCGAGGAGAGGTAGAGCTCCACCGCTATGACCGGGTACTACGACAGTTCGGTCTACAGCAGGGGATCCCTTCTCTTAGGGATTATGAGTACTCCCAAATTGTTTGGGATAGTACTACACTGAGCGGGGCTCTAGACATGCAACGATTCTAGAGTCAGGATGTGGACGATGCCCCCATCCAACCAATGGATGGTGACGACACTGGGGTTGCAGCCGGTTATGATGCCTGGTACACAGGCATCCGCCCTCCTCGAATGACGAGGGTGCAGGGTCTAGTGCACGTCGTGGTGCGCTAGATGGGGAGGCGGCACCAGGATGCTATTGAGGTAGCACAGGGTGACAAGGGGAGAGAGCAGCAGAGGTCCCCATAGGAGAGATGCTAGTGGATGGCACAGGCTCCATAGAGGCCGCGAGAGATAGGGTGGAGGGAGGAGAGACTCCCTTCATAGCAGGGGGAGAGACCACCATCGCCTGGTAAGGGTAAGGGTGTAGAGGTAGGGGAGAGCAGCGAGACGGTGGCTCTTCGAGCTGAGGTTGCCTAGCTTCGGGCTCAGGTGCAGACACTACAATATGAGGCTACACGGCTCAGAGCTCAGGGCAGAGGAGCGAGCACTCAGGATCTGGCGTGGTCTATTGCTCATACCATATTTTACCAGGGGTTGTACTATCAGGTGGTCCCAGAGGGACAGAGGATATCATTGCCAACCCCCATTACGGATCCGATCATGATGGGATCGTCGAGGACATCCTCACGATCGACGATGAGGACCCGAGACATGGCCCAGACCTCTATGGGACCACCTCCTCCACGTCAAGGTGGGGGAGGAGATGAGGCTGAGAGCTCGAGGGCTTCTCGAGGCTAGCTACTGTAGAGTGCAAATTATATTATTATTACTTTTGAGGGGATTGAGTATGCCAGAGTTTTGATTGTGGCATACCAATCTAGATGATGTACATAGTTGATTGATGATATATATAGATTGTATTTTTGATGATATGACTTGTGTATCTATTGTATGATGCTTGAATTGATGATTTGTTTTTAGATTTTTCACAAAATTATGCATGAAATATGTTTAAAAGTGATTTTTGCTAGGCATAAATTCCTAAGTGTGATAGATTTTTGAATAATTCCTTAGAAATTATACCATGGTTGCAAGATGGAATGTTTTGACATAATGACATGAAATAGAATATGTGTTCGTTCGTTTTGAAGCACAATTGTGTAACATAATGATGTAAGCCATATGTGTTTTTAAAATGGATGGGAAAATAAAATTAGAACAATGGTTTGCGCTAGGCATATAATTTATAGGTATAGACTTATACCATCATCGCGAAATCCAAAGATAAAATAAATATTTTAGTTTTATTGCATGATTGATTTTTGATTTTTGATAAACAAATAATAATAATATGATGAACATGTTGTTTGCAATCATTTTGCAATTTTGTGACACAATGTATATAATTGTTTTTTTATACAAAACAAAATTCTTGAAATAAGAGGATAAAATTGTTTTGAAAAGAATTACAGAAATATTTTAAATTATCTCAAAAACAAATGTAGGTTTATAAGGGATCCTCATGTGTAAACGTGAGTTCATTACCGATCTTGATTTATCATAATGATACAAAATATCTCAAATACAAATGTGTGTGCAATTGTATTGTTCATTCACCAATTTTGAGCAAGATAATTTGATACAAGCAATTTGCCTTAACCAAATGAATGTTCGTTAACCATGATTTATATGCATATAACCGTACCAGACTACCGTGCAAGTTAGGTTATCAAGAGCTAGCTAATCCATAAGCCGATATAGGTCTGTACAAAAGAAGGTCGCTAATGTGACAGACATATCACCATGCTAGGAATTACCCAAGGCCAAGCGGGTTGGGCACAAACCACTTGTTATGGGGCTTACCTCACAGTTTTTGAATAATTGAGAATTCTAGGGATTCAAGCTCATTCACCCTTCTTTTATTTTCAAGGGGTAGGGAAAGGATTTTATTGCATTTTGCTTTTGCTTTTCTCTTTTGCTCTTTTTTTTTTCTTTTTTTTTTGTATTTTTTGCTTGATATTTGAGATAATGCTGAAATATTGTTGTGATGATACAAAATAACATTTTTCTTTTTCTCTTTTTCTTGCACTTTTCTTTTTCTTCCTATGCTAGGGATACTTGCTCGGATTAGCTGTAGAGCAAGGGATTTTTATTCTAGGTAGGGGTGAGCTTGTCCTTTTGTCAATTCTCAAAGATTCTAGACCATGTGCATGATAGGATAGCAGGGGAAACTTTTCGCTCAAGAAACCACATCTACTATGTAGCATCATATTGAATTTGCAATGAAATCATTTTAATGTGAAAAGATATACTTGGTTCAAGTAAATAACAAGATCAGTTCTCTATGCTCAAAATTTTATTTAATGCCAATGTGGACTTTGATATAAGAGAGATTAATAATCATACCAAATAAAATCAAGATATTTATTCATGTGAGTGTGAAAGTGTGGGATTCCAAATAAATGCTCATTTATCCAAAATAATTGAAAATATAACTGCAAACTCCAAGAATTGACAGGTATAAAAAAGATGTTTTTGAAGATTTTGACAATTTTGATGTTTTTGTATTTGATTTTAATTGATGAATTGCAAGAAGAAATACTATTACTTGTTCTTTGAAAAATTTTTTGATAGAAATGGCTAAAAATGAAACAATATGCAAAATACAGTATATACAAATGATGAAATGACCCAATGTTTTATGCATAGTAGCGTTTGAGATGCATAATGTTCATAGGTTCTTTAAGTTCTTTACCATCTAAGGTAGATAATTTGTATGCTCCCGATCCAAATTTAGTAGTGATGATATACGGTCCAAGCCAGTTGGGCTCAAATTTACCTTTAAGGTCTTTAGTAGCATTAGTATTTTTTTGATTTTCTTTTAAGACAAGGTCGCCGATCTCAAAGGATCGAGGATGAACTTTCTTGAGATATGCTCTCTTAAGCTTGTTTTGGTAGGCACGAAGATGCTCCAAAGCATTGATGCACTTTTCATCTAAAATTTCCAGTCGACTAAATCTGCCAGCACGATATTCATCCCCTACTTCAGTATCTTGAAGTAGTAGAGCCAAAGAAGGAACTTCTAATTCAAATGGAAAAATAGCTTCAGCGCCATAAACCAAAACGAAAGGTGAAGTTCCAGTGGGGGTGCGAACACTAGTTCGATAGGCCCACAAAGCAGGATATAATTGGATATGCCAATCTCGACCAGATTTATTGACCAGTATTTTGAGAATTTTGATTAATGTTTTATTAGATGCTTATGCTTGGCCATTACCCCGAGGATAATAGGGAGTGGACCAACGATGTTGAATTTTATATTTTTGACATAATTTTTTGACATCTTTATTTTTGAAACAAGTTCCATTATCCGAGATGAGATTGGCAGGAATTCCAAACCTACAAATAATTTGATTAAAAATAAATTTGGAAACTTGCGTTCCAATACAAGAAGCTAAAGGCATAGCTTCAACCCATTTTGTGAAATACTCCGTAGCGGTTATGATAAATTTATGTCCATCAGATGACACAGGGTTGATTTTCCCAATGATATCTAAGCCCCATTTTGAAAAGGGCCAAGGAGATGAAATAGCCTGTAGTTCTTGTGCAGGCGCATGGACAAGGTCAGCATGTTTCTGGCACTTGTCACAATGGCACACATAATCATGTGCATCATTCTCCATGGTAGGCCAAAAATATCCTATCCGAAGGAGCTTCTTAGCAATGGCGCTACCACTAAAGTGTCCTCCACAAGATCCATCGTGGGCTTCACTCAAAGCTGATCTAGATTCTTCTAGATTCAAACATCTTAATAATATGCCTTCAAAATATCTCCTATACAAGGTATTACCAATAATTACGAAGCGACTTGCTTGTCTACGTAATAATCGGCGTTGGTTGCTAGTATAACCATCAGGGAAGGTTCCATTTTGCAAAAAATTAAATATATCAGTGTACCATGGTTCGAGAGTAGTGTCGTTGATTAGAAACACATCCAAAGGTTCTAAGCATGATTTGCTTGAAGCGGGTTCCTGGAGTCGACGAATAATGATGGTAGCATATTCATCATCTAACTCCAAGGGCAAAAGAGATGCAACTGCAGCCATAGCGTCAACCGCACGATTGCTAGTTCGAGGAATAGCTTCCAAGGTAACTTGATCAAATAAGGATAATAATTGCAAAACATATGTTTTATATGGGCGTAATTTATCATCTCTGGTCTGATAAACATCATTGATTTGATTTATGACAAGTTGGGAATCACCAAAAACTAACAAATTTTTAATTTTCAATGCCAAAGCTGCTCGTAATCCAAGGATTAGAGCCTCATATTCAGTAGTATTATTAGTGCAAGCAAACGTTAATTTAAAGGACAGAGGTATAAGATGTTTTTGTGGAGATATTAAAATAATACCTGCACCAGCCCCACTCATACATCGGGCTCCATCAAAGTATAGGGACCATTGTTTAGGATGGTCTCGCCTCTAATTTAAGGCATTCATCGGGAAGCTCAATGATGAGGGGATGGGTAGACTCTAAGGGTGCAACGACTAATTGATCTGCTATGATTTGACCTTTAACAGACTTTTGTCCTATAAACATGAGTTCAAACTCGCTTAGCGCAAGAACCCACTTGGCTGTGCGACCAGATAAATACGGTCGACTCATAAGATATCGCAAAGGGTCGAATTTGGCAATAACATACATTTTCTGACTGAGCATATAATGTCGTAGTTTCTGTGTAGAAAATACGACTGCAAGACATAACTTCTCTAATATGGTATAGCGAGTTTCATAACTGATTAAGGTTCTGCTGATGTAATAATTAGCACGTTCTTTCTTCTCATCATCAAGCTGAGCTAACATAGCTCCTAAGGCAAAATCGAAAGCAAAAATGTACAAAATAAATGGACGATCAGATCTAGGTGGGGAAAGCACCGATGGTTGGAGGAGATATTGCTTAAGGAGTTCAAATGCTTCTTGGCATTCTTCGTCCCAATGGAAAGAGACATCTTTCTTAAGAAGTTTAAGAAAGGGTCCGGTTTTATCTGCCAACTTATCAATAAAGCGATGAATAGCTTGAAGCTTACCTTGTAAACTTTGTAATTCTGATATATTGGTGGGTGCGGGCATATCAGTGATAGCCACGATCTTGAGAGGGTCAATTTCAATGCCACGTAAAGAAATGATAACCCCCAATAATTTATCGGACTTAACTCCGAATATACATTTGGCTGGATTCAATCGGATAAGATACTCCCTTAACCGATCAAATACTTTTCTCAAGTCATTTAAATGATCATCTTCTTTGATGGAACGAGCTATAATATCATCTACATAATCATGTAGAATATCATGCATCATATCATGAAAGATATAAGTCATGGCTCGTTGATAGGTTGCACCTGCGTTCTTTAAACCAAATGGCATCACTTTCCAACAAAAGGTTCCCCAAGGGGTAATAAAGGTTGTTTTAGCCTGATCTTCGAGAGCTATCCTGATCTGATTATAACCAAAAAATCCATCCATTAGGGATATCATTCCACTTCCAATAGTAAAATCAATGATTTGATCCATGTTAGGAAGAGGAAAATCATCCTTAGGGCAGGCAACATTAATGTCTCTGAAGTCTGTACAAACCCTAACTTTAGTGGCTTCTTTCTTAGTTACTGGAACTACATTTGAGATCCATTCAACATAATCAATGGCTTGTATAAAAATGACCTTCAACAATTTTTCTAGTTCTCCTTTGACTAGTAAGGCCACTTTAGGATGCATTTTTCTAAGTTTCTGTTTAACAGGTTTAGCATCTGGATGGACTACTAGATGATGCATGACTACGTAAGGGTCCAGACTCGGCATGTCTTCATATGTCCAAGCAAAGACATCTTCATAGTCTTTAAGAAATGAAATGTATTTATCTTGTTTTTCTTGACTTAATTCTGATCCAATATTGATTATGTGAGGGTTATGTTCGGTTCCAATGTTAATTTTTATACCATTTTCAACTTCCATATGTAAATCTCTCTCAAAATTAGGTGGGGCGGGTGAAACACCCAATTCTTGTAATTCTTCCAAGGTTAGCTTGGATAATTCGTCTTGAGGAGTCGAGGCCTCAAGCTGGGCTATACTAGGTATAGAGCCATCAAAATAAAATTCGTTATGTAACAAGTCATCAACGGAGACATCATGGAAGATATCCCCTTCCAACTCATCGTCGGATTCGGCAATCATCTCAGGGTAGGCGAGAGATAGCATATGACAGGTAAAGGGATTATTTTTTAAAAGCAAAGAATTTTGTTTATCGAGATAATCTTGATAACATGTAAGATGGTCATCCTCCTCAAATGGGAAGGGTTGACCTTTACTAGGAAATAGGCCCACACCGCATCGGGCAGGCCATGGTTCTACCTCAATAGGTTCCTTCATACCATTTTGGGAAGGTCCCAAACCTTTCCCTTTATAGCCCAATTTAAGCATTATGGGTTTAGCTTTAATATATTCATTAGCAAAATAGCATCGAGCATATCCATCACAATGTGTCTTGATGTTTCTGGGTATTCTTCCCCAATCATATCCTTTATAAATAAAAGCACAACTCTCGACTTGGTAGATACTTCCCATAGGCTGTGGGAGGCCCAAGGTACGAGGAGAGGGTGGGAGTTTATTTAAAAGGAGGGAAGTTTGCATAGCAGTGTTGGTTTCTTCTGATATAAGAATTTTAGATAAATCGGGTAAGAGCTCATCAGTGAGAGCATAAGAGGTAGAAGGAACATTTCCTAGATCTTCTGATGTGGAAAGAATGCCTGTAGTGGATGTAGATGTTATAGGGATATCGATGGATGAGTCTATCGGTGTGGAAGTTATAGGGGTAAAACAAGGAAGCATTGGTTGTAATTTTGGGATCTTTTCGAGGTCCTAATGTGGTTTGTTCAAAATATGGTTGAGCTATATGTATAGGTGTAGTTGAAAGAGTAGATGAGGTTATGGGTGTGTGTTTCACACGTTTGGGCGGATGATGAGAATTAGGATGTGTGGATGACAGGGTAGGGCAAAATTGAACTCCAACCGGTTCTCGCCAAAGCACACATATCAAAGGGTCTAGGATCACCATGAATGGTAACCAACTGGTTTTTAAATTTGAATTTAACACACTGATGTAAAGTGGATGGAACCGCTCGCATCGCGTTGATCCAAGGGCGACCCAAAAGTATATTGTATGATGTTGGGCAATGTACAATAAACACGGTTGTATCTAGGGTTCTAGGACCAACTTGCAAGGGTATAGTAATGACTCCACACGTTTCTTGTGTCTCGTCATTGAAGGCTTTTATAATCATATCAGTTCTTTTCATTTCGTCACTTCTAAAGCCAAATCTTTGGTAGAAGTCAAAAGTGCATATGTTTAAAGATGAACCATTATCAATCAAGACGTGTTTAACGGCTACATCCCCAATTAGGGCAGTAATATATAAAGGGTTATCCTTATGTAAACTATGTTGTGGTATATCTCTATCTCGGAAGTCAATACAATCAACTTCTCGAGTTATGATAGTATTGGTCATGGCTTCAGGCTGAATATTTTGTGGTACCATCATTTGGCTTAATGTGAGCATTAATTCATCCCTATGGATAGGAGAAGATCTCAAAAGGTCCAAAAGGGAAATTCTAGCTGTAGTATTGGATAATTGTTCATTAATATTATACGGAGGCTTAGGTTGAACATTAGGCATATGATTCCCTTTATTGGGATTTTTCAAAACAAATGGAGCTGATCCATCATTCTGAGTTTGATCCTGTTGAGAGTTTTGAGCCTCGTTGTCGAGTAACGACTCCGATGGTACCTACAATATTATTTTGAGGATGATGAATTGGTCTCGGTCTAGCATTTATGGCTTGTTCATTAGAAAGGAACTGATGAGAAGAGGGTCGAGTAGTAACTCTTCTAGGAAATGGTTCTTTCGGAACCATAGAATTTGTGATAGGTTGAATAGGGTCTGATTCATCTTCAGAACTATTCGATTGATTTGAGGTGATTTCCATGTCACTTTCAGTCTCATATTTAGTGTCACTAAGATCAAGCATCCGAATATTATGTAGAGGTCTAGTCGTAACTATGGATAAAGTTGTGTCAAATATTTGAGGATCAGGAATAGGTAATTGTCCACTAATAGTCCCTACATATCGGGTAGGAGGGGGAACATTATGATGTTCAATTTGATTAGCCACCTCTTTGCCATGTTTTGGTAAAGGATGTTGAAATATGTCCAATGATTGATTGGCATTCTGATTCTGACTTTGAAGGGTGTTCTTTTGAACATTACTAGTAGGATTTTGTTTAGGTTGAAAGGCTTGCACCTCCATCTCATTGTTATCAATTAAATCTTGTATTTTATGTTTTAATATTTTACAAGAGTTGGTAGCATGTCCAGGTCCTCTATGGAAATCACAATGCAAATCAGCTCTGTATCCGGGTATGGTTGGATCAGGTTCCCGGATAGTTGGTAATTGGATCAATCCTCGTGCTAGTAATTGCGGGAGAATGGTTGATAAAGGTTGATTTAACCTAGTAAATTCTCGAGGTGGTTTATCAGGAGGTTTCAATATGAACTTCTCTGTTGTTTTTGCAGTATTAACATTGGCAATGTTTACGCTATCAGTGACTCCATCACCCACAACTTGTTTATTTTTATATGGATTTTTGGATGTTTTCTCATCATCTTTCTTTTTGAGCTGACCTCTTCTAATGAGAGCATCTTCCACTCTTCGGGCTAAGTCTATAGCTTGATCGAAGGTGGTCAAGGTAGCAGTTGATAATTCATAGGATAGTTGTTCTTGTAAATTATTGATAAAAATATCCAACATTTCCTGATAAGGTAACACAAAGTGTAATTTTCCTATCAACTGCCTCCATCGAGCTAAGAAGTCAGCAAAACACTCATCTTTGTCTTGTTTTAGGTTGTACAAATCTTTAATGGTTACATGCCTTTCAATATAGGCACTAAATTGGTGCACAAAAGACTCGGCGGTCTCTTCAAAATTTCTCAAAGAATGAGTGGGCAATTGATAATACCACTCCAATGCCATCCCTCCTAAGCTTTTCGGGAACATTTTTAGTAATAGCAAGTCATCATATGATATATCATGACATGCTATCCTAAACATACGAAGATGCTCTATGGGATCTTTGGTTCCTTTGTATATAGGTAGGACAGGCATGGGAAAGTGTTTAGGATATGGTTGTGCTACAACTATAGGATCTAGAGGTTGACTACACATCTCTCGATAATTGTACGAGGGACGGTAGGGATCTATTTGGTCCATACGGGAGGTTAACTGTTTCACCATGGCTTCCAGATTACCAGTTTGTCCACCATATTGGTTTGGTGGTACATGAGCATGGGATTTGTGAGCGTAGGAAGGCGGGACATAAGGATTAGATGCTATATTGTTGTTATGCAAATGATTGGTAGGAAGAGTATTATGTAGAAGATTTGTTGTAGCATTATGTTGTATCCCAGATTGTTGGAAATTAACATTTGGTTTTGTTTTAGGCTTTTGTTGATTTGAGGTATATTGATCAATAGCTTGGCGAAATAGAGCAATGAATGAAGGTTTCTTTTGTGTGGGAATAACCCTTGGCTTAGTAACAGGCACTCTAGGTAGTTGGGTAACCTGTTGTTGTCGCGTGTTTTGGATTATAGTAGCCATGTCCAAATTGGACGGTCCAACTTGATCACTCTCTTGATCAACGAAGGACAAAGGATTAGTGCGTGTGTGATATATGTCTTCTAGGGTTGCTTGAGTGTCACTAATTTGATCTTTGTCCATATGAACTGCTCTATTAAGGGTGCCCATATTATCATGGAGGAACTTCCAGAAATGTTCCATGTTCTCAAAAGTAATGGCTCCTTCTGGAGATATTTTAGGAGATGAGGATTCTTCCTCCCTAACATTTTCTCTTTGTTCATTTGCATCAACATAGTCTTCTTCTTGTTGGTCTAGAGTTTCTTCTTCTTGAATTGGGTCTTCAGGAAGGACATCTGGGTTATTTTCTATTTTCCTTAACCAATCTTCTTCTACCTCAATTTGTTTTCCATTCCTGAGTTTAGTCATTATGTCTAAATTTAGATTTTAGCAAATATATATATTGATATATTTGCAACAGATTTGGGAGGTATATATTTTAATTATATACCTACTATGATGCTTAAAAATAAAATGTTTTGATTTTTTTGTTATGATTTTGTTTTTTTTTTTTTTTATGCTTATAAAGACAACAAATAGCACACTAAATACAAGAAATAACAATAATAAAATAATAGCTTAGTTTTCTAAAAAGAGTTTATGAATATCATTGATAGGATCAAGTTCATCAGGAGTCATAAAATGCTCTTCTTCAAATTGGAAATGGTTTTTCAGGAACTTGATAAAGTGTGCTATAGTGATATTATCTGTTTCAGATTCTGTCTTGTAAAAATAAATCTCATGACAATACTCTCGATATAACACAACTCTGGGGACTCTATTCCATCTTTGTCTATCCGTAAGAATGACCTCTTGGTCCTCTATACGAGACATAAATTTATGTACTACAACTGCATTATCGAGGTATTCCTCAAAGGTATACAACTCAGAAGACACAAGGGCTCTTTTATCTGCTAACCACCTATGGCAAGCTCTCTGAAGCTCATGATACAAAGTCACTTGATCGGGATCCAAGATTCTATCTAGGACAAACCTCTTGATTTGCCTAAGTTCGGTTGCTCTAGATGAAATAAGATTCAATCTCCTATTAAGCTCGTCCCATAAAGGTGGGACTCTATATGTTGGAGCTACTCTAAGCAAAGAATTAATCTCTATAGCTGCTAATTGGTTTTCAACATTAATGGTGACGACTCGTCTTTTGTTATAATCTACCATCTAAATATGACATGCAATATTTGATTCTAAATGCATTTATGTTTAGGGTTTTTTTTTTTTGGATTGTTTTCAAAAGGTTTTTAGTTTTCACGTCGGGTTCACCAAAATGTATCGCTCCAAATTTTTTGCACCCTTACCCTCAGGCTATAGGATCCGCGCCCATAAGGGGGATGCGAGAAGGATGGGACAATACCTCGGACTGAGAGGCCCTTTGAAGGTCCCGCCTCTCGGGGGAGGAGTATAAGGGTGAATTTTTGATGGATGGTGGGTTCACCAGGAAACTTTTGAGTGGTAGTTTCCATGCCTAGGTTGATAGTGGGTTTGATGTGTTCATTTTTATACTCAATCATTCAACTCCTAGGTTTGGCCAAGATGAATCTAAACTATTCTATCTACCAACAATGATTTAAATGGATACAAAAAATAGGAATGAGTGCTAATAATAGAGAATATGCTAATTAGAATGTGTCATACCTGATTCCGGATGTTTGATGAAGATTCTGAGTTTTGTAGCAGTCTAGATCGCCTCAGTTCATACGTAATCATCTGAGATCAGACAGGATCGTCTGATATCTGATGAATTTGTCAGACGAATTCGTCAGAAACCTACAATCACAGAAATAGATGCGAAATACCAAATATGCAAGTGCAAAAGCAAAGGACAATGGTAGAAATAACAACAAACATGCCTAAATAATGGATTCCAATAACAAATAAGGAAATGCAGTAGATTTAATGATTGATTTTAACCTTACCATGCGATTATGCTAAATGAGGTGAACTCCAAGATGCAAAAAACATAATAATTCAAGACAGTGCAGAAATACAATATGAAAAATGCAGAGAAAGCTAAGGGAATGCAAACTCTGGACTCGGATTGCCCCCAATCTGGACTACAGTCAGGATCGCCTCCAATCGTACGAGATCGTCCGTAATCGTTCAAGATCGTTTATGACGATCCGAGCTATCTTCGACTGAAAAATAGTAGAGTTCCTGCAAGAAAATGCAAAATATAGAACACAGACAGTAGTACGAGGGAATAAGGAGTTAAATCTGTCAGCTAAGGGGTTCAGGGAAATCAGGATCAAGGGGAGTCAGGGGGGTAAACTAGAAAATCCTAGTTTATATAGGCTTAGGAAGAGGTTTAAGAGGTTGGGGATCATCCCAATCTGGGAGATCTCCAACAGGGAAATCTCCAACTGCGTAGACACGCTTCTGCCCAAGTTGGAGAGGCTATTGAAATAGAAGCTAATTATGAAAATTTGGTTTTGGGACAAAATCGTCTGGACGTTCTGTCCATGACGATTTCATCAGATCTGGGATGATCTCGTCTAATCTGTGATGATATCGTCCAACGGTCAAAACAAATCCTAAAAATGGCATGAAAAACGAGGAAACGGGTAACAGGCGATTTTGGAGCGGTTTTGGGGTTAAAATTCAAATTTTTATCTTTTATCTTTTACTAAGGTTTTTAACCGTGCCAATTTTAGGGTGCTACATATAGTGTCAGCCATGGATTCAGGTTGAATGTCTTGTGGTACCATCATCTGGCTCAATGTGAGCATTAATTCATCTCTATGTGTAGAAGAAGATCTTAAAAGGTCCAAAAGAAATTCTAGCTATAATATTTGATAATTGTTCATTAATATTATAAGGAGGTTTAGGTTGAACATTAGGTGAATGATTCCCTTTATTAGGAACCTTCAAAACAAATGGAGCTGATCCACCATTTTGAATTTGATCTTGTTGAGAATTTTGAGCCTGTTGTCTAGTACTCATGGTACCCATAATATTATTCTGTGGATGATGAATGGGTCTTGGTCTAGCGTTTATAGCTAGCTCATTAGAAAGTAATCGATGAGATGAGGGTCTAGTAGTGACTCTTCTTGGAAATGGCTCTTCTGGAACCATATAACTTGTGATAGGGTGAATAAGATATGATTCATCATTAGAACTATTCTATTGATTTGATGTGATTTCCATATCACTCTCAGTATCGTATTTGGTATCACTAAGATTAGGTATTTGAATATTATATAGAGGCCTGGTTATAACCACGGATAAAGTTGTGTCAAATATTTCCAGATCATGAACAGGTAAATGCCTACTAATAGCTCCTACATATTTGGCAGGAGGAGGGACATTATGATGTTCAATTTGATTAGCCACCTCCTTACCATGTTTTGGTAAGGGATGTTGAAAGATGTCCAATGACTGATTGGCATTCTGATTCTGGTTTTGTGGGGTGTTATTTTGAACATTATTAGGAGGATTTTGCTTAGGTTGAAAGGCTTGCACCTCCATCTCATTGTTATCAATCAAGTCCTGTATTTTATGTTTTAATATTTTACAAGAGTTGGTAGTGTGTCCAGGTCCTCTATGGAAGTCACAGTGTAAATATGCTCTGTATCCGGGTATAGTTGGATCAGGTTCTTGAATATTTGGTAATTGAATCAAACCTCATTCTAATAATTGTGGTAGAATAGTTGATAAAGGTTGATTTAACCTAGTAAATTCTTGAGGAGGTCTATCAGGAGGTTTTAGTACAAACTTCTTCGTTGTCTTTGCAGCATTAACATTAGCAATATTTCTGCTATCGGTGACTCCATCACCCACAACTTGTTTATTCTTATATTTATTTTTGGATGTTTTCTCATCATCTTTCTTGTTAAGCTAGCCTCTCCTAATGAGAGCATCTTCCACTCTTCGGGCTAAGTCTATAGCCTGATCGAAGGTGGTCAAGGTAGCGATTGATAATTCATAAGATAGTTGCTCTTGCAAATTATTAATAAAGATGTCCAACATCTCCCTATAAGGTAACACAAAGTGCAATTTTCCTATCAACTGTCTCCACCTAGCTAGGAAATCAGCAAAGCATTCATATTTTCCCTGTTTTAAGTTATACAAGTCTTTAATGGTTACATATCTTTTGATGTAGGCACTAAATTGATGAACAAAAGACTCGGCAGTTTCTTTGAAATTCCTCAAAGAATTAGTGGGTAATTGATAATACCACTCTAATGCCATTCCTCCCAAGCTTTTTGGGAACATTTTTAGTAATAACAAGTCATCATGTGATATATCATGACATGCTATCCTAAACATATGAATATGTTCTATGGGATCTTTGGTTCCTTTATATATGGGAAGAACAGGCATAGGAAAATGTTTAGGATATGGTTGTGCTACGACTATAGGATCTAAAGGCTGACTACACATCTCTCGATAATTGTATGAGGGATGGTAGGGATCCATCTGGTCCATGCGGGAAACTAACTATTTCACCATGGCTTCAAGATTGCCAGTTTGTCCACCATATTGGTTCGGTGGCACATAGGTATGGGATCCATGAGTGTATGATGGTGTAACATAAGGATTAGATGTTATATTGCTATTATGCAAAGTGTTGGTAGGAAGAGTATTATGAAGGGGATTTGTAATAGTATTATGTTGTACCTTATATTGTTGGTAATTGGTGTTCGGTTTTGTTTTGGGTTTTTGTTGATTTGAGGTATGTTGATCAAGAGCTTGGTGAAATAGAGCAGTAAATGATGGTTTCTTTTGTGCGGGAATGACCCTAGGCTTGTTAACAGGCACTTTAGATTTTTGGGTAGCCTGTTGTTGTTGCATGCTCTGGATCGCAACTACTATATCCAAATTGGATGGTCCAGCTTGATCACTCTCTTGGTCAATAAAGGACAAGGGATTAGTGCATGTTTGAAATACTTCTTCTAGAGTTGCTTGAGTGTCACTAATTCGATCCTTGTCCATATGGGATGCTCTATTAAAAACACAAATATTAGTGTTAATGAACTTCCAAAATTGTTCCATGTTTTCAAAAGTGATAGCTCCTCCCGGAGACATTTTAGGGGATGAGGATCCTTCCTCTCTATTAGTTTCTTCTTGTTCATTTCCTACAACAAGCTCTTCTTCTTGCTGGTCTAGGGTTTCTTCTTCCTGAATTTGGTCCTTAGGAGGGACATTTTGGTCAGTTAATGGTCTTCCTAACCAATATTCATCTTCTTCGGTTTGTTTTCCATTCCTAAGTCTAGGCATTGTGCTACACTTAGGTTTTAGCAAATATATATACTTATATATATATGCGATAGGGTTGAGAGGTATATATTTTAACTATATACCTACTATAATACTTTAAAAGGAAATATTTTGTTATTATTTGTTTTTTTTTTGTGTGTGATTTATATTATTATTTTGTGAGAATAAAAATAACAAACAACATGCTAGTTGTAAGAAAAAATAGTAGAAAGAATCACTTATATTTCTATGAATAGTTTATGGATATCATTGATAGGGTCAAGTTCATTAGGAGTCATGAAATGCTCCTCTTCAAATTGGAAGTTGTTTTTCAAGAACTTGACAAAGTGTGCTATGGTAATATGATCTACTTTAGACTCTGACATGTAAAAATAAAGTTCATGGCAATACTATCGATACAACACAGCTCTAGGAACTCTATTCCATCTCTTTCTATCCATAAGAACGACTTATTGATCCTCTATACGAGATAGAAATTTATGTACTACAACTGCGTTCTCAAGGTATTACTCAAAGGTGTATAATTCTGAAGACACAAGTGCTCTCTTATCGGCTAACCACCTATGGCAAGCTCTCTGAAGTTCATGGTACAATGTCACCTGATCAGGATCTAAGATTATATCTAAGATAAACCTCTTAATTTGCCTAAGTTCTACAGATCTAGATTCAATAATACCTAATCTCCTATCAAGTTCATCCCACAAAGGTTGGGCTCTATATGTTTGAGGTACTCTAAGCACAAAAGTAATCTCTATGGCCGTTAATTGATTTTCAACATTTATAGAGACTGCTCGTCTTCTATTATAATCTACCATCTAAATATGATATGCAAATTTAACTATTTTCTAATGATTCTAGATGTTCTTAATAATGTTTTTTTTTTTTTGATTGTTTTCAAAAGGTGTTTTAGATTCACGTCGGGTTCACAAAAATGTATCGCCCAAATTTTTCGCACCCTTACCTTCAGGCTAAAGGATCCATGCCCGGAAGGGGGATGCGAAAAGGATGGAAAAATACCTCAGACGGAGAGGCCATTTGAAGGTCGCGCTTATCGAGGGAGGGGTGTAAAGGTGAATTTTCGATGGATGGTGGGGTTCACTAGGAAACTTTGAGTGGCAGTTTCCATGCCTAGGTTGAGAATGGGTTTGATTTGTTCATTTTATGTTCAATAATTCAGATTCCTAGGTTGGCCAAAATGAAGCTAAGCTATTCTATATGAAAATTTTGATTTATATGAAGGCAACAAACATAAATGAATCCTAATGCATTTAAATACATAGAATATGTTAAATGGAGAAGAGTACACCTGATTTATGATGTCTGATGAAGATTTTGAAGCTTGTAGGAGTCCAGATCATCCCGGATATGACAGGATCATCTGTAATTGTACAGAATCATCCCAAATCACAGGCGATCATTTGAGATCACCCAAGATCATCAGTGACCTGACAAATTCATCAAAAACCTGCAATCAAGAAAACAGACACCAAAAACCAAAAATACTATTGCAAGAATGATGCAAAATGATAGAAATAAGAGTGTAGATGCTTTAAATAATAAATCCAGATATCAATTTAAATGAGATGCAATGTTTTGGTAACTTATTTTGAATTTTATTATGCAATTATGCTAAATGAGGTGAACTCCAAGATGCAAAATAGAAGTAAATTAATCTAATGCACCAATAAATAAAGAAATGAGGTAGAAAATGCAAACTCGGGACTCTGATTACCCCCAAGCTGAATTGCAGTCAAGATCATCTGAAATCATACGAGATCATCATCGATCTTGATAGGATCATCCAAAATTGAGGTTGAATCACCTGCGACGATCCGAGCTATCTCCGACTGAAACATAGTGAAATCCTGCAACAAAACTTGAAAACACAAATGCGAATGATGGGAGATCAGGGAGGGAGTCAGGGAATCAGCCAAGGGGATAAACTGGAAAAATCTGAGTTTATATAGGATTAAGGGGAGGTTAGAAGGTTGGGGATCATACCAATTTGGGATATCCTCAATGTGGGAATCTACAACCACGTAGACACACTTCTACAAAAGTTGGAGAGGTCGTTGAAACATAAGCTAATTATGAAAATTTGGTTTTGGGACGAAATCGTCTGGACGTTTTGTTCCATATGAATTCATATGATTTGGGACGATATTGTCAGATCAATGATGATATCATCCAACGGTCAAAACAAATTCTAAAAATGACATGAAAAATGAGGTGAGCGGTTAACGGGCGATTTCGGGGTTAAAATTCAATTTTTTACCTTTTTACTGATGGTTTAACTGCTCCAATTTTAGGGTGCTACACTATCCTACTATGCATACTTTGCTGTTTCCATGAACGCAAGTATAGGTATGTAGGATTGAATCAAAGCATCAAGAGCACAAGGATCCCTCTAGGACCATATCTGGAGAAGGAAGCATATGCAATTCCTCATACAGTTTTATGTGCAAGATCGGGAGTCCTATAGAAGTGCACCACCCCTTTGTGAGGGGAAAATTTATTCACCATTAATCTTCTTGTTGTTAATTGTATCGAAATGGGTATCCCTTAGAGGGATTGACATGTAATAGGGGCTCAATATAAATAAAAGGACTTCTCTTTGTTTTATTTCCATGTTATATGCAATCCATGGTATTTTATTTTATTTCAAAATAATACTACTGAGTAGAATAATTGTGTGCACTTCCCAAGATGAGGAGTATGCATGGTGCGTCTCATCACATAGAAAAGAGGGGGCATCATGAAATATCTCTTCACACCAACATGCGGAGGTGTCGCAACATCCCTCATCATAGACATACGGAGGATGCAAGACCTTCATCATTGTACTGATGTGAGGAATCATCAAGATAATCCTCATCGCATAGGCTTGCATGAGTTACAATACCCCAAGCTTCATAGGAAACACATAGGATATATTCACCCACTAAAGGACAAGACCATAGGGCTACACCCAATTGTATACCCTGGACATACTACATCCTCCTTGCAGATGGGAGAATACCCTTAGACTATTACCTCATTGGTTCCAATGAGACTCCACGAGAGCAGCTATGGAGAACCCAATAACTTGATAGGTTGGATCAAATTCCCTCAAGAATAGCTTGAAGAAGCATCACTACCACACGTTCTGATTTAAGATTTTTATGTAGTGTAGCCACTAGATGCACCAATGAACCAAGGGAAGCTTTAGAGCAACCCCGTAGCACGTATATTTATTCAGATCATGAGCGTACTCAAACATTAATGTAGTAAATAGAGCATGTTGCCCTAGTAGACAAGGGTAGGCATGCAACAGGAGTCTACCTGAGAGGTTACAATATTAGAACTTCTTGCACAGAGGTAGAAAGACATGAGCCCTCAATAGCAGGTCACTCTAACCGCCTACATAGGTTGGAAGAAGAGCTATGCATTGGGTGGGAATGCATGGAAGATCTTGAGCAAGAAGAGCATAGTAAAATGTGCATATGCTTACAAGATAAACTCTCAAGAGAAGAAAGAGAGGAGAATGAGGAGCTAGTAGAAAGGCTAGCTCAAATAGATGCACACATAGCTAGTGAGATGTATCAACATGGAATGCGTGCTAATTCTCCACAAGAGAGAGGTGCCAGGCATAGATATGAGTACACCCACCATGCTCCACAACATCAACAAAAGCTGGACCCTAAGTAAACACAATGTAATGAGGACCAAACAAGGATGGAGGATCAGGAAAAAACCCATCCTAAACCTCCAAATATGGTCATGGGAGATGAGTGCAGACACCTAATTGGGGAAAAAACTGGGTCACCTCCTTTACCACCGCGAGCAAAACTTCAAGAACATGAGATCATTTCCTTGAAGGTATAGCAAGCACTCACCGAGAGAGTCAAGTCTCTCAAGAATGACACAAGTGAAAAAAGCCAATATTAAACAAGATACACAACCATCCTCTATGCCCATCAGTCCCAAGTCCTACATATCTTAGGTACTTTGAGATGCCTAGATTGGATAAGTTTAAGGGAGATGAGGATGCGTAAGAACATGTGATAAAATTCATGAACGTGTGCTTCCAACTTGAAAAAATGATACCTTGATACTGAGAATATTCATCACGATGTTCTCAGGTGCGACAATGTAATGGTTCAACCAGTTGCCCAAGCATAACATCACCGATTTTGAGCAGCTGGCGAATGCATTCCTAGAATGATTCTCCTTCAAATCCAAGAAGAAAGTAAACCTATTTGATATGGACAATTTGAAACAATACGACAATGAGCCAATGATGGACTATGGGGAAAAATAGAGAAAAATTATGGTAAAACTATCATTCTCTGTCCCCACATAGGAACTTGTCTGGATGGTCATGAAGAGCTGCACAAAGCACATCTCTCTGCCATTGTAGCTGTAACAATACAAATCATTCAAAGAAGCCTTGTCTCAATCCAAGCTCAGTGAAGACATTAAGGTCGATGAGTGAGACTTTAAGCTTTGCAACAAGAAAGAATGGAGTAAAAACAATAAGAACAACAAGAACAAGCAGAAGCAAGCCAAGCATGCTCAAGTCAATCAAGTTGTATTGGCCATACCAAAGGAGGGGAATGGACAAAAATCCTATAATTATTAGGCTCACCCTCCACCGTCCAATTATGATCCAAAGAACAACCAGGGCCAAAACAAGGAAAGATGACCACCTCGTTATTACATGCCTTTGAATGAATCGATGCAATCAATGTTTAATCGACTGAATGAGGCATAAAGGATAATGTTTCTTGACATACAAATTATCGATACTAACCATCCAAAGCCAAGGGTATACAGGGAAGATTAATAATACCAATACCATAGGAGACAAGGACATGACATCGAGAATTGCATCGAATTCAAGAATGTTGTGCAAAACATGATTGAGAAGGGAGAGTTGAAAGTTGACAACCCACTAGCTCTCGATAACAAATATATGGATATATACCATAAATTGTTGCCCAATCATGAGGTCCCTAGAGATCAGGGTCCCCAAGTTAACCAGGTCTAGGTTGAGCCATCCATTCAGGGGTGCATCAAAATGGTCGAGTTGGTTAATGTGGCAACCATGAGCCAGAGATATGGGTAACCACAGCCTGCAGTGACTCCCATCAATATCTCGAATACACCTCGATAGATACAAGTGCATGACAACCCTAATGGTCCACCGGTGAGACCTATGGTGTTTGTTCAAAGCATACTAGAACATAATCTATAGATGAATCTAACTAGGTTATCCATTTACGAGCTCATACAATAGTCCCCTAGGCACATGGAAACTTTAATGGAGATTTTTATATCAATCGAGCTCCAACCCCAGAACTTGAATGCATTCACACATTTTGTGGGGCAAGTGCAATAATGCCAAGAGCCCATGAAATTAAAGTAGCCCTTACTACCTCAACAAAAATACCTCTACACATTATTGCATCAATCAATGATATTCCCTTCAAGTGGGTCTTGATCGATACGGGCTCATTGATCAACATCATCATCACCAAGGCTATAGGGCACTTGAATATCCCTAATTCCAATATTATCTTGACTTCCTATACACTTAGGGCTTTCAATGATGTGTTGTGATCCACCGTAGGTACGATCATTCTACCGATAAAAGTAGGATATAAGACCATCCCTATGATGTATCATGTGCTAGAAGAGGTGATGCAATATAACATCCTTATAGGGCATCCTTGAATTAGAGACATGTAGTGTGTGCCCTCAATCTTGCACCAATGCATCAAGTATGTGCATGAGAGACAAGTTCACATGGTTTCATCCGACGAAGAGCCATTCAAGCATGTGCATCAAGTTAATTTGTTGGGAGATTTTGTCCTTTCATCAATGCACCTATACATAAGGCCTTAATCCCCAACCACAAAAACAGGTAGCAAAAGTAGATCAGTGCGAGGTGACCCCTCCATGTCGATACCACCTCCTACATTCAAATCTACTGGCACATCTAAAAATCCTTCTATAGATAAGGCAAAGGATAAACAAAAGTTGAAGGCACCCCTACTGGAGGAAGGACCCAAGGAACTTCCAACCATAGCAACTGCAAGAGTCCCTACTCCCATGGAGGAGGAACACTCCCAGGACACAACCGAGGAAGCATCATAGCCTACTTCACCTACATCATCAACATCGTCATCTACACCATAGGTGATAATTCACCTAGACAACACAACACTAGGTGAATATCTTGTGCATAACATAAATTTCATTCCAATTATTAAGTCTGCATAGGACATGGGATGGCCAAGAGTCCCAAGTCTTCCAATAGGGACAGTGGTTCCCTTGGGAGTGCCACCCAACCATATTAAATTCATATATGCTTGGGCTAGATTACACCCACACTGCTCCTGATATAGAAGGGTATGAGGATGAACCTTTCACCATGAATGTTCATTACTTATTGAATTTAGAGTTTGATCTAAAGTACTTTGAGCAGTGTCACTGGCAAGGCTATGGCCTAGGCCTATATGAGAAGGGTACCGGCTACCATTCCAACCACAATACCAACTATCTACTGATAGGTGTGGTTTGGGCTATCAAATACAGATCCATGATGACTCTCTAGAAGTAACCTTAGATAGGCTAAGCATTGGGTTCAATGAGGACATCGACTGGAACCCCTATCGCCCCCCACACAAAAACATTTGGGGTGATGAATGGGTGTCGATGGTCAATATTGCACCACTTGATCAGTATCACCCTAAATACTCTCTAGAAATACCCCCATCAGGAGCCATCCTATGGGAGGAAGAGCTAATGCATGGATATGAGCAAGAGGAGCATGATTATGTTCCAAGCAAGGACGAATATGGAACCATATTGGCCTACCATGGACCTCAGTATGTGCAAAACCTTACTTGGACATGACACGTAGAAAGTGGCTACCTCTTAGATGAGAGTGAATACATCTCAGATGAGGGTGAATACATGTCTGATGAAAGTGGCTGAGTCAAAGGACTCAATAGAGATGGCCTACTTGAGGCCTAGAAATACGAGCTACATTGTTGGGTCAAAGATAAACACCAATGGGTTCTTCATAAGTGATTATGACTATGAATATGAGATCGAGATGGCTTATCTGGGGCACTAGCAAGCCAACCACAAGCTCATCCTAGGACCAAAAACCAATTCTAATGGCTTTTGGATAAGCGATGATGACTTTGAAGACAATATTGATATGGCTTATCTTGGACCTCAAAACTTACGATCAATCAATTTGCTTGTGGAGAGAGAAGCGGCACTCCGTGCCATCGATCCTAATATTCACTTCCTAGTGAGACTAGTAAACCTAGATGCCATTCATCGTATGGTCAATCCAAATCCACCCATATTTAGAGAGCAACTATTGCCTAACGACCCCATCATCTTGTCTATCCATAAACTAGATCATGAGATCCCTATGCCCCCAGAGCCTCATCACGAGTATGGAGGGTACACCCAAGATATAAAGTTTCATTCATGTGGTCCTAGAGATTTCATTCCATCCATCAAAATGATCTCCATTAATTTGACCACTCCACTCCATAACCTAGAATATCTAGGAAAACCATTGTGTCTTAATTTAGATGCTATTGATTGGGATAGCACTGATTCACCCCTAGAGCCTAAATATTTATTTCCTAATGAAGAGATGTTACAACCATTCCATTTTGCATTAGGCTATGTCGATGATGTCTATCATGTTGGTTTTGACCTCGATTTAGTACGAACTATAAATCCAAAATATGACATTCATATAATCCCCACTCCTCATTAGCTTGAGGATAGATCCCATATGGCAATAGTGGATACTGTTGAGGTGGACATCAACAATGATACTTCTCAACCAAAGAAATTCAAGTTCAAAGAAATCCTATCTCCAGAAGAATAGGCCATCATAATTTCTCTACTAAGAGAGAGACCAAATATCTTTTCTTGGACCTACAAAGACATGCTGGGGCTAGATCCGAAGTTGGTTGTCCACAACCTGTTGATAGACCCCGCGAAGAAGCCGATCAAGTAAAAGCTTATAAAGTTGCACCCAACCATTACTTTGATGGTTAAAAATGAGTTGAAAAAATTATTGGATGTAGTCTTTATTGTTCCCATCGACTATCCAGAGTGAGTATCAAAAATGATGCTCGTAGGAAAACCTGATGGAAGAGTCCACATTTGCATGAACTTCAAGGATATCAACAAGGCAACCCCAAAGGATTCATTCTCATTGCTCAACATAGATGCTCTTATAGACGCAACTGTGGGTCATGAGATGTTCTCCCTAATGGATGGTTTTAATGGTTACAATCAAATTTAGATTAAACCTAAAGACCAACATAAAACCATGTTCACCACTCCATGGGGGACATTATGCTACAAAGTGATGCCATTTGGCCTTAAAAATGCTGGTGCCACTTATCAGTGGGCTATGACATACATTTTCCATGATTACATGCATAAGATCCTGGAATATTACATTGATGACTTACTAGCTAAGTTATTACTATGAGAAGAGCATGCTAAGACCCTTAGAAAGGTCTTCGATCACCTGATTGAGCACAATGTCAGGTTGAATCCCAAGAAAAGCATCTTTGGAATAACTTCATGACTTGGGATTCATTGTGTCTAAACGAGGCATCGATGTAGATCCAGTAAAGGTAAATGCTATCCTAGAAATGGCTTCACGCATAAACATCAAATAACTAAGAAGCTTATAGGGAAAAGTAGCATCCATAAAATGATTTATCGCACAACTATCGAACAAATGTCGATCCATGAATCGATTGCTACACAAGTGAGTTCCATTCCAATGGGATGAAGAATATCATCAAGCCTTTGCTGAGATCAAAGAGTACATGGCAACACTGCTAGTTCTAGCTCCACCAAGGCTAGATGTGCCATTCTTGTTATATATATCTACTACAGATTTTGCTTGGGGCACCATGTTGGCTCAAAAGAACGTGAAAGACAAAGAGCAAGTGATATATTACATTAGTCGCACCCTAGTGAGATACAAAATTGGATATGCATACATAGAGAAGTTGTGCTTAGCGGTAGTATTTGCAACCAAGTAATTGCACCACCACATGGTGAGACATACGACATTTGTAATATCCAAGCAAAATACTTTGCAATATATTATGAGCAAGACATATCATAATACACATACTACAAAGTGGATCATGCTATTGATGGAATTCGACTTGGAGTTCATAAGCCAAAAGTCCATAAAAGGACAAGTCATAGCTAATCAGCTGGCTGAGGTGCCTCTTTTGAATAGTAGACCCCTTACCATAGAAATTCCTGATGATGCGGTCTTTGCACTATTAGAAGCACTCAAACCTGAAGAGCTAGAAAATGAAGCTGACATGATGTTGTTCTTTGATGGTTCAAAGTGTGAGCGAGGAGGCAATGTGGGAATTGTATTTTTCACACCACAGGAGCTCCAATTACCTTGTCATTCAAGCTAGACGTCCCTTGCACTAATAATAACATTGAATATGAAGCCCTACTCTTGGGTCTCCAAACAACCATCGCAATGAAAATCAAGAGGCTAAATATCTTTGGTGACTCCCTCCTCATAGTCAACTAGATCAAAGGACTATTTCAATGCTAGGATTTAATACTGAAATCTTACAAGGAGCTTGTTGAAACATATCTAGCCAAACTAGAGTGGCACAACATCGAGGCAATCTCTCATTCGTCAAATAGATTTCCAAACACCATGGCATCTTTGGGATCCTTGATCCCTCAGAATCCTTTTACCGATTTCACTACCATTCACGTCAAAATGCTCTTGCATTCAACGATCCAGTGTGAGGCCTTTGATAACAAAGAAATTAGTCAACATGATCCATATAGAGCTAGACCATGACTGGTTCTATAAATCCAAAGACTTATTACAGAAGGCACCTTGGGGATCCTTGATATCTCAGGGTCCTATGGGGAATGGTACCACTATTCACCATAAGGTTGTTTCTTAATCTGCATTTGTGTAAATCAAATTGCAGGAGGAACAAGTCATATTATCTGTTGAGGTTGTAGCCTATCAGGATTGACTATCCCAATAGCAAGATTTCCTTAGATTGGGAATTGTCCCACAAGGACTGTCACATGCTGAGAGATGAGCATTCAAGCAGAAGGTGACTAGATATGTCTTTCTAGGAGGCATATTGTATCATCGAAGCTATGATGGAGTTCTTCTACATTGCTTAGAGTCCCAAGAATCAACTTGGGCAATTTCATAAGCTCATAACAGTACATGCAGTGGCCACTTTAGTGACATAGCCATTACCAATCACATTATTTGAATGGGCTACTACTGGCCCACCATGGGGAAGGATTATTATGAGTATGTCAAGAAATGCATTAAATGTCAACATCATGCAAACCTGATGCACTTGCCATATCAGGCCCTATAGCCCATTCAGGTAGCTTGGCCATTTTCTTAGTGGGATTCGATCTGATTAGAAATATTTCTCCCTCATATTCAGGTCGATACACTTTCATATTAATGACCACTGAGTACTTAACCAAATGGGTGGAAGCGATCCCCTTAATCTCGACAATTGGTCTCCAGATTGTGGAGTTCATACTTTACAATATAATTTATCATTTTGGGGTACCTTTCAAGATAATATCGAATAATGGTCCGTAATTCAAAAACAAAAATGTGCAAGCTCTAACGACTACATACAACATTCAACACATTTTTGTGACACCATACTATCCATAGTAAAATAGGAAAGCAGAAGCCTCAAACAAGATAATAATAGCCATATTAAAGAAGATGACAACAAAAAATCATAGAGATTGGCATCTGTAATTACCTTTAGCATTATGGGCTTACAAGACTAGCATATAGACACCCACTGGGGCAACACCATTTTTGCTTGTATATGGCATTGAGGCCATTATGCCCTTAGAGTTGGAAATTCTGACATTACGGGTCACATTGAAAGAGTTCATCAATGACGACACTGCATTACAAGCTCACCTGGATCAATTGAACCTCCTGGATGAATGATGCATTAATGCCCTTGAGCACCTTCACATTACCAGGATCATCTAACATGATATTATAACAATAGAGTCCATCTGAGAGACTTTAAAGTTGGGGATCTTGTGCTGAAAGAAAAACAGTAGAACTCAAATTTGTTGTTGCATCTACGAGACAAATTTATGGCTAATTGTGTAGGTCCCTATATCATCTCGGAGAAGATGGGGACTGGGGCATATCGTCTAGCAATGTTAGAATGTGTTGAGGAGCCAGATACCCTAAATATTATTCATCTGAAGGCATTTCACACATAAACCAACAAAATATCAAGAAAATTCAAATAGCTCCAAAATTCCAAAAACAATAGAAATCATAAAAAGCCAAACGAATCAAAAAATATTAAAATAAAAAACAAAAGGATCAAAAGGTATATTAAAGCCCATTTTTCAAATCACAAAAGGCTCCAAAGGCATCTTCAAGCCCATTGGTCAACTCACAAAAGCCCCAAAGGCACCATAAGCCCTTTGGTCAAAATCAAAATGTGAAAAGCACAAAAATAATTTAAAATCAAAATATCAAAAACATTCAAAATAATCAAAAGCTCAAAAACAATTGAAAGCATCAAAAGGACAAAAACACTTGCATTGGCATTCCGTATTTTGCATTCACTTAGTCATATTGCATATATGTGTTGCATCCACTACATTTGCATTAGATACATTTGTGTTTGCAATCTTACAAACGACACCACACTTGTACATCAATCATGCATCTTCAAAATCAATCATCATCCATCACCCATGAGTGTAACTATGTTTTTAAACACAACCCCTTATATTACTATAAGGAATGTACTAGGGTTTTTTTGGTCACTCATCCATACCTAGTGGTTTTATCAAACTTTGTAGAAAGTAATATTAGCTTTTTATAGGTAAGGTTTAGTTTTGATAGCACCTGGTATATTTTAGAATCCCATCACTAATAAAAATACTAAAATCCTAGTTGGAACAATGGAAAGATGAATGCTGTGAAGTGGTATTAGGTATCCTAAGGTGAAAAGGTTTATCTTGCTCATCCCCCTGTGTGATCGACTCGAAAATATTAAGAATTGGCAAAAGGACAAGTTCAACCCTACCCAAAGAAATCCCTTGCTTTAATCAAAACAAGCAAAATCTTAAATAAAGCAAAATTCATAAGCAAAGTAAACAAGTGATTATCATCACTACTAAAATCCCAAACAAAGTAATGTTAGAGTTAAAGTGCACTATGCCTTCACCTTGACACTTGTCAGTTTCTCTTGACAAGTGTCATGTGTTGAATATAGGCTTATGCATATATATTGTAACCATTTGTATCAATAAAATCAATTCCATCAGTTTCAGTCCCAACACTTGGTATCAGAGCAGGCTTTCCCTACCCTGTGAAACCCTTTGAGGGGGGATTTCCCTCATGGAAATCCTCCCCTCCCCTGACTTTTTTTCTTCCTAATTTTTTTAAGTTTTTTTTTACCGAGGGAGTATGCTCTCCATCATTTGATGGATCAGAAACTAGATGGTAAAAATATTAAAAATTGGGAGGTCATTTTATTTTTTTTTTAGTTTTTTTGAGTTTATTTGTAGATCTATTTCATTTGGGAGGATTGATGCAGTCCCCACGTCTCGGGTTCGATCCTGAGCCCCTGGTGCAATGCAGCCCCAAGTCCTTGAAGTTGTTGCACTTGACTTGACAGTTCTGATTTTGCTTCACTGGATCCTACCTGAACATTTGGCAATGTTTGGGAACCACCTCCATTATTCTGTTCAGCCAACCTAGATAACACATAATTCACCTGGGCATCAGATGCCTCAGTCACAAGCATCTGGGAGTCAGACTTCTGAGAGTTAAAAGAGGACTCTTGTTGGTAGTCTTGTGCAGAGGAATTTGGCTGTAGCAGAGATCATGGCAATCTTCAACAGACGACACTGATATTCTGTTGTGTTCTTTGCAGATTTTTTTTTTTTTAAACCACTGTAACTGCTGTGGCCTCTGATGTTGTTGTTGTGCTTGCTCTGGCTATGACTGTGGTTGTAGCTGTGACTGTTGCTATGGCTAAAAATGCTGTAGTCGTTGCTACAACTGTTGTGTGGACTGTAGCTGTAACTGATGCAGGGATTGCTGTGGCTGATTCATTTTTTGTGTCATCAGTTGGTGTTGCTCCACCAGGTTGTGTTGCTGTAAATATTTGGAGATTTTGATGTTGTTGCTGCTTTGGCCACACAACCTGAGATTGCTACAATTACCACCTCATGGGCATGAATGCGACGGAACGGAGCAACTCCATCGGCAAAGAAATGTTGGAAACCGATGATCGATGAACAATTTTTTTTTTTTCGAAGATCTCAAAGATGTTGCTTTAGCTAAAATCAAGTATGATGAGTTCTTTCGCAATTTGATTGAAGGTACCACAAAGAAATTTATTGCATGCTCAATGACTGTTCGTGATGTGTGAGTAGATATTATGCATGGAAAGTGTTGTGGTGATGTGTGAGTGGTGATGATTTTACTATTGATGAAGGGGTAGCAGAACTGTTGCGCATTCGATCTACGTGCCTCTCTTAACTGTGAACTGTTTGGAATTTTTTTTAACTGGGGCCATGATATTGGTGTCTGGCCTCGGTTCCCCGTAGATCAAGGCGAAGCACTGCACTGTTATGAAGTTATGTCATGTTTGCTCAAAGAAATTTCAATATCACTGTAATTTGAGAATGCAGCCACATGACGCTGAACCCCTCTTCTGTGATTCTTTATGACATATTTTTAATGATTGGCGCTCTCGCAGTGGGCATTTCCAGGGCATAGGAAGCCCTGCGGGGCGACAATGATGACGGCCGTAGAGGGGTTTCGCACGGGGGGATAGGGTGGCGGTGCGGGTGGTGACATCGCACCTATTTCTATTGTCATTTTAGATCGTGCAACGAATGTGGTGGTGAAATGTGAAGAGTAAAAGTAGGCGAGGGATTTGACGATTTGGAGGTAGACCGAGGAGAACGCCATGGTGGTGCTGTTTCATCTGAGTTTGAAGGATGATAACAAGGTGGGGCTTGTAGCTGATGGGGCATTGGATGCCATTGTGAATGCCCTAAAACATGGTTCTATGGAGACCAGGGCCATGGCTACGGTGACACTGACGAGCCTAGAAATGATGGAGGTGAACAAGGCCACAATTGGTAGCCACTCTGATGCAATTGGGGCCCTTGTAAATCTCCTCACCGAAGGGGATTTCTGTTCCTAGAAGGAGGCCATCACTACGCTATATAGCCTCTATTTTTTTTTTATAATGATAACAAGAGAAGGGCTGTAATGTCAGGGGCAATGCCCCTACTGTTGGATAGTGTCACTAGGGTTATGCTCAATGAGACGGTTGAAAGACCCCTGGGCCTGCTCAACATGTTGGCTATTGTTTTGGAGGCCCGCTCTATAATTGCCCTCCAAAAGGGGGTCATGGGGACATTAACTAGGTTGCTGAGTGAGGGTACTTTCAAGAGCAAGGAGCATGCCATGGCAATTTTGTCATCACTTTGTTGTAATAGCAAGAAGAGGGCCGTTGAGGCCTGACAGGCAGGTGTGATGGAGCATTGCAAGAAGTTTGTTGAGGATGGGACACCATGGACAAAGCGAAAGGCTTCTGCTCTGATGAAAGCTATTGTATACACTATTGGAGGATTCTCCTGTACTACTTCACAAGATGTTCCTCCCAGATCAATCTTGTTCTTCTCCTCAACATCTACATCAGAAGCAGAAACTACCAAGGCATGTTGTGAATTCTGATCCAATGGTGCATCAAAGACATTAACTCCCTGAGCCTGATTTGCTATAATTTCTTCAGATGGAAAGACTGATTCTTGTATAGAGCCTTCACCTTGTGTTTCAATCTTACCTTCATAATGTGATGCAACATCCATATCTCCTGAAAAACCATCTAGAGGAATTAAAGCAATCTCAGCATCACCTAAAACAACAGGTATCTCCCCTTATTCAACATCTGTTGTATCTACAATCTGACCACTTTCAATATGTTCTGAAGCATTATTATTTGTCACAGTTTTATCATTCTTGACTCCCAGTCCACCAGTTTTATCATTTGTCACAGTTTAAGGGGTAAAACCGTTAACATGGCTCATGGAAGGCTATTGTATAGCCTATAGTCATTAAATATTTGCTCACATGAAAGTGATTCATTTTAAAAATTGTAATGGGCATTTTTTTTAGTGGAGGGGATCACTTTATTGATTGTAAGGGTACTTGGATGCCCATGAATGAAACTGTTTTTATGCCGCCAGAGTGCGATGCTGGGAATTTTTTTTTTCCCTGAGGTTTATTTTGCTGCCTAGAGAGGCATGCTATTGTTTTTTCAGCAAGTTAAAGGCCCCATTCAAACCCAAGTATAGGGGTATTTATAGTCGTTGGAAACATTTTTCCACGACGGACACAATGGTGGTGTCATATTGTAATTTTGAGGCTATTTCAATTGAGTTTTTTAGCCTCAAAGTTTTTTATTCTACCTTGGAGTGCACTTTCGGTTGTACCCGACACTCCCAAGGCACTTGTAAGTGAACCTAGTATCTAGTATTCTCCTCTTTCTACTTGGCAGATGCAGCGGTTGGTTACCCATGAATTTCGGTAAGATGAGGTGACTATCATAAGGAAACTTATACTAGGGACTACAGACATAGACACCTTAGACTCTATCCGAGTTTTTTCTGAATCTACTTCTGAAGACTACAGACGAAGACACTTTAGAAGATTCTCTTCTATTCTTATTTCTTCTTCTCCTCCATTTTGGATATGTTTCTACCAAAAATGCACTCAATACAATAAAAATGAGCCATAGATCACAATAGGAGGAGAGAAGAAGAAAAGAAGAGAATCTTCTGAAGTGTCTTCGTCTGTAGTCTTCAGAAGTAGATCAAGAAAAAACCTTGGATAGAGTCTAGGGTGTCTTTGTCTATAGTCCCTAGTATAAGTGTCCTTATGGTGACCATGTCATCCCATCAAAATGCATGGGTAACCAGCCGCTGCATTTGCCAAGTGTATAGAGAAGGTCACTAGGTACAAGGATCACATATAAAATTACCTTGGGAGTGTCGGGTACAACCGAGAGTGCACTCCAAGGTAGAAAAACTTTGAGGCTTAAAAAAATCAAATGAAACAGCCTCAAAATTACAATATGACACCACCATTGTTTCCGTCACAGAAAAAAATTTCCAACGACTATAAATACCCCTATACTTGGGTTTGAATGGGGCATTTAACTTGCTAAAAAAACAATAGCATGCTTCTCTAAGCAGCAAAAATAAACATCGCTCAATGGCGGCATCACTCTCAGGCAGAATAAAAATAGTCTTAAAATTTTCACATTCAAGTGAATTACAATGGCTATCTGGAGACTCCGACAGGTAAAATATGGTCAAAACCACATAAAATATGGAGGGAATAAACAAGACAGCCAACATTAACCTCCAACTCGGATCACTCATCAAGGACATTCCAAACACCATACAGTACGCCAAGAACATTCCACCAGAACCCAACATCTCTGCGAGAGAGAAGCCGAAAGAGCAAGTTATATTTTCCCTTGATTAGAAGGAAATGGAAAAATACGACAGAAGTGCTTGAAAAAGAAGCTGGAATTAGAAATCTCAAGCATGATGCTCGAAGAGGCCGTGTCTTTAGGCAGAGATTTCAGCCATTATCTCAATCTCATGGGCATAGCAGAGACTCATCACCGGGTGCGTCAAACCAGGAACACTGTTCACTTGTCAAAAATCCTGTGATGATGTTTTGGCAAGATGATTCGGAATGGAACCTGTCGAGATGAACTGTATGATGTTGTTTGTAAACAGGAGGTTGAAATTGTTTTGACTGCACATCCGACACAAATAAACAGACGAACTTTGCAATACGAGCATTTGTGAATTGCACATCTATTGGAATACAATGATCGACCAGACCTGACCCATGAAGACAAAGAAATGTTGATTGAAAATTTGATGAGAGAGATTACTTCTTTATGGCAAACATTCTGAGACATTGGATGCCATCCTTCGCTGGAAAGTTCCCTTGATCTACAAGCTTAAAAAAACATAAATGTTATAGAGTCAAGATGCACAGGAGATGTGAGGCGGTCAAATATTTAAAGCATGCCAGAACTGCCACCACAACGCCTTCAGTCAAATACTCTCAAGTCAAGTTGAACTCCATTTTTCTCCCCCCATATCACAGCAAAAAACTGCCTCCGTTTGTTTGTCGTACTCTTGGTATTCTTCTCAAAATCCTCCACAATTTCCCCATAGCATGCACTCAATTTTTGGCTGATTTTGTGTTCTAAAAAAACATTTGGAGTTCAAAAAACTTTGACAAGACTTTCCACACGAGCTTCACCACGAGTTTCACACTTATTAGCATCCATGAATCATGCTAAGCAAAACAAATCAGGTCATGGGAGATGCCAAAAAACAACGGGAAGGATGTCTGTCAGTTTCATCCTTAGTTGTCGCAGCAAATATCTAAATAGGGGTGATGAGGCAAACACATGGCGGCTGCTGTAAATATGAAACTGTCATAGAATCATGCTCCAGATTAGTGTCTGCTAAAATGTCTTCCATAGCCCACACCATAATTCACTGATCTGCAGTGTCTTGCCTTCGTGCACTACCTGGATGAGGAGAAGGACTCTATTGCTAACACCACCACCGCTATTCGAGGTCGCGCTGCTTCGAAGCCTGCAAGGGGGCCAACAACTTTTGTAGGTGGAGCAGTAGCACCGTCTTCAACATTCGTCGGCGTCGTCGGCCTTGCTGCCCGGTGATCATGTCATCCATCTCGCCTAAGCTCCAACCTGAAATGCTTATCAAGATCAAAGATGCCAAAAACACAGACGAGAAACAAAAAAAACCAGAGCGCGCCGCCTTCACAAAAAAGAGAAGTTACACTGTCAAAATTCAAATACATTATCGAAAAAACACAGAGCAGAAAATGCTAGGAATAAATAATGTCATCTTTGAAGGCAAGGCCTCAGGTCTGTCTGGTTCAGATAGTAATGGGGATGTCTATGCTCAGTATCTAAATGTGGATACATGGGTTGTTCTAGATGATGAAGAGTTGCCGATAGCTGCATATAGTCAAATGCATGAAGACTCAGACATGGGAATTGGTTCTCAAAATGGAGTAAATTTTGATTATGGCAAAGATTCTTAATTCAAGAGTATTGCAAAGAGGACTCTTTACTGGCAGAGAGAGGCACAGCTGTCACGAACAACTCATGCTGATGGGGATCATAGAAGTGAAACAAGCAATGGTTTACTAGAATACAGCTGGGAAAACATTGGCAACTTTGAGGAGGTTGAAAAACTTCTTCGAAAAACTAACTCTGCCCTTTGCATAAAGCAAGGTATGGATTCGTTAGATCCAGAATTAAGGCAGAGGGAAAGATCAAATTTCCCAAACTTAAAAATTCTTACCATATGGTTTCTGATCCATCAAATGATGGAGAGCATACTCCCTCGATAAAAAATTAAAAAAAAAATAGGGAAAAAAATAGGGGGAGGGAGGATTTCCATGAGGGAAATCCCCCCTCAAGGGGTTTCACAGGGTAGGGAAAGCCTGCTCTGATACCAAATGTCAAGAGTAATCAAACTGAAGGGATATTTTATTGATAAAAATGGGTTACATATATAGGCAGAAGGCCTATATGATAAACTGACAAGTGTCAAAACAGAGGCATAGTGCACTTTAACTCTAACAAGCAAAATTCAAGAACAAAGAAATAGTGATTATCATCACTATATAAATCCTTTGCTCAAAAGGAAAACAAAATTCAAAATAAACAGTGATTTTCATCACTAAATAATGAGCAAGTATCCCAAATAAATATAAATAAAATAAGGGAATATGAACTTGAATCCTTGGAATTATTGGCATGAACGAGCCATAATATATCCTTACGCACGATGATATGTCTATCACATTAGATTTTTTCTTTTGAACAAATCAATGTTTATATGTGGAAGAGCTAGCCTTAGGTGTCCTGTATTGCCTAGTGGTCTAATCCAACTGAGTCCAGCTTAGTATCAGGATAAACATTTGAGGATCCCAAATACAGAAATGGGCTGAATGAATCCCGCTTGGCACTGGGGTATGCTTATATTTTATCTAATATATTCATCTGCACACACAGGGATAATGAGTATCTAGGTCTGCATAACAAATCTTTATCCTTTAGAAGCTCTGTATGGTCAACATACAAATTTTGATGGAGTAACTAGGGTGTTTGAGTCTCATGGAAAACCTAAAAAATCCCCTTATAGCAATAAATCATTTCAAAAACTAAATCATCAACTTTATTTATGAGGTTTTGTTCATTAAAGGGTGTTCATGAAATAGGATAGATACCGGATGAATGTCAACAATGACGTTTAGACGACCACTGACTATTTTGGGGATATATTTTAATTTATAGAAGCTTATAAATAAAGTACATACATATCACATCATATCATCTAACATTGGAAGGTGTAAATGATTAATTCTTATTATAAGAGTTATTATTTATTCATGATTGACTTACATTCTGTGATGTCGCCCATTAGATTGTTAAAATCATATCACATGCATACTTTATGTTTTAAGTGATTAAAGCATATAGGTTCATTCCATTAGATCATTAGTATAACATAAAATATTCCATTTTCCATATCATAACAACATAAGGTTAGATGTATAAAAACACATCAAAAGCAAACATACATGTAACAAATAAGCATTGCATCCATATATGCATCCACCATAATCATCTAGATCATGCTAGCTAAGCATACACACATCATAAAACATAATTCATGAGATTCACATAGCATTAGATCATAAATTAGACGATCTACACATATGCATCATAACATCTAAAGCATCACACCACATCATATCACATAAAATCATATACTGCATCCATAAACGTATAAGCATAATCATAAAAGATACACACATGGCGAGTCTCAAAGTCTATATCATATAAAAGTGTATCCAAATAAGTACATGTAGGTTAAAAAAGTGCCAAAAAGGTTACATCTGTGTAGGTCGGCTAACCTTACACCCAAAAAGAGTTACAAAGTATCTAAGGAGCCATAGCACTTAGGAGTGGCCTGCACCACTAGTATCACCTCTATCCTCACCTCCCCCTCTAGGATGTGGCATAGAACTGGCACCCCCAGTCTACTCTATCAAGGACCTAGTTCGATGGCTTGATCGAGCTAATGACTCCCATGAAGTGCTTCGGTTGGTCCTCTATGAACCTCCTACCCTAGTCCTCTAGGGTAGATGGCCTCCCTATAGCCTAACCTCATGCTCCAGTGTCTGGATATAGGTAGCATCTCGGGTGCGCTCCTCCAAATCATATACTAATAATACATACAACCGATAGATCTTCACACCATCTAGACCACCAGGTCCATGAGGCACTGTAGGAGGTGCACTTAACAGTGACTTGGGCAAGCTATATTGGAGATCTACAATAGAAGCATCCCTATGATGAACCTAGATCTGTGATGTCTGCAACTCGGCCTCAACCTGGTGTAACTGATCTTATAGAGGAGACTCATGATACTCGGGGGCTAACTCCTACTCCTCCTTGGGAGAAAACTACTCCTCTACAACCAGCTCCTCTGCCACCTACTTATTCTATCCTACCTATCCCCAATCATCTGTCTAAGCCCAAACTCGGTGCCCATCAAGATTTTCAGCCTTAGCCTCCTCCAATGACCACCCTAGATGGTCACCACCCTACCATAATTATGTACCCCACCAGAGGGTGTCCACCTGTAACCCCAACATCGACCACACCAAGATCAACTATAGGAGGGCCATCCTCCTCTAACACTATTGTAACTCATGGTGGTGGTAGGTTCTTCTCTATAGCAATCTGACAGTAGAAAACTAGATTAAGAGGGACATCCTATTGAATGCTAAACTGTCAGAGCACCTTGGAGTAGTAGAAAAAATCTCTAATGTCGTCCTTGTGACCAATAAACCATAGATCACATTGAGTCCTTGTGGTGAAGCTAGCAGGATCATACAAGGTAGGGCACTCATGGTAAGATCTCCAAATGATATCACCAGCTCTCAAACTAGTCAAGGATGCCATGTAGTGGGACAACTCCCCTACAAAAGGCCGACTCACCTAGGCATAGAAAATGGGCTCCTTGTTGTCAATCAAATCCTGCAACATCGCTAAAATGTTCCATGGGAACCTCAATATAGAGCAATCAGGTATGAGGATGTTGCAGATAACCATCAACAACATAGTGTGCAACTAGAAAAAGACATCTGCCTCGTACCATCAAGAAACTAAAATCCTCCAAAAGTGAGTGTCCTTTAAGGCAGTGATAGTGTGCCTCCCAAAGACCCTCATGAACACTGTCTCTCGAGAATTGGTAGGAGAAGAGACAATGGGCACTCCATCAAAGGGGATCCTATAGATCCTATAGACATCCTCCGAAATGATGGTCATATTGTCGATGGGAAGGTGGAAGGTGTTGGTCCTAGGATCCCACCAGTGGGCCAGGGTAGTCAAGTAAGCCTGATCTAACATGATCATCGATAGGTCGATGACATACTGGAGCCCTCAAGCCTTAAGCTAGGCCCACTCCATGTCATCCATATCATGCAAGAGATCACAAAGCAGCTTTGGGTCCTGATCCTGAGCAAATAAGATCTAAGAGTGTAAAATAAAGCTTAAATCAAATGCACTAACAAATAAATAGAAATAAGACAAAAGTGGTGCAAGATAAACTAATATGCATTTAAGACAACAAGCATAAAGAGTAAATGCACCTAAACACAAAAACATCAAAAACATCAAAAACCATGTTTTAAAATTAAAAAAAAATCAACTAAATGACTTTAAAAAACAAAACAAAATCAAGAAATAATCTAAGGCTGCCTGGCCGCTCGTGCCAAGACCGACCATTAATCGACCACTAAAGCTAATAACAGCCAGCTTCCAATGGTTAAAAATATGATTGTTGGAAATCAAACTGGCCACTGACAACAGTAGCAACCAGCCATTGATAGGACTGGCCACTCTGAGCGACAGCGGCTAGCAGGCGACACGCCAACGACGTCTCCCCAGGGCCCAAAATAACAAAAAAATTGTAAAAAAAAAATTAAAATCAAACCCACCTACCTAAACCATAAATTGAGCTTAACTACAAGTTTGATTAGTTTCCAATAGGGTTAATGAGGTTCCTTTACTAAACTATTTAATTTGGCTCATTTTACTAAAAAAAGAGAGAAGGCTAGGGTTTAGAGAGGTACCCATGAAGATCTGGCTCCTATGCTGGTCGAGGCATCTTCCTGCTTAGCCATCATATCTTCTCGATACCAAATCGACAGTGCTCCATGTCACAGTCACACAAACACACCCCAGAGCTCCAAAAGGTGCAAATTGATAGTTGACAACAATGACAACTCAAACCCTAAATTTTCCTTTTATTTTTCCAATTCACGGCCTAGACGCTGCCGACGCCAACAACCCGCACTTCTTGGCTACTGGACCTGATAGTAGCCACAAAGCAGCAATTAGGGGTTGTTGGACCTAACAATGATCGACAAATAAGGAGAAGTTTCATCAAATTTTCACCATAGAGCATTGCAAAATGACCCATAAAGAGCACCTATTGGTCAGAGACATCCAAAATCTCAACCAATACCAAAAATTTGCATACATAAAAATCCAAAAACATCATAAAATTCAAAATCAAAAATCAAATAGCAACCAAATCCCAAATGAGCCTCGTAGTTAGTTATTTGCTCTATACACTTGGTGATTGCAGTGACTAGCGCTCCATGCAATTTGACAAGATGAGTAGATTACCATAAGGCCACTTGGGGCAAAATGGTTATAGTAGAATTGAGACACTTCCCTTCAAACCCGAAGAAGGCTATTTGCAACCGAACCACCCCATAGGAGCGAGGATGCATCTCAATTCTCCTATAAGCAAAATAGTGGGTCAACACAAGCTAAATTAGAAGTGATATCACATTGATTCTCTAAGAAGGCCATTGCGGCTGGACCACCCCATGGGATAAAGGTGTGCAATTACCAAACAGGGTTGAAGTCACACTTGGATGGGAACTACTCTATACTAATAGAGCAACCCTCTAAAGAGGTCCAAATATTTCATTTTGGTCAAGCGACTTGTTACTTCATTAATTGTCCTTTCCTCATCGACTCATCACTTGAAGGGGTAGTCAAAATTTTCAACAATCATAATTAAAGTCAACAAAAGATCCACTAATCATGTCAAGTTGTGTTCATCTTATGAATCATTGCCAAAAACTATTATAAGCTTACCCTTTGCTGGGGCAAAAAGCAAATATGATAGTTAAGTTTGTATCTCCCTCCCTTCAAACCTATAGTAGTATTGAAGCTACCTGATTGCTTGATGAGCGAGTACAAACTTCCACAAATTTAAGCCTTCCATTCAGTTGGAAGCAATAATTCTAGGATTCACATCCTCTCGAATGACTGGGGCATCCTATGTTGATTAGGTCAATGATCATAATCCAACCTACAATATGGCCCTAGATGGTCTACTTTTTTGCTTTGCATTATGTTTTTCTCATAGTGCATCCCAAAAAGGTGCATCTATAGACACCTAAAATACGTCATGTTTAGGAGACTACCCATATAGGCACATCTACAAACCATATAAACCCTCTTGGATCTCTCCAAGAGCAAGCAGTGGTCCTAACAACTCAAGCAGGGTAGTTCTGGCCCATCCAGGCTTGGCCTTTCTCAAGAAAAACGACCATCACACCTGGTCGTTGAAGACTACAGTGACCACATCTAGATGCTAAACCTAATAGAAGCCAGGGTTACAGAGTCTGGCTATGAATATGGGCCCAGATCATGCAGTTTAATTGCATATTTTCATGGATAATGGGTGGATTTTGGCGAGGAACTCCCTTCTCCTCCTAACTGCCCTTTTCCATGCCAGTTTGTGATTGATGCTCCTCACCCAGGATGGTCAGGTGCATGCAATTCAGACTGAAGCTTCTCCAGGAAGCCAAAGTTCTATATCTGATAGGGAGGTCTACATATAGAATCTCCCATGAAAAGAAAAGGATCTGTAAAGTTTTAGAGTCAAGCAGTGAAGCCCTATTAAACAGAGAACCAAGCTATGCCCCTTTTGAGGAGTATTGAAGCACCATCTGACAAGGCTACAATCACACACTAGTTTTTAGATTAATTATTCTCAACCACCAATCAGTGTAGGAGACACGCCAGGCGGCCCTTGAACATAAATTATAGCAAATAGGATAGCGTAACAACCCATGATTCACAAGAAAAAGAGTTTCATATCATGGCTACAGTCTCGAAAAGTGGCCCGTAGGCTTATTTTAGGGCACATGCATCATTTCACTATTGCTTTAGTCTAGATTCATTGATTTTATTAGTTAGTTCATATCTTAGATATGCTTCCATTAACACATTCATTCCATATTTCATAGCTTTATCTGCATCTATTATTCTATTCATGCTTGTATGCCACTTTGTTTGTCATGATTATTTAGATACGTTAACAAAGGCCTCATTCGGAGAGGTGACCTATCCTACTAAGTGTGCTTTTTTTTCCATGAAAGTAGGTACAGGTTTGTAGTATCAAATAAAAGAATCAGAAGCACAAGGATCCCTCTAGGACTAGATCTGGAGAAGGAGACATCTATAAACCCTCATACAATTTTGTGTACAATATTAGAAGGCTTGCGAAAGCGCACCACCCCTTTATGAGGGGATACTTTATTCACCATTACTCCACTTGTTATTCATTGTATCAAAATGGGTATCCCTCAGAGGGACCAACATGTAACCGGGGATCAATATAAATAAAAGGATCTATCTTTGTTTTTTTTCTGTGTAATATGCATTCCATGGTCTTTCATTTTATTTTGAAATAATACTATTGAGTAGAATAAGGGTGCATGCTTCCCGAGGTCACACAAAACCTTATAAAAACTATACATCTCTAAATTTGATTAAAGCATATAAAATAACCTTAGAAAATGAAAATACCTCCACTATTTTTTTCTTGTGTGCTCCATGACTTGATCGACTGTGAAGACCAGTTTTGAATTATCACTTTCAATTAGTGTGCCCTTTCTTTAATTGCCCTACTTGGATGCTATAGGTGAGTGTTATGGTTTAGGTAGGTAAAATGTTAGATTTTCCAACAATACATGTCATACTTTTGGATAGTGTTACATTTAGCATGAATGTTACCCTTGTAAATGAGATGTCTTCTCTTACTATGTGAATAAATGTTACTCTTGCCAATGAGATGTCTTCTATTACTAAATACATATGGAAATTACTCTTGCTAATGAGATGTCTTTTGTTACAAAACTCTACATCACATCATTGAAATTTGCAAATGATTAACCTAGACCTTATGATTATTTCTTCAATGACTACATTTGCACTTAGTGAGAGTTTATTGCACTTGACCTCGATTATTGTGCTCCTTTATTTTAATTTCTTGCACTTGGTAGATGGTTGTATAACTTATCCTTTGTACGTTGGTGATTGATAGTTTTCCTTTAGAATGTTGGTGCTTGGAGATTCTCTTTTGGATGTTGGCTCTTGGAGCTTCTCTTTCAGGTGTTGCCACTTGGAGCTTCCCTTTTGGATGTTGGCACTTGAGTTTCTCTTTTGGATATTGGCACTTGAAGATTTCAAATGTTGGTTCTTGGAGAGAGCACTTGTTCTTGTTCACCTGCCTACAATGATCTTTGGATATTACGTGATTCCACTTTCTCAATGATGGTGAGTTTCTCTGTACTTGGTGCTTCTAATGAATATATTTTTCCTGTTCAAGCTTGCTACTTCAAATTAACATTTTTTCTCTTATATTTTTGAATCTCTACATTCAACTTTGATGATGACTAGCTTGAAGGTATTAAAACCTGCATTAAACAACTCCATTGTCTTCTATATTTGATTGCACTTAAAAAGCTAAAAGGATTTAAAAACAAACTCAAACTTAAATATCTTTTGCACTTCTCTTCATAGGTGAATTTTGTTGTAGTTACTCCTTTGCACTTAGATGTTCTTTGATAGTTACTTTATATTCTTCTCCCTTCCAAGCTTTAATGCTTTGTCTACCTTATGACACTCTTGCTTTTAGGTGGTTGTTGTCTTGCATGCTTTTTTTATGCTTTATCACACCTTTGCCTTCAAACGACTTTCTTGAATTTTACCTTTGATGCTTAATTGTACCTTTACCTTCAGATGGCTTTCTTCACTAGAATTATGCCCTTACCTTTAGAGGATTATCTAAACTTATGCAATATATATTTACATGTCTTCAATGTTGCTTGGGATTTTTATACCTTGATATTTCTCTACTATTCTTGAACCACTTTCTTTAACTCTTCTTTTTTTTATCCTCTCTCTCTTTCACTAATAAAAGCCTTATGAATATTCACTAAGGATCTCTTTATTTTCTCTTGATATCTTCTTACTTTTTATTATTGATATGTATGCACTTTTCAAGCTAGCTTTTCAAGGTAAGTATAGACTTGAATCATTCTTATTTTATATGTCAATATATTTTTCTTCAAGACCTGAAAATTTCTTTGTCAAGGTATGCCTTCAAGACCTATATCCTTCTTTGTCAAGGTCTGCCTTCAAGACCTGGATAATTCTTTGTCAAGGTCTACCTTCAAGACCTAAATTCACTATGTCAAGATATATCTTCAAGATATGTAATCTTATTTTTCAAGGTTTACCTTCAAGACTTGAATCCACTATGTCTAGCTCAATAAATATATGACCTAAAACTTTCTTTATATCAAGGTCTCTCTTAAAAACATGAATAAATAGTAGTCTACAACTTAAATCAATCCCTACTTGATGAAATATTTCTACCTTCTTCTTGCACTTAGAGATGAAAGTCTTCTCTATATATTGTAGGAATATTTTCACTCTTCTAATGATCAATCTCTATTGTAGAAATGTCTTAGGTTCCACCTAAGAACTCAATCCTTTCAATGTCAAGGTGACACAAATTTTCCTTATGCTCCAATCAAGAAAACTTGATTGTATCGAATCCTTCAACTTTATTCTAAGTGTTGATAGAAATCATTTGTCAAGAATTTGTTATCCCTAAAAACCTATATCAATATTAGGGTTGGCTATTTCCCTAAATAATCAACTGTCTTCAATTTGATTCATCCAAATACAAGTCCTAGTCTTCATTGGTTATCCTTCAACCTAGTAGAAAGACTCTATAGTTGAGTCCTAGTCTTCACTGGTTATCCTTCAACCTAGTGGAAAGAGTCTAGCATTTTTCACTTCCTTTGATATTACAATAGAATCCAAGTCTATCTCCCTTTCTAAATCAATCTAGACAAAATTAATTATGCAACTAAACAAACTTAACCTGTGCAAGAAACTTCTTGTTGTAGCTCTGATACCACTGATGGCTTTTGAAGCCTTAATATTAATGTAAACTCATAGGATCAAATATATGATAGCCACAATATTGTAAGATCAAGATAATGATATAAATAAGAATAATATGAGCCAACTAATATGTAAAATCAAGGCTTATAATATATCAACTAACATTCAATAATAAGCAAAAATATGAATGTAATAGCCTAAATCATACATGTACAAAGCATGTAGCACAACTTACAATATTAGTTGCTCAAATGTATGCAATATTTATTACTCCTCTTTCTCTTACAAATGTATCATAAAACTCTCATACAATAACAATGCTTTCTATGCTCACTATGTAGACAATGTAGAAAATGTACGCTATGTAGATAATATAGACAACATAGGCTATGGAGTGATATATATACATTGTAGGATGACCCTTTGGTTACTTGAATTTTCTTTACCTTATGCTAAGTCTCATGACTCTTGGATTCTCTATTTGACACTTGCATACACATAACTCTATCTTGTATGCACACTTGGATATGACTCTTCACATAACACTTCCTAATATAAGAACACATGTGCACACTTACATATAAGATACTTATGTACATATACATCCATGAAACTTGCACACTTTATCGCATGAAACTTGTGCAATTCCTATACATTATTACATTACATAAAATATTTACTCACACTCTAATCTAAGAATTGACCCTAGTTTAATATTTACAAGGTGTACCATGAAGGTACCATGGGGGTACATTAGCATGTACCAAATAATGTAATATACTCCATAAAATAGAAATAATATGTAAACTAAAAATATGAAAACAAATATCTAATGAGAGATGATACTAAAAATGATCTTGGACTAATTGGATGATGGAGGATGTTTAATGATAATGTGTGTTGTCCATAATACCTTAGGATTGTTAGGCCCTAGAAGTATTTTAGGGACCTCAAACATCCTATTGATACTGATCAAGCTCATATATTATCCGATAATTATCTCGTAAAGACTTAGACCATCCTAAAAAATATCAAGCCAATCATGGACCAATGTGTGTAGTGCGATTCATTACCAAATTTTAAGTAATACTGGATTAACCAATTATAACATATGCCAATAGAAGCCATCTCATCAATGAACACTCATATGTCTATACAAAATAATATCACTAATGTGATAGATATGTCACCACATAGAGGATATACTCCACTTCTAGTCAAACATCTATAGCCCTAGTGGAGATTATCCTCATAATCCTTTGATATTACTCCACCATCGACTAGGAGTCCATAGCCCTAATGGAGATGTATAAAATGTTTGAGGAACCAATTAAATTACTTTTGCTTCTCTTGTTCTTAGGTACAACTTACATGTTGGATCCTCAGGTTTGGATTATGTGCATGATAGGATGAGTAGGGAAAATCGTTCGCTTTACGGTGAGAGATACACATGGCATCATCTTCCCTAGTATAAAACTTTAATTAAAGTGTATGAGATGTGCAAGGTCCAAGAAAGAACTCTAGTTAGTCAAGGAAGGCCAAAATCCTCGTAGAACATGATGGTATTTGATAATGGTTGATGGGAACACTAGGTATGGTTGAGCAATGAAATAACCTCTATATCCAAACCATCAAAGATAGGGAAAAAAACATGGAAATTGTATATAATAAAAATAGAAGACTATAAATCAAATGTTGGGATGTACAGAGAAACAAATCCTAAATGGATGAAAGTAGAGTAACATGATGGACATATATGAATAAAAACCTGATGGATGAACATGAAAAACTATGTAAGGTCATGGATTAAGAAAACCAATCAATATTAGAAGACAAATATCCACAAATCCAAAAGGAATCAAAGGAGCACACTATGAGTCATATGCATATGTCTAAAGTATGAATGTAATGGATGGATGAGTGAGAGATATGATGTGGCAAAAATTTGAGGGGGGAGAGTTGTGACTTTGTCTAGGGGGGATTTGTGACCCCCAAAACATAAAATTGGTTGGAAGGAGTATCAAATACCCCAAAAAGAGAAGTGGTTGTGAAGAAGAGATGACTCCCCCAGTCTAGAGGAGGGTGTTGAAAAAGGATGGACTCCCCTAGTCAGAGAATTGAGATGAAAAGGAGAGAGAATTGACAAAGAAATGAAGGTTGAAGAAGATGAAACAAATTAAGGATTAGCAAGGTTGGTGAGTGAATGGATGATGATGATGATTGATAATGGATGTGAGTTAACCAAAGTGATACTTGAGGAGGAAACATTAAATTTTATTAAATCATGATCAATGTGAGATACCACAGTTTTAGAAGGGACTAATATCTTTGAACCTTGTCATTGAAAACTTTTTGAGATCATTTGACATAGTAAGTTGACTAGCCATTTGAAGGAGTTATCGAATTATCAAAGTGTGATTGTGAGTAGCTGTACAATGACAAGATTAAAATATACCAAATTGGATTTTATTGAATTTTGTATTGAGAAGAGAAATTTTGTAATTTTACCTAGTAGAGTAGGGTTAATGATAGTCTCAGGAAAGTTTCTTGGACAAATGTTGATTCCAAAAATTAATGTTTATATATTGATTAACTTAATGAGATCATGTATAGGTAATGTCATCTAGCTCAAGTGGTGAGGTGATGGTTAATGAGGTGATTTGGAATGTGTGGATGCAATGGTATATATTGAAAAAACGGGGATGGATATGATTGGTGTGAAAGAACAATAGGATGAGCGGGGGTCAAGGATGAAGGATGGATGAAGAAATATGGGTGAGTAAGATGGAGAAGAGAGAGAAATTAAGAAAGAAAAGGAGCCATGGGAGAGTATGTGGATGAGATGGTCGACTTGGAATAGCTTGGATTGTTGGCAACAGGATTGATGATGTTGAAGGGGGAGAGAAGATTATTAGATTTTATGTCCTCTCAATCAAGCGAATCTTGTACTAGAAAATTGAAACATCAAAAGTCATCTATGTTGGGACCCTTTTGATGATAATAGACAAAAAAGTGATGTTCCTTATACCATTTTGGTTTAGGTTTGTTAGGATATTCAAGTCAAATTTCTAGCAGGGAGATTATATGTGCATCGTATAGCTTGTGAAATATTACTAACAAAGGTTTAGATAATGGAGTAAAGTTATTTGGAAGATGAGGAGGGTGTCGATGGAAGCTGGAAGGTTAAGTAGAGGAAGGTGGGGTGGAGTCCCTTTGGTGACTCAACTATAGCTCAAGATTTATGAGTTAGTCAAGGATTTTCTACAAGGTAGTTGGAGATGAAATTGGAGGGGTTCAGATAGGATTGGAGTGGGTGACGATAGGGTTAAGATTGAGGTGGTAGAGATAGGAATAAGAATAGAGTAAATGTAGAGGAAATATGTTGTATGGGTAGTGAGGTAGTGGACTATAGGTGAAATGAGACACTTGGAATAGAGGACAAGGAATCGAGAGAAGAGGGGGAAGAGATGGTTGTTGGAAATTTTGAGGAGTGTTTGTTGTCATTGATGTCAAAAGCATTTTTGTGCTGTGTTCGTCATCTTTGAGGACATTAAGTGTTTCTTCTAAAAGCAAGAAGGTATTGAAAAGCAATAGGTTATAATATTTATTTTTAAATATTATATACCTAGGAGGGCCTAAAGGATGAAGACCCAAGGAAGGAGAAGCAAGTTCAAATTAAATAATAATATTGTATTAATATTATTTTGGGCCAAAAACCAAGTTGAAGAAGATCAAGGACCAAGTTGAAAAATACCCACAAGCAAATTTAATTTAAATTAAAATATTTTAATCTTTGGTTAAAATTTTAATTTAAATAATGATGGGTGCTAAGGTTTAATTTAAATATTTATTTAATATTTAAAATTAATATTCGAATTCAAATGCTCATCGACGTTGGAATATGCTATAGTTTGCATATAAATAATGCCAAGGTTTGGCATTTAAAAATTATCCCATGTGAACAATTTTTGGGCTCGTGCAAAGAGAGAAAGACTTGTGCATTTTCACATGTGTGTTGAGTGCAGAAGAGGACAAGAGTTTGTGACCTCCAAAATTCACTTGAAGTTCCTCGTAGCTGAGTTGGAAGCCAAATATTGTGTTAGAAGCATTCAGGAACACCGGGTGTGGGTTCAAACCTCACACACTCCATTTTGCCAAAGGGAAGATCATGTTGTGTTTGCACCGATCAAGGAGGAGGAAATCAAAAGTGCATTCATACCTTTTGGCTCTTCTAGAGACACGCAGTCTAGTTGGTGGGCACGAGCACTACAAAAGCTCTTAGGGGAGAGCCATAGGTGGCTCGAATTCTGCAAAGGCATTTTGGACAACATAATAGAGGTATGTGCATTATTTGGGTTGACTTGGCTTGCAAAAAATAAAAGGGAAAACTAATTTTGTTTTCCAAAGGTTTATTTTAATTAAGGTTTTTAAATAATTAATTTGTACTATAAGTTGTTTAGGGGAGTTTAAAGGGGAATGCAAAACTTTAAATTCTGAGTTGAATTTTTAAGTGATTAAGGAGTTATAAGGTAGTAAGAAAATTTATTATTTTTGAGATTGAAGGTTGTTGAATATTATTTAAAAGTTAAATATTATAAGGTGTATTTGAGTGTTATTTTTTGTATTGAAGAAATATTTTGAAGAAGTCTTAGAGTGATATTTTGTCATCTAACCTTTGTGCTTGGAAAGGAAAGTGGTTATAATTGAGACAGGTTTTTAAGGGCACTTCTTCATCAAAAAAAAAGGTATGGGCACATATTTCTTGTGAGTGATTTTTGGATGTTGTGAATGCTAAGTTGGAGTGAAAAGGATTGTTTGGTAAGCATTGTTGAGTTTGGTTTTGTATTAATACTTCAAGGTTTTCTGGAATAAAGGTTGAAGATATAAACCTTGTTTGATAAGCATTGTTGGAAACATTGGTTGAACCTTTATATGGATGATTAGGGTTTGTGAAGGAACATGAGTATAATTGTTATGTGAAGTTGTGAACTATCTTGAATTAGGGTTTGCAAGATCATGAGTATCATTGTTATGTGATATTGGTTAATAAGCATTGTTGGAAATATTTGAGTGAGTGTTCATATGCTTGGACTAGGGTTTGTAAGCAAGGAGTATTTCATTGAGTGATTGATTGAGTAGAGTTGATTGAACCTAGTCAAGTGGAAGTGTTGAAGTGATAGTTCAAATTATGTGAAAAAATTGTTCTATATTCTAATTTGATTTGAGAAAAATATTGGAAGTGATTGAGCATTGTGATGAGTGTGAAGCATATTGAGTCTCTAACAATTCTCTATATGTTTATGTGAGATTGGATAAGTTCTAGTTAGGACTTGTTGAATAGATTTAAGGTAAGTCTTGGTGAAGACTTGTTGAGCAGATTGAACAAGTTCTAGTAAGGACTTGTGGAGCAGAGTTGAGGTAAGTCTTGGTGAAGACTTGTGGATAGATTAGTGTGAGATTTTACGGAAGCTTACAAGGCAGATTTGAGACAAGTATTTGAGAAGACTTGTGAGCAGATTTGATTGATTGATTTTTTCAAACCTTGAGTTAAGATTTGGAGCAGATCTAGCAGAGTTGATTTGTGATTGAGTCAAGCTTTGTGTTAAGGCTTGAGAATAGAGATTGAGTAGATTTGTACTAGATCGAAGGACTGTATTTAGTATAGATTTGAGGATAGAGATTGAGCAGATTTGTGCTAGATCGAAGGACTGTGTTTAGTACAAATTTAAGGACATAGATTGAGCAGATTTGTGCTAGACTGAAGGATTATGTTTAGTACAGATTTGAGGATAGAGATTGAGCAGATTTGTGTTGGATCAAAGGTATGTGTTTAGTATAGATTTGAGGATAGATATTGAGCAGATTTGTGCTATACTGAAGGACTGTGTTTAGTGCATATTTGAGGATAGATATTGAGAAAATTTGTGCTAGATCAAAGGACTGTGTTTAGTACATATTTGAGGATAAATATTGAGCAGATTTGTGTTAGACCGAAGGATTGTGTTTAGTGCAGATTTAAGACAAAGCTGAGAGCAAGATTTGGAGGTGATAGATTATAGATGATGATAGTCTCCAGTGGATAGAGATCCATTAGCCAGGGTAGTGAGGATAGGTCTTCTAAGTGAGGACAAGAGTCTTCAGTGGATAGATATCCATAAACTAGTGTAGTGAAGGCATCAATTCTTCTAGAAGTTCACCAGCTAGAGTTAAGGAGAAATAGTTTTCCTCTGGATAGAGATACATGAAATTGATTAGGGGAATGGTGTCTCCTTTGGACAAAGGTCCATAAACATTGTAATAGGGAAAGGATTACCAAGAGATTTTTTGAGAAAATTTTAGTGAAATATTTTCTCTATGGAGTAGCCCACATTGGGTGAACTATGTTAAATTGGTGTCTCTATTGTGTGTGGTGATTTGTGCATTGCTTTGATTACTGCTATTGATATTGCTATTGATACATTGTATAATATTGATTGAGAAAGAAAAGTAAAAAGTGGTCTTATACTGTTCACCCCCCTCTTAGTATAAGCTTGTGTTCTTCAATTGTGTTGGAAGAAGAGGTGGTAAACATGGAGTGGTTCGATGCAAGGAGGATGAAGTGGTCTTCTCACAAGGAAATTTAGGAAAATTAGTGTGGGTGGACTAATGTTTTAGGTCTTGGTTAGAATGGGAGGTTCCTAAATAGTGCACACAATTGGGAGAGAGGGCATGATGGATAGTGGATAGGGTGTCAGATGGGATGAGGGGTACTTCTTCCTCATATATTGGAGGAGTTATTGAAGGATTATGAAGGATGGATTGCATAAGAGGAGGTATGAATTGCACAAGTGGAGGTAGTGAAATCGATATAGAGGACACATCTTGGGGATAATTTTTTAATTGTTGATTAGGATAGTGTTGATTCTTGGTAACAATGTTGATCATTCTAACAAAAACTTGATAAGATGGGATGTTATTAACATGATTGATTTAGTTGGGTGCAGCTGTAAATATTGGTACACCATTATGTGATTGTGTTATCCCATGTTGTGGTAAGAGATTTTGATATATATCAAGGTTCTTATTAGGAGGGGCTAAATGATTATTGACTATGACATTCTATCTATCTATCATATCTTGCATTAAGTTATTAAGGGTTTGGTAATCGTTGATATCATGATCCCTTTGTCAATGATGAAAAACAAAAGTGATGTTCCTTGTACCATGTAGACTTAGGTTTGTTAGGATATTTAGATCAAAATTTTGGTAAGGAAATTGCTTGTGCTTCTTAAATATTTTGGAAAATTATCGATAATGGCTTAGATAAAGAGGTGAAATTTTGAGGAGTATGAGAGGACATAGAGGAGAAATGGAATGTTAGGAAGTAAAAGGAGGATTGGTTGGTGGAATAGGTGTCATTTGAGTCTAAAATTTCATCTATTAGGGTTGAGAATTAGGTTGTATAAAAGTTGTAGGGGTGCTCAACACTACTTGGTTTACTTGGGGTGACTTGGATTGGTTGTTATTGTTGCCTTTGCTAAAATTGTTGGGGTGTTTCTTTCTCTTAAGTTTAATTTCACCTTATTGCACTTTAATATCTTAAATGAGTTTGGATTGAGATAGAGCTTCCTCAAAGGTGCAGGATTGTTGCATTTGTAATGGTAGCAATATATGTTTGGCACAACTTCGAGTGAACAATTTGACCAGTTTAGTGGAAGGGATTGAGAATGTCAATTCATTTGATATTCCTCCATCTATTGACATAATAATGGATGGGTTCATTGTCAAATGGGTGAAGACTATAAATATCAGACAAAAAGGTCCTCTTCCTAATGTTTATTGAAAAGTTTTCCAATAAGAGATTGGCTATTTGTTCAAAGGAGTAAATGTTATGTTGTGGCAAATACTTATAACAATACAAGGTATGTTCCTCAAGGGATAGAGGGAAAGTTAATAACATGAGAGGATCATTTTCATTGATAAGGTAACATGTGTTAGTGAATTTTTCTATATGCTCTTTAGGATCCTCTTTTCTTTTGAATTTTTTAAACTTAGGCATCTCAAAACAAAAGTGATAACGGAGAACAAAATCTGATGGATGTATGAGTTGATTGCATAATTGGATATGGGTCAGTTTTTGATGCTCGAAGCACCTGATTGTAATTCTAAAATTTGAATGCAATTCACCAATATCTATATATCATTTTGAGAATATGAGGCCCAACCAATAGATCAAAATGGGTAACTTTAGTAGTGTAATGGTATAGAGATGCATAAGGATAATAAGGATGAGGGGGGTAAGATGGATGAGTGGGTTGGGTGGCATACACCACATGGGGTATTTGCAATAAGGAAAGGGATGGGTAATGAGGTGTAGGTTGAAGTACTTGTAAAGAAGAAGGAGGTGTATATGTAGGTGGTACGTTTGTCACATGATATTGAGGAGGAGTGGTTTGATGGTAAGTATGGATGGCATATGTCAGGATTTGGAATTGTGTAGATTTCCAGTGATGAGAAGTTAGAGGAGGTAGTTGTGGCATTGTAGGTTGTGTAGGAGTCCATGAATGAGGTTGTGTGAAGGAAGAATGGTGAAAAGGAGGTGGATTAAGAGGAGGAATTGAGTTAAGGATTAAATACAGTGGTTGGGAAGCAATATGAAAATGAAAGGGAGGAGGTTGATGAGAAGTGCCAACGTGTACATGTTGTGAGGAAGTAGAATAATAAGGATATTGAAGAATTTATTGAAGGGGAGTAGAAGGATAAGAAGTATGTAGAAAAGGAGTAAAGGAAGGAGGGGGAGGAGGATAAAGAAGAGTAAAAGAGGTAAGAAATTTGCAAAAGAGGGAGTGGTAATGGATAAAATAGAACTCTAAGGTGAGGCAAAGAGATGGAATGGTATTTGAGAAGTAGGTGGAGTAGAGTGTGAAATAACATTTAATAAAGGATAGAGGAAAGGATTGAACCCCAAAAAAACATATGAAAGAGGTGTAAAAATGAGAGGATTTTGAGAGGAAGAAACCATATGAAAAGAAGAAAGATGATTAAGATTAATGACAATTGACATAGTACCCATAATTTGGGTGACAGTAGTATAACATGGGATTTGTTATTGGTAATGGGAGTGCATTGGTATTCATAGTCGAGATAGGGTGGGTCATGATGAATCAGGTGGAGGTTGATGAGACAACAAAGGGTGTTGTAAACTAGGAGATTTTGGAGGTGAGGATTGAAGAAGATAGAAATTATAAGCATGAAATGTATTATAGTCAAAATGGAGGACATTTGGGTTTGAAGAAGAAGTTGTATCATTTCTAGGGGTGTTAGGAAAGGTGACATAAGTGATATGATACATTAGGCCTAGGTCATAATGTGAATGGCTAAATTGATTTGGCTTAGGTGGATATGAAATATGACATATACCTTCATTGGACAGGCTACCAGGCAGGGTACGTGTCATGTCCTCCAGATGAGTTGGAGGTGTGGTGGATGGATGAGGGATTATATTTGAGTACTCTATGGAAATTTGCTCTTGGGCACAAGCTTGAATTCTAGTTTAGACCATAGGTAATTGATAGAATGTGGAGAAATCACAAGGACATAAAGTGGATACTGTAACCAACTTTGGGTGTGGATATTCAAATTCAAAGATAAATTACAGGGCAAGCAAATTGTTTTTGGTCTTTTATAATTTGTTTTTTTATGGTTTTTAATATAAGATGCTATTTATAGAAGTGAAGAAAAAACAAAAAAAAAATTATGACACAAATTTTTGATTATGTTTTACTTTTTAATTTTTTATTTTATCATTGCTTTGGAAAGTTTATTTTTACTGTTGTTGGAATTGTTTTGTGTTACAATTTGATCTACACCTAAGATCTACAAAAGCTGGATGGGTTTGACCTACAAGGTGTGTTTATGCATGCTCCTCTATGTAGAGAAGCAATACACAAATGACTAAAAGAGCTTCCTAGGGCTAGTTTGGATCAAGATATCCTAAAGGAGAAAAATACCTTCGATAAGAGGTGATGTTGTCTAAATCATGCATTGGCCAAATGGGCTTTTGCTTCACCCTCAGGTGGGCTTAATAAAAAAATTGCACACTTACAAATTATTAAGCCTTGTAAGTAGGGGCATCTAACCTAGACTACCCTGAGATAATCCCAAGGGTGGTGAGCTTTCTGGTGATGAAGTCCAAAAAACTATTTGAATGGCTACTATGATGTCTAAGGGGCAAGTCGACAGTTAGAGATGAAAACCAACATCACCAATCAATTGGCGATTGGTGATGAAATCCAACTTTACCAATTGTATATGATACATGCAAGTGTGTGATTAAGTTTTGTTGATTTTTTTTGTTTTCTAGCCTAACTATAATAAAGTAAACAAGAAAGCAATTTCTATGCTATGACAAGAAATGGTATTTATCCTAATCTGTAAATTTATTCTAAAACATGCAAAAAAAAATACAACATAAAAAAAACAAAAAAAAGATGCTTTTAAAATAAATATGTGAAATCAAAGATACCTATTTGAGGTCCTTCACTCTTTGAATTTTGTAGGAGATTTATGTATAGGCTTTCTTGTGATAAAATTATCTTTGTGAAAGAAATAATCCTAGATCAAATGGTCGATAACAAAAAGTATCCTAGGTATGATGGTTAATAGGAAAAAAATTGTCTTGGGTAGGATGGTTCTATTTGAGAGAGATTTTTGTAGAGTGCTACATACACAAAGAACTATGTGAAGGATTCTAAACCTGTTAACATAGACATAAGACTCCAAAAATAAAAAAAACAAGAAAATAATGAATAACAAAATACAAAAGACAAATCCTTGTTTAAGGGTTGAACCATACCACCATGATCACCAAAATGTGTACAAAGAAACATATTATTTCATTAAACTTTATTGATATTACAATTTTGACATTACAATACCTCTTTGGGCTACAAAATTGTTTTTTCCAATATGGGATCTTTAATACGATTGTTGGCACTCGTTATCTTCATGGACACCTCAAAATGAGTGGGCTTAGGTCCACCTGGTTGTATAGGCTCCCAATGCCTACACACAATCCACAAAAATAGTTAGTAGCACCTATTTGGGTCTACCAAAGTTAGACCCTAATTCATGAAAGTGCAAAGCAAATACAAACTGTTCTAATGTAGATCTAACCAGATTTGATGTAGATCTAACCATATTTGATGTCGATCTAACTAGATCTAATAAATATCTAACTAAATATAATGTAGATCTAACTAGATCTAATAATTGTTTAATCATATCTAAATATAATATGAGATAAATTTAAATTTATACTGAAACAATTTTGTTAAAATAGAGGGGATTTTTTGGCAATGGTGAGGGGTGGTAATATGCAAGTGACATGCATGAGGGAAGGGAAAATTTCCTCCACTTAGCTGGATAGTATTTATGCACATGCTAAGAACCATTTGATATTGTTGAGTGGTAGCATGTATTATTTATTATTATTTATTTATTTATATAAAGGAAGATCCTCATACATTTAAGTGACAGTTAACTTGCATGGGATGTAGTGAGTTGGAACTGAAGTGAAGGTAATATTATTTTATTATTTAATTATTTTTGGTGAGGAATATTCTCATCCTTCTAAGTGATAGTTGAATTGCATAAGAAGGAGGTGAGTTGGAACTTTAGTTGAACTGAACATTATTTTGGGTGAGGGAAATATTCACCCATCCAAATAATATGTAATTAGTATGAGAGGGCAAATTGAAACTGAAATGGACTGGAGTGATGTGCACATGGGATAAAAAAATGGAGTGATCTCATGATGACCATAGGCTAGACATAGGAGGGTGTTTTAGGGGGTGGAAAAAGGTTAGGATAGTCTAAGTGGGATAATTTTATTTGAATTAAATGTATACTAATTAATTATTGATTAATTAATTAGTATTAGATAAAAATATGAATGTGCTTATTTTAGGTGTCTACACTTCCAATATTTCCTTTCCTTTGTTTGATTTAGGTTTGTTGGATGGTAATGTTGGTTGTATTGAGGGGAAAAGGTTGAGTTCTTGAATATCTAAGGCATTACATAAGGTGAATGGTTCTATATCTCCAGGGACATGGATAATCCTTTCTTGATATTCATATTTCAAACATTGATGTAAGGTGGAAGGTACCACCTTCATGGCATGTATCCAAGGTCTCCCAAGGAGCATGTTGTATGTTACATCACATGATATAATATAAAAGAGGGTATTGAGAATATATGGTCCTACCTTTAAGGGTAAGGTGATGGTACCTATCACCTCTCTTTCTTCATGTTGAATGCCCTAATAATAAGGTTTGATTTTTGTAAATATTTTATACCTAAGTCAAAATTTTGTAAAAAATTGACATTACAAACATTTAGGTCTGATCTATTATCTACCAAGACTCTCTTGATATGTTTATCGCCTATTTGAGCTATGATGTAAGGGGTGAATCTTCCAATATTGTTTCAAGGGGTGCATATATTTCATGGAATGCTAAGATAGCATTGTTTATGTTGGTTCGACTTTTATACACACCTTGTGAAGAATGAGCATGAAATACCGATAACACTTATAAGGGATAAATCCCACTCACTTTAGGATCTTGCTGGATATCCAAGGTGTGAGTTACAGAGTTGGGTCGAATGTCTATTCACTCTTTTTCGCTTCTGGAATAGTTTCAAGTGGACTGTCTGTTACCTTACAACGGGTTTGGGACTTTAGTTCAGTAATTTTTTTGGAGTTGGTTATCTTTGTGGACACTCAGATTTACAATCAGTTCTTTGATCTAGCTCTTTATGCTTTTAGCAGATTTAAATAAAAGACAAATTTTAAAGAAGATAAAAATGGATCATTCAATCGGTGGAACAGAGAGAGTAGGGTAGGGCAGAAAGAGAAGTTTATCTAACTTAGCTGCAAAACCAAAACTACCAATTTTAGTTATACTATTAGCTTCACAATAGAACAAATCAAAGAGGAAAGTGTCCAGCTTTCTAAGATCACCTTCTACTAAGAGCATAAGACAGAGATGAAACAGATCTAAAAGAAAATCATAAACAGAAGGGAAGTCGATTGAAATTGGTATCTCTCACCAGCAGCCTAGCTCACACAGTGAGGACAGAGCAATTAGAACAGGCCTGAACCTTAAATCTATAATTTTCCCTAGCATACAATAAAAAGAATGAAGCCTAGTAGCATATCCAATCTTGATAACACAGATCTACAACATAAATTAAATAAACCTTAATGAGACAAAAACAAAAGAAGATGAACTTATCGCAATCCGAAAGAGATTAGGCTCCTGGCCACGCTATCACAGAAAAACGAAATCACACCAACTCCAGGTCCAGAACAAAGCATTCAAACAAGATTTGTAGGAAATTGCTCCACTAGCTTTTTATTCTAAGTTTTTGCCTCCTCAGTTTACATCCGGAAGAAGTATATATAGACTCAGGACAAACCCTGATATTTTCAGAAATATCTTCTTCCAAAACCCTAAATCTTATCACTTAAACCCTACTACCCAGGTTTTACAATATAAGGCCTTTTAAAATAGAGTTTCGATAAACCCTAACCATTATGCAAATCTTAGTGCAGTTACTTGCCATAAATGGAGAAGGCACGATCTGATATTATTCTCATCCATCTATAACTACAAGTAAATATCTTCATTTTCTAGCCGATCATCAATATATTCCATAAATGGGCACTGCGTGTGAAGGTATCTTCATCTTTTTGGTGCATCTGTCGAGAGCATCTCATTAATTCCTCAGAGAAATTTGGATGAGTCACTGATTTCTCTGACATTTTATCTTCGCAGAGCCACCTCTGAGTTGAAATTCTCTACATGCCATTACTTTCACCATAAATTCTCCTGTTAAATGCGTCCATCGACAAATTTTGATAACTGTGTGTAGATATTTTCATTTTTCGACCAATTGCCGACATATTCCATTAAATGAGGCAGTTGCTTAGTCACCGTAAAGTCTCTTTGCGGCCAGATCTATAAAATCTGGATGGACCAAAAATTCTTGGCATCTCACATTTCCATCTGACGGCCTTCGCTTGATCCACGCTTATTTTGTCTTTTTCGCCATTACTTCCGCTAGTATGCAAGCTGCCAGATCGCTTTCGCAAAAGAAAAACAAGGATTAGCATTTTAATATTATTAAATTAAAACCCTAATGTTCATTATATGTCGGCTTGATTTCCTTCTTCCAAGCTCATGGCATCACAAAAACGAGACAGGTCCAAAAATGAAACATGTCACGATATCACGACGTTTTCTTCAAGCTATCCCTCCACTTAACACTTGTCGCGATATCACGATGTTTTCATAGAGTTTTATTTCCACTTAACACTTGTCGCAATTTCATGACATTTTCAAAACTCTGTCATGATCGTGACGTTTCCTTCAACTTTGCCTCCACTAATACTTGTCACGATATCATGACATTTTCATTCCTCACTCTTTCCAACATGTCGCAATTCTTCCACTTCAAACCTTTCATGATCATTTCCAACTGTCATTCACTTTCTTTTTCCACTTCATTTCTGACTTCCAAACTGTCATGAAATCGTGACGTTCTCCACTTGCTTTCTTTCAAAACATGTCATGATATCATGACCTTCTCATCACTTGCTCTTTCTACCAACTCATCGAAATCGTGACGTTTCTATCCTCGACACTTTCTACCAAAACCTTCAAATCGACATTTCCTCTTTCAAATCGATATCGACGCTTTTCTCACTTTCCTTTCCAAAATGTCACGAAATCATGACGTTTTCTCTTTTCCTCCAAAATATGTCGCGAAATCACGACATTTTTATCACTTGACTTCTTTCTCAAACCATTTTCCTTCTTCAAACCGAATCCACTTTCCCCTTCACAATCCAAATCGCTTTCTTCTAGCTCTTTCCCCAAACACCGAATCGCGACGTTCTCCTCCCGCTCTTTTTACCAAACGTCACGAAATCATGACGTTCTCTCCACTTGCCTTCTACCAAAATATGTCGCGATATCGCGACGTTTCCAAAAATGGAAAATGTCACGAAATCGCGACGTTTTCAAAAATGGAATATGTCGCGAAATCGCGACGTTTTCCCAAGTTACTTCCACTTTGCAAATTTTCCAGAAATTGTAGGTTGACTCCAATGAATTTATTCATCTGTATTCTGCATTTTTACATATTAGTGAAAGATCTTCTTTACTCAGAATGATTCTAACATTTTAAAAAATGAATTCTAAATTGAAATCAAAGCCATATGCAAGCCTACTTAGATACTTTGGTATATGCAAAACTTGAAGAAGAAGGAGGCAAGCAAAATTTGGAATAAAAACTGAAAAACATCAAGAGGGTCCCTACGGCAAAATGAAAGCTAAATATTTTCAAAGGATGGAATTTCATTTTTTTAGTGGGGGTGTGTTGCTTCTCAACAAATGGCGATATCTGTGGGGAAAATAGTAGCACTATTTTAGAATCCAGGACTCTAGTTTCAAAACAATATAGACCATGTACCATGCTTTGCCACAAATATTCTTCAAAATAATTTAACTACTACTTGATAGTTGTTAAAATTTCCCAAGGACATACTAGGTTGAATCACTTAAGGAAGATTTCTGATGTGCAATTATAAGCGTATAAAACTTTCTTCAAGGATGACTGGGCCTTCGAATGTTTTACTTCGGATTGATCAGCTTTTTTAGATTGTGAAGGGGAAACCGAGTAGGGCTCTGTTTACTAGTTTAGCCTTTTACAGCCCTGACAGAGTTACTCTTTAGATTTTCACGACCATGATCCACAACTATGAGGTGGTATCTACAACTTGGTAAAAGAAAACATCTTCTGGAGCCTTGGCTATCTCTTTCATTACATAACTTCTTCTTTTCTTTTTTTTTTGTGTAGAAAAGAGTGCCAGTTTTATGTTGCCTTGCTCAATTTTCACCTTCTCTCTCTCTCTTTTGAAATATACCAAAATCTGGAAAGCCTTGCTAAAAACAATTTTTTTATATTTCATCGATCTACTAACCGCTAGCCTGGGTACCGATAGCCTCTTTGGACACTTAAATAATTTCACGAATCAGAGTCCCCTCTTACGACCAACTTTTCTTGGATTCCCTGGGAGTTCTTCAGCCAAACAGTATAGTAGTTTCTTTATAATTAAAATAATTGTGGCAAGCAAGACACAAAATCCAATTATCTTTCTACTGTTGTTCTGAATAACAAAATAGTTCCACTGTTCATTTTAAGCAGACTATCTCTTAATTAGAATAAAACAAAATGAACACAGGATTTTGAACTCAGAATAAAACAATTTTTTAAAGGTTGATTCTTTCTTTGCTGCCCAGGCAAAAACTTAAACAAACAAAATTTTAAAAGCTAAAGAGAAATTTGTACAGACCCCAAAGGATAAAACACAGAACTTTAAAATCAAACAAAATAAAATAAAAACAAACTACTTCAAAGCTTATTTACAATATATACACATGTTACAACGTCTTTGTGATTTATTCCAATGATGTATTTGATGGAACAGCTGAGAAATAATGCTTTAGATATTGACCACTCACAGGAAGGTTCAAAAAATTACCTTCCAGGTCCTGTAGGCGAAAAGCATTATTACCTAGGGTCTCGGCAATCTGGTATGGCCCTATCCATAGAGGTTGCAGCTCGGTGTGTTTACGCTTCTTTTCATGGGCTTTGTCCCATAGAAACACCAGGTCTGCATGATTGAAGGCGCTCACCCTGGCCTTTTCGTCAAGCCAGCGCTTGACTGTCTCTTGGTGTCGACTAAAATGCTCTACGGCTTGAAGTCGTCCACCCTGCAAATCAACCAAGTCCAACACACGAGCTTTCGTATCTGCATGATCAAAGTAATGTAAAGCAAATTTTAATCCTGGTACTAATGCTTCATATTCTGCCAAATTATTCGTGCAGGGAAACCGCAAGCGATAAGACATAAAACCGGTTTGATTTTTTGGTCCTTTAAGAACAGCCCCTGTACCAGAACCTTGCTTAGATTTAGCTCCATCAATATGAAGCATTCCAACTTCATTATCGTGATCTTGGTGAGCTTTAACCGGTTTCTCCTTTTGAGTAGTTGTCAAATTATAAACCCCGATATAACAACCCTCAGCAAGATTAACAGTCTCATTCTTGGCATTATACTCTGTGATCATGAGTTTATATCTTGGTTCTCTATCGATTCTTAATTGATTTGCAAAACCATTCCAGGGTAACCACATATGCGAAAAATCAGTAGCCAAGTACCCATTCAAGGATTTTGACCAATCCCTGCTCAGAAGCATTCCGTATCCTACAGGAATATCCACCACCTGAATGTCAATTCTGTGTTGCGCTCTCGGCTCAGATGCTAGCTGGATGTGTATATTCTGAAGTTCACCTACCACTTTAACCTCAGACTTATCCAATTGGACGACTCTCATCTCGGAGTTCATGGGGGTCAAACCCAACTGCTGACAGATGGCTAGAGGCATGACATTGGCTGAAGCACCAGAATCTACCAGACAGTTGTGTAAATTTTTCCCAAATATACGGACAGTCAGTAGGAAAGGCAGAACTTCAGTCTTTTCTTTGTACATAGCCATATTCGCATTAGCTATCTTCTTCCCTTTTTCTAGAGTTTTGGCAGTAGGTTCAGAGTATGTTTTGATCAGGTTATCCCTTTGTTCAAAAATTTGGGCCAACTCATGAAGAGTGATGTTGGCTTTGATCTTCTTCATGTCCTCCACTATATTATATCCCTTATTGAGTGGAGGGACAAATGCATCTGGTCCTCTCGGATTTCCTCCCTTGGGCGGAGGTGGGTTATCATTTGAAGATGGATCTGGAGGTGTAGACACAGTATTAGGCTCTGGATTTCTATTCCTGAGGTTGTAGTTATCCCTCCTGTACTGTTGAAAGGCTTGCACTTCATCCATGGGTATCTCCACAACATTCTATGATTCTTCTGGGAAAGTGAAAGAATCTAACACCATAGCTGCACTATGTTTGGATGAACTTGGAGCATCCGCAGTTCTTTGATGTTCAGGAGAAACCAACTCACCAGATAGAGCTTCAAAGGCATTACAGAACTCCAAACAATCCAATTCCCCGTGCTGAGATGTTCCATGAATCCTGCACCAGTTGGGCAAAGCTAAGTCACAAATATTTACTTCATGCCCCTTACCCTTATAATCTTTGTTGGGTTCATATGGTGGCCTAGTGAATCTGTTTTGTTGATAAGGAAATCTGTTTGGGTTTTCGCCGATGGACACTTGCCTTTTGAAAGTCAAAAAGTCATTTGCCAACTTTTGGACCACCCTTGAAACTTCCTCAACTCTTGTGTTATCAGATTCTTTCTCCCGGATTCTGTACATTTTCAGCAGGTGTTACAGCCAATGGATTTCCTGATGGTGGAGTTTGACATACTGGCAACATCATTTGATGTGGTATGGGATTGAAGATAGGGGTACCTTGTGTGACCAAAGGATTTTGATGAGTACTTAAAGGTTGAGGTCCCAATTGTCTTTCCAGAACCAAAGCTTCTTTATAAGCCTCTGTTAGATTAGTAATAGAGGCATCTCTTTTCAAGAAAATAGAAGTCATTGGATCTAGAGAATTCCTAAAAATTTCTAATGCCAGGTCTGCATTTGGCACATAATAACCTGTCAATCTACCATAAGCCTTTTGAAATCTGACATTGTAAGATCTGATAGATTCATTTATTTCTCTTTTAATACCAGAAAATTGCTGATATAATACACTGGGATCTATCACTTCACCAAATTGCGATACAAAAACCTTTTCCAAGTCATTCCAACTAGTAATAGAATCGTTAGTGAGATTCAAAAACCAGTCGTATGCTCCCTCCTGGAGAGTGAACGGGAACAATCTGCAAGCCACATCTTCATGTTGTACATTTAACAATTTTAGAGCATTCTTGAATGCTACTAGGTGTTCTTCTGATTGTTCTAGTCCCATCATGCTTGTATCTAGGAAGATACCTCTCAGGATTTCTGGGCAGATCATGGGCTACACTAGGGATATTTAAGGCGGTGGAACCCAACCAGTTTGCCATTACTACTTGATTGACGATGATATTTTCAGTTGTAGTTGGAGTAACTACAAGTGGTGATAAAACTATTTCAGACAAGGACTTGGCCCTTCTGAGGCTGCTTCTTCTTGGGGTTTCTAACTCAGGCACAAGGAGCTCTCCAGCTCTGGAGTGGGACCTTGTTACTCTATAAGTAGAATCCAGCTTTTTCACAAGCAACTTACAACCTTACAATCCTTAACAAACTACTGAACTTCAGGCCCTCCTTCTAGCGCCAATTTTAAATGTTGGTTCGACTTTTATACACACCCTGTGAAGAATGAGCATGAAATACCGATAACACTTATAAGGGATAAATCCCACTCACTTTAGGATCTTGCTGGATATCCAAGGTGTGAGTTATAGAGTTGGGTCGAATGTCTATTCACTCTTTTTCGCTTCTGGAATAGTTTCAAGTGGATTGTCTGTTACCTTACAATGGGTTCAGGACTTTAGTTCAGTAATGTTTTTGGAGTTGGTTATCTTTGTGGACACTCAGATTTACAATCAGTTCTTTGATCTAGCTCTTTATGCTTTTAGCAGATTTAAATAAAAGACAAATTTTAAAGAAGATAAAAATGGATCATTCAATCGGTGGAACAGAGAGAGTAGGGTAGGGCAGAAAGAGAAGTTTACCTAACTTAGCTGCAAAACCAAAACTACCAATTTTAGTTATACCTGTTAGCTTCACAATAGAACAAATCAAAGAGGAAAGTGTCCAGCTTTCTAAGATCACCTTCTACTAAGAGCATAAGACGAGAGATGAAACAGATCTGAAAGAAAATCATAAACAGAAGGGAAGTCGGTTGAAATTGGTATCTCTCACCAGTAGCCTAGCTCGCACGGTGAGGACAGAGCAATTAGAACAGGACTGAACCTTAAATCTATAATTTTCCCTAGCATACAATAAAAAGAATGAAGCCTAGTAGCATATCCAATCTTGATAACACAGATCTACAGCATAATTTAAATAAACCTTAACGAAACAAAAACAAAAGAAGATGAACTTATCGCAATCCGAAAGAGATTAGGCTCCTGGCCACGCTATCACAGAAGAACGAAATCACACCAACTCTAGGTCCAGAACAAAGCATTCAAACAAGATTTGCAGGAAATTGCTCCAATAGCTTTTTATTCTAAGTTTTTGCCTCCTGAGTTTACATCCGGAAGAAGTATATATAGACTCAGGACAAACCCTGATCTTTTCAAAAATATCTTCTTCCAAAACCCTAAATCTTATCACTTAAACTCTACTACCCAGGTTTTACAATATAAGGCCTTTTAAAATAGAGTTTCGATAAAACCTAACCATTATGCAAATCTTAGTGCAGTTACTTGCCATAAATGGAGAAGGCACGATCTGATATTATTCTCATCCATATGTAACTGCAAGTAAATATCTTTATTTTTTGGCCGATCATCGATATATTCCATAAATGGGCACTGCGTGTGAAGGTATCTTCATCTTTCTGGTGCATCTGCCGGGAGCATCTCATTAATTCCTCAGAGAAATTCGGATGAGTCACTGGTTTCTCTGACATTTTATCTTCGTAGAGCCGCCTCTGAGTTGAAATTCTCTGCACGCCATTACTTTCACCATAAATTCTCCTGTTAAATGCATCCATCGACAAATTTCGATAACTGTGTGTAGATATTTTCATTTTTCGGCCAATTGCCGACATATTCCATTAAATGAGGCAGCTTCTTAGTCACTCGTAAAGTCTCTTTGCGGCCAGATCTGTAAAATCTGGATGGACCAAAAATTCTCGGCATCTCACATTTCCATCTGACGGCCTTCGCTTGATCCACGCTTATTTTGTCTTTTTCGCCATTACTTCTGCTAGTATGCAACTGCCAGATCGCTTTCTGCAAAAGAAAAACCAGGATTAGCATTTTAATATTATTAAATTAAAACCCTAATGCTCATTATATGTCGGCTTGATTTCCTTCTTCCAAGCTTATGGCATCGCAAAAACGAGACAGGTCCAAAAATGGAACATGTCGCGATATCGTGACGTTTTCTTTGAGCTATGCCTCCACTTAACACTTGTCATGATATCACAACGTTTCCTTTGAACTTTGCCTCCACTTAACACTTGTCGTGATTTCATGATGTTTCTTTTGAACTTTGCCTCCACTTAACACTTGTCGCGATATTGCGACATTTCCAAAAATTGCGTCACGATTTCGCGACGTTTCCATAACTTGCGTCGCGATTTCGCAACATCTCCATTGCTTGGGTTTCTCAATATAAACCATGTCACGATTTTGCGATGCTTCCAAAACTTGCGTCACAATTTCTTGATGTTTCCATAACTTGCATCGCGATTTTGCGATGTTTCCATAACTTGCGTCGTGATTTCGTGACATCTCCATAACTTGCATCGCGAAATCACGTCTCCATTGCTTGGGTTTTTCAATGTAAATCATGTCATGATTTTGTGATGCTTCCATCACTCAGCACTTTCTACCAAAAGGCATCACGAAATCATGACGTTTCTATCACTCGGTACTTTCTACCAAAATGCATCGCAAAAACATGACATGTCATGATATCGTGACATTTTTGTCACTTAGCCTTTTTTTACTCAAACATACATGTCACAAAATCGCGACGTTTTCCTCAACTTTCCTTTTTCCAAATCGTCGTAAAATCGTGACATTTTCCTTGAGGTTTGCCTCCAATCCAAAATGTGTCGCGATATCGCGACGTTTTTCTCACTTGACTCTTTCTTCTAAACCATAAAATCATCACGATATCATGACGTTTTCTACTTTCTTATATCCAAATATCGCGATATCACGACATTTTCAACACTTCGCTTTCAACTAAAACATGTCACGAAATCGTGACGCTTTCATCACTTAGCTCTTTTAAATGAAACATGTCGCGAAAATGGAACGTTCTCTTCAAGATTGGCTTTCTGACCAAATATGTCGCGATATCGCGACGTTTCCATCATGGATCTTTTTACCAAAACACATCATGAAATCGTGACATTTTCGTCACTTGGCCCTTTCTACCAAAATATGTCACGATATCGTGACATTTTTGAAAATGGAAAATGTCGCGATATCGCGACGTTTCCAAAAATGGAATATGTCGCGAAATCGCGACGTTTCCCAAGTGACTTCCACTTTGCCAATTCTCCAGAAATTGTAGGTTGACTCCAATGAATTTATTCATCTGTATTCTGCATTTTTTTACATATTAGTGAAAGATCTTCTTTACTCAGAATGATTCTAACATTTTAAACAAATGAATTCTAAATTGAAATCAAAGCCATATGCAAGCCTACTTAGATACTTTGGTATATGCAAAACTTGAAGAAGAAGGAGGCAAGCAAAATTTGGAATTAAAACCTGAAAAACATCAAGAGGGTCCCTACTGCAAAATGAAAGCTAAATATTTTCAAAGGATGGAATTTCATTTTTTTAGTGGGGGTGTGTTGCTTCTCAACAAATGGAACGTTCTCTTCAAGTTTTGTTTCCTTCTAGCGCCAATTTTAAATGTTGGTTTGAATTTTATACACACCCCGTGAAGAATGAGCATGAAATACCGATAACACTTATAAGGGATAAATCCCACTCACTTTAGGATCTTGCTGGATATCCAAGGTGTGAGTTACAGAGTTGGGTCGAATGTCTATTCACTCTTTTTCGCTTTTGGAATAGTTTCAAGCGGACTGTATGTTACCTTACAACGGGTTCAAGACTTTAGTTCAGTAATGTTTTTGGAGTTGGTTATCTTTGTGGACACTCAGATTTACAATCAATTCTTTGATCTAGCTCTTTATGCTTTTAGCAGATTTAAATAAAAGACAAATTTTAAAGAAGATAAAAATGGATCATTCAAATGGTGGAACGAGAGAGAGTAGGGTAGGGCAGAAAGAGAAGTTTATCTAACTTAGCTACAAAACCAAAACTACCAATTCTAGTTATACTACTAGCTTCACAATAGAACAAATCAAAGAGGAAAGTGTCCAGCTTTCTAAGATCACTTTCTACTAAGAGCATAAGACAGAGATGAAACAGATCTAATAGAAAATCATAAAAATAAGGGAATTCGATTAAAATTGGTATCTCTCATCATCAGCCTAGCTCGCATAGTGAGGACAGAGAAGTTAGAACAGGCCTGAACCTTAAATCTGTAATTTTCCCTAGCATACAATAAAAAGAATGAAGCCTAACAACATATTTAATCTTGATAACATAGATTTGCAACCAAAATAAATAGAAATTTAGTGAGACAAAAATAGAAGAATATGCACTTATCGAAATCCAAAAGAGATTAGGCTCCTGGCCACGCTATCATAGAAGAACGATTTCACACCAACCCTAGGTCCAAAACAAAACATTCAAACAAGATTTGCAGGAAATTGTTCAAGTGTCTTTTTATTCCAAGTTTTTTGCATCCTGAGTTTACATCCGAAAGAAGTATATATAGACTCAGGACAAACCCTGATCTTTTCAAAAATATCTTCTCCCAAAACCCTAAATCTTATCACTTAAACTCTACTACCCAGGTTTTACAATATAAGGTCTTTTAAAATGGAGTTTCGATAAAATCTAACCATTCTCGCAAATCTTAGTGCAGTTACTTGCCATCAATGGAGAAGGCACGATCTGATATTATTCTCATCCATCTGTAACTGCAAGTAAATATCTTCATTTTCTGGTCGATCGCCGATATATTCCATAAATGGGCACTACGTGTGAAGGTATTTTCATCTTTCTGGTGCATATGTCGGGAGCGTCTCATTAATTCCTCAGAGAAATTCGGATGAGTCACTAGTTTCTCTGACATTTTATCTTTGTAGAGCCACCTTCGAGTTGAAATTCTTTGCATGCCATTAATTTCACCATAAATTTTCTTGTTAAATGCGTCCATCGACAAATTTCGGTAACTGTGTGTAGATATTTTCATTTTCTAGCCAATTGTCGACATATTCCATTAAATGAGGCAGCTGCTTAGTCACCGTAAAGTCTCTTTGTGGCTAGATCTGTAAAATCTGGATGGACCAAAAATTCTTGGCATCTCACATTTCCATCTGATGGCCTTTGCTTGATCCGCGCTTATTTTGTCTTTTTCACCATTACTTCTGCTAGTATGCAACTGCCAGATGGCTTTCTGCAAAAGACAAAACCAAGATTAGCATTTTAATATTATTAAATTAAAACCCTAATGCTCATTATATGTCAGCTTGATTTCCTTCTTCCAAGCTTATGGCATCATGAAAACGAGACAGGTCTGAAAATGAAACATGTCGCAATATCGCGATGTTTTCTTCGAGCTATACCTCCACTTAACACTTGTCGTGATATCACGACGTTTCCATCGAGTTTTGTTTCCACTTAACACTTGTCGTGATTTCGTGACGTTTCCAAAACTTGCATCACAATTTCATGATGTTTCCTTTGAACTTTGCCTCCACTTAACACTTGTCACGATATCGCGACGTTTCCAAAACTTGCGTCGTGATTTTGTGATGTTTCCATAACTTGCGTCATGATTTCGCGACGTCTCCATTGCTTGGGTTTCTCAATATAAACCATGTCATGATTTCATGACGCTTCCAAAACTTGTGTCACGATTTCATGACGTTTCCATAACTTGCGTCACGATTTTGCAACATCTCCATAACTTGCGTTGCAAAATTGTGACGTCTCCATTGCTTGGGTTTTTCAATGTAAACCATGTTGCGATTTTGTGACACTTCCATCACTCAGCACTTTCTACCAAAAGGCATCATGAAATCGTGACGTTTCTATCACTCGACACTTTCTACCAAAATGCGTCGTGAAAACATGACATGTCGCGATATCGCGATGTTTTTGTCACTTAGCCTTTTTCTTTGTCGGACATCGCAAAAACATGACATGTCACGATATTGCGACGTTTTCCTCAAGCTTTCCTTTTGGTCCAAATGCGTCGCAAAATCGTGATGTTTTCCTTGAGGTTTGCCTCCAATTAAAATGTGTCATGATATCACGATGTTTTTATCACTTGACTTCTTTCTGTCTAAACCATGTCACGATAACATGACTTGTCGTGATATCACGACGTTTTCTACAAGCTTTGCTTCTGATCCAAACCTATCGCGATATCGCGACGTTTTCTACAAGCTTCGCTTTCAACTAAAACTTGTCGCGAAATTGTGACACTTTCTTTACTTAGCTTTTTTAAATTAAACACATCATGAAAATGGAACGTTCTCTTCAAGTTTGGCTTTCTGACCAGAATATGTCGCGATATCACGACGTTTCCCTTCCACGACTCTTTTTACCAAAACACGTCGCAAAATCGTGACGTTTTCGTCGCTTGGCCCTTTCTACCAAAATATGTCATGATATCGTGATGTTTTTGAAAATGGAAAATGTTGTGATATCACGACATTTCCAAAAATAGAATATGTCACGAAATCGTGACGTTCCCAAGTGATTTCCACTTTGCCAATTCTCCAAAAATTGTAGGTTGACTCCAATGATTTTGTTCATCTGTATTATGCATTTTTTACATATTAGTGAAAGATCTTCTTTACTCAGAATGACTCTAACATTTTAAACAAATGAATTCTAAATTGAAATCAAAACCATATGCAAGCCCACTTAAATACTTTGGTATATGCAAAACTTGAAGAAGGAGGCAAGCACAATTTGGAAAAAACCTGAAAAATATCAAGAGGGTCCCTATGGCAAAATGAAAGCTAAATATTTTCAAAGGATGGAATTTCATTTTTTTCAGTGGGGGTGTGTTGCTTCTCAACAGTTTACTCTAGCAAATCCAACTATGTTGGTGATATCGTTAGGAGATATGTATTGAGGGACCTCTTGCTCACTCCAAAGTTTTCACAATATTTATCTATGAGCGGGTGATGTTTTTAGTAATTCTATAAGGGAGATTTTTGTTGGTATTTCTTCCAATTATTGGCATAGGTCAAAGGAATGTAAAGTGTTTTGAGGAGGTGTGAGGACCAAAGGTGATTTATTAGGAATATTTACCTTAGTATTGTGATGAAAAACTAAAGGTGGTTGATCGAAATATTGAATTTTTGCTTGTTGTCTAGTCACTATATAGGATGATGTTGATAAGTGCATGGTGCCTACAACATTGGTAGATTTTTGATCACATGGTGGCAAGGGATTTTGAAAGATCTCTAAATTTTTGTTGGAAGTATCTTGTTGGTTGAAAACTATATTACCTCCTTCTATAAGATATTGAATAAGGTTCTTTAGAGAAATGCATTTATTGTTTATGTGCACTTCTATGGATGGTACTCACAATGTCCATCATGTTTGTACCAGTTAGGTAATTATTTGGTAGTATCCTAAGGTATAATAGGTGGGAGTTCTAACATATTTTAATCAAGGAGTATTTATATATTACCTTGTGGGTTTATATTGTGTTTGTATTAATAGCTTTTTAGGAGAATTTCGAGTTGTATTTATGTTATTGATTTGATGGGATTTAGTTACACCATATCCTATGACATGTTTTTTCTTGTATTGTCCTTTGTTGGAAGGTTTTTTCTCTTCTTTCTTGTTGTAGTTGAGTTGTCCTTATATTATAAGGATGACTTCTACTCTTTTTTCCATGTTTATGACTTCTTCAAAAGAGGTTATATTTGTTATTTCTAAGGGATATGATAGTTGTTCATGAAGGTTCCTTATGAAAATATGCAAGAGTTCTTGAGGAGGAGTAATATATTTAAGTCTTCCCGCTAAAGACCTCCATTTGAATAGGAAATTTGAGAAGCATTCAGTCTTGGATTTTTTAAGTTGGTATAGGTCATCTACGGTGACCTTCTCCTCTATATAGACTAAAAATTGTTTGACAAAGGCTTCCACAAGTTCTTTGAACTTATTTATGGAATGACAAGGTATTTGGAAATACCATTCAAGGCTAAACCACTAAGACATTTGGGAAATAAACTAAGGAGTATTTTTTTCATCATGATTGATGTCACTACATGCTATTTGAAATAACCTTAAGTGGTTGATGGGGTCTTGCTTTCCATTATAATTTGGAACTTAGGAGTTTCAAAGTTATTTGGGAAAGGGTGGTTGACTATTGTAGGATCCAATGGTTCATTATATAATTCTTCAAAAGAATACTTTAACTTGGATGACCCTTGAAGAGAGGTAATTCAACGTTCAAGTTTTTCAAACTTGGAGTCCCTTTTTTCAAGGTCTTGGATATTAGTATTGAAGTCTTGGAAATTATTAGATGGAGGATTGGGTGGGGTAGGTAGAGTTATAAGGGGTTGTGTGAGAAATTGAGACAAAAAAATGTAAGGTCATAAAAGATGAAGTAGCTTGGCTAGATGTAATAAATGGAGGGGTTTGGTTAATCCCTAAGTCATGAGTTAGAAATAGCTTTGTGGAGTTAGGGTTTTGAATTGACATTGTGATGCTATGGGAAGATGATAAAAATGGATGCCCATAATGGGTATCCCTCTAGATATGGTTGGTGGAGTTGTAGAATTGGTGGGATGTGCCATAACCACATTAAGACTAGCAAAGTTGTTTTGATTTTCATTGATTTGTGCAATAGTGGATTGACCATTGGAATGTTCAATGTTGTCATAAGTTGTAGGTGATTCTTTCTCACTTTGTTCTTTAAATATCTTGAAAAATATATTTATTTCTTTCGATGTAATATTTGATATGATATCTAGAATTGAAAGTAATATTTTCAATGGCATGTTCCTCTTATACATGGCGTGACCAAGGATTTTCCACTTGATCATTATGATTTTGTGTGTAGACCTCATAATATGAGGATGCTAAACCCTTACTTAAGGTGTTGTAAGGATGTAGAGCCATATTTTATAGGTTTTGAAATGATAGGAGTAATTTTATTAAGAGTTTTACTTCCAAAGTACTTATAGCAAATAAGATAAGAAGTTTAAAATCCTTGTCACCTTGGAAAGCAACCCTCCTTATGACTCCCACTAACCCACTATAATATACTAGCTAAGAGAAATTGCTCTTTCAAAAATGTGTACATCGGTTTACTCAAGGGGTCATTATCCTTCCCCCAATAGGACTAACAATTTGGTTATGTTCTTGTTATCTTTGTTTAATGTGATGTAAGCTATGCAAACAAAGTTATGTGATCTTGCTTAAGTTTGATAAAATTTTTATCTTATTTAAGGTAAAAGGAGTGTTCATGTCAGGTTCATTAAGATGTATATTTAAAACCTCATAATGGGGGGGAAATTTATTGGGATATCCCTGCTTCCCCACTTGAGGGTATCTTTCCAAATGATACCTTGAATACGTAGAAATATTCAATGTGAGTAGGATTTATCCAATGTAATTTCTCAAGGTGTCAATGTTGATGTTATGCTTGATGTTGTTTAATGAGTTTATTCAACAAACACCTAATATTTTTGGATTTCGAACCTGACTCTTTATCAAGCCTTAAAACATTATTCAAACTTAAGATGAAGATCACTTATAATTTCTTGCTAATATTAACATACACAAATGCAAGAAAATAAGAACTAACCTAAAATGCTTTTTCATTTGGAAGATGGTCTAAGCTAAGAGAGATACTTTTCTTTTCAAGGCAACTAAGGGATGATGCAAGAAGATAATTTAGCCTAGGATGCAACTATATGCTTTTATGATTTCTTGCCTAAGTGCTTGGAAATAAAAAAGTTTAGATATGATCTAAGGTTTCTTATTTCTAGCCCAAGACTAATGTGATTTAGAAGTTGATTGATATAAATTAAGGTTCTTTGATTTACCAAAAGAGGTATGATTTTAAGCAAAAAACAAATTTAAATAGAGATTAGAATATAGAAAAATGCTAAAAAATAGGACTTAAGGAAGTGCCATGTGAAAAATTACCTCAACCAGTGCCTAATAAAAATTGCCACTGATGTTTTGGACTTTAACTATCATTTTTACAACTTGCAAGAGAGAACCAAAAAAATTAGGTTTATTTGATTTGGGGGATCTAAGTGTTATGAAGTTGAATTTATCTTATTAGCTTATTAGACCCCTTTTTTATGAAATTTTTTAGTATGAGTGCCTCCTAGTGATGGAAACATAGCCCTCTCAAAAATACCAGTGAGTGGAAAAAATGCTAATGGTATTTTTGACAATGAGTGGTATTTTTGCTCTATGTGTTCTAGAGAGTCAAAATTTCCACCTACTATAGTAATTGATGATTTTGCTCCAAAACAAACTGGAATGATTTTGGGATCGATTTTGAATTTGTTTTTGGGAATTTTTTTGATGCAATGTAAGCGTAATGTTAAATGACATATCTACTAAGTTCGTGACTCACAAATTTTAGGATTAAAGCTTCAAAATCCTAGGAATTAGTGATCAAAATGAATGCATATGCAAAGGGAGTGGGTAGTCCCAAATAACTAAAACTAGATGACTTGAAGATAGAAAATGGGGCCTAAGATGTTTGTAAAAGTGTTAGGAATGAAGGAAACAATCCAATTAATATCTAATCTAGAGAAAATTGAATGAAAAGCAATGCACACAAGTGTTAATGTAATATGTTATGAATGTTGTCATAAACTTAGGAATCTATAGCAATAGAGGCGAAGGACAAGGAGATGAAGAAATAATTATTAAAACTATGAGTGATGCGATGAAAAGGCAATGAAGGCCTTGCATCTACACCATAGTAGCTTGGAATGGAAGATGAATGCTTATATGAATGAAATTTAATAAAACCATGCAATGTATAATTAAAAGATAATTTGAACTAAATATTAATTGCATTCAAATGAGAGTAGTTTGAAAATAGATGAGCATGGAAGAGAGGAAAATCAGGTTGGTACACTTTAAATGAAGTAAATATACTTGAAATAAAATGGACAAAAATATATGAAATTATGTTAGACAAAATAATACAAAAAATCCTGTAATGAAAGTGTTAATCGTTGGGAATGAGAGCAACAAGCAAGATGAACTCCAATGGACCTGCAATAAGGATATTAGTAGCCAAAAATAGAGGTTAAGAGACTATATGGCCTAAAAAATAAGATATTATAAGCATAAAAATGGAAAAAGAATGGAAATGCAAGCAAATGAATGCGTAAAGCACAAGTTAGTAAGGCCAAAATTAGGAGAGTAAATGCATAAAAGAAAACAAGAGGATAAAGAGGAGAGAAGTTAAAGGAATTATACAACCTAGCAATGATTCCTCATTACTTTCAAGAGAAACTTCTTAACCCCAATATCTCCTTGCCTTGATCAACTTACCTCCAAAGAAAGCTTGATGGAGAAAACTAGAGAAGAATGCAAATGAAAAGAGCTCAATTTTTTTTTGTAGAATGCAATTAGCTAGAAAGTGCTTTTTGAATCCTTGTCCCAAGGGATGCTTATATAAATTTTGAAAGAGGGATTGAGAGGGAAAATTGGTTGGGATAGGCTTAGGTTTTTTTTAATTTTGTAGGTCTAGTTCGTTGTTGGAACATGTGATGTCAAAGGAAGTAGTGGAACGAAAGAATCCACATGCTCCTCGCTTGTGCGAGAAGATTCTGGCCATTTTTTCAAAATCACCACTGTAGCACCCAAAAATTGGCACAGTAAAACTTAGCAAATAATTAAAATTACCTTAGTAATAATTCAAAATTTAAATTTTAACCCTGAACCATCTGTTAAACCGCTTTCCTTGTTTTTCGTGCCATTTTTAGGATTTGTTGTGACCGTTGGACGATATCATCACCGATCAGACTATATCGCCTCATATCGGATGAATTCTTCTGGAGAAGAACGTCCAGACGATTTTGTCCCAAAACTAATTTTTCAAAATTAGCTTCTATTCCAACTTCTCTAACTTAGGCAGAGACACGTTTGCACCGTTAGAGTCTCCTCCGTTGGAGATCTCCCAAATTGGGATGATCCCCAACCTCCTAACCTCCCTCCTAAGCCTATTTAAACCTTAGGACCCCCTTGACCTACCCCTGGCTGGCTGAATTCCCCTGTAGTTTGATCTTTGTGTGCATTAGAATACCCTAAATTCTTATTTGCATTTGTGCCTTTCTAAGTTTTCTCATAGGAACTCTATTATTCTTTAGCCGGAGCAAGCTCAGATCGTCGTAGACGATCTTGTACAATCTCGAACTATCATGCCCCAATTCGAGACGATTTCGCACTCTACAGAAGATTTTGACTACAGTCAACATTGGGGGTAATTAGTGCCCAGAGTTTACACTTTTCTCTTTTTGGCTGCTATTTCATTCTGCATTTAGATCAGTTTATTGTTATTTTTTGCTATTCTGCATTTTGGAGTTCACCCATATAGCTTAAGTGCATGATAAGATCATAATTTGTCATTAGAATACTATAATTTACTTGAATTTTTATTTGTAATTATCGTTTTAGTATCTATATTGTCATATTACATTGTTTTCGTCTGTTAGTATTGCTGCATTTTCTGTGCTCTGTGTCTATTTCTCTGATTGCAGGTCTTTGAAAAATTTGTCTAATGAATTCGTCAGATCTTAGACGATCCTGTCTGATTTCAGACGATCCTGTCAGATCAGAGGTGATCTTGACTACTTCAAAAATCAGAACCTCCATCAAACATTTGGATCAGGTATGACTTTTTTCTAATCTAGTATATTTCCTGTATTATCTGTTTAATTTTGTTTCTGTATTTATTTAAACCTGCATTTCATGTAGAACAGTTTAGATTCATTTGGCCAAACCTAAGATTTGAATGATTAAATGTAAAATTGAACACATCAAACACATTCCCAACCTAGGCGTGGAGATAGCCACTAAACATTTCCTGGTGAACCCCACCATCCATCGAAAAATCACCTTAATACCTCTCCCTTGAGAGGCGGGACCTTCAAAGGGCCTCTCAGTCCGAGGTATCGTCCCATCCTTCTCGCATCCTCCTTCTGGGTGCGGATCCTTTAGCCTGAAGGTAAGGGTGTAAAAAATTTGGAATGATACATTTTGGTGAACCTGACATGAAATAGTTAGCTTCCCGCATGGACCAGATAGATCCCTACCATCCCTCATATAATTATTGAGAGATGTGTAGTTAGCCTTTGGATCCCATAGTTGTAGCACAGCCATACCCTAAGCACTTTCCCATGCCCGTCTTGCCTATATATAAAGGAACTGAAGATCCCATAGAGCATCTTTGCATGTTTAGGATAGCATGTCATGATATATCACATGATGACTTGCTATTGCTAAAATTTTCTCAAAAATTTTAGGAGGAATGGCATTAGAGTGGTACTATCAATTGCCCACTCATTCTTTGAGGAATTTTGAAGAAACAACTGAATCTTTTGTCCATCAATTTAGTGCCTACATCGAGAGACACGTGACCATTAAATATTTATACAACTTAAAAAAAGACAAAGATGAATGTTTTGTTGATTTCTTAGCTAGATGGAGGCAGTTGACAGGAAAATTGCACTTTGTGCTACCTTATAGGGAAATGTTGGACATTTTTATTAATAATTTGCAAGAACAACTATCCTATGAATTATCAACTGCTATCTTGAACACCTTCGATCAAGCTATAGAATTAGCTCGAAGGGTGGAAGATGCTCTCATTAGAAGAGGTCAGATCAAAAGGAAAGATGATGAGAAAACATCCAAAAATTAGTATAAAAATAAACAAGTTGTGGGTGACAGAGTCACTGATAGTAGAAACATTGCTAATGTTAATACTACGAAAAAAATAGAGAAGTTTATATTAAAACCTCCTGATAAACCACCCCGAGAATTTACTAGATTGAATCAACCTTTATCAACCATTCTTCCTCAATTACTAGCACGAGGCTTGATTCAATTACCAGCTATCCAGGAACCTGATCCAACTATACCCGAATATAGAGTTGATTTACATTGTGATTTTCATAGAGGACCTGGACATGCTACAAACTCTTGCAAAAGATTAAAACATAAAATACAAGACTTGATTGATAATAATGAAATGGAGGTGCAAGCCTTTCAACCTAAACAAAATCCTCCTAATAATGCTCAAAAGAACATTCCCCAAAATCAGAATCAGAATGCCAATCAATCATTGGACATATTTCAACATCCTTTACCGCAACATGGCAAAGAGGTGGCTAATCAAATTGAACATCATAATGTTCCCCCTCCTACCCGATATGTAGGGACTATTAGCGGACAATTATCTATTCAGGATCCTCAAATATTTGGCACAACTTTCTCCATGGTTACGTCCAGACCCTTATATAATACTCAAACACCGGATCCTAGTGATGTAGAATCGGATACTGAAAGTGAAATAGACATCACCTCAAACCAATCGAATAGTTCTGAAAATGAATCAGATCCGATTCAACCTATCACAGATGCTATGGTTTTGGAAGAACCATTTCCTAGAAGAGTTACTCTTCGACCCTCTTCTAATCAATTTCTTCCTAATGAACAAGCCATAAATGCTATACCGAGACCAATTCAGCATCTTCAATATAACATTGTAGGTACCATCGAAGTTGTTACCAGACAACAGGATCAAAACTCTAAAAAGGATCAAACTCAGAATGATGGATCAATTCCATTTATTTTGAAAAATCCCAATAAAGGGAATCATATGTCTAATGTTCAACCTAAGCCTCCTTACAATATTAATGAACAATTATCCAATACTATAGCCATAATTTCCCTTTTGGACTTGTTAAGATCTTCTCCTACCCCCAGGGATGAGTTAAGGCTCACATTAAGCCAAATGATGGTACCTCAAAATATTCAACCTGAAGCCATGTCCAATACTATCATCACTCGAGAAGATTGTATTGACTTTCGAGATAAAGATATCCCACAACATAGTTTACATAAGGATAACCCCTTATATATTACTACCCTAATTGGAGATGTAGTTGTTAAACGAGTCTTGATTGATAATGGTTCATCTTTAAACATATGCACTTTTGACTTCTACCAACAATTTGGGTTTAGAAGTGACGAGATGAAAAGAACGAATATGATTATCAAAGCCTTCAATGACGAGACACAAGAAATGTGTGGCATCATTACTATACCCTTGTAAGTTGGTCCTAGAACCCTAGATACAATCGTGTTTATTGTACATTGCCCTGCATCATACAATATACTTTTGGGTCACCCTCGGATCAATGCAATGTGAGCGGTTCCCTCCACTTTACATCAGTGTGTTAAATTTGAATTTAAAAACCAGTTGGTTACCATTCATGGTGATCCTAGACCCTTTGATATGTGTGCTTTGGCAGAACCTGTTGGAGTGCAATTTTGCCTTGCCCTGTCATCCACACATCCTAGTTCTTATCATCCATCCAAATGTGTGAAACACACACCCATAACATCATCTAATATTTCAACTACACCTATACATTTAACTCAACCATCTTCTGAACAAACCACATTAGGACCTCAAAAAGAGCCTAAACCTACACCCAATGCTTCTCGTTTTACTCCTATATCTTCCATACCCATAGACTCATCCATCGATATCCCTATAACATCATCATCCACTATAGGCATTCTTCCCACATCATAAGATCAAGGAAATGTTCCTTCTACCTCTTATGCTCTCACTGATGAGCTCTTACCCGATTTATCTAAAATTATTATATCAGAAGAGATCAACACTGCCATGCAGACTTCCCTCCTTTTAAATAAACTCCCACATTCTCCTCGTACCTTGGGCCTCCCACAACCTATGGGAAGTATCTACCAAGTTGAAAGTTGTGCTTTTGTTTATAAAGGATATGATTGGGGAAGAATACCCCGAAACATCAAGACGCATTATGATGGATACGCTCGATGCTATTTTGATAATGAATATATTAAAGCTAAACCCATAATGCTTAAATTGGGCTATAAAGGGAAAGGTTTGGGACCTTTCCAAAATGGTATGAAAGAACCTTTCGAGGTAGAACCGTGGCACGCCCGATGTGGTGTGGGCCTATTTCTTAGTAAAGGTCAGCCCTTTCCATTTGAGGATGATGACCATCTCGTATGTTATCAAGATTATTTAGATAAACAAGATTTTTTGTATCCCAAGAATAATTCTTCTACCTACAATATGCTATCCATTGCCTATCCTGAAATGATTTCCGAATCCGACGATGAGTTGGAAGGAGATATTTTCCATGATGTCTCCGTTGAAGAGTTTTTACACAATGGTTTTTATTTTGATGGTTCTATACCTACTATAGCCCAACTTGAGGCCACGACTCCTCAAGATGAATTATCCAAGTTAACCTTAAAGGAATTACAATAATTGGGTGTTTCACCTGCCCCACCTAATTTTGAAAGAGATCTACACATGGAAGTAGAAAACGTCATTAAGGTTAACATTGGAACTGAGGATAATCCTCACATCATCAATATTGGATCAGAATTAAGTCAAGAAAAACAAGAGAAATACATTGCATTCCTTAAAGAATATGAAGATGTCTTCGCTTGGACATATGAAGATATGCCAGGTTTAGACCCTTATGTAGTCATGCATCACCTAGTAGTCCATCCGGATGCTAAACCTGTTAAACAAAAACTTAGAAAAATGCATCCCAAAGTGGCCTTGCTAGTCAAAGGGGAGTTAGAAAAACTCTTGAATGTTATTTTTATACAAGCTATTGATTATGATGAATGGATCTCGAATGTAGTTCCAATCACCAAGAAAGAAGCTACCAAAGTTAGGGTTTGCACAGACTTTAGAGATATTAATGTTGCATGCCCTAAAGATGATTTTCCTCTTCCAAACATGAATCAAATCATTGATTTTACTGCTGGGAGTGGAATGATGTCCCTAATGGATGGATTTTTTAGTTATAATCAGATCAGGATAGCTCCTGAAGATCAGGCTAAAATAGCCTTTATTACCCCTTGGGGTACCTTTTGTTGGAAAGTGATGCCATTTGGTTTAAAGAATGCAGGCGCAACATATCAACGAGCCATGACTTATATATTTCATGATATGATGCATGATATCCTACATGATTATGTAGATGATATTATAGCTCGCTCTATTAATGAAGATGATCATTTAGATGATTTGAGAAAAGTATTTAATCGGTTAAGAGAATATCTTATTCTATTAAATCCAGCCAAATGTATATTCGGAGTCAAGTCCAATAAATTATTAGGGATTTTAGTTTCTTTACGTGGTATCGAAATCGACCCTCTCAAGATTGCGGCTATCACTGATATGCTTGCACCTACCAATATATCTGAGTTACGAAGTTTACAAGGTAAGCTTCAAGCCATCCGTCGCTTCATTGATAAGCTGGAGGACAAAACCAGTCCCTTTCTTAAGCTCCTTAAGAAGGATGTCCCTTTTAATTGGGACAACGAATGTAAGGAAGCTTTTGAACTTCTCAAACAATACCTCCTTAACCCACCTGTGCTTTCACCGCCTAGACCTGATCTCCCATTTATCCTATATATTTCAGCTTTAGATTTTGCTTTAGGAGCTGTTGAGAAGCAACACACCCCCACTGAAAAATGAATTTCCATCCTTTGAAAAATTTGAGCTTTCATTTTGCAGTAGGGACCCTCTTGATATTTTTCAGGTTTTAATTCCAAATTTGCTTGCCTCCTTTTTCAAGTTGTGCTTTTATTTGCATCCGGCTTTGATTTAGTTCGGAATTCATTTTTCACATGTTAGAATCATTGCTGATTAAAGAAAATCTTTCACCGGTATGAAAAAATGCAGATTCCAGATAGATAAATTCATTGAAAACCAAAACTTTCCATTTTTGGCAAAGTCGCGATATCGCGACACTTCCATTTTTGGAAATGTCGCGAAATCGCGACAGGTTTCAAGAAAATCCGCCAAGTCGCAAAAACGTAGCGAAATCGCGACACTTCCATTTTTGGAAATGTCGCGATATCGCGACACTTTCCATTTTTGGAAATGTCACGAAATCGCTACAAGTCTGGAGAGAGAAAGCAAGATCGTACGAAACGTCGTGAAATCATGACATGTCGCGAAATCATGACGCGTGAAGGAGAAAGTTGCAGAAGGCAAGAAAACGTAGCGAAATCGCGACACTTTCCATTTTTGGAAATGTCGCGATATCGTGACACTTCCATTTTTGGAAATGTCACGAAATCGCTACAGTTTTGGAGAGAGAAGGCCAGAACGTACGAAACGTCGCGAAATCGCGACGTGTCACGAAATCACGACAGAAGGAGGCAAAAGGAAGCTAAGGCACAAAAAGAGCGCGATTTCGCGACATGTCACGAAATCGTGACATGTCGCATTTTCGCGGCTACAAGAAAGAAAATCGGACAAGGCAGGAAACTGTAGCGAAATCGCGACGTCGCGAAATCACGACATTTTTCGGTGAGGGGACCCGAGGCGTACGGACCGTCACGATTTCGTGACATGTCGCGAAATCGCGACAGGTCCAGGGCAAAGAGGAAACAAAGAGAAGGCAAAGTTCAAAAAAGTCTAAGGCATAAAATTGTCGCGAAATCGCGACGCAGATGACAGAAGGGGCCCGAGATCGAAAGATGTCGCGAAATCGTGACGTCGCAAAATCGCGACGTCGCGAAATCACGACATAAACCAAGAAAGCGCCCAAGGCCCGGACATGTCATGTTTTCGCAGCCATAAAGAGAAAGGGCTGCCAAGTGCAAGGGACCGTCGCGATTTCACGACGGAAGAAAGGAAATGAGCCAAGTAAGAGAAGATGTCGCGATTTCGCGACATGTCGCCAAAACGTGAAATCGCGACATGTCTTCAGCTGTAAAGAAGAAAGTTGCACGACAGGGGATGTCGCGATTTCGCGACATGTCACGAAATCGCGACATGTCGCATTTTCGCGGCTTAGACAGAAAAAGGGCCGAAAGTGGAAAACAACTGGAAATGGACACGTGTCGCGATTTTGCGACACGTGTCAAGACAAAGCAAGCCACATATCAGATAATTAGAGCCGCGTATACTGAACTTTAGGGTTTCATTTTAATATTTAAGGTTTTGATTTAATAATTTTAAAATGCTAATCCTTGTTTGTCTTTCATGCAGGAAGCCATCTGGCACTTACATGATAACGGAGAAATGGCCATAAAGACAAAGTTAAGTGCAAATTAATCGAAGACAGACATATTGAAATGAGAGATGCCGAAAATTGTTGTTTCATCCAAATTTTACAGATCTGGCCGCAAAGAGACTTTACGGTGACTAAGCAACTGCCCATTTAATGGAGTATGTCGAGAATTGGCCGAAAAATGAAAATATCTACACTCAGTTACCGAAATTTGCCGATGGATGCATTTAATGAAAATTTATGGCAGAATTAATGGCTTGCAGACATTTTCAACTCAGGGATGGCTCTGCGGAGATGAAATGTCAGAGAAGTGGTGATTCATCCAAATTACCCGAGGGCATTAATGAAGACATTTACTCACAGTTGCGGGTGAATGCAAGTGGCATTCGAATTCTATCTTCTCCATTTATGGCAAGTGACTGCACTGATTTGCAGAATGGTTAAGTTTTATCAAGACTTTGTTTTAAAAGGGCTTATATTGTAAAACCCGGGTACTAGGGTTTAAGATGATAAGATTTAGGGTTTGAGAAGAAGATATTTCTGAAAAGATCAGGGTCTATCCTGAGTCTATAAATACTTCTTCTCAATGTAATCGCAGGAGGCGGAGACTTAGAAATAAAAGGCTATTGAAGCAATTTCTTGCAAATCTTGTTAAATACTTTATTTCTGGACTTGGAGTTGATGTGCTTTTGTTTTCTCGTGATAGCATGGCCAGGAGCCTAATATTTTGCAGATTGTGATAAGTTCATCTTCTTTTGTTATCCGTTTCTTTAAAGTTTATTAAATATATGCTGTGAATCTGTGTTATCAAGATTAAATATGTTGTTGGGCTTCATTTGTTCTATTGTATGCTAGGGAAAATCATGGATTTAAGGTTCAAGTTTGTTCTAATTGCTCTGTCCTCACTGTGTGAGCTATGCTGCTGGTGAGAAATACCAATTTTAACGGACTTCCCTTCTGTTTATGATTTTCTTTCAGATCTGTTCCATCTCTGCCTTATGCTCTTAGTAGAAAGTGATCTTAGAAAGCTGGACACTTTCTTCTTTGATTTGTTCTGTTGTGAAGCTGATAGTATAAATAAAATTGGTAGTTTTGTTTTACGACTAAGTTTGATAGACTTCTCTTCTCGCCCTACCCTACTCTCTTTGTTTTACCGTGAAATGATCCATTTTTATTTTCTTTTAAATTTGTCTTTTATTTAAATCATTGACCCATAAGAGCTAGATCAAAGAATTAATTTTAAATCTGATTGTCAACAAGTGACAACTTCTAAACATTACTGAACAAGTTTAGAGCCCGTTGTAAGGTAACAGACAGTCCATATTGAAAACTATTCCAGAAGCGGAAAAGAGTGAATAGACATTCGACCCAACTCTGTAACTCGCACCTTGGATAACCAGCTAGATCCTAAAGTGAGTGGGATTTATCCCGTATAAGTGTTATCAGAGTTTCATGCTCATTCTTCACAGGGTGTGTATAAAAGTCGGACCAACATTTAAAAATGGCGCTAGAAGGAGGGCCTGAACTTACGTTCTTAGTGCGCTTGAGTTGAGAAATCTGACTGTATGTGGTACTTGACAAATGCTGTATTTTATCCAAAGTCTGGTAGCCAATTTTCCCTCCTCCTCTGCCTTTAAAATTTTGTTGTTTGAATTTTTTGCCTGAACAGCGGAACTTAACACCAACATTTAAAAGGCCCACTGAACTCCGGTCAGTATTGTAAGTTGTCAGTACAATATCTAAAATTGCCAAAAAAGGGGGCCAAGTTCAGTAGTTTGTTAAAAATAGTTTTATCCCCACTGGTAGTTACTCCAACTACAACTTAGAATATCACCGTCAATCAAGTAGTAATGGCAAATTGGTTGGGTTCCACTGCTTTAAACATTTCGGGTATAGCCCATGATCTGCCCAGACATCCTGAGAGATATCTCCCTAGATACCAGCATGATGGGAATAGGACAACAGAGGAACACCTGATGGCATATAAGAATGCTCTAAAATTGTTAAATATACAGCATGAAGATGTTGCTTGCAGATTGTTCCCGTTCACTCTCCAGGAGGGAGCTTATGACTGGTTTCTAAACCTCACTAGCAATTCTATTACCAGTTGGAATGACCTAGAGAAAGTTTTTATATCACAATTTGGGGAAGTGATAGACCCCAAGTGTGTTATACCAACAATTTTCCAAGCATCAAGAGAGAGTCGGGAGAAGCTATCAGGTCATTCAATATGAGGTTCCAAAGAGCTTATGGTAGAATGACTGGTCATTACATCCCAAATGCAAATCTGGCCTTAGAAATCTATAAGAATGCATTGGATTCGGTGACCTCTATTTTCCTCAAGAGAGACATCAATATCACAACCCTGGTAGGAGCTTATAAAGAAGCTTTAATTCTTGAAAGACAGTTAGGACCTCAAATTTTGAGCAGTCCTTTGATATCCTATGTTACACAGAACATGCCTATTTCGGATCCCATTCCACATCATGAGTTAGTGCCAACATGTCATGCTCTATCCAAGGAAACTCCGTTAACTCGTGACATCCACTCAGCATGTGCAAAATATAGAGAAAGGTTCTGACAAGTTCAAAGTGGAAGTGCTTGAAGTAAACACTTGTGATCTAGCATTACCCAAATCTGAAGTTTTTCCTGGTGAGTTAAATTTCCCTAGAAATCAAAGAAATATTGATATTTCTAGTTCATCCAAAAATAGTACAACCAGGGTTTCAGATTCTTTCACTTTTCCCGTAGAGTCAAAAAATCTTGTAGAGATTCCTATGGATGAAGTACAAGATTTTCAACAGTTCAAAAGGGACAGTTATAATTTGAGATGTGAGAGTCCAGAACCTAATAATGATCCTTCCTCATCAGAGGATGATGAAAATGAGATTCAATATCACTATGCAGAAGTAACTGAGAAGGAGGATAACATCATTGAGGATATGAAGGAAAGTAAAGCTGACATCACCCTCCATGAGCTGGCCCAGATTGTTGAACAAAAGGATAACTTGATTGAAGCTTACTCTGGACCACCTATTGAATTTCAAGAAAAGGAGGAAAAGATAGTAAATGTGAATGTGGTCAACCAACTTGGAATAGATAAAGAGTCTCAATATAAGCCTGTAACTACTGAACATAATATCAAAGAAAAGGTTGTAAATCATGTTGATGTGGATATTGGAGATTATAATTTGGCAACCAAGAAGGTAAGACAGGTTACAGCTCTGACCAATTACAACAATGATGTTTGGACATTACACATTGATGGGGTTAAATCTAAGCAAGGCTCAGGTGAAAAAGCAAATTATGAAAATTCTGCTAGAGGGATAAAAATTGAAGTCTTGGATATTGAAGCAGTACAGCAACCACAAAATGTTCAAGTTGTTAAGAACCAAGACATACGGATAAACTATGATCTCTTTGAGTTGTCACATAAATCTGAAGATGTGATGGTCTGGGTCTATAAAGGCTTTAAGGTATTTGATCCTGGGGGTTTTTACATTCCGTCCTTTTGAAAGAATTCTGCAAACCCTTCAAGTAGAAGCATAAACATGTTATCATATGATTTGTTATTATATGATTTGTTTAATTTGAAAGAGTTGCAGATTTGTTTTTCAGTGGGACAAGATCCATAAAAAAAATAAAATAAAAAAAAAGGAGAGAGGGAAGACGGTAAACACAAGTTTTTCCCAGGTAGCAAAATTTTTTTTGGAAGCATAGTCTGGAGTGCATTTCGTCAACAGGACCTGAAAGGTAATTTTTCTAAATTTACTTGCAAATGGTCAAAATTTTTAAGGCACTATTTCTCTACTTTTCCATCTGCTACATTTTTGAGTGAATCACAAAGAAGTTGTAACATGTGTATACATTGTAAATAAGCTCAGCCCTTCAGTTTTATTTCCTTTGGTGCCTGTACAGTTTTATTTTTATTTTTTTTTAAAGGTCTGTGTTTATCCTTGGAAGTCTATACAGTTTATTTTATTTTAAAAATTCTATCTTTAACCTTTGCTTGAGCATCAATCAAAAAGTCAGCCTTCTAAAAATTGTTTTATTCTGAGTCCAGAATCCAGTGTTCATTATCATAATTGTGAGATAGTCTGCTTTAACTGAACAGTGGAACTATTTTTTTATTCAGAACAACAGTGGAAGGATGATTGGATTTTGTGTCTTGCTTGCCACAGTTGTTTTAATTATAAAGAAACTGCTATGCTGTTTGGCTGGAGAAACTCCTAGGGAATCCAAGAAAAGTTGGTCATAAGAGGGGACTATGATTCATGTAATTATTTGAGTATCCACAGAGGCTATCAGTGCCCAGGCTGAAGCAGTTCCAGATTGATGAAATATTAAAAGAAAATTGTTATTCTTTCTAAGGCTTTTCAGATGTTGATATATTTCAAAAGAGAGAGAGAAGATGAAAGTTGAGCAAGACAGCATGAAATTGGCACTCTGTTATTTCCAATATATATATAAAAAAAAAAAAAGAGTTATATAATGAAAGAGGCAGCCAAGACTTCAAAAGATGTTTTTCTTCTACCAAGTTGTAGATTCTACCTTACAGTTGTAAATCTGGGTCGTGTAAATCTAAAGGGTAACTCTGTTAGGGCTGTAAAAGGCTAAACTAGTAAACAGAGCTCTACTCGGTTTCCCCTTTTTACAATCTAGAAAAGCTGATCAATCCAGAGTTCAACATTCGAAGGCCTAGTCATTCTTGAAGAAAGTTTTATACGCTTGTAATTGCACATCAGAAATCTTCCTTAAATGATTCAACCTAGTATGTCCTTGGGAAATTTTAACAACTATCAGTTAGTAGTCAATTTATTTTGAAGAATATCTCGTGGCAAGGCTTGATGCATGGTCTATGTTGTTTTGAAACTAGAGTCCTGGGTTCTAAAATAATGCTACTATTTTACCCGCAGATATCGCCATTTGTTGAGAAGCAACACACCCCCACTGAAAAATGAATTTCCACCCTTTGAAAATTTTGAGCTTTCATTTTGCAGTAAGGACCCTCTTGATATTTTTCAGGTTTTAATTCCAAATTTGCTTGCCTCCTTTTTCAAGTTGTGCTTTTATTTGCATCTGGCTTTGATTTATTCCAGAATTCATTTTTCACATGTTAGAATCATTGCTGATTAAAGAAAATCTTTCACCGATATGAAAAAATGCAGAATCCAGACAGATAAATTCATTAAAAACCAAAACTTTCCATTTTTGGCAAAGTCGCGATATCGCGACACTTCCATTTTTGGAAATGTCGCGAAATCGCGACACTTCCATTTTTGGAAATGTCGCGATATCGCGACACTTTCCATTTTTGGAAATGTCACGAAATCGCTACAAGTTTGGAGAGAGAAAGCAAGATCGTACGGAACGTCGCGAAATCATGACGCGTGAAGGAGAAAGTTGCAGAAGGCAAGAAAACGTAGCGAAATCGTGACACTTTCCATTTTTGGAAATGTCGCGATATCGTGACACTTCCATTTTTGGAAATGTCACGAAATCGCTACAATTTTGGAGAGAGAAGGCCAGAACGTATGGAACGTCGCGAAATCGTGACATGTCACGAAATTGCGACAGAAGGAGGCAAAAGGAATCTAAGGCACAAAAAGAGCGCGATTTCGTGACATGTCACGAAATCGTGACATGTCGCATTTTGCTTGGAGAAAAAAATGACAAGGCAGAAACATAGCGAAATCGCGACGTCGAAATCGCACGTCGCAAAAAAATCATGACGTTTTTCGACGAGGGGACCCGAGGCGTACGGACCGTCGTGATATCGTGACATGTCACGAAATCGCGACGAGTCCAGGCAAGAAGAAACAAAGAGAAGGCAAAGTTAAAAAGTCTAAGGCATAAAATTGTCGCAAATCGGAGAAGGGAGATAAGATGTCACGAAATCACGACGTCGCGAAATCGTGACATAAACCAAGAAAGCGCCCAAGGCCCGGACATGTCGCGTTTTCACGGCCATAAAGAGAAAGGGCTGCCAAGTGCAAGGGACCATCGTAATTTCACGACAGAAGAAAGAAAATGAGCCAAGTAAGAGAAGATGTCGTGATTTCGTGACATGTCATGATTTCGCGACATGTCGCGAAATCGCGACATGTCACGTTTTCGTGGCAGTAAGCGAAAGAAAGTGCAAAGAGCTAAGGGAGGTCGCGATTTCGTGACATGTCGCGAAATCGTGACATGTCGCGGTTTCGCGGCTTGCAAAGAAGAAACGTTGCAAGGCAGGGGGATGTCGCGATTTCGTGACATGTCGCGAAATCGTGACATGTCGCATTTTCGCGGCTTAGATAGAAAAGGGCCAGAATGAAAAGACAACTGGAAATGGACACGTGTCACGATTTTTGCGACACGTGTCAAGACGAAGCAGGCCACATATCAGATAATTAGAGCTACGTATACTGAACTTTAGGGTTTCATTTTAATATTTAAGGTTTTGATTTAATAATTTTAAAATGCTAATCCTTGTTTGTCTTTCATGCAGGAAGCCATCTGGCACTTACATGATAACGGAGAAATGGCCATAAAGACAAAGTTAAGTGCAAATTAATCGAAGACAACCATATTGAAATGAGAGATGCCGAAAATTGTTGTTTCATCCAAATTTTACAGATCTGGCCGCAAAGAGACTTTACGGTGACTAAGCAACTGCCCATTTAATGGAGTATGTCGGGAATTGGCCGAAAAATGAAAATATCTACACTCAGTTACCGAAATTTGCCGATGGATGCATTTAATGAAAATTTATGGCAGAATTAATGGCTTGCAGACATTTTCAACTCAGGGATGGCTCTACGGAGATGAAATGTCAGAGAAGTGGTGATTCATCCAAATTACCCGAGGGCATTAATGAAGACATTTACTCACAGTTGCGGGTGAATGCAAGTGGCATTCGAATTCTATCTTCTCCATTTATGGCAAGTGACTGCACTGATTTGCGGAATGGTTAAGTTTTATCAAGACTTTGTTTTAAAAGAGCTTATATTGTAAAACCCGGGTACTAGGGTTTAAGATGATAAGATTTAGGGTTTGAGAAGAAGATATTTCTGAAAAGATCAGGGTCTGTCCTGAGTCTATAAATACTTCTTCTCAATGTAATCGCAGGAGGCGGAGACTTAGAAATAAAAGGCTATTGAAGCAATTTCTTGCAAATCTTGTTAAATACTTTATTTTTGGACTTGGAGTTGATGTGCTTTTGTTTTCTCGTGATAGCATGGCCAGGAGCCTAATATTTTGCAGATTGTGATAAGTTCATCTTCTTTTGTTATCCGTTTCTTTAAAGTTTATTAAATATATGCTGTGAATCTGTGTTATCAAGATTAAATATGTTGTTGGGCTTCATTTGTTCTATTGTATGCTAGGGAAAATCATAGATTTAAGGTTCAAGTTTGTTCTAATTGCTCTGTCCTCACTGTGTGAGCTATGTTGCTGGTGAGAAATACCAATTTTAACGGACTTCCCTTCTGTTTATGATTTTCTTTCAGATCTGTTCCATCTCTGCCTTATGCTCTTAGTAGAAAGTGATCTTAGAAAGCTGGACACTTTCTTCTTTGATTTGTTCTGTTGTGAAGTTGATAGTATAAATAAAATTGGTAGTTTTGTTTTACGATTAAGTTTGATAAACTTCTCTTTCTGCCCTACCCTACTCTCTTTGTTTTACCGTGAAATGATCCATTTTTATTTTCTTTTAAATTTGTCTTTTATTTAAATCTATTGACCCATAAGAGCTAGATCAAAGAATTAATTTTAAATCTGATTGTCAACAAGTGACAACTTCTAAACACTACTGAACAAGTTCAGAGCCCGTTGTAAGGTAACACAGTCCATATTGAAAACTATTCCAGAAGCGAAAAAGAGTGAATAGACATTCGACCCAACTCTGTAACTCGCACCTTGGATAACCAGCTAGATCCTAAAGTGAGTGGGATTTATCCCGTATAAGTGTTATCAGAGTTTCATGCTCATTCTTCACAGGGTGTGTATAAAAGTCGGACCAACAGGAGCTATGTTAGCTCAACTTGATGATGAGAAAAGAGAACGTGTTAATTATTATATTAGCTGAACTTTAATTAGTTATGAAACCCGCTACATAGCATTAGAAAAACCATGTCTAGCAGTCGTATTTTCTATGCAAAAATTATGCCATTATATGCTCAGTCAGAAAACATATGTCATTGCTAAATATGATCCCTTGTAGTATCTCATGAGTCGATCTTATTTATCGGGTCATACAACAAAGTGGGTTCTTGCTCTAAGCGAGTCTGAACTCACATTCATAGGACATAAGTCTATTAAGGGTCAAATCATAGCAGATCAATTAGCTACTGTACCCTTAGAGTCTACCCATCCCCTCATCATTGAGTTTCCTGATGAATGCCTTCAATTAGAGGCAGACCATGTTGAACAATGGTCCTTATACTTTGATGGAGCCCGATGCATGAGTGGGGCTGACGCAGGTATTATTTTAATATCTCCACAAAAACACATTATACCTTTGTCCTTTAAATTAACATTTGCTTGCACTAATAATATTGCTGAATATGAAGCTCTAATCCTTGGATTACGAGCTACCTTGGCACTAAAAATTAAACATCTGCTAGTTTTTGGTGATTCTCAACTTGTTATAAACCAAATTAATGAAGTTTATCAGAATAGAGATGATAAATTATGCCCATATAAAGCATATGTTTTGCAGTTGTTGTCCTTGTTTGATAAAGTTACCTTGGAAGCTATTACTCTAACTAGCAACCGTGCGGCTGATGCTATGGCCGCAGCTACCTCTCTTTTGCCCTTGGAGCTAGATGACGAATATGCCACCATCATTATTCATCGACTCCAGGAACCCGCTTAAAATAAGTCATGCTTAGAACCTTTGGATGTGTTTCTAATCAATGAAACTACTCCTAAACCTTGGTATACGGATATATTTGATTTTCTTCACAATGGGACTTTCATTGCCAGTTCTAATAAAAACTAGCATCGGTTATTACGTAGACGAGCAAGTCGATTTGTAATAATTGGCAATACTTTATATAGGAGATATTTTGAAGGTATCCTATTGAGATGTTTGAATCTAGAAGAATCCAAATCAGCTTTGAGTGAAGCCCACGATGGATCTTGTGGAGGACACTTCAGTGGTAGTGTCATTGCTAAAAAGCTCCTTAGGATAGGATAATTTTGGCCTACCATGGAAACTGATGCACATGATTATGTGTGCCATTGCGACAAGTGCCAGAAACATGCTGACCTTGTCCATGCCCCTACACAAGAACTGCAGGCTATTTCATCTCCTTGGCCCTTTTCAAAATGGGGCTTAGACATTATTGGCAAAATTAATCTTGTGTCATCTGATGGACACAAATTCATCATAACTACCACTGAGTATTTTATGAAGTGGGTTGAAGCTATGCTTTTAGATTCCTGCACTGGAACACAAGTTTCTAAATTTATTTTTAATCAAATCATTTGTAGGTTTGAAATTCCTGCAAATCTCATCTCAGAAAATGGAACTTGTTTCAAAAATAAAGATGTTAAGAAATTATGCCAAAAATATAAAATTCAACATCGCTGGTCCACTCCCTATTATCCTCAAGGTAATGGCCAAGCAGAAGCATCTAATAAAACATTAATTAAAATCCTTAAAATATTGGTCAATAAATCGGCTACGACTGGCACATTCAATTATATCCAGCTTTGTAGGCATATCGCACTAGTGTTCGTACTCCCACAGGTACTTCACCTTTTGTTTTGGTTTATGGCACTGAAGCTATTTTTCCCTTTGAATTAGAAGTCCCTTCTTTGGCTCTACTACTTTAAGATACCGAAGTAGGAGATGAATATCGATCTGGCAGACTCAGTCAGCTAGAACTCCTAGATGAAAAGCGCATCAATGCTTTGGAGCATCTTCGTGCCTACCAAAACAAGCTTAAAATATCATATGCTAAGAAAGTTCGTCATCGATCCTTTGAGGTTGGCGACCTTGTTTTAAAAGAAAATAAAAAAAATACTAATGCAACTAAAGACCTTAAAGGTAAATTTGAACCCAACTGGCTTGGACCATATATTATCACTGCTAAATTTGAATCGGGGGCATACAAATTAGCTACCTTAGATGGTAAATATTTAAAGAACCTATGAATATTATGCATCTTAAGCGATATTATGCATAAAATTTGGTCATTTCATCATTTGTATATATTTTGCATGTTGTCTCATTTTAAAAATGTATAAAACTGTTTAAACAAAAACAAATAGCAATATTATTGACTCTTTCGAAACCAAAAAATAAAAAATAAAGAGAAGAAAGAGAGAGTCAAAATTATCAAACTCCTCAAAAATATTTGTTGTATATATTTCTTCTTAAAGTATTGCAGTTATATTTTCAAATTATTTTGGGTAAATTAGCATTTATTTGGAATCTCTCACTTTTTCAAACACAAAAATAAATATCTTGATTTTATCTGGCATGATTACTAATCTCTCTTATATCAAAGTCCACAAAATTCAATTAAATAAATTTTGAGCACAGAGAATTGATCTTGTTATTTACTTAAACCAAGCATATCCTTTTACAATAAAATGATTATATTTGTAATGTCCATGCTATGCTACATAGTAGAAGTGGTTTCTTGAGCGAAAAGTTTCCCCTGCTATCCTATCATGCATAGGTCTAGAATCTTTGAGAATTGACAAAAGGACAAGCTCACCCCTACCCAGAATAAAAATCCCTTGCTCTATAGCTAATCCGAGCAAGTATCCCTAGCATAGGAAGAAAAAGAAAAATCAAGCAAAATCATGAGAAAAAGAAGCATTATTTCAGAATCATTTTGTACTCTCTTAGCACTATTTCAGAATTATCTCAAATATCAAAGCAAAAGATACGAAAAAGAAAAATACAAAAAAAAAAAGAGAAAAGAAAAAGAAAGCAAAGAAAGCGAAACAAGCAAAAACAAAAGCAATAAAATCCCTTTCCCTACCCATTGAAAAGAAAAGAAGGGTTGATGAGCTTGAATCCCTAGAATTCTCAATTATTCAAAAACTATGAGGTAAGCCCCATAACAGGTGGTTTGTGCCCAACTCGCTTGGCCTTGGGTAACTCCTAGCGTGGTGATATGTCTGTTACATTAGCGACCTTCTTTTGTACAGGACCTATGTCTGCTTATGGATTAGCTAGCTCTTGATAACCCGACTTACATAGTAGTTTGGTATGGTTATATGCATCTAAATCATGGTTAATGAACACTTATTTGGTTAATTCAAATCACTTGTATCAAATTATCTTGCTCAAAACTGGTAAATGAACAATACAATCGCACACACATTTGTATTTGAGAGATTTTGTATCATTATGATAAATCAAGATTGGTAATGAACTTACATTTGCACATGAGGATTCCTTATAAATCTACATTTCTCTTTGAGATAATTTCAAATATCTCTGTAACTCTTTTCGGAATAATTTTATCCTTTTATTTCAGAATTTTGTTTTGTATCAAAGCAATTACATACATCTTCTCACAAAATCTCAAAAATAATTTCAAACAAAAGTTTTCATATTATTATTTTTCTGTTTATCAAAGGTCAAAAATGCATCTTGCAATAAAACCAACAATTTATTTTCTTCTTTGGATTTCACGATGATGGTATAAGTCTATACCTATAATTCTATGCCTAGCGCAAACCATCATTCTAATTTTCTTTTCCATGTATTTTAAAACAAAATTCATCAAAACATGTGACTTGCATCATTATGTTACACAATTATGCTTTACAAACAAACAAACACTTATTCTATTTCATGTCATTATGTCAAACTTCAATTTTGCAATGATGGTATAATTCCTAGGGAATTATTCAAAAAATTTATCACACTTAGGAATTTATGCCTAGCAAAAATCATTTTTTAAAAAATATTTCATGCATAATATTTTCATGGAAATCTAAAAACAAATCACCATCATCATCATCATTTGCATCATCACAACAAAGTCTTAAGACAGTCTCTTAAGCACTCTTTTACTTTTAGCAATATTTCTATACCGGGATTAGCTTGATGACCTAGCGAGCGGCAACTCCATGAAATGGTCATAAATAGCGACAATGTCCTTTGAAATTATTGTTAAAAGTCCCTTTTATTTTTATCAAATTATCCCACAAACAACCAATTTGTTTACATCAGATTATTTCATTTAAATTTTAAAAGCATAACATTCAAACCATAATATTTTCAAATGACATAATTACATGAATCATCAAATCAATCACATCAAAACATTAAAGCATCATACAAACACATAAGACAAGTCATATGATCAAAAATATCTCACCTATATATATATCAACAATATATACATCATCTCAAAACTGGATCGGTATGCCACAATCTGTACCTCGGCATACTCAATCCTCTATCAAAAATAATAAACACTATGTATCAATATGTGTAGTGCAGTATGTAGTAGCTAGCCTCAAGAACCTCTCGAGCTCTCAGCCTCATCTCCTCCCCTGCCCTGAGGTGGACGAGGTGGCCCCATCATAGTCCGTGTGGTGCTATGAGTCCTGGACTCTGATCGTGATGATGTCCTCGATGACCTCATCATGATAGGCTCTGCAATGGGGGTCGACAGTGGTAACCTCTGCTCCTCTGGCATCGTATGGTGGTATAGCATCTGATAAAATGTGATCTGGGCAATAGCCCGTGCTAGGTCCCAAGTGCTCGCCCCTCCGCTCCATGATCTGAGGCGTGCGACCTCATCTCTGAGATGTGTGGCCTCCTCTTGGTGTTGTGCAGCCTCATCCTGCAAGGACTGCACCTAAGCTTAGAGACAGACAGTATCTGCCTAGAGAGTAGCCATCTCGCTACTCTTTCCTACCTCGACACCCTTGCCCTTATCAGGTGATGGTGGCCTCTCGCTCCATGGAGAAGGGGGTATCTCATACCTCCTCTCTCGTTGTCGTGACCTTTGTTGAGCCTATGGATTCCTCTGCTCTCTCCTGTCGTGACCCTGTGTGACCTTAATGGCCACCTAGCACCACCTCCCCATATGATGCACAACTGTGTGAATCAGACCCTGAGCCCTCATCATCCGAGGAGGGTGAATGCCTACGTACCAGGCATCATAGCCGTCAGCAACCCCTACGTCATCCCCATCCACTGGCTGAATGGGGGCATCATCCGTGTCCTCACTCCAGAAGTGCTACATATCTAGAGCCTCGTTGATTGTAGTGTTATCCCGGATTGTCCAAGAAAACTTGTAGTCCTTGAGAGATGGGATCCTCTGCTGTAGAAAAAACTGCCTCAAAACTCAGTCATAACGATGGAGCTCCACCTCTCTGCTCTCTATCCTCAGCAAACAGGTTCGCCTAACATGAGCCAGCTCCTGTCCATCCTCGGCCCACCCTGGATGATCTCTCCAAGGCCTCCAGGTGATCTGGTCGGAGACAAGGTCGTCAAGTAGTCTCCGGGACATTGACAGATCTATCCGCCACTGTGACCCTCTTCGAAGCCACCAGTAGAAAACTCGGGGCCTCTCCCCGTCAATCCTTGTCAGTGGGAGCCCTACCGGCCTCCGCACCGTGATGTGCTCCTAGCACAAAACCTACAGTAGTGATGTCATGACCAGGCATTGGCCACCCTTGTATACGATCCCATGCAGGATCCTATGCAATCGGCATAGTACAAAGCTCCCCCAAGAAAACCTATACCCATGGTCTCTCATGTCGCAGACCACATCTGTTAGTAGCCATGGTAGTCTGCATCCACTCTGATGGCATAGCAACAGACCACCTGCCACCCTAGCCAAAACCTGTGTCATTCTAGATGCCCCAGGCATCTGGTGTAGCGACTCGATGTTCACTCCGCCCTTCTCCAGGGCGAAGCTCGGATCTCCACATAGTCGCATCATTGCGTGGCCCTGATTGGCCATGGGAGTTATTAGCCGTCCTTGTATGGGGATCCTCAAAATCCTCCATACATCCTCCAATGTGGGAGTCATCTTCCCTATTGGTAATCGAAAATAAGAAGAACCCGGATACCACCTCTCTGCTAGGGCTGTCAATAGCCCCATATCTATAGAAACCTGTGGCATATTTGCCACATGCTGCAAGCTGACTTGAGCCAACTGATCTCGCTCTACCTGAGATAGAGTGGCCAAGTCATCCCTCATCCCGTCGTATTTCCATTCCCGGCTCTTTAGTAATCCTCTCTGCAACATAAACAACAAATCAATAAAAATTATTAATAAACCAGTGATTAAAAATATAAGTAAAACAAGTTCAATTTCATACAAATGATGATATCGTCCACTATTAGATGATATCGTCCAAAATTTGAGCAAATTCGTCTCTGATTTCGTAAGAGGGAATCATCCCTTATTGTACGCAATCGTCCCCATATAGTCGATTTCGCCCTTGGACGAAATCAGCGATATCAAGACGATTTCGATGAAATTAAGATGATTTCATCCCGAGGACGTCGACAGCCCAAAAATGGCCGCAATGCTAAAAAATCATTCAAAATTAATCTAAAAAGCATGAAATTCAAAATTACAGCATTCTAAATTAAGTTTGGACCCTTACCCGTAGCCCGTGTCGGACCTCTGTCGATCTGTGCGCTATCTCGACCATCTTGTCTACAGAGCTCTAGAAACCAAGAAAATGAACAGTAACAATGAATTAGGGTTTTACCCTATTTTTCTTAATTTTCTTCAAAAACACTTAACAACATTTTAAAATTTTGCTTTTTCGTGTTTTTACCTCAAACGTTCAATTTGGGTAAAAACACGGAGGGGGCATCATAGTAAGCTGTCGTACGATTCGACCTAGAATCGTCGCCTAAAAATGGAAATAATTTTTGCTTTCTCATAGATCGAGAAGAATTCATATTTAACCCATTTTCTTTGAAAAATTCGCTAAAGAGGGGGCAAAATGTAGCATCCTAAAATTGGCGTAGTAAAACTTAGCAAATAATCAAAATTACCTTAGTAATAATTCAAAATTTAAATTTTAACCCCGAACCGCCTGTTAAACCGCTTTCCTTGTTTTCCATGCCATTTTTAGGATTTGTTGTGACCGTTGGATGATATCGTCGCCGATCAGATGATATCGCCTCAGATCGGATGAATTTTTTTGGAGAAGAACATCCAGACGATTTCGTCCCAAAACTGATTTTTCAAAATTAGCTTATGTTCCAACAACTTCTCTAACTCGGGCAGAGACACGTCTGCACCATTAGAGTCTCCTCCGTTGGATATCTCCCAAATTGGGATGATCCCCAACCTCCTAACCTCCCTCCTAAGCCTATTTAAACCTTAGGATCCCCCTTGACCTACCCTTGGCTAGTTGAATTCCCCTATAGTTTGATCTTTGTGTGCATTAGAATACCCTGAATTCTTATTTGCATTTGTGCCTTTCTAAGTTTTCTTGCAGGAACTCTGTTATTCTTTAGTCGGAGCAAGCTCAGATCATCGCAGATGATCTTGTACAATCTCGGATGATCATGCCCCAATTCGAGAGGATTTCGCACTCTACAGACAATTTTGACTGCAGTCAACATTGGGGGCAATTAGTGCCCAGAGTTTGCACTTTTCTCTTTTCATCTGCTGTTTCATTTTGCATTTAGATTAGTTTATTGTTATTTTTTGCTATTCTACATTTTGGAGTTCACCCATATAGCTTAAGTGCATGATAAGATCATAATTTGTCATTAGAATACTATAATTTACTTGAATTTCTATTCGTAATTATCGTTTTAGTATCTATATTGCCATATTACACTGTTTTCCTCTGTTAGTATTGCTGCATTTTCTGTGGTCTGTATCTATTTCTATGATTGCATGTCTCTAATGAATTCGTTAGATCTCAGACGATCCTGTCTGATTTCAGATGATCCTGTCAGATCAGAGGCGATCTTGACTGCTTCAAAAATTAGAACCTCCATCAGACATCCGGATCAGGTATGACTTTTTTCTAATCTAGTATATTTCCTGTATTCTCTGTTTAATTTTGTTTTTGTATTCATTTAAACCTACATTTCATGTAGAACAGTTTAGATTCATTTGGCCAAACCTAGGATTTGAATGATTAAATGTAAAATTGAACACATCAAACACATTCCCAACCTAGGCGTGGAGACTACCACTAAACGTTTCCTGGTGAACCCCACCATCCGTAAAAAAATCACCTTAATACTTCTCCCCCGAGAGGCGGGACCTTCAAAGGGCCTCTCAGTTCGAGGTACCGTCCCATACTTCTCGCATCCCCCTTCCGGGCACGGATCCTTTAGCCTGAAGGTAAGGGTGCAAAAAATTTGGAACGATACAACCACTCATGGTAAAAAATTCCACTGGTGTTTTTGACATGATTGGGATTTTTACCAATAGTCAAGTTGACTTGCTAGTACCTAAAATTTTACTATTTTGTAAAAATTCCATTAATGATAAAAAATGCCACTAGAATTTTTAACACTAAGTGGTAATTTTGATAGAGGTAAAAAAAATACCCCAAATCTCTGGGTTTGAGCTAGTTGAGTGTCTATTGATGTTGCGTGTCTTCTTTGGTGTATTTTGCTTTGAGGGTGTGTCAAAATTGGGTGTCTACACTTTCTTGGCCTTATTACCACTTGAAATACAAACTTTTCCTGTGTGACGAGCCATCTATTCACTCATCCATATATTTTCAATTTGTTATCATGTATAGCAATTCCTAATGGTCTACATAAAAAGCAAATGGGTTGGCTAATAGGTAATGTCTAAAAATTTATATTGCATAAACCATCCCTAATGTTTCTCATTTCATCATACTATAGTTCTTATCTTCCCTTGACAACAATCAACTTACGAAATAAATGGGTTGGTCCAATCTAAAATGTCTTTATTAGGCTAAGGCATAACCGATTGTAAATTTTGAGGCATCTTCATGGACATGAAACTCCTTTTTATTTGGGTAAACTAGGATATGTGCTTTCACCAAATGCGTCTTCAATCCTTTAAAATCCTCTTGGTGCTCCTCCGCACACTTGAAAGGAACATTTATGCATGACAGTGTCTAGTGCATAAGAAGTTTGTATGTAGTTCCTGATAAACCTCCTGTAATAATCCATCGTTCCCAAGAAGTTTCTTATAGAACTCATGTTGTGTGGTTCTTCTATTAGAAATATTACTCGAATCTTATCTCAGTCTAGCTTCAAGCCTTCTTGACATACAATATATCCTAGTAGTTTCCATATGACACCATCAACACACACTTTCTTATGTTAAGCATGATTCGTGCTCTCCTAGAAAAACTCATGCATTCCTCTAGTGTCTCCAAATATTATAATTCTTGGCCATATAGGGACCAATCATCCATAAACAATTTGAATTTTCCTATGGATATTTTATCAGAAATCTATAAGATAATTCATTGAAAGGTAGAAAACATATTATATAATCCAAAAGACATACAATTATACACATAAATGTCATTTTCTACTATATGTTGATTTTGTTATAGCCTAAAAATCCATCAAAAAATAAATAGATCTCATGCCCAAATACTTCCTCCACTATGGAGTCTATGAATGGAATCGAGAAATAATATTTTATGGTTACAATATTGAGACTTCAAAAATCTACACAAATTTGGATCTTGTTTGATTCTCTTTTTAAGGTAATCACTATAGGTGACACCCATTCACTTGTCATAACCTTGAAGATAATACCTGCATCCAACATATTTTCTATCTTGGCATTCACCATCGATGGTTGTGTGCCTTCAATAAAATAAATCTTATGTACACATAGTTTCAATTGTATTTCCTTCAAATTATTATAGATCCATGCAAACAAGTCTTTATACTCCATAAAGATCTTGAATTTTGTTGCTTTGAGAACAAGATCCCAATCGTCTCAACACTTTATCATCTTCTCTTCGTCTTCTTCACTAAGGTTAATCTGCACCATCCTTGGTCATTTGTATCTAATAGATTTAGTTTCTTTAGTTACTTTTAGAACATCAATGGGATGAGCTCGTTTGTCTTCAATTACCACATCATCCATGGTATATATTGTAAAATTATTTGGAAATATCCACTTTTCTTTTTCTTGGTCTTTCTCTATTGTTGATTTCTTTTTGCTTCTCGAACCTCCTTCCTATTCCTTCTCTTTAGGTCGGATTTCATATTTTGTGTGGATGTATAAGCACTGAGGTGTGAACACCTCATAGTATTCCATTTTCCAATGAATTAGACGCTTGTCATCATCATTCTTATTTTTTGTGCACTCTTCCAACTACAATACTCCATCAAGTTCATATCTTATTTCATTGTCTAATGATGAAATACCTAATTCATACGAGGTTGTGAGGTCTTGGTTAATAGATTGATTCTTCAGATTGATAATATACTTGTGTTGACCTCTCTTAAAAGTGAAATGTTCCTTCTCCCAATTATGATTTACTTTCACAATTATGATCTATCCACGTCCAAGCAATGCATCATGTGTAGATTTTTACATATCAATCACTATGAAATCCAAGGTAAAATCTTGCTTCACTATCCATAGTTTTTTATTCATCAGTATACCTCTCATCTCTATATCATATTTATCTACTCCTTACAATCTAAAATTTAGAGATCTCAATGTGGGTTGTTTGATGTTTTTCACATCTTTTCCGACATCACGTTCACACTTGATCCTCCATCTACAATAACTTGAGTTAGCTTGTGGTTCAATATATCCATGTGAACCAAGGTTGGATTCTTTTCAAATTTGATAATTAATATCATGGGATCAATGAACTGCTCTTGTTTGACATTGGCTACTTCCCTAACTTCTTATATTTTCCTTGTCTTTATCATCTTACCAATTGTGGTGTATAATTTGGGTACTGAACTTACTAAATTCAACACTTTAACTTCCATGGTCATGCTCAATACTTATGTCACCAAATATTCCATTGATTCTTGCTTACTTGTTATTATCTCCAAATTCTTTAGGGCTTTCTCTTGGAGTAGCCTTTCTTGCTTCTCCTTATCCAACTCTTATTTTACAATTTTGTGGGCTTCTTACCATCACTCCTCCTTAGCAGGATTTGGATAGTACTCCATTTTTCTAGTGTGAGCTATTATCATTACTAGTACTTATTTTTATTTTTCTAGATTATCACTTACTTTTTCAATGTCAATTAAATTGACATTCTATGTGCCACTTTATTCAAGCAATTTACTTCCTTGTGGTTACCCGGTCCACACCATCGACACATATGAGTAAAAATATTCCAATTTGTATTTCTTCCATTATATGGCTTGGGGTATCTTTTTGCAAAGTGTCCCCACTCCTCGAAGTTTCAATATTGTATTATAAGTCTTCCATATAAATAATATTACAGTCAATTTTTTCCTTTTTGCCTTCCATCTCGACAATTGTTCCTATATCTACCACTAGTTGTGTCTTGTACATTTCTTTAGTTATTTACTTGTTCCTTCTATTACATAATCATGCTTTGGTGTCTTACTCCCTTCAAATTGAATGGACAATCAGAGACTGGATGACCTACCACATTGCATATATTACAATATATATTTTTAGGACAATTGATATTCGTGTGACCTAATTTGCAATATGAATGCCAAATTTCTTTTCATTCCTTTCATACTTCTCCTATGACTTCTTTTATATTTTTGTCAAATTCTTTTCTAAATAAGTAGATGGAACTTTACATCTTATCTTCCACATTGCTATTGGAATTGTCATTCCTTGAATGTCCCACAGTTTTGGTTCTCATTTATTTTTCTTCGCTCTCAAAATTCTTTGATTTTTCTAGAGCTTTAGCATATGTGGAGGATGATACTACTTTCATATTATTTATGTACTTAGGTAGAAGTACATATATGAACTAGTATTTTACTAGTCCATCTACAGGTGGTCTATTCATTTTGTTAACCAATTGCTTCAATATCCTATTGTAATTCTTGACATATTTATATGGGTTTTGTTTCATGAAATACATTTTTATTATGATTTCTATATCATATTGTAATGATAAAAATTTATTTATGAATTCTTCTTGCATGGTGTTCCATTGCACGAATGGTTGTATACTCTCTCTTTAATTACTAGTCTATCACCATTTCTCGTAAAGTGGCAAGAAATAGTTACAACCATTCAATAGGTTACGTTACTCCATTTGTTTTCCAAATTGTGGTACAAGTACCAATGCGATATGTTGGGTATTCTTTCCCTTACCTAATGAAGTGTGGGTATTTTTGCTTGCCTAATTTATTGGAAATGTGTGTCATTGGGCCTCTCTCGATATCCTCATCACTTGATTATGATGATGCCTTTGGGGTTCAGTTCCACTCTCTATCAACTATAGGTGGATCAATTTATTTTTCAAGTGATTCTAATTCAAATAGTTTTCATCACTACTTCATGACCTCATTCACAAGTAAACAATATGTGATCTTGGTCTTCCTCAAGAATTCTCGTATGGTTGCTCTGGTGCTAAGCTTTGATCTTCTACACCTATTGACAAACTCCTCACTATTGGCTCAGGTGTTGCCATATGCTCTTCACTTACTATGTTAGCTTCTACTGCTACACTAATATCTTTCTCAACTATTTGATTTTGCACCTCATTCTCTATTTTTAATAGAAATGTCTTCCACCTTTCTCTTTTTGCTCTTGGACTCTCATCATCCAAAGGGTTCCATATCCTCTCCATATTTGATTGTGTAACTTTATCTCTACTTTATGTTCCTTGGTTTTCTAGTCTCACACTTCTTCGTACTGGTTGCTCCATAGTTTGTATTTGATTCCTCCATCATCAGCCTTGCAAACTTGAATTTGTCATTCACCTCCTTTTCTTATCATTTTCACTTCTCTCAACATAATCTTGATCGAAGTAATGATTCCAAATGTAGACAATGGTGAGGACTTCCCAAGATAAGGGAATGACAATTTAGGGGGAGGAAAATTGGCAATACATGTCAAGGAACATGACAATGTTGTTTAACACTTCTGTGCTACTGTCACTCAGAAAACAATCTCTTGATGATGGATCCACCTGTTATGGCTTGCTCAAGACAAATCTAGTCTTGATGACAATAAATAATGTTGCATGACTTATGATGGTATGGATATGATAATTATATTGATGTTATATGTCAGCATTGCAACACGACGAATGTTAGATGTTGACACTTCAACAAGATAAATGTTAAATATTGATACTACAACAAGATGGATATTGACACCTCATGTTGGTAAAGCCCATTTTAGATCCAAAAGTGATAGCTAATTGTATGTCATCTCCAATCATGATGACAAGCTCATGTTAGTAATATCGGTTGGCTTGTGTCGGCTCCCCTAGATAGTTAGGTGGTGTCATACCTACGATTGCTGTGTTTTATTTGAGCTCTCCTCCCTATAACATTGTAACACAACATAGATTCTAACACATACAAGCATTCAAAGAGATAAAGTTGGCATAAAATGGTATCCTTGCATTATCATGAAGACAATTACATTCCAGTCATGTGACTGCAACAATCTCACGTACAACACTATTTCCTTCCAGTGACTGCACTCCTATGCAATGGATATATGGATGATTGATGGATGATTTGCAAAATGAAAGGGGTCTATATATAGTGGGGCTCTGGTAGTTACCATAACCAACCAAGCCTCAACTTCCCCAACTACTTTTCATTCCAAACTAAACAACGCAATTAACTTAGTTAACTTGTTACAATTGATGGTTGATTACATACATATTATTTTATTACATTAAAATTGTTAATCACATACATTTGATTACATTATATTAATATTTCTAATCACATGCATTTGATTACATTAATATTTCTAATGATATTAGATTTGCATACCATATGTATGTAAAAGCAATGTACAATGTTTGATGTGTAGATAGTTTGTCAAACACTTTATTTCATTTTAGAACTACTGTCTACAAGTCAAAAATCCTAGAGCATGGATATAAGTACTATGGAAAAAAAAAATCCACAAGAATTAGATCAAAAAATATTCTATCATGTAGAGTCTTGGGGAAAACATGTTAGGGAGGAGTTATATGAAAATTTAAATTAGTTAAGAGTGGATATCAAATATCTACATGAAAAATTGCTCCATGTAGTAAGGAAACAAAAGGAAATGAAGGAGGAATTAAATGGAAAAATTGAAGACTTGAAATGTCGTATAACTAGTAATTCCCAACAAATGGTTGATTTGAGTATCATGACCATAAGGATGAGGGCACCAAAATTCAACAACAGGAAGTTACCAATAACTAGGGATATAAACCACCCAAAGTAGAATTTTCAAATTTTGATGGAAAGGATCCAAAAGGTTGGAGGTGTCATGCCAAACAATATTTTAGTCTTCATAATGTTCCCATGGGGTTGTGGCTCAATTTTTTTCTATAGAAGCTTATGAGGAAAGGGATGAGGACCATCCAGAGGCATTGTGGATTTTATTGCAAAGACATGCTCAAGTTTTTGAGGAACCCAAAGGACTACCTCCTCATCATTATTACGACCATGCAATTCAACTTTTTCCTAGCAGTCTTCCTCAAAATTTTCATCCCTATAAGTATGCATATGCTAAAAAAAATTGAAAAAATGATATAGGAAATTCATGTTGCAGGGGTTATTTATGTTAGTGTTAGTCCCTATTCTTCTTTGGTGTTATTGGTATGGAAAAAGGATGGATCTTGGCACTTGTGTGTGGATTATAAGGACCTTAATAAAATCACTATTAAAGATAAATTTCCTATACCTGCAATCGATGAATTGCTAGATGATTTGCATAGGCCCAATATTTTCAAAATTAGATTTATAGTTAGGATATCATCATATTCGAATCAAGGATGAGGACATTCTTGAAATGACCTTTCAAACTCATGAAGGGCACTATGAATTATTGGTAATGCCATTTGGATTGACCAATGCACCTTCCACTTTTCAAAGTTTGATGAATTCCATTTTCCAACCTTTCCTTAATAAATTCATTCTAGTCTTCTTTGATGATATATTGATTTATAGTTATTCATGGGAGGAGAATCTCTAACATTTGGATCAAACAATACAACTTTTGTCTGAGAATCAAATTTATACCAAGAGGTCCACATGTTATTTTGGGTCACAAAAAATTGAATATTTGGGTCACATTGTAATTAAACATGGAGTTCAAGTGAACCCTAAAAATATTCATGTTGTTCAAGACTAACCTAAGTCTATAACTTTAAAGGGACTTTGCAGATTTTTGGAACTCACTAGTTATTATCAAAAATTTATAAAGAATTATGGGAAGATAACAACTCCCTTGATAGCCATGTTGAGGAATAATTATTTTATGTGGTCAGAACCAATAGAGAAGGTTTTTGAAGAGTTGAAGCAAGCTATGACCACCACCATTGTGTTAGAAATTCCTGATTTCTCTAAATATTTTTTAATTGAAAGTGATGCATCTGGTAATGGTACTAGGGTAGTTTTGATGCAAGAAGGAAAACCATTGGCCTTCACTAGTAGAGCACTCTTTGGCAAAAATTTGGGCAAGTCTAATTATGAAAAGGAGTTTTTAATTTTACATATTGTTAATTATTGGCATATGTATCTCATTGGGTGATACTTTTCCATCAATATTGATCATAAAAGTCTCAAATATTACTTAGAACAAAGGGTGGCCACACTAGAAAAACAAATATGAGTTTCTAAATTATTAGGCTATAACTATGAAATTACCTATAAGAAAATAAATGATAACATAGGGGTTGATGCCTTATCCTGAATATATGAAGATAAGTAAATGCTACATACTATATCTACACCACTTTTGTAATGGATCCATCATCTCAGGGAATATTTGACCAAGGACTCTTATTTGTAAACATTGGTCAACAAAGTCCAAGAAGAACCTAACTCATGCCCTGGCTATTCTTGGGATGGTCAAGATTTACGATATCGTGACTGAATCATCATTCCTCAAAATTTACCAATTAGGGACCTCATCCTACAGGAAATTCATGCATCACCAATAGTTGGGCATTCATGGTTTCTCAAAACTTATGAAAAGACCAAGCATAATTTTTTCTAGAGGGGAATGAAAAGGGAAATTCAAACTTTTATGGCAGAATGCGATCAGTTCCAAAACATGAAAGGAGAAAATGTGTGTTCCCCCAAAACCCTTCAATCATTTTTAATTCTTGAACAAGTTTGTATAGATATCTCTATAGATTTCATTGAAGGGTTACCTAAATCAGGAGGAAAATTTGTTATTTTGGTGGTAGTGGATTGTCTCACAAAGTATTATCATTTATGTTACTTGTCCCACACCTACACCGCCTCCATTATTTCCCAAGTATTCTTAGAATTCATCTTTCATCTCTATGGAATTCCTAAATTAATTATATTCGATAGGGACCCTACTTTTACGAGTAATTTTTTTTAGGAACTGTTCAAGTCATAGCGAACTCAACTCAAAATAAGTTCAACTTATCATCCTCAAACTAATGGCCAAATTGAAATTTTTAATATGTGCTTGCAAATATACTTTTTTTGCTTCACCTTAGAACATCCTACACAGTGGAGCAAGTGGCTTCCTTTGGTGGAATGGTGGTATAACACATCATATTATATTGCTACTAAGGTGAGCCCATTTAAAGCAGTATATGGTCATCCTCCATAAGCACCCTCTTAAACTCCAGGAAGCTCCAGGGTTCAAGTTGTAGATTCCACCCTCAGATAGTGTGCTTCCCTTCTCTGATAACTTAAGATCAAGTACTATGGTCCTTACTAGGTGTTACAACAGTTGGGTCAGTAGCTTACAAACTAGCCCTTCTAGCCACTTCCCAAATTTACCAATCTTTCATGTATCCTCTCTCAAGAAGGTTGTTGACAACAAGGTCCATGTACAATCCACACTACTAGAGTTGAATGACAAAGGATCCATCCTTATTGAGCCTAAACATTTTTTGAACAAGATATCATGCACCCTTCATCATTGTATCATATCTAATGTTCTTGTTCAATGGTGATGATTACAACTTGAATATGCCACTTGGGAGCCACTTCAACAACTTCAGCAATAATTTCCTCATCTTTAGATTTCAGGACAAATTTTTTGAAGGGGAAGGGCATGTTAGGACTCCATCCTAACCCTATTATGTAATAACTCCTTTCTTAATGTGGGGACCCTCATTATAATGTTTTGTAATTATATTATGTAATATTTTGTAATAGTTTGTGGCACTAGAAGTGCTTAGACAAATGACATCATTTTACATAACTGTTATCAAGAATGTAACAATTTTGTTTGGTAGAATATTCTAGCTCAGGTGGTATTTTGCATGTAAGCCAACCTTGAGCAATGGATAGGATGATGAAGTATTAAAAAATATGAAGGACAAGAATGAATTTATCTTTTGGCACATTGAATGAAAATATTGAAGGAGGTTTCCCCCTTGAAGAGGCATACGATTTTGTGTTGTGATTTATGAGATTTATATATTTTTACAGTTACATTTCATATTGCAATATTTTGTTCTTTATTAATTTCTACTTTACTTACAATATCTATGTGAAAGTGCTTATTTTATTAGAATATTTTTAAAATTAACTCTAAGATCATAGAATAGCTAGAACTTGAACCTAAGACCTTTTATATTCAACATTTTATTGCTCTACCAACTGAGCTACCGATCCGTTGTTGTTCAAGCTAGTGTGGACTGATACAATTTTTAAAAATATCTAAATTTTAACAAAATGAAGTTGTTGATAAGATAATTATATTAATGGCCATAAATTACCATAGTAGACCAATGGAGCTCAACATAAAAAAGTTGTTACAAATTTGCTGAGAAGTCAAAATGATTTGACTTTCCCTATGCAACAAGCCTCATGGTAGTTTTTGCACTTGAGATGGGGAGACTAGAATTGGTAGAAACTCAGCCAAGTGATGTTTGGTATTGACTAGAGACTGGTATTATCAGTGTTAACTCAACTAGGAATTTGACATTGATGCCATCACAATTTAGATGATGGTGCTAGAAGTGGCTTAATTTACAAATATGAATGTAATTGCGCCCAAATGATGTTGTAAAGAAATTTGAAATTGAAAGTCATTTACTTAACAACACTAACATTTTTTTAAATGGTTATATGGAGTTGAAACGATGTAACGACCCTCTTGGTGAGACTAAATTTGTTTTTTAATTCATGTACATATGTTTTGATATCATATGCATGATTCTATCAAGATGGGTTGATAAGTTGCACTTTACTTTCAAGTTCATATTATACTTTTTTTTAGAATATGGTACTGCTGATGAATTTTGTGATTGTAGGACTAGATACTCTCACAGGTGGATTGACATGGACAACCACTAGAGCTAAGAGAAAAGAGAAATAATGGATAATTTTTTTATTGATAGCCACTAAGGGGTGAAAAATCTTCATATAGATGCATTGCATGTGTGTGCTTGATTAAATTGCTTCGTAAGGAAAGGAGGTTGCTATAAAGAAAAAAATTATCCTTAGTAGGTAGGTGGTAACGTTATAGTTATCATAAGACCTCATACTTTTGGAAGAGCATTGTTTGTGCACAATGTTGTTTTGTATCTTGCATTGAGTTGAAACATGGAATTTGTTGATTAATGTTTGTCAATAAGGTGTTAATAATAAGATCACATTATTAATACTTAAAATATTAATATTGATGTTAATGGTTAATATTAACATTCGGTAATGATTAATTAATTAATTTAATCATTAACACTATCCTAATGTTAGTAATTAATACTAGAATTAGAAAATAATAACAATAAATAATTAGTAAAACATGTGAATGATTTAATTTTTAAATGCTAAATTATTGTCTAATGAAATATAAATAAAAATACTACTTAAAATTAACTATTAATATTTTAATTAAGTTATTAGTGAAAAATATTAATTAATCTTTAAAATTTGGGAGAAATCACATTTAACTTATAAATATGAACTCATGTCTTTTATTTTGGAAAAGTTGGCAATATTTGAAGACCATCACGTACCCCCATCAAGCTGGTGAAATAAGATGAGAGGCTAGGTGGTAGATTGCATTACAAACCACTTGCTCATCCTTTCCTTCAAACATCTTTTAAATCCTTTTGGCTACCAAGTTTGGGGGAGAACTAGCCAGATACTAGGAGCAATGAGAAAGAATTACACAGCAAAGTTAGAGGAGAAAGAAAGAATATTTGGTTAGAGGTAATATTCATTCGTTATTTTGTATGTTGATGGACTACCACCTTCTTTTTAATCTACATAATTCTCTATTTTAAATAACTGGATTGAAGTCGTTATTACATATATATTTATATATCGAGTATTAGAATAAATAGTTGAGTCATGGGAATATATTCGTTAAATCCACGTGATAGTATAACTTCTTAGATTTTGTTTTTCCTAGAGCATAGGCTATGTTTTAAAATATCCTGTATGAGTGATTTTAGCTTCCTTTTCCACAACGAAACAAGGTTGTTTTTAGAAATTAATCAAATGTATTTCTCTTTTCTCTTCTCTAGGAAAACAGAATCACCAACAAGTCAGTGCCAGTGAGTGGACTAAAAACTTAGCTGTAGTGCAATCAAATCCTTGAATCCTTTCTTTAAGCCCTTTTCTCTCGATAGAATATGCACAGTTTCCAATTCACCCAATCTTGCTTATATTGTGAAACATTTTCATATCCAAAAAATTAACATAATTTATATGTGCAATTTTAGGGAGCGTTGCCTTCTTCTGATATTATATTGAGTTATTATATCACGCATGTTTTGTGAAGGATTAAAATTTAATTAATATTTTAAACTGCTCTCTTCCCAATAGAATATGAAGTTTATTTTTAGTTAGGTGTTTATTTGCCTCAATATGACAATTTTTTCTATAACAACCCATGTCTAGTCACCTGGTTGTACCATTTATTCTAGTTCATGTTGCACAAGAACTTTTTTCCTTTCACAACATCATTCACTATACAGTTAAGGTTTAAGGTTATGGTTTCAATGTTCACCCAAATCAAGTTTTCTTTTCTTTTTATAAGTACAAGGTATATCATACCAATTTTGGAAACTACGATTGCTATAAATAATCTCCCAAGTGGACGATATTGGCCAAATATTGTAAGTTGTACCATTTTATAGAATTGACTTATCTCATTTGACTTCCTCTTGTTTTGGCATGAGGGTCGATCCATGGCTAGGGTTATCCTTTAGGGACCATAACACCTAGAGGGTGGATGCATACTCTCCCCATCCCTTAGCATATTGAACCTCGACTTAATCGATCGACTTGTTCAAAATTTATTATGCAATAGGGTTAGCGTATATATGCCTAGTGTCTAGCTAATTACCCTCTTTCCTAAGATCAGCTAGAGCTATATCAATACCCTGACCTTGGTCTTGATTCGATTATCCATTATGAATCATGAACGTTAGTCCCATATCAAACATCATGGTAGAACTAGTTTCTTTATCATACTAGCTCTTTATTAGCCAAATGGTACAGGGACTTATCATTGTACTCCGGAAATGACCTAGAGGTGACGTTCCATACCACCCATCGTTACTATTTTTGACTAGGTCACATGAACCAACCTGTTCTGTTAGACTATGATTATTATTGAGCCTCATTGCATGCTTACCCACATCTCAACGATTTTGGGTGATGATCTTCAACCTTTCATCATATGCCTGATAAAGGTTTGAAGTGTGTAGGTTTACTTTGACAAGACAATGTTTCCAAGTTTTCACACTAATGGATACATATGCTATTCTTATTCAAGCTTATTCTAGCTTTATCAAATATAAAATCTAATCTCAAAGATATTTTCCTTTTCATCAATATTCATCATCAATTCCTTTTAGAACTAGGAACTAAGGTTACTCTTATTCCATTAGGTCCCTAAAATTAAAGTTTGCAAACAAACTATTCATTAACCCTAGTCAATCCCTAAGACCACGTGACTCAGGTTTCCATATCCCTACTCGATTTTTGCACCATAACATCATATGGCACCTCTTATTCCATTAGTTACCTAAAATTAAAGTTTACAAACAAACTGTTCATTAACCCTAGTCAATCCCCAAGACCATGTGACTCGGGTTTCCATATCCCTACTTGAGGTTTGAACCATAACATCATATGACACCCCTAGATAATGAATATATAAGGTTTTAGGATGGAAAGGTTTAGCATAATCACCTTTCTCGTGATTAAAGTTTATTTTAGAAAAAGAGAGTTTATAGTTCTACTAAGATTACATACTCATTTGATTATCATTTTTGGCATGAATATAATGTACTCAGCCAAATTGGTCATGTTAGTTATTAAGCATGTTAGGTTTACTAGATTTAAACATATCCATTTATGCTATTATAGATATGTAATTTGATGTCTAACCATTAAGAACAGTGTCATCCATTCACAAGTATAAGTTGAACTTTCCTATCAACTATGATCAACCTAATAAGGGTGAGAGAAATCTTAACTCTATCCCATTTGTGACTGATTTAATTTAATTCTTCCAACTAGTCCTCATATCAAGTTTAGGTTGTATATTTGTTTCAACCTTTCAAATTACATGATTAAGAACCAAAATCCAACAAGTTACTTCAAGCAACCACAAGGTCATTAACACTTCAAGCCTAATTGCTTTGATATTAGCTAGGAATATATGGTTAAGTCTATATATTTCCTATTACAAAGATTCATTTTTATTCACACCTACTAATTATAATACAAGGATGTCACTATTTCATTCATTCTTAGTCTATAAAATCAGACCTACAATCAATACAAAAATAGCAAATTTCTTCTTTGTATAACATACTTTTTCTTTATCTACAAGGAAGCATAATATGTTAATTTTATCACCATATAGTCATGTTGTATTTGAGGTTTACAATTATTATTTTACAAAGGAACAAAAATTATATTTAAATATTTAATTCATCTAACTTGGTCACACATTAAGACTCCACTAAAGACAAATATGCTTTACATCAAAATTCTCATTCATAACCTGAAAGAGATTAAGTCATAAAAGAACTTAATATTACCAATGCATAAGACTTTCTGCTCACCATTTCTTTAAATAACCTAGTCTGTCAATTAGGTCAACATTCATCCACAAACAAGCAACATCCCTACCTGATTATCGAAAGCAATAATTATATTTTAATGCTTTGTAGTTTGGTTTATTTATAACTTCGAATGTCTTTTGTAAAGCTATGTTCATCTTTCGTTTCCTAAAAATATGCAAATGATAAAAAATTTTATTAATTAAACTCAATCAACTATTTCCACTCAGGTGTCTACGGTTTACGTTTTTAGCCTGAAGCACACCTCTATTCATAACCGTAATTTTTATAAATTAAAACTCCCTCAGTTTAATGCACAGAAATGAAGTTACATACTTTGCTTTACCTAACCCGATTTTAGCTTGGAAGCAAGTGTTGAAAGCTTAATTTTCATAGAAATCAAATACTATTAAATGAATATTTACAGTTTACCATAAGTGCATCGTGAGCCTTAAGTTTAATATAAATAAATGCAAGTTTTTCCAAATGAACTGGAGAATCAAATATATAGTTTTATGAACATATCTCATTCCAACACTTAACATCATATCAAACAATTTACTTTGCTAAAAGAAAATGTTTCCAAATAATCTATTGAGTTGGGATTGTTCAAAATTCCACAGAATACAGTTAACTCACATATTATGATATACCTGAGAGGTATCCTCACTATTCATGGATGGGTTTTCTAAAAGTGTTGTTACAACACTTACAACAAGACTAAGTATCAATTACAAATCTAAGTTTATATAGTTTCAAATAGCTTCTCTTTCAAATTTATCTTCTATTCGATGAACATAGACAACAATTTCTATTGTTTAAACACATAAATAATATTCAGGGTACATGTTGAAGACCCAACTTCTACCAAGAGTTTCTTGTCTCATCAATGCATGTTCCAATAGACAAGTTTTCTCAGCCTTGACATCGAATACCTCTATATTCTAGAATGTCTTTGCTTCAGCAAATGTGTGCCCAATAGCACAAGATACAATGACATTACAAGTGTATATCATTAGAGATCAGATACAATCCATTGTTTATTCATGAATGCAACTACCATGCACATGCACCTTCCCATGACATGCCAAACTAATAATGCAACTATTATCATGTACGACAAACCATTTCATCTGAACAAGTAATTTATTTTCACAGATAGAAGAAAAAGTTTGCTATTACTCAATTTACATCATTCAGATATACCAGTATTTCTTCCTGAGCTTTATCAACCATACCAAAGAAATGTATTCACATTACTAAGGTATTTAGTCATATATTCATAAATAAAATGGTATGCATCAAAGGTTATCCACACAGTTAGGGAGCATAATGTTTTAATTTCAAAACCAGCATAGCTTTCTTTTTCAAGGATGATTCACACATCAAATTCCTGGTTCAACACAATAAAACCAACTATTTTTTTTGCTTATTGCCCAGGAATTAAAGTTTAAATAATTCATCCACTAAACAAATCACAACACATTCACAACAAATAGACCAGAGAAAACTAACATTCCAGACAATCAATTCATCTTGCAAACAACCATAAAATTAAAGGAACCCCAACCTGATATTTTGGTGTTCGATGAGACTCTATTGATTCTTTGAACGTTCTAAAATTCTAGCTCAATTTTTAAGGAAAAACACAGCAATTCTTCTCTCAAGTTTCCTAAACTTCCCTTGTGTCTTTTTGCAAACTCTCTCTCCAAAAATGTATATACCACTCTAACAAGCAAACAACCCTTATCCTCATGCACAACTGAAAGACAAGAAATGCAAAAAAAAATCATGACTTCGCTCCCTACACTTCATTTCTATCCTCTATGGAAGAGGTTTCAATTCATCATGACACCTTACCCTACACTTCCTTTCTATCCACTATGGAAGAGGTTTCAATTCATCATGACACCTTACGCCTAGCGTAGTGCGGTTGACCCATCACCATCTAATAAACCATTCAATCATAATTTTTAGGCAAAATAATTATTTTCAGTTTATTTACTTACTATTATATTTTATTTTAAATTAATAATTATTTAATTATAAATTGTTTTTTTGGTAGGTAAAAACAATTTTATTGACTCTACGGGTTGAAGGGTCCCGACCCTATTACATTGGGTGGAGTCAATGCCAATAGTACAAAATTGACATATTCTAAAAATTACAGTCTGGCAGCCCATGACCCTATAGACTAGACAAGCTGTAAACAAAAATAGAAAAAACCAAACCAAACTCAAGCCATTACAAATAGAGGCAGTACGACTACCTGCTGTCACCTTCCCACTTCTACTTGGATTTTGCTTGACCTTCCTCACCGACATATTTCTGATCAGGGACGAGAGGGACCTTGAGTGTAGCAAGGATCTTTTGAATTTTACTAATGGCACTGGAGAGGAAAGAGCCCACCTCCCATTTAGCCCTCTTGCATTCCAGGAGAGGACTTTCATTTGGAACTTTTGGAGGGTTTTCTACCCCCTTTGCCTTGTTGCGCAGGGGTTTTGGATCTTTTCATTTCTTCCTTGCTTGTTATTCCTAGGTCCTGAAGCAAGATTTTTTGGGTGCCATTGGCTATGTCTTCAGCTGCATCTCTATTTCTTAGGTCTTCCCCAGAGGGCCTTCCCTTCTTTTTGTTGCCTCCCACATCAATCTGGGTCTTTCTATAACTTCGGGTCGGTTTTGGACTCCAAGGTTCCAAGGACTCTTGGGAAGAATCATCACTATCATCTTCGGCTTTAGGGGATTTTTATGGGGAGTGTATCGCTCCAAATTTTTTGCATCCTTACCTTCAGGCTATAGGATCCATGCCCGAAAGGGGGATGCAAGAAGGATGGGACAATACCTCGGACTGAGAGGCCCTTTGAAGGTTGTGCCTCTCGAGGGAGGGGTATAAGGGTGAATTTTCGATGGATGGTGGGTTCACCAGGAAACTTTGAGTGGCAGTTTCAATGCCTAGGTTGAGAATGGGTTTGATGTGTTCATTTTGTACTTTAATCATTCATATACCTAGGTTGGCCAGAATGAATCTAAGCTATTCTATATGAAAATTTTGATTTATATGAATACAAAAAGTAGGAATGAATCCTAAATGTAAAGATTATACAAAATGAGAAAGAATGCACCTGATTTCGGATGTCTGATGAAGATTCTGAAGCTTGTAAGAGTCCAGATCATCCCGAATATGATAGGATCATCTGCAATTGCACAGAATCATCCTATATTACAGTCGATCATCTGAGATAAGACAAGATCATCGTTGATTTGATGAATTCGTCAAACAAATCCGTCAGAAACCTGCAATCATAGAAACAGACACCAAAACTCAAAAATGCTACTACAAGAATAATGCAAAATGATAGAAATGATAGTATGACTATCTAACTGATAAATATAGATAGCAAATTAAAGGAAATGCATTGTGTTAATAACTTATTTTAACTTTATTATGCATTTATGCTGAATAAGATGAAATCCAGGATGTAGAATGAAAATAAATCAAACTAATGCATATTAAAATAAATAAGACAAATGAGGAATGCAAAATCAGGGCTCTGGTTGCCCCCAATCTGAACTGTAGTTGAGATCGCCTCCAATCATATGAGATCATCATTGATATACGACAGGATCATCCAAAATCGTCTGGAATAGCCTGCAACGATCCGAGCTTTCTCCAACTGAAGCACAGTGAAAACCTACAATGAAAAATTAAAACTACGAGTGCAAACAATGGTGGATAGGACGTCTTGACACAACAAAACTAAATGGCAAGGAAAATCAAGCAGGGAATCATGGGATCAGCCAACCAGGGGGATAAACTGAGAAAATCCTAGTTTATATAGGATTAGGGGGAGGTTAGGAGGTTGGGGATCATCCCAATCTAGGAGATCCTCAGCGGAGGAATCTCCAACCATGCAGACACACTTCTACCCAAGTTGGAGAGGTCGTTGAAATAGAAGCTAATTATGAAAATTCGGTTTTGGGACAAAATCATCTGGACATTCTGTTCTAGACGAATTCGTCCGATCTGGGATGATTTTGTCTGATCGATGACGATATCGTCCAACGGTCAAAACAACTCCTAAAAATGGTGCGAAAAATGGGGCGAGCGGTTAACGGGCGGTTTCGGGGTTAAAATTCAAATTTTTATCTTTTTACTAAGGGTTTAACTGTGTCAATTTTAGGGTGCTACATTTTGCCCCCTCTTTAGCAAATTTTTTGAAGAAAATGCGTTAAATACGAGTTCTTCCCGTTTTACGAGAAAGCAAAATTACTCAATTTTCTAGACGATGATTCAAGGTCATATCGTACAACTACTTATTATGGTGCCCCCTTCGAGTTTTTACCCAAATTGAATGTTTAAGCTAAAAGCATGGAAAAGCAAGAATTTTTAAAAATGTTGTGGTTTTTAAATAAAATTAAGAAAAATAGGGTAAAACCCTAATTCATTTTGACTATTCATTTTCACTGTTTTTAGAGTTCTACAGAAAAAATGGTAGAAACAACGCACATATCGACAGAGGTCCGACGCGGGTTGCGGGTAAGGATCTGAACCTAGTGAATTATATTTTTAATTTGATTTGTGTAATTTTTGATTTAAATTTTGACTGTTTTGGGGTATCACGGCCATTTTTAGGCCATCGACAACATCGAGATGAAATCGTCCCTAGATCACCGATTTCGTCGAGGGGCGAAATCGACGGAATAGGGGCGATTTCGTCCAACAAGGGGCGATCCCCAAGTTGCGAAATCGAAGACGATTTCATCCTACCAAGGACGATTTGACCTAATTTAGGACGATATCATCCAATGGTGGATGATATCATCATTGTTTTTAGAAGATTAAATTGATTTTAAGGATTATCTATTGATGATTTTTATTGTTTGATTGTTTATTTTGCAGAGGGGATTACTAAAAATTTAGGAGTGGAAATATGGGGGACTCAGAGATGACGTAGCCGTGCTAGACCAGGCAAAGCGATACCGACTGGCATAGGTCAGACTACAACATGTGGCAAAGATGCCACAAATACTGATAGACATGGGGCTACTGATAGCCCTAGTAGAGAGGTGGTATCCGAGGTAGTCCTGTTTACGGTTATCGACAGGGGAGATGGCTCCCACTCTAGAGGACGTATGGAGGATCTTGTGGATCCCCATATAAGGGCGGTTTATGATTCCTATGAAAAATTAGGGCCATGCCATGATGCGCCTATGCGAAGATCCTAGCTTCACCCTAGAGAAGGGCGGGGTGAACATCGAGACATTGCGATAGATGCCTAGGGCATCTCGATTGACTCGATTTTTGGTAGGGGTGGTAGGTGGCTTGCTACTATGCCACCAGAGTGGATGCAGGTTACCATGGCTACTCTCAGATGTGGTTTATGATATGAGAGACCACGGCTATAGATTTTCTTGGGGCAGCTTTATGCTATGCCGCTTGTATAGGATCCTATACAGGGTCGTATACAAGGGAGGTCGATGTCTGGTTTTGACATCGCTGCTATAGGTTTGGTGCTGGGAACACATTATGGTGTAGATGTTGGTAGGGCTTCCACTAAAAGGGGTTGATCCGAGAGAGACCCCGGGTTTTCTATTGGTGGCTCCAGAGAGGGTCACAATGATGGATAGATCTGTCGATGTCTTGGAGGTTGCTAGACGACCTCATCCCAGACCAGATCACCTAGAGTTCATGAAGAGAGCATCCAGGGTGGGGAGAGGACGAACAGGAGCTGGCTTGCATCAGGAAAGTCTACTGGCTGAGGATGGAGTGGGGAGAGGTAGAGCTCCACCGCTATGACCGAGTTTTGTGGCAGTTCGGTCTACAGTAGGGGATCCCATCTCTCAGGGCTTACGAGTACTCCTAGACTATTTGAAATAGTACTACACTGAGCAAGGCTCTAGATATGCAACAATTTTGGAGTGAGATGTGGATGATGCCCCCATTTAGCCAATGGATGGGGATGACACTGGGGTGGCAGACGGATATGATGCCTAGTACGAAGGCATCTGCCCTCCTCGGATGATGAGGGCATAAGGTCCAATGCATGCTATTGTGTGGTGGATGGGGAGGCAGTTCCAGGTTGATATCGATGCAACGAGGGGTCACAGAGGGAGGGAGCAGCGACGATCTCCTTAGGAGAGATGCTGAAGAGTGCCATAGGCTCCAAAGAGATCACAGCAGGTAGAGAGGAGAGATGAGGGACTCCCTTATCAGTAGAGGGACAGGCCAGCATCGCCCAATAAGGGCAAGGGTATCATGGTGGGTGAGAGCAGTGAGATGATGGCTCTTCGGGCTGAGAATGGCCACCTATGAGCTCAGGTGCAGACTCTATAGGAGGCTACACAACTCAAGGCTCGAAGCAGAGGGGTGAGCATGCAGGAGTTGGCATGGTCTATTACTTAGACCATGTTCTACCAGGGAGAATACTTCCAGCTGGTTCTAGAGGGCCAAAGGTTGCAGCTGCTAGCTGGTATTGTGGAGATGATTAGGATGGGATCATCAAGGACATCCTCACGATTGAAAGCGAGGACCCGAGACACAGCACGGACCTCTATGGGACCACCTCCTCCATGCCAGGGTGGGAGAGGAGATGAGGATGAGAGCTCAAGGGCTTCTCGAGACTAGCTGCTATAGACTGGATTTGATATATTAATGAGAGGATTGAGTATGCCAGGGTATAGATTGTGGCATACCAATCCGGTTGTGATATGATGTATAGATATTTTGAATATATATATATATATATATATATATATATATATATATATATATATATATGATTTTTTTGTGATATGACTTGTCCACATGTTTTATGATGCTTCAATTTTAGATTTTTTGATTGATTATTCATGTAATTATGTCATTTGGAAATAGTATAATTTTATGTCATGTTGTAAAATTTAAATGAAATAATCTGATGTAAACAAATTGGTTGTTGTGATGTGATTTGATGAAAAATAAAGGGACTTCTAACAATAATTTCAAAGGATATTGTCATTGTTATAGACCATTTCATGGAGTCGTCGCTCGCTAGGTCGTCAAACTAATCCCAGTATAGAAATATTGCTAAAAGTAAAAGGGTGCTTAAGAGACTGTCTTAAGACTTTGCGTTGTGATGATGAAAAATGATGATCGTGATGATTTGTTTTTAGATTTTCATAAAAATATTATGCATGAAATATTAAAAATATGATTTTTGCTAGGCATAAAATTCCTAAGTGTGATAAAGTTTTGAACAATTCCTTAGGAATTATACCATGGTTGCAAAATGGAATGTTGACATAATGAAATGAAAATAGAAAAATGTGTTCGTTCGTTTAAAGCACGATTGTGTGACATAATGATGTATGCCATATGTTTTTATAAATAATAATGAATGGGAAATAAAATTAGAACAATGGTTTGCGCTAGGCATAGAATTATAGGTATAGACTTATACCATTATCGCGAAATCCAAGAAAAAATAATTTTATTGCATAATTGATTTTTGATTTTGAGATAAACAATATATATATATATATATATATATATATATATATATATATATATATATATATATATATATATATATATATATATATATATATATATATATATATATAAACGTGACTTTATTGCTAGATGGTGAATATGTTGTTGAAAAAAAATGTTGGATTTTTGAAAATAATGTATGTAATTGGTTTTATACGAAATGGATGTTCTTAAATAAGAAGATGAAATTATTTCAAAAAGAGTTGCAGAAATATTTTAAATTATCTCAAGACAAAATGTAGATTTATAAGGAATCCTCATGTGCATATGTGAGTTCATTGCCGATCTTGATTTATCATAATGATACAAAATCTCTCAAATGCAAATGTGTGTGCAATTGTATTGTTCATTTACCAATTTTGAGCAAGATAATTTGATACAAGTAATTTGAATTAACCAAATGAATGTTTGTTGACCATGATTTATATGCATGTAACCGTACCAGACTACTATGTAAGTCGGGTTATCAAGAGCTAGCTGATCCATAAGCGAGACATAGGTCTATACAAAATAAGGTCGCTAATGTGACAGACATATCACCACGCTAGGGATTACCCAAGGCCAAGCGGGTTGGGCACAAACCACCTGTTATGGGGCTTACCTTACAGTTTTCGGATAATTGAGAATTCCAGGGATTCAAGCTCATTCACCCTTCTTTTCTTTTTCAATGGGTAGGGAAAGGGATTTTATTGATTTTGCTTTTTTTTTCTCTTCTTTCTCTTTTTTTTTTTTTTTTTTGTATTTTTGCTTGGAACTGAGATAATGCTGAAATATTGTTGTGATGGTACAAAATAATATTTTTATTTTTCTCATTTTCTTTGACTTTTTTTTTCTTCCTATACTAGGGATACTTGCTCGGATTGGCTGTAGAGCAAGGGATTTTTATTTTGGGCAGGGGTGAGCTTGTACTTTTGTCAATTCTCAAAGATTCTAGACCATGTGCATGATAGGATAGCAGGGGAAACTTTTCGCTCAAGAAACCACTTCTACTATGTAGCATCATATCGAATTTGCAATGAAATCATTTTAATGTAAAGAGATATACTTGGTTCAAGTAAATAACAAGATCAATTCTCTATGCTCAAAACTTTATTTAATTCAACTGTGGACTTTGATATAAGAGAGATTAATAATCATACCAAATAAAATCAAGATATTTATGCATGTGAGTGTGAAAGTGCGGGATTCCAAATAAATTCTAATTTACCCAAAATAATTGAAAATATGACTGCAGTACTTCAAGAATTGACAGGTACAAAATAAAAGATGTTTTTTGAAGATTTTGATGATTTTGATGTTTTTATATTTTGATGTTGATTGATGAATTGAGAAGATACACAATGTGATTGTTTTTGAAATTTTTATATGAATGACTAAAATGAAACAACATGCAAAATAACAATATATACAATGATGAAATGACCAGATTTTATGCATAATAGCATTTAATATGCATAATGTTCATAGGTTATTTAAGATCTTTACCATATAAGGTAGCTAATCTGTATGCTCCCGATCCAAATTTAGTAGTGATGATATACGGTCCAAGCCAGTTGGGCTCGAATTTACCTTTAAGATCTTTATTTGCATTAGTATTTTTTTTATTTTCTTTCAAGACAAGGTCGTCGATCTCAAAGGATCGATGATGAATTTTCTTGAGGTACACTTGTTTAAGCTTGTTTTGGTAGGCTCGAAGATGTTCCAAAGCATTGATGTGCTTCTCATCTAGGAGTTCCAGCTCTAAATCTTCCAGCACGATATTCATCTCCTACTTCAGTATCTTGAAGTAGCAGAGCCAAAGAAGGAACTTCTAATTCAAAGGGAAAAACTGCTTCAGCACCATAAACCAAAACAAAAGGTGAAGTGCCTGTGGGGGTACGAATGCTAGTTCGATAAGCCCACAAAGCAGGATATAGTTGAATGTGCCAATCTCGGCCAGATTTATTGACCAATATTTTGAGGATTTTAATTAATGTTTTATTAGATGCTTTTGCTTGGCCATTACCCTAAGGATAATAGGGAGTGGACCAACGATGTTGAATTTTATATTTTTGACATAATTTTTTGACATCTTTATTTTTGAAACAAGTTCCATTATCTGAGATGAGATTTGCAGGAATTTTGAACCTACAAATAATTTGATTAAAAATAAATTTGGAAACTTGGGTTCTAGTGCAAGAAGCTAAGGGCATAGCTTCAACCCACTTCATGAAATACTCGGTGGCGGTTATGATGAATTTGTGCCCATCAGATGACACAGGGTTGATTTTTCCAATGATGTCTAAGCCCCATTTTGAAAAGGGCCAAGGAGATGAAATAGCCTGCAGTTCTTGTGCGAGGCGCATGGACAAGGTCAACATGTTTCTGGCACTTTTCGCAATGGCACACATAATCATGTGCATCATTTTCCATGGTAGGCCAAAAATATCCTATCCTAAGGAGTTTCTTAGCAATGGCGCTACCACTAAAATGTCCCCCACAAGATCCATCGTGGGCTTCACTCAAAGCTGATCTAGATTCTTCTAGATTCAAAAATCTCAATAGGATACCTTCGAAATATCTCCTATATAACGTATTGCCAATTATTACGAAGCAACTTTCTTGTCTATGCAATAACCGATGCTGGTTTCTGTTAAAACCTTCAGGGAAGGTCCCATTTTGAAGAAAATTGAATATATCAGTGTACCAAAGTTCAGGAGTAGTTTCATTGATTAGAAGCACATTCAAAGGTTCTAAGCATGATTTATTTGAAGTGGGTTCTTGGAGTCGACGAATAATGATGGTAGCATATTCTTCCTCTAACTCCAAGGGTAAAAGGGATGCAGCTGCAGCCATAGCATCAGCCGCACGATTGCTAGTTTGAGGAATAGCTTCCAAGGTAACTTGATCAAATAAAGATAATAATTGTAATACATATGCTTTATATGGGCACAATTTATCATCTTTGGTCTGATAAAAATCATTAATTTGATTTATGACAAGTTGAGAATCACCAAAAACTAATAGATTTTTAATTTTTAGTGCCAAGGCAGCTCGTAATCCAAGGATTAGAGCCTCATACTTAGCAGTGTTATTAGTACAAGCAAATGTTAATTTAAAGGACAGAGGGATAAGATGTTTCTGTAGAGATATTAAAATAATACCTGCACCAGCCCCACTCATGCATCGGGCTCCGTCAAAGTATAAGGACCATTGCTCTGAATTATCGGCCTCTAGTATAAGGCATTCATTAGGAAACTCAATGATGAGGGGATGGGTAGACTCTAAGGGTGCAACAGCTAATTGATATGCTATGATTTGACCCTTAACAGACTTTTGTCCTATAAATGTGAGGTCAAACTCGCTTAGGGCAAGAACCCACTTTGTTGTGCGACTAGATAAGTACGATCGACTCATGAGATACCATAAAGGATCAAATTTAGCAATAACATAGGTTTTTTGACTGAGCATATAATGGTGTAATTTCTATGTAGAAAATACGACTGCTAGATATAACTTCTCTAATGTTGTGTAACAGGTTTCATAACTGATTAATGTTCTACTGATATAATAATTAGCACGTTCTTTCTTCTCATCATCAAGTTGAGCTAACATAGCTCCTAAGGCAAGATCTGAAGCAGAAATATACAAGATAAATGGGCGATCAGGTCTAGGTGGTGAAAGCACAGGTGGGTTAAGAATATATTGTTTGAAGAGTTCAAATGCTTAATGAAATTCATAGTCCCAATGGAAAAAGACATTCTTCTTAAGAAGCTTAAGAAAGGGTCCGGTTTTATCTGCTAGCTTATTGATGAAGCGACGAATAACTTGAAGCTTACCTTGTAAACTTCGTAATTCTGATATATTTGTGGGTGCGGGCATATCAGTGATAGCCACAATCTTGAGAGGGTCAATTTTGATGCCACGTAAAGAAACTATAACCCCCAATAATTTATCGGACTTAACTCCGAATATACATTTAGCTGGATTCAATCGGATAAGATATTCCCTTAACCAATTAAATACTTTTCTCAAATCATCTAAATGGTCATCTTCTTCAGTAGAACGAGCTATAATGTCATCTACATAATCATGTAGTATATCATGCATCATATCATGAAAGATATAAGTCATGGCTCGTTGATAGGTTGCACCTGCATTCTTTAAACCGAATGGCATCACTTTCCAACAAAAGGTTCCCCAAGGGGTAATAAAGGTTGTTTTAGCCTGATCTTCAGGAGCTATCCTGATCTGATTATAACTAGAAAATCCATCCATTAAGGATATAATTCCACTCCCAGTAGTAAAATCAATGATCTGATTCATATTGGGAAGAGGAAAATCGTCTTTAGGGCATGAAACATTAATATCTCTAAAGTCTGTGCAAACCCTAACCTTAGTAGCCTCTTTCTTAGTTACTGGAACTACATTCGAGATCTATTCAGCATAATCAATGGCTTGTATAAAAATGACATTTAGGATTTTGTCTAATTCCCCTTTGACTAGTAAGGCCACTTTAGGATGCATTTTTCTAAGTTTTTGTTTAACAGGTTTAGCATCCGGATGGACTACTAGGTGATGCATAACTATAGAAGGGTCTAATCCTGGCATATCTTCATATGTCCAAGCAAATACATCTTCATATTATTTAAGAAATGCAATATATTTATCCTATTTTTCTTGACTCAATTCTGATCCAATGTTGATTATGTGAGGATTACCCTCAGTTCCAATGTTAATTTTTATGACATTTTCTACTTCCATGTGTATATTTTTCTCAAAATTAGGTGGGGTGGGTGAAACGCCCAATTCTTGTAATTCTTCCAAGGTTAGTTTGAATAATTCGTCTTGAGGAGTCGTGGCCTCAAGCTGGGCTATATTAGGTATAGAGCCATCAAAATAAAATTCATGATGTAATAATTCCTCAATGGAGACATCATGGAAGATATCTCCCTCCAACTCCTCGTTGGATTCAACGATCATCTTAAGGTAGGCTATAGATAGCATATTACATGTAAATGGTTTGTTCATTAAACGCAAAGCATCACGTTTATCCAAATAATCTTAGTAACATATGAGATGGTCATCATCCTCAAATGGGAAGGGCTAGCCTTTACTAGGAAATAGGCCCACACCACATCGGGCGGGCCATGGTTCTACCTCAAAGGGTTCTTTCATGCCATTTTGTAAAGGTCCCAAACCTTTCCCTCTATATCCCAATTTAAGCATTATAGATTTGGCTTTAATATACTCATTAGTAAAATAACATCGAGCATATCCATCATAATGAGTCTTGATGTTTCTGGGTATTCTACCCCAATCATATCCCTTATAGATAAAAGTGCAACTCTCAACTTGGTAAATACTTCCCATAGGCTATGGGAGACCCAAGGCACGAGGATATGGTGGCAAATTATTTAAGATAATGGAATTTTGCATAGCAACATTCGTTTGCTCTGATATAAATTTTTTAGATAAATCAAGTAAGAGCTCGTCAGTAAGAGCATAAGAGGTAGAAGGAACATTTCCTACATCTTCTGATGCGAAAACTATGCCTTTGGTGGATGTAGATTTTGTAGAGATGTCGATGGATGATTCTATACAAGTTATAGGAGTAGAGCAAGAAACCTTGGTTGTGGGATTAGGATTTTTTTGAGGTCCTAATGTAGTTTGTTTAGAGGATGTTTGAGTTGTATGGAGTGGAACTGATGTGGAAGGAGTATATGGCATTGTGGGTGTGTGTTTCACACGTTTAGATGGATAATGAGAATTAGGATGTGTGGATGATAAAGCAGGGCAAAATTGAACTCCAACAGGTTCTGCCAAAGCACACATATCAAAGGGTCTAGGATCACCATGGATGGTAACCAACTGATTCTTAAATTCAAATTTAACACATTGATTTAAAGTTGAGGGAACGGCTCGCATTGCATTGATCCAAGGGCGACCCAAGAGTATATTTTATGATGCAGGGCAATGTACAATAAACATGGTTGTATCCAAGGTTCTTGGACCAACCTGCAATGGAATGGTAATAACTCCACACGTTTCTTGTGTTTCGTCATTGAAGGCTTTTATGATCATATCAGTTATTTTCATTTCATCACTTCTAAACCCAAATATTTGGTAGAAGTCAAAAGTTTAGATGTTTAAAGATGAACCATTATCAATAAAGACTCGTTTAACTGCTACATCTCCAATTAAGGCAGTAATATATAAGGGGTTATCCTTATGTAAACTATGTTGAGGTATGTCTCTATCTCAAAAGTCAATACAATCAACTTCACGAGTTATTATAGTATTAGCCATGGCTTCAGGTTGAATGTCTTGTGGTACCATCATCTAGCTTAATGTGAGCATTAATTCATCTCTATGTGTAGGAGAGGATCTTAAAAGGTCCAAAAGGGAAATTCTAGCTATAATGTTTGATAGTTGCTCATTAATATTATAAGGAGGTTTAGGTTGCACATTAGGTGCCTGATTCCATTTATTAGAAAATTTCAAAACAAATGGAGTTGATCCATCATTTTGCATTTGATCATGTTGAGAGTTTTGAGCCTGTTGTCTAGTTACAACTCCGATGGTACCCACAACATTATTCTGCGGATGATGAATGGGTCTTGGTCTAGCATTGATGGCTTGCTCATTAGAAAGTAATTGGTGAGACTATGGTCGAGTAGTGAATCTTCTTGGAAATGGTTCTTCTGGGACCATATGACTTGTGATAGGGAGAATATGATCCGATTCATCTTCAGAGCTATTCGATTGATTTGAGGTGATTTCCATATCACTCTCAGTCTCATATTCTGTATCACTAAGATCAGGTGTTTGGATATTATGTAGAGGCCTGATTGTAACTACGGATAAAGTTGTGTCAAATATTTTTGGCTCATGAGCAGGTAAATTCCCACTAATAGTTCCTACATATCGGGTAGGAGGGGGAACATTATGGTGTTCAATTTGATTAGCCACTTCCTTGCCATGTTTTGGTAAAGGATGTTGAAATATGTCTAATGACTGATTGGCATTTTGATTCTGGTTTTGAGGAATGTTCTTTTGAGTATTATTAGGAGGATTTTGCTTAGGTTGAAAGGCTTACACCTCCATTTCATTGTTATCAATCAGGTCCTATATTTTATGTTTTAATATTTTACAAGAGTTGGTACTGTGTCCAGGTCCTCTATGGAAGTCATAGTGTAAATCAGCTTTATTTCTGGGTATAGTTGGATCAGGTTCCCGGATAGTTGGTAATTGAATCAAACCTTGTTCTAATAATTGTGGGAGAATGATTGATAAAGGTTGATTTAACCTAGTAAATTCTCGAGGAGGTTTATCGGGAGGTTTTAGTATAAAATTCTTCGTTGTCTTTGCAGCATTAACAGTAGCAATATTTCTACTATCAGTGACTCCATCACCCACAACTTGTTTATTTTTATATTGATTTCTGGATGTTTTCTCATCATCTTTCTTTTTAAGCTGACCTCTTCGAATGAGAGCATCTTCCACTAGTCTGGATAAGTCTATAGCCTAATCGAAGGTGGTCAAGGTAGCAGTTGACAATTCATAAGATAGTTGGTCTTGTAAATTATTAATAAAGATGTCCAACATCTCCCTATAAGGCAATACAAAGTGCAATTTTCCTATCAACTGTCTCCACCTAGCTAGGAAATCGACAAAACATTCATCTTTGTCTTGTTTTAAGTTGTACAAGTCTTTAATGGTCACATGCCTTTCGATGTAGGCACTGAATGCACAAAAGAATCAGCAGTCTCTTCAAATTTCCTCAAATAATTAGTGGGTAATTGATAATACCACTCTAATGCCATTCCTCCTAAAATTTTTGGGAACATTTTTAGCAATAATAAGTCATCATGCGATATATCATGACATGCTATCCTAAACATACAAAGATGCTCTATGGGATCTTCGGTTCCTTTATATATGGGCAATACAGGCATAGGAAAATGTTTAGGATATGGTTGTGCTACAACTATAGGATCTAAAGGCTAACTACACATCTCTTGATAATTGTACGAGGGATGGTAGGGATCTATCTGGTCCATGCGGGAAACTAATTATTTCACCACAGTTTCAAGATTACTAGTTTGTCCACCATGTTGGTTCAGTGGGACATAATCATGGGATTTATGAGTGTATGACGGTGTGACATAAGGATTAGATGCTATATTGCTATTATGCAAAGTGTTGGTAGGAAGAGTATTATAAAGAGGATTTGTAGTAGTATTATGTTGTATTCGAGATTGTTGGTAATTGGTGTTTCATTTTGTTTTGGGTTCTTGCTGATTTGAGGTATATTGCTCAATAGCTTGGTGAAATAGAGCAGTAAATGAGGGTTTCTTTTGTGCAGGAATGACCCTAGGCTTGCTAACAGGCACTTTAGGTGGTTGGGTAACATTTTGTTGTTGCGTGTTATGGATTATAGCTGCCATATCCAAATTGGATGGTCCAGCTTGATCACTTTCTTGATCGATAAAGGACAAGGGAATAGTGCATGTGTGAAATACGTCTTCTAGAGTTGCTTGAGTGTCACTAATTTGATCCTTGTCCATATAGACTGCTCTATTAAGCACACCAATATTAGTATTAAGGAATTTCTAGAATTGTTCCATGTTTTTAAAAGTAACAGCTCCTCTCGGAGACATTTTAGGGGATGAGGATCCTTCCTCTTTATTTTATTCTTGTTCATTTCTTACAGTAAGCTCTTCTTCTTGCTGATATAGGATTTCTTCTTCTTGAACTTGATCTCCAGGAAGGACATCTGGGTTATTTAATGGTTTTCCTAACCAATCTTCTTCTTCTTCAGTTTGTTTTCCATTCCTAAGTCTAGGCATTGTGCTTAAACTTAGATTTCAACAAATATATATATATATATATATATATATATATATATATATATATATATATGCGATAGGTTTGAGAGGTATATATTTTAATTATATACCTACTATAAAAAGGAAATGTTTTGATTTTTTTGTTTTTATATTGTTTTTGTATTGTTTTTGTGTTTTATAATATTATTATAAAGATAAAAAATAGCATTCTAGTTGCAAAAGAAATAATAATAATAACATAAATGACTTAGTTTTCTATAAATAGTTTATGGATGTCGTTGATAGGATCAAGTTCATCAGGAGTCATGAAATGCTCCTCTTCAAATTAGAAATGGTTTTTCAAAAATTTGACAAAGTGTGCTATAGTAATATGTGTTAGAGTTAATGTAATGTGCACTATGCCTTCACCTTGACACTTGTCAGTTTCTCTTGACAAGTGTCATGTGTTGAATATAGGCTTATGCCTATATATTGTAATCATTTCTATCAATAAAACAACCCCTTCAGTTTCACTCCTAACATTTGGTATCAGAGCGGGCTTTCCCTACCCTGTGAAACCCTTGAGAGAGGATTTCCCTCATGGAAATCCTCCCTCCCCCTAATTTTTCATTTTTTCATTTTTCTCCCATTTTTCTTTCAAGCTAGGGAGTATGCTCTCCATCCATGTGATGGATCAGAAACCAGAAGCTTTTAAAATTAATGGCTGAAATTTTTTTAGTTTTTAGGGTTCTAGTTACAGTTAGTGGAACCTAGACAGGGCCGTGAGAAACACAGGGGACATGGATGTCACTCTCCTATTCAAACACTGAAGGCTTGATTTTATGGTCGTGACTATGAAATGCATCGGTGGTCCATGGCGGTGCCGCAACGATCACCGAGGAGTTTCGATCTCCTCCAGTGAATCGGTGATGGCAATGGATGGCCAAATAATTTTGGCGATAAGCTGAAGCTGAACACAGTCGTGGCGGTCGATGTCGAGCCTCCATGTCATCGTGAACCATGGCACCCTAATTTTATGATATCTGTGACAATTCGCGAGCCCCTTATCTGCTTCGCAAATTCCAGCGCAACTGTTCTGGTTCACGCAGCTGGGGTTTGGCCGGACGACATGAAAAACGTGAATGCAAAGTTTCTTCAATTTTTTCCACCAGATCATGCAGTGGAGTTGTTTGTTCTCAATTATTAGTAAGAACGTGGAGGTGCATGTGACATGGGTTCTCAATAGTTACCGTAGAAGCCCGTGAGATTTTTTTGAAAATATTTTCTTTCCATAGTTGTTTTACCACTTGTTGCTATTCTTAGGGGTTCACAAAAAATGTAGTGGCATGTTGTAGTTGAAGTTCATAGAGGTTGAGATGAAGCATAGTACCTATCACTTGAAGATATGCAAGTTGCGGATTATGTGATTCCCTCCGTATATGCATGAGTTGACAATATTTTTTCTATAATGGAGATCTTCATTGTTGTAGTTAACAGAATTCAAGTTTTTTATTTAGCGGTATTCATGGATTGTGTTTTTATAATTGAGACCACAGCGTGAGTAGTGGGCAGATCATTGGGTCTGATATAATCAAAAGGCAAATATTGGTTGCCAATTTAGTTTGCCACCCATGTGAAATCACCCAAGAATATTGCGATGCTGCAGATGGAGTCACACTCAACTGATAAGTCACACTCAACTGTTGCTGCATTCAACACACTATTGTTATGGAAACAGATTTGCTGCTTTTGCGAAGGAGAGGAGGTGGTTCACCGGAGGTGATGAGGACAACGTGTAGCGGTTCTACAAAGACAATGTGTGAAATGTGAAGGACAGGATTCATCACCTTTCAACTCAGAGTTATTGTTTTGATGCCTAGAGAATCACAGTCACCAAGTGATATGTGGGGAAAGCAGCGAGATGGAGATCACGAGTTGGCATTCACAGCAACAGTTCGTATGGCAGGAATGTCAGGCGAAAGAAGACGATGGAGATGAAAAGCACCGATCTCTGTGTCCTGTAATTTTTTTGTATTGGAATATGGTGATTTGTGACGCTGCTGTATGTACGTGGCATTTTCTGGAAGCTTGAGCTAAAGCTCACGACCATGTTTAGGATGGCGATGTCTTGTTTCATATAGTGTTGAAGGAGATTCGATTGAGTGGTCATTATTTTTAACTGTGAATGATTCATGTTGTTACTGTGCTGCATGATGGCACCCCCTCAAAATTTTCCTCGTCGTGGCATGTTTAGTGTGCGGTACTACAAACTACATGTAGCAAACATGTCTGCAACAGTTTTACTAGCTTGGAACATAGATGCTATGACAAGATGCTTCACACCTGTAATGTTTGAGACTGTGTTGATTATTTTGCTCAACGCAGGTGTTCATAAGTGGGCACTATTTTTTAAAAGTAGCAAGGGCAACATAATTTTTTATTGAAGGCGGTGTTTTTTAAAAAGGAGGACCACTTTTTAAATGTATGGGGAATTAAAACCTTTAAGGGAACATTTTAAATCATGGAGAAAATTTTGTATTGGCCGAAAATATGGTCTCTTTGGCCATTTTTTGCTGAGATGATGTTTTTATGCCACCAGAGTGCGATGCCAGGAATTTTTTATTTCTGAGGTTTATTTTGTTGCCTAGAGAGGCATAGTGGTTTTCCAGCATGATGAAGGCCCATTTGATGGTGGAATATAGGGGTATTTATAGTCGTTGGAAACGTTTTTCCACGACGGACACAATGGTGGTGTCATATTGTAATTTTGAGGCTGTTTCAATTCAATTTTTTAGCCTCAAAGTTCTTATACCTTGGAGTGCACTCTCGATTGTACCCGACACTCCCAAGGTAATTTCATATGTGATCCTTGTACCTAGTGATCTTTTCTATACACTTGGCGAATGTAGTGGTTGGTTACCCATGCATTTCGGTGGGATGACATGATCACCATAAGGACACTTATACTAGGGAATATAGACAAAGACACCCTAGACTCTATCCGAGGTTTTTCCGAATCTACTTCTGAAGACTACAGACGAAGACACTTCAGAAGATTCTCTTCTTTTCTTCTTCTCTCCTCTTATTTTGATCTATGGCTCATTTTATTGTATTGAGTGCATTTTCGACAGAGCCCGACACTCTTATATGGCTTGTTTTTCCTTTAATTAGGTGTATTTTCGACAGAGACCGACACCTTCTAGATTGAGTTCACCATGAGGAGGGATTTCATACTCATGGTGAATCTAGTCAGTGACCTACAAGAGGCAACATCCTTTGAGGATGACCTGTAGAGGCAACAAATCCAGAAGTGGCTGACCCTAAGGCACCCATGATGATCCCGAGGCACTTAGACGACTGACCCAGTGGCAACAGACCCGTGGAAGTGGCTGACCCTGAGGCAACAGACCGAGATGTATACACAGTGAATCTAGCATTATTCACAGTTGGAGAGCCAAGCGCAAAGAGCACGAGCCTAGACAAAATCAGAAATAAGCGAGGATGATAAGTTGTTTTTGAGAAGTCAACATTAAGGGGGAATGTTACCTAATGTTGACTTGTTTTTTTCTTTAGTTAGGATAGTGCACATTAAGGGGGAATGTTAGAGTTGATGTAATGTGCACTATGCGAGCCAAGCGCAAAGAGCACGAGCCTAGACCAAATCGGCAATAAGCGAGGATGATAGGTTGTTTTAGAGAAGTCAACATTAAGGGGGAATGTTACCTAATGTTGACTTGTTTTTTTCTTTAGTTAGGATAGTGCACATTAAGGGGAAATGTTAGAGTTAATGTAATGTGCACTATGCCTTCACCTTGACACTTGTCAGTTTCTCTTGACAAGTGTCATGTGTTGAATATAGGCTTATGCCTATATATTGTAATCATTTCTATCAATAAAACAACCCCTTCAGTTTCACTCCTAACAATATGATCTATCTCAGATTTTGACGTGTAGAAATAAAGTTCATGGCAATATTCTCAATATAACACAGCTCTAGGAACTCTATTCCATCTTTTTCTATCCATAAGAACGACTTCTTGATCCTCTATACGAGATAGAAACTTATGTACTACAACTGCATTCTCAAGGTATTCTTCAAAGGTGTACAATTCAGAAGACACAAGTGCTCTTCTATCGGCTAACCACCTATGGCAAGCTCTCTAAAGTTCATGATATAAGGTTACTTGATCAAGATCCAGGATTCTATCTAGGACAAACCTCTTGATTTGCCTAAGTTTGGTTGATCTAGATGAAATAATATCCAATCTCCTATCAAGTTCATCCCATAAAGGTTGGACTCTATTCGTTTGAGGTACTCTAAGCATAGACGTAATCTCTATGGCTATTAATTGATTTTCAACATTAATGGTGACATCTCGTAATTTATTATAATATACCATCTAAATATGATATGCAACTTTAATTGTTTGTCTATGATTCTAGATGTTTTTAACAATGCATTTATTATTATTATTATTATTTTTATTATTTTTTTTTTTTACTTTTGTTTGTTTTCAGAAGGCTTTTAGTTTCACGTCGGGTTCACCAAAATGTATCGCTCCAAATTTTTTGCATCCTTACCTTCAGGCTATAGGATCCGCGCCCGAAATGGGGATGCGAGAAGGATGGGACAATACCTTGGACTGAAAGGCCCTTTGAAGGTCGTGCCTCTCGGGGGAGGGGTATAAGGGTGAATTTTCGACGGATGGTGGGTTCACCAAGAAACTTTGATTGGCAGTTTCCACGCCTAGGTTGAGAATGGATTTGATGTGTTCATTTTGTACTTTAATAATTCATATCCCTAGGTTGTCCATAATGAATCTAAGCTATTATATATGAAAATGTTGATTTATATGAATACAAAAAGCATAAACGAATCCTAAATGTAAAGATTATACAAAATGAGAAAGAATGCACCTAATTTCGGATGTCTGATGAAGATTTTGAAGCTTGTAAGAGTCCAGATCATCCCAAATATGACAGGATCATCTGCAATTGCACATAATCATCCCAGATTATAGTCGATCGTCTAATATTAGACAAGATCATCGTCGATCTGACGAATTCGTCATACGAATCTGTCAAAAACCTACAATCACAAAAACAGACACCAAAACCCGAAAATGCTACTACAAGAATAATGCAAAATGATAGAAATGATAGTATGACTATCTAACTGATAAATATAGATAGCAAATTAAAGGAAATGCATTGTTTTAATAAATTATTTTAACTTTATCATGCATTTATGCTGAATGAGGTGAACTCTAGGATGCAGAATGAAAATAAATCAAACTAATGCATAGTAAAATAAAGAAGACAAACAAGGAATGCAAACTTAGGGCTCTGGTTGCCCCCAATATAAACTATAGTCGATATCACCTCCAATTGTATGAGATCATCGCCGATCTACGACAAGATCGTCCAAAATCGTCTGGAATCGCCTGTGACGATCCGAGCTTTCTCCAACTGAAACACAATGAAAATCTGCAATGAAAACTTAAAACTACGAGTGCAAACAATGGTGGATAGGACGTCTTGACACAGGAAAACTAAATGGCAGGGAAAATCAAGCAGGGAATCATGGGATCAGCCAACCAGGTGGATAAACTGAGAAAATCCCAGTTTATATAGGATTAGGGGGAGGTTAGGAGGTTGGGGATCATCCCAATCTGGGAGATCCTCAGTGGAGGAATCTCCAACTACGCAGACACACTTCTGCCCAAGTTGGAGAGGCTATTGAAATAGAAGCTAAACATGAAAATTTGGTTTTGGGACGAAATCGACTGGACGTTCTGTTCCAGACGAATTCATTTGATTTGGGACGATTTCGTCTGATCGGCAACGATATCGTCCAACGGTCAAAATAACTCCTAAAAATGGCACGAAAAATGGGGCGAGCGGTTAACGAGCGATTTCGTGGTTAAAATTCAAATTTTTATCTTTTTACTAAGGGTTTAACTGCGCCAATTTTAGGGTGCTATAGGGAGCAGGGTGACCTAGTCTTTTTGGGTGGGGAAGACGATAGTGGGGGAATGGGGGTTAGGGGGTTGGGGGTCTGGGGGGTTCAGGGAATCGTGACTATTGTCGAGAGTGGGGGAAGGGCATCGGGGAGGGGATGGGAGTGGGGTTTTCTGAGGACTAGGCTCAATAGCATTCGAATGGGTGATAGGGTTTGAGTTAGGGGCTTCCTTGAAGAAGATTTCCTCATATTGGACTTTATCATTGTGATCAGAATTGCTCAGTAAATCAAATTTGTTGGAGCTAGTGAACAAATAACTTGCCTTTTGTTTGTCACAACTTGGAGGGGGAAAAACTACTACTTGTCCTTATGATTCTGGTTCTTTCTCATTCCATATTTCATCTTTGGATTTTCCCCCTGAACTAGACAGGCCACAGTTTATGACTCTGTCTACGAGTTTTTATAGTTTAGGCACTGAGATGAAAGGTGCCCTTGTAGCTGATACTCGAAATAGAAAGTTGGTTTGTTTTCAAACTCCAGTGACAGGCTTCACCTATAATTTCCATAAATTAGGTAAATATGGCTAGGAAGCTGTGATTCAAGGTTGACATTGACACATATGCATGCTTACATCAGGCGAGTCCAGGCACGAGTTTTTGGATCAATGGTTACCAGTTCTCCTATTTTTTGGGCTATCGCTTGGAGTGCATCTTCGTAGAAGAAGTGCGATGGCAAGTTCGGGAGCCAAACCCAAATGGGGGCATAATTTATGCTCTACGACTCAAGATCAAAGTCTTCTCCCCACTTTCGGAGGAAGAGACTTCTCCTCCCAAAAAATCATAGGCCTTCGAATAAGATGCGATATGTGTCTTCCTGTGTGTTGAGGTAGAGCATAAAAAACCCTCGAGATATGGTTGGCAACTCTAGGTACCCTCTGGTTTTCCACTTGATCACCGCCCACCGTCGTAGTGAGTCCATGTTCGATCTCCCTCCAACAAATTTCCCTACTAGGGAAAATGCATCTCGGTTGACGTATTTCATCATGACTTGCTCATGACAGAGGATATTACAGCCTTGAGTTACGAAGGCGTTCACTGTTGAGGGCCTAGGTTTAGGTTTTCCTTGAAGCACTTCTACGAAAGAAGATTGATTGATCTTCCTATCGGTTGTTTCATGTTTATCTGGGGGGTCTTTTCCTCTACATCCTTCTTTCTTGTATCCTCCCGTGCCTAGATTAGATTCGCTTGTTGGTTCATCCTCTACCTTATGGGAGTTTAATTCATCCTATATCCTTTTTCTTGCCATCAAAAAACCCTTCTTCATATCCGTTGATGGCTCGATCGTCGCATCCCGAATCTTGTTTAATTATAATTTTAATTTACCTATTCTTATTTTCTTTATAAACTTCAAATAACATTAACAAATTTATGATTCACTATACTACTTTCTAAGTCTTCCTACTGACATCTTGAAGCCTTTATTTTCCAGCAAAAATTGGTTTCCATGTCTTAAAATTTTCATAGCCTTTGGAGGTATTTATCAACAAACAACAACCATACTGTCAAAACAAAGCATTCACCCAATGCAATTTATTTCATGATGCCCTAAATTATGTGCAATTTACATGAGCTTTCATGTACTCACAGATCCAATCATCACTTCTCACTTACCTTTCTTCATCGACCTTCATTTATCTATCAAAGGAATATACCTGATCTTGCAGCAACCATCAACTGTATAAATATAATCCATTAATTCATTTGCTGAAGGTCATTACATTTTCTATAGCAAAGATTATTTTTTTTGTTTTTGAAACATTCAACTTTTTGGTATTCTTCTTTTATAATTAAAGAAAAGAGTGCTTCTAGAGATCTGGACGTAGAAGGAGATAGCTTCTACAAAGCACCAACCATATTTTTATAATTCTCGTTTGCTGATGGAGAGGTCTCTCTTGTACATTCAAAACAATTGAAGGTTTTGATAATTAAATATTTCTCTGTTATATTATAAAAATATTGTTTTTACTTTTTTTAAATATGTATCTAAAGCTTAAATTTCTCGTGGAAACTTTTTGTGCTTCTCCTTCAATAAGTTTTAGCAATATTTGATCTAACGTGCAAACGTCGTTCCACCCAAGATTTTTTCAACTAGGAAGCATCCTTCACTTTTTAAAACTTTCATGAATTTTTATTTAGGCTTAACCAAGCTAAATTAATATTAAAAGACTTGGAAATTTCTCTCTCCTTTGTGATTGATTAGAGAGATGTTGTATGCTGAAGGTTTTATATTTAGTGTTTCTTTTTAATAAAATGTTATGGAATATCAATGTTGAAGGATTTATATTCAAATTCAAAAGTGCTTACTCTATGAGTAAAGTGCTAATGATTTGTTTTTATATATTATTAAAAGGGATTCATCGTACTAACTAAGTGTTGTTTTATAATATTTTGAGGGTGTTATTGCATACCAATACTTAAAGATTCCAAAGGTGTTTATCTTATAAATATTAAAATAATTTTTGTTTGGGTTTAATCAAGAATAATAAATCATGAAAATTAAAAATTAAAATTAGGCTTAGAAGTTATTAATCCATATCCAAGAATTCACTTATTGTTCTTGCCTAATTGTTATGTTTGTTTATGTTTTTGCATTATTATATGTTTGCATTGAGCATGGTAGACTTGCATACAAAAGTTGTTATGATCCCTAACCAATTCTCTAATCCACTTATTGTTCTTGCTTGCTTATATTTTTGTATTATTATATGTTTGCATTGAGCATGGTAGTCTTGCATACAAAAGTTGTCCTAATCCCTAACCAACTCTCTAATCCGTCGAAGAAGATCTTGTAAAGTAGACCTTGAGAAAAGGACAAACTAAAGACCATTAATGTATCCAATTCTAAAATGTAATATTATTTGAGCTATGTAATGCTTGCAATGAAGAAAGGGATGGATGTTTTTTATTATTGTTCGAGGATGAAAGTATGGATTAATGTTAACTTTAATGCCCAATAAAATGGAGAAGTGTACTATTTAAAAGTTGGATAGAATCTTAAATGATGAAACTGGTTAGAATATACTTTTGGTTATGCTTACTCTCTAATTATGTTTTAATGAAATACCTCAGTTCTATAGTCTTTATTGAGTAGTTATATTGCTATGTTTAAGCATATCTTCACACTCTATGTTTTGGAAAGATGGTTAAAGATGATGTTAGGTTCTTGAAAATAAATTTTTAGCTCCAAAGTGAAATAAATATGTTACCCAAGAATAAAAGTGAAATAAATATGTCACCCAAGAATACGATAAATGATGGATTATGGTTATAGATTATGTTATATTCTTCATAAACTAGGTATGAAATGAAATACTTTAGCAAATTGTTATGATAAATTTGTATATGGTTTAATGTATGCTTTATTTCTTTTTGGAGAGATGGTTATGAAAGTTGTTTAGGACTCATGGGATGGAAAAGGGTTACCTTAAGACATATCTTAGCACCATATTAGAAAACCTTAAAACCAAGATGTACCTGGCGGTGGTAATTGTGAATGATGAATCCTGGCGGTGAGGTTGGGGTGGGAGGTGAGGTGGATTAGTATGGGATAATCTACTGGATCATTCACAGGGTAATATAATAGTGGTACCTTGCAGGTAATTGTGAAAATATATCCTAGTGGGAGGCTTAGGAATCTCTACGATGGGTTGGTATGGGACAATCTATTGTATTGTTCATAATATACCGACAAAAGTGACCATGATCATTATCAAGGAGTGGTAATGATCTTAGTTAGTTCCATGGGAGATGGAATTTAACTAATCACTAAGGCATTAGGTCATAATAATCCTACATGAATGATAACATGTGGGGTTCGAGAATAGACATCACCTTTAAGTGTTATGGGCATCAAAGGGTAACCCTTATGTCGTGGTCAAGTTGTCCTATACAGGTGATGAGTGTATAGGAAATGGGGAGACCACTAATGACGTATTTTCTAACAGTGGCGAGGTTAGAAAAGTGAACCCAAAAATTTTACGGGAAGTTGGCTACTCCTGTCCACTTGAGGGTCTTCTATAATGACTATAAACTCAAAAGTAGTTATGCCTTATATTGATAAAAATATTGGGTCTTCTTCATCCTTGTTAAGAAAAAAGCCCTCTCCCTTGGTTCATGTTTGGTAGGCTGTTACAAACGGGTCGGACGCAACAATATTACATCATGGCCACATAGTGGTATTACAACAACTTGACAATTATGTATATATCACTTGGCAAGATTTGAACTTGGGTCTCCTCCTTGGAAGTTGAGGAATTTATTTAGTTGAGCTCATGCCTTTTAATTAAAATGTTAAAGTTCACCCATAGAATTGAAACATTGATTGATGGTATGAAATTTTTAACTTCCAGCCATCCCAAATCCCATTGGCCTAGCAGCTCGACAATTATAATCAAATGTTCAACTTCAAATATACATCATATTTACCCCACAAAGTATCTGAAAATCATGATTGCAAAAGTAAGTGAGACTTCAAACTTAAATACAACATTTACAAAAGAGAAACTTCAGGTAATGAAATGGAAATGATCCCTTTTCTGTGCACCTTAAATACAACATTTACAAAAGAGAAACTTCAGGTAATGCAATGGAAATGATCCCTTCTCTGTGCACCTTGAGTCTTCTTGAGAGCAATAAATTACCTTTAGTCTTATTTTACTTTGCAATCTTTCTCTTGGATGCCCTCTGTGACGAATGCTAACTCCTCACACTTTTTCATGGTAATGGAGTGAATCCAATTGTAAAGATGGGATGGTATCTTTACACAATCCACCAATAACTCAACAGAGGGTTACAGAATATACATGAAGAAGAAAAAGAATGAACAGATGAGTGAATGGAAGAGGAACCAAAAAAACCAGCTAAAGGTCTAATGGGACCCTAAAAGTAGTAGCCTTCTAACCATGCAACAAAGTAATTTTCCAATAACCATATAGGAGGCCAAAAATGCACCATAATTCATAGAAACATTCATATAACTGTAATGAAAAATCCAGCGAATTGCCCACAGAGGTACATTTCTGCATATGCACAGTCAAAACGAAGGTTGCAGAGTTACATATCTGCAGATACATAGTCAAAACAAAGGTTGCAGTTGGGAAGTAGCATATTTGCATTATCTATCAAAACATCAATTCCCACCAATGAGAAAAACATCAACACACCTCCATTAATTGGCATGAAATATAGCCAAATTAAATGCCCACATCAATTTTTAATGTGGAAAGCACAATGGTGAGCCTCCTAACAATAGATCCGTATCATCCAACATAGTAGCAAATATCCACTTCTTTCCTTGCTGTGCACAACTATTGATGAACATCCTTTGATATAATAGAGTTTCAATAGAAAATATTTTGAACCGAGTTTCTTGTTCTATTGTTTCTATGTATTACCTTTAGCATTAATAGAAAATATTTTGAACCTTGGATGTTCTTGTTTTATTATTTGTAGCTGTATCTTTAGCACCTAGTTGAAGGAAATTACAACAACTACCATGCCAATGCTTAACCGTGCCAATGCTTTTGACATGTACCATGTTTTTTTTGGCAAAAACTCGTTACAAATTTTTGATCACATGGTAGACATTACAACAAAATGTTTTAATAAAAAAAGGATCATCTATAGGTATTTCGGAAGTTGAACGAACCACTGGCTGATGACTTGGTAGTTGACTTGAGCCCCAAATAGGCTGGCGGACCCTAGAAACTGAAAATGGGAATGAACTGGTGTATAAAAATATGGGAGAGTATTTCCGGTTGTAAGGATGCTTCAGATCAGAGATTCGTCATTACACATTAGTATTGCACTTCATGCATGCCTGAAGAACCCAAGTTTTCAAACATTTCAGCACCTTGATTGTAGCAACTTGCATAAATTCAACCCAATTCCACCCAATTCCACCCAGCTCAGTGAAATTTAGTCAAAAGACAGTCTAGAAGTGTTTCAGCAAGTCTCAGACACTAGTTGAAGCAAATTCAAGTCAAAAAGGGGCCAAAATGGTTCAAAACCAGCTCTGGAAGTCAAAAAATTGTTTTTGCCTGCAACTGGCAGGAAGTAATACTGCCAGGGGCACAGAAGAACCCAACCAGCAGAGTTCCCTGATGACCAATGAAGTTCTTTCTTTTCCAAAAGCACAACAAAATAGTTAAAACAGTTGGTACTTGCAATTCAAGCTTCGACGACTTAACAAAAATTCTTGAAACCAATGCTGGTCCCTTGTCCGTGTCAAGTCATCGGTTACCATCTTGCATTTGGATTGGACTCGAGAGATCAAGCAAGAGAGAAAAAACAAGCAACAAAGAGGTCATTAATGGTGAATGAGCAGAGTACAATAAGGGATAGTACTAAGAGTAGATTTGTCATAAAACATGCTAAGGACATAAGGAATACACAAAAATGCTATACAGCTTATCACAAGTTCACTATGCTATTGTACCCACTCACTTTATAGAGAGCCAATAAAGCATTTTCATGTTTTCTACCATGGGACTTTTCTCGCTACAACTGTTTTTCTGTGTAAACTGTACTGCATTGCTTTTGATGGAATTGAGTAGGAAAGAATCTCTTATTCCAAATCAACAAAAAAGAGCAGAGCTTTAGCTTTACAGATAGATACAAGATTGTGTCTCTTGGTTTCTTAAGAGACTCTTGGTTCTTTGAAGACCAGCATATCTCTTTATATTCTGCATCTTCGGGAATATAAGGGAAATAATGTAATCATCATTATCTAACATCCCTCCTTATTACATTATTCAGTATACATGCAAAACAATTCAAACTTGACTTGTCCAAGTGCCTTTATGAAAATATCTGCAAGTTGATCTCCGGTGGGAATGTACTTGAGTTGTATTTGGTGATTCTAAACTTGCTCTCGAATGAAATGACATTGAGATTCAATGTGCTTTGTCCTTTCATGAAATATTGAGTTCTTGATCAATTTTAGAACACCTTGATTATCACAATTCAACAATGTTGGTCACCTTTTGCACACACCTATATCTCATAGTATGGATTGCAACCATAGTGCTTCATGCGTAGCTCCTCATGTAGCACAATATTTTGCCTTTATGGATGATAGTGCCACTGCATGTTGCTTTTTGCCATGCCACGAGACAAGTCCAAATCCTAGATGAAACACATATCTTGATGTTGACTTCCTGTCATCTACAGATCCAACATAGTCTGAATTTGTGTATCCCTATAAGAAAAAATTATCATTCTTATTATATTCCAAGCCATATTCTATTGTACCATGGGCATAATGCAGTATCCTCTTTGCAGCTTTCCAATGACTCTCCTTAGGATCTTGCATAAATCTTGAAAGATAACTTACAACAAAACTAATGTTAGGCCTAGTGTCTGTAAGGTATATGAAACTATCAATCAACTATAGATAAAGAGTAGTAGATACCTAAGGTGATTTATAATATCTAGATAGTTGTAACCTTGGATTCCAACTATTAATGTCATCAGAGGTTTACAACCTGTCATTCTATAGTTTTCTAGCAATGTTTTGGCATATTTTATTTGTGTGACCAGGATGTGATTCTTTCTCTGCCAAACTTCCAAGCCAAGACAATAGTGTAGAAGCTGCAAATTTTCCATATCAGATGATTTTTTCATGTCATCCTTCACATCATTCACCAATTTTTCTGATCTTCCAATGATGACCAAATCATCAACAGAGACCACACAGATCACTATCTCATTTCTAAATTTCTTGATATAGATATTTGGATTGGAGGGACTCTTGGAAAAACCATATTGTAGTAAGTGATCATTAATTTTGATATTCCATCAACATAGACCACATAAGTCACTATCTCATTTTCAATTTTCTTGATATAGATATTTGGATTGGAGGGACTCTTGGGAAAACCATGTTGTAGTATGTGATCATTAATTTTGGTATTCCAGGCTTTATGATCTTGCTTCAACCTGTATTATGACTTCTTCAGACTGTAAAATTGTTGACATTGTCCATTATCAACAAAGACTTGGGGTTGTGTCATGTATTCTTCAAGATCACCATTAAGAAAGATACTTTTGATATCAATTTGATGAATTTTCCAACCAAACTATGTTGCTATTGCAAATACTACACAATTGGTGGTCATCTTTGTTGTTGGTGCAAATATCTCTTCCTAATCTATTCCTTTCTTTAGTGGATAGCCCTTCACAATGAGTCATGCCTTATATTTGTCAATAGATCTATGTACCTTATACTTGAATTTGAAAATCCACTTGTAGCCTATGGAATTCTTCCTACTAGCATATCAATAATATCCCAAGTTTCATTCTTCATTAGAGATGTGTATTATGCTTCCATGGCTTCCTTCCATTGTGGCAAGCTTAGTGCTTGTTTTACTAAGGTTGGTTATGTATTCTCCAATACAAAAGTTATCAAGCCCAAATTTACCTCCTGCGATGTACTACAGTGAATACGTGGTGGTGTGGAGGTTAGATCAAGTGGTGCATCAAGCTTAGCATATTTGATAGTATTTTTGAATCATTTTGGAGTCCTCCTTTGTTGTGGTGGAGCAACCACTAACTGTTCTATTATTGTTTCATCAACCACTTTTGATTCTGACTTATCTTCTAGAACTTCTTTGCAAATGTCTTCATTTGTCTCAATGCTTACAACAATAGATTTAGACTTCTTAGAATCTTCATCATTTTTCTGATTTTCAAACTCTTCGTCAAATACAACATCTCTACTTATATATATTTATATATGTTCTCAGTGATTTGATCAATTGGTTGATAAGCTTTTGACACCTCATCATACCCAAGATAGCAAGGTAAAGTTCTCATCCAACTTGGTGCTCTGTTGTTTTGGCACATGCATGTCTGCCTTACTTCCAAAAACTCTAAGATGAGCAACTAATGGCTTCTTCCCAAACCAAGTTTCTTTAGGTTTAATCCCTTGAAGTAACTTTGTTGATGCTCTATTTTTGTTAGCTTTTGATACAACATGTAATGGGAGATAGCAAACACAAGATGCAAAATAATAAGAAAGAAAGTAAATCTACGAGATGACTGAAATATGCTATAAATAGAAATGATGAAAATGAGTACAAAAGTAGCTATGGAGGAAATGAACACTCCATGATACAAGCTACTGCTCAATGAATGAGCTCTGAGCTTATAGCTCACACTCTACACTACTGTGTCTATCCTACACTACTATGCTCTCACTCATTGCTCTACATCTACTATCTATGGCCCTTTATATAGGAAGATAAGTTCCTTGGCCAACACTCTACCTAGTTGTACAAGGGACACCTTGCACATTTACAACTTGCACATTGACACTTGTGCATTTATTACATTGCATGAAGTAACTAGATAACTTCCCCCTAAAGTAATCTAATGTCCTAAGTATGTACCAAGGAAGGTACATTTACATGACCCAAATAATGTAATATAAGCTATTTCTAACACCCCCTGTATTACAATATTTGGGTATTGAAGACTTTAGTCTTCAATGTGGATCTTCCTCCAATGGATAGTGAAATTTGTATTCTCCTTCATCGCTTAGTGTGATCAGGTTCAACAGGTAATATTTGTCTTCATATGATGCAAAGTAAGTTGTAGCTGAAGGTTCTTCTACCTTTTGTATGTGTTCAACTGGTTTTGTCTTCATGATGACATGTTTCTCTTTAATATGCCTCTTCTTTCTTTTTCTTCTTCTTCTTCTCTTTTGATTCTGCAATGGTGTTGATGGAGTTTCTGCTACATGATAGGTTAGTCTATCATCACAATAATATTCTTCTTTATTGCTATCTTGTTCCTTGTGTTGATTAAGTACAAACACAATTAGAGATAGATAGACCATCAAACATTCTTCTGGTGAAAGTATAACCAATCTTTGTGAGTTCCACCATGCTGTGAAGAGAATATCATGAAGATAACTAATCAATGTTGTAAATATACCTTCTTTAGCTTCTTTAAGAAACAAGGAGAACTTTTCTTTGTCGCTAGAGGATAGATACTCGAATCCTTCTAGAGTATCTATTAAGTTTTGAGAGTAGTATTCTACTTCATGAAATAATTCTTCATTATTGAAAGCATTTCTCAAGATATTATCCATGATAGATCTTTTCTTGCTATTTCTTAGAATTGAATTTGCAAGAATCTTTGAAGTCTACCTTATGACTCCTTATTAGGATATATGATCCTTGATAGAAGTATATAAGCTTGATTTGGTAAAACCTTTATTAATCCTTGGTTTTTGTAGGCTTCCTTATGTCTCCCTAGTAATGAGAGTATATACTCTTAAGGATTTTTAGGTTTTATAGAAAGCTTATATATTGCTAATTGATTTGCAACTTGATAATTTTGATAAATGTTGATATTACCAAGTTTTGTAGAATACCTTATGACTCCCTAGTATGTTTTGGATAAGATATAAAGTGCTTTTGTAAATTATAGTTCAATTTTGGTTGATTTTGTAAAGTTTTGTAAATACCAAAATCAACTTCTATTATCCTTATTGCTCCTATTGAACTAAGCACTTTTCCCAAATTTAAAGAGGTTTTAATGTTGGATCTTTTGTCTCGATTTGAGAAGATTTGAGACAATAATATTATAAATTTCCAACCTTTGAAATGCTTTGATAAAACTCTCTTTAAATATCCCTTTAGGATTTAATCCAAGTGTATCTAATTTCCAAATTAATTAGTTTGATGTAGTAACCCTTATAACTCCCTAATTTTGGAAAAATTAGATCACAATAATATTTGCAAGTATTTAAGGTTAATTTCCAGTAGAAAACCTTATTACTCCTAAGTTTAATATTGCAAATATTATATTAGCTTGATAAATAATTCCCTTTGAGGTATGGCTTTCAATAATTATATTCCTCTAAATTCAACCTTATAACTCCCTAGAGATGAAAGCATATAAATATAGGAATAAACCTTACCTCATACCAAGCAATAATCGATGCTAATTTTAGATATGTAATGGCTGCACTTGTTGACTATAGCTACTTTGACTATGTTCAGACCAGAGCATTGAATGCTCTATTCCTTGCTTCCACGTTGTGATGGCTCCCACATCTTGGACGTAAATGCATTGAAATACCTCATTCAAATTGCTTCATTGAAATTGTTGGTCCAAGGAGCCTTTAATAGGTAGTCAACCTAGTGACAAGTGTCACTTTAGTTACACTTCAACGCTTTCTTGGACGTCCATTGCAAGTGTAACATCTAAAACATTTTCTTCCTTCTTGCGTTGTTTGAATGATAATACCAATGGAGGAATGTAACTCCTCTTCCACATGGTCTATGGGCACCAAAATCTTGTTGTAACGCTTCCTCACATGTGCGAAATTCCAACGTTCCTTGAGAGCATTTAGGGTTTCCTTTGGAGAGTGACAAATGTCACTTGCATGCCCTTATGCTTATAATGCTTTCTTGCAAGCTTTTCTATGTACTTTTCCACCTTCTTCTTGGTTGTATTTCGATGCCACTGAGATGGTTCCAACCAAGCAAGGCTAGTGGTGGTGCTTTGGTGGAGATATGGAGGAGCTTTGGTGGAGCTTGAACGATAATGCTATGGTGGAGACTCCTTGATGCTCCAATGGTAGTATTGAATGCTCCTTCCTTTGGATGTACATTTCTAATTTTGCTTGCTTTGATTTCCTTTGCTTCTATGTTGCTTGATATATCCCCTTTAGTGAGCAACGTGCCTCCTTTCTTGTGCTTTGTAGGTCACCTATTATGGTTATCCAACCCGTGCACAATGTAGGCCCTTTTGAGAGGCTTCTTGATGCTCGTATTTGGCTACGCTCTTCTGGAGAAAGTTGTGCCTTTATGGCACCTTCAAATCTGCCCTCTTTCCTACGTAGAATGTATTAGAGAAATGCAATATAATGTACCAATATTTGTGAAATAGAATGCCTTTATTGCACCCTTTCTTGCACTTCTTTTGCAGGTCTAAAATTCTGGTTTTATGGTAGAATTTTGAATGCAATAAAGGGGTTTTGAGGTTGTCTCTTTGTTTAGACACCTTCCCATTTTTGCTTGGATACTTTTATGATAAATCCAAGCTTAGATAGAAGCTCTTTATTTGATGCAATTTTTTGCACTTTTATTTTTCTTGCATCAAACCCTGTAATGCTTTGGATTTGAGACTCACCAAGTCTCAATATTTGAAGCTTCTATTTCTGATTTTGGTTAGTTATTTTCTTCTCCAAGTTTTAGAGGATTCTAACCTTTTTGGTGGCTTCTCTTGGCCACTATGAGTTGCAGATTTTTGTGCACCAATAGTGTCTTTAGACACTTTGACAAATTCTGATTTTGTGCCTTTCTCAAGAACACAAACACAAAGCTTTTGAGAGTAATACAATAGTGCAAATGAACCCACTAATATTTCATTTTTTAATGCACTAAAAATTACACCTTATCACTCCAAATAACTCTCAAAAACTTATAAGTGCACTTAATCAATTTACTGCAACTTAATCAAGAATAATCTGAAATGAATCTTCAAGAATTATTCTGCAAATTTCTTATAAGCAAGATATTAGGAGATAGTCTTCTTTTGCTTTCCAAAGTAGATGATAGGCAATTGATAGATAGTTGAAATTCTGAAATCTAATCAAATCCTAATGTGCAAATGAACCTTAAAAAGAACCTTTATTTTTGCACATTTGAAGACTGTAATACAAATCTCCTTTTTGCAACTTTAATCTGGATTAAGGTGCTTTAACAAATCTGAAAAGTAATCCAATTAATGAATCTACTTGCACCAATAGTTGCTTACATTTTTTTGAAAGATTTTGTAGCTTCTTTGCCACTTCTGTAGAGGATGTAGATCTTGGTGTCTAAGATCACCAAGTTGTTGCCTTGAGTAAGATCTTGCAGCTCTTTGTAGACTATTTTGAACAACTCCTTCTTCACCAAATGATGGTCTCGAACTTTCTTTCACGAGCCTAAGATTTGGTGACTTTGTTCTCCTCTTGTGGTCTCCTCCTTCTACTATAGATTTGGAGAAGTCTGTATCTCTGAAGCGGTGTCCTCTTGCTATGGGAGGTAATCTTCAAATCTCCTAGATTTGATGAGCTTCTTCTATCTTCAAGTCTTCTTGTCGAATTCTAACTTCAAGCAGGATCTTCTTCTCAAGATTCTGAATATCTTGAGGTCTTCACTAGATTCTTCTTTTGCTCGTATTTGGCACTCCTTGCCAAATTCTCCTCCTCTTGGGCTTGTTGTTGGATGGTGATAATTGTCCCAAGTCCTTCACTATCAGGGGCTTCTCCTTGGTAGTGGATTTCTCCAATGAGTTCTCCTTTGATGATTTCTTCAGCAAGGCTCTCCTAGCCTTTTACTGGATGCTCATCGAGACCTCACCAAGGTCTTTGATCTTGCAACTTCTTCTGGTCTTCCTTGAGACCTTATCTTCAACCTTCTACTTCTGGAAGTGTTGGTGGTGAGACCTTCTCCTGGATCTCTGATTCTACTACTTCTGGATTCGAGTAGGACTCTCCTAGTCCTTCTTCTTCTTCCTAGTCTAGAAGTTCTTCAATGAGATCTCCTCCTGATCTCTTTTGCTTCAGGTGTTGGATTGATTCTGAAGAGGATACTCTTCCTAAATTTCTTGTAGGAAGCTTTCCCAACTTACTGGATCTCCTTTTCCTACAACAAAAATATTAGTACTAAAATATGCTTCTGAATTAGGTACTCTCTTCTAGAGTCTTCTTCAGGATAAAGGCTTTTGTGGCCTATTTTAGTATCAAGGCTTTATGGCCTTTTCAAGGCTTCTATGGCCTTTTCTTCAATATCAAGGCTTCTATGGCCTTTTCTTCAATATCAAGGCTTCTATGGCCTTTTCTTCAATATCAAGGCTCCTATGGCCTTTTCTAGGCTTCTATGGCCTTTTCTTTTGGATCAAGGCTTCTATGGCCTTTTCTTATGAATCAAGGCTTCTATGGCCTTTTTCTTTTTTGTGAAGTTCTTCAATCTAGCAATGGAGATCTCCTATCTCCTGACTTCACCATGATTCTTTTCCAAAGTTTCTTCTGAAGTATTCTCCTCTCTGCAACAACTAATCTCTGCACTATGAAGGCACTCCGACCTTCGGGCAATGAAGTTGAGGTCTCCTAGATTTCTATTGTAGGAGGTGTCCCAATCATCTGAGAATTAATTCCCTACAATAAAAGAAACTTCAGGTAAATATTTCCAGATCTCTTAGATGAGCTTCACTAGTTGATTCATCAAACTAGTGGATCAAATGTTGAGTCCTAGTCTTCACGAGTTTTCCTGCAACTCTGTGGAAAGACTCTAGCCATATGCAATCTCAGTATTTTTAAAACTGAGATTTCTTTCAGTCCTCACTTGTGGCTCTCCCTAATTCTATCACCTAGACTCTTTTGAGAAATTTTGACAGTGATTGGTCCAATGGTGCATCAAGTTGACAAAAAACTTAGGGTCAATGATAATGGTGATTTTCCTATTGATCTATTGTAGCTTGATCTACCGTAGCTCTGATACCACTGTTAGCTTTTGATACAACATGTAATGGGAGATAGCAAACACAAGATGTAGAATAATAAGAAAGAAAGTAAATCTATGAGATGACTAAAATATGCTATAAATAGAAATAATGGAAATGAGTACAAAAGTAGCTATGGAGGAAATGAACACTCCATGATACAAGCTACTGCTCAATGAATGAGCTCTGAGCTTATAGCTCACACTCTACACTACTATGTCTATCCTACACTACTATGCTCCACACCTATTGCTCTACATATACTATCTATGGCCCTTTATATAGGAAGATAAGTTCCTTGGCCAACACTCTACCTAGTTGTACAAGGGACACCTTGCACATTTACAACTTGCACATTGACACTTGTGCATTTATTACATTGCATGAAGTAACTAGATAACTTCCCCCTAAAGTAATCTAATGTCCTAAGTATGTACCAAGGAAGGTACATTTACATGACCCAAATAATGTAATATAAGCTATTTCTAAATTTTTTTGTTAGGATCCCATACTAACATTATTATGTAATTCTCATATTATTATGTAATGACCCCTTTCCAACATGGGAACCACATTCTAATGATATTTTGTAATGGTATGTGGTAATTGAGACACCTAGACAAATGGCACCACTTATTGTAACCATTATAAAAAATGTAATTATTTGTTTGATAAAATATTCTAGTTCGAGTGGCACTTTACATGTAAGCCAACTCTCAAGCGTTAGGTCAGGGTGGCATGAAGTGTATCTTTAAAATATAAGGGTGCATAAATGAATGTATATTTTTGTATATTGAATGAAAGTTTTGAATAAGGTTGCTTCCTCGAAGAGGTTGGTGATTCTATGTTGTGATTTGTGAGATTAACATATTTCTGCATTTACATTTCGTATTGCAATATTCTATTCTTTCATGAATTTTTGTTTTCATTGCAATATTTGTAAATGTGCTTATTTTAATTAGAATGTTCCTAACAAGTGGTATCAAAGTACTTTCCAGGGTCAGGTTCCATTGTAACTATGATAGTTATCGCCCTACCATATCGACTGTTATGTATAATTTTTTTGTGTTTTCATTTTTTTGCCTATTTCCTTATGCTAGAAACCCTATGATGGGGGTTTCAAAATATCATGGAGTTGTCATTATTGGTTAAGCTAGATTACCCGTAAAGTGTTTAGTGAAGTGAGGGGCGATCATGTTCTAATACCTAGGCCTCAAACAACATCCATATATGAAATTGAGCTCCCATGTATTTGGGTATATCGGGAGACCCCCCTAGGATTAGGAGAAACCTTTAGACCTAGGAATATTTTGGATAATGTATCCTCCATAGTGCACCAGACACATCTAGGAAGATCACCCTCTCATACTATCAGAGATATGGGTAGTGTGATAAAGGGTATGTGTGGAATCCTCCTTGAGTAGTGGCCTAAAATATTGGTCCAAGCACTATCATTCATCAATGTGGTATAACAGAGGGCCTATGGGAAGTACACAACCTAGCTTAGAGTACCTTGTTTTTTTATCCTAAATGCCAAAAAATTACATCACAAAATTAAGCATACTAAGGAGACTACACTATCATAGAATTAACTAAAAAAAATAGACAACAAAAAAAATTGGTCACAATAGGGTCTATTAGTAATAGTCGGGTATCAGTAAGTAATAGTCCTGATAGAGTTGGTAGCGCAATATTAGTTATAAAATTAGTAACCGTCTAGATAAGTTCTATCAGTAATGATCAAGTATTAGTTAGAATAGTAAAACAAAGTTGGTCGTGCAGTTACCAGTTAAAAAATTAGTTGTAGTTGAGACAGAGTTAGACAAAACAATTGTTAGTTATAGAGGTAGATAGAACAGTTATTTGTAATAGACATTCCAAAGCCTACTTGAGGGTTGTAAGACAAAAGTAAATTTTTGAGTGAACTAGGACTCCAAGAGAAAAACTTACCACTAAAACTCCCCTAGGAAAGAATTCTAGGGTGCCAAAAAATATTGTTGTGGGATATAACTCATTGTGATCATCACATCGAGTTGACCATTTTGGTATATAGCTTCCATGTACTTTTTCTAGGGTATTGAAAATGTCATTATGAGGTCTAGATCATTGTATTCATATTTTTGAGCTGATCATTTTGATATATAGCACCCAAACACTTTTTTTGACCCATTACTAAAAATAGTAACTCCTAGAACAACACTTCTATTTTTAGTAAGTTAGTGGGAGTGGTTCAAATCATACATAAATGGCTAGAAGAACTAGAGGAGCACAAAAGAAGTTAGAACAAAGCAACTATATGGAGCAATTGAGTCTCACACTTAGTAACCTACAAAGTCAAATAAACCATTTTGGAAATGAATTTAAACAAATGAGGGATCAAGTAATGCTTATAAGAAATGATTAGATTAGATCCAAAGCTGAATTTGAATAAATATTCCTAGAAGTTGAAGATCGATTAAGGGAATCCCCAAAGGTGTTTGAGAATATTAACATTGAAAACCTAAGTGGTAGTCTAGGAAATAAAGGGAAGGGAGTCAATAAGGAGAAAAATGCTATCATTCTCTTTTTGACACAAATACCCTATTTAAGATGCCTAGATTAGAATTTTCTAAGTCTAGTAGAAAGGATGTTGATGGGTGGTTATGTCAAGAAAATCAATTCTTCAAACTTCATAATGTACCTAAATATTTGTGGGTCACCATGGCATATTTCAACTTTGAATTTGAAACCTTCAAAAGGCCAAAATATAGTATTGCCAACTAGTTGGCTGGTAATGGACTAAATTGGCATGTGCATAGTATCCTAAAAATAATTAGGTAAGTGTCATTGTATACAACAATGAGAATTCTTGGGGGTGAGGGAATGCAAGTTAGTGAGCCAAGAAGTTGCAAGGTTTGAAACAGATCATCACTTCAGATGGCATCTTCCTCGTGAAGGGTAATGGGATTTCAGTTGACAAGTGTACGTTTAATGGTAGTGACACAACTCAAATGACAGTTCTATATGACGACACCCTAGCGTGAAGGCAACTATGAGATAATGGATCACATGATGGTATGACAACATCCCCTAGTCTTATATGTTGGTGAAAATAGTGGCTATGATGGCATTGACTATGATAGTTTTGGTTATGACAACATCGACTTCTCTTGTCAGTGTCAACAACTTCTCTACTACACTGTGTTGGTGTTTGCACATTTTCTTGTCCAAGCCTATGACCTACAACCAAAATGATACTTGTGCTTGCTCTAATAGTTTATCACAACATACGTCATCACACAAGAGATATGATTGGAGAACAAGATGGTCATATTGTATTATCAAATTTGTACAATTCACAGTCATAATGACTGTATTTAGACTTGTCAACCGAGTCTCTCACATAGATTGTCATGGATGCAAAATGAAATGAAGGAGAACTATTTAAAGAAACTTTTTTATGGTTGTTGTAACCAATTCTAGGATTTTTTATCCAACTTCTAAAACATCCTACATAACAACCTTAATTAACCTTTGCAAATGACATGATTTGTTAAGGTTTTATAATGACGATTGTATTTACATTTTATTTAAACTAAATTTTCATTTCATTTCATTTCATATTATTGCATTTGGTGTATAGACCTTTTTACAAAAAAAATTACTTTTGTTTCTTAGAACTATTGTCTATAGTCATAAGGAATATATTCAAGGGGAAGCAAGCCACGTCATCTCCATATATATTTGCACTTGGAAGGAACCTTAAGAACCAAGAAATGTCAATTACACTTCTATATTTAGAAGAGGATGAGATTTAATGAAGCTTATTTGGACCAATACAAGGAAGAAGAAGGAAGTTTTAAAGAGAAAATAATAAGGGCAACTAGATTCCACAAAAACCACTAAGAGACACTATATGAGGTTGCAAATAAGTGCATAGTAGTTGCACATCCTAACAAGGGCCAAGTTAATTGCAAAGAACTCTTGTGATATATCCATTTTTTAAGGAATATGAAGCTTGAATGATTCATCCATGGGTTTATTTGTAAAAAGTGTTCTTCCTATGTTAAATAACTATGTCATTGTTATTTTTTATGCATTTCAGTAGTTTTTCTTGTGTTTTCTTCAATCTATGAGATTTTTCAAAGTTTATGTTATTTCTATTATTGAAAACTAGCAAGTTTGAGCTAGCAATGGAAATTAGTTTCACATAAAAAAAGCAGACTTGATGCAAAATAGAGGGTTTAATTAATCCCTAGTTTTACCACAATGCAATATGTAGAACGATATTGGTATTTGGTAGTTGAAGGAACAAATAATGATGATAGGTTAGGTTGACCAAACTACTAAGCAACATGTAATCTAGACGACCTACAAGATAATGTACTTGATGACCTTGCACAACACAATAGTTAGACGAATACATCTATAATTCAAATGACCAGGCATAACAAATTAATTGCTTTACCTATCAATTCAAACGACCTAGTCTTGCATAGGATGACCCAGGTTTAGATCCAAACAACCATGTACGGATCTCCTACGACAAATGATAAGTAATGGAAACAATTCAAAATATCTATCTACAACAATTACTCAAATTCAAACACATGCAATAAATATACACAAAAGTAATGGTTGAATGGTGTTATTTATATTAACAAAGATACATCTTTGCTATACACTTATGCTTGTACGGATGCACTCTCCAACATATTCCTCTATACGTCTATAATGTATGTGCATATAATTTCTACTGTGTACCATCTACCATGTACCCACTCAAATAAATGAGGGGTCCTATTTAAACTTGTGGGAAGGTAGTTATTCCCAACTACCAACTTGACACCTCACCAACTTACATTATATTTGTCTTGCATTTACATTTCACTTTATTTCCAAGTACATGACAATTGCATGACTTATTACTCAGTTGTACATTGACTAACACTTCACTCATAGTTAAAAATTATTGCATGAAACTATTACATTAAAACTTATGACATCAACTTATAACATCAAAACTTCACTGTGCATGTACTTGAAGTTTAAACCATTTATTTATAATTATGGGTTTGAGTTGGTAAGTTAGAACTTACGTCTACAACTAACTTCCCATCTAAATTGGTCAATGTCCTTATCAATAAATGTTGTTGCTCCCAAGGGATTTTACTTTGTTGAGGATGAGGTACAAGCATATGTACTCCTCCCAACTCTTGGATTTGTAGTTTCAAGGCTTTGATCTCTCCCTTAAACATTTTCACATAGGCCTGGTAATGAGCCCACTAAAATCTATAGTGATGTGATTTGTTCTTAAATTTAGCTAGCCTAGCCTTCAATTCAACCTCTCTTTTTTTATTTCAGCTTCCTCACAACTACTTCCAGTTGCTCATCATGCTTAACAATTAGTTGATCTTGGTGAGCAATTTTCTCGATCTTCACCTCAAGAGTTTTTCCCTTACCACACATTATGATTTTAATTGACCAATCAATTGATCCTGCTATTCTTGTACTTGCCCTATACTCTCCATATCAATTCTCAATATTTCTAGCTTTGCTTCGACATCCTACTACACTTACCAAAGTTGTCCTTCCACCATCCTTGGTTACCTTGTTCTTGTTTCTTCAACTTTAAGCTATGAACCATTTTTTGAAATGTTTCTAATATTACTAATAACCACTAAATAAGATATGTTAACAAATTAATTTGGCATATGAATTTTCCAAATCAGGTGTCAAATTCATTATTTTGACAACTAGGAATTCAGGATATGACTCCATGCTTCCTATATCAACATAGGATTGTGGTGGTGGATGTTGATACAAGACAAAAGTTTCTTCGGGTAGTTTCCTCACTTCTAGCATAGATTGGATACTACTACTACCAACACCTAGATCCCATGGCTACATATAATGAATCTCTATAAACTTCATGCATTCTTCATCTTGGGCCAACTCGCTAGTTTGGCCAACTCTACTTCCATACTTAGTTTCCATGGTTGTTTGTTCCCTACACAACCAAATTGGAACTCACTCTAGACTTTATCAAAAAATTCACTCACCTTATTGAAAAACGTATCAACCTATTCATGAATCATCTCGCCTTGAGCTAGAGGTTGCCTTAAGTTAGGCACTTATATCATGAAATGCTCACTTGTTTCTCCTTGCTCCATCTTGTCCTTTGTGTTATATTTGGTGATTGTTTCTTTAATGTCTTCTCCATCGTGACCCTTCAAGTTTATTTTTTGTTTAGTGGTCTTTTCCTCCTAAATTTTTGGTATGCTACCTCCTTTTGCATTAGTTTTCTTCCTGATCGTATCCATTATCTCCTTGCTTTGACGAGATTCAACCTTAGGTGGTTGACTACTTTGGCTTTATTGCCACAAAATGTGCATTGATGCAAGTTGCTTTCCCTTCTCATTTATTTTCCATAGCATAGATGAAGTTGGTGCCATGGTTGAATTTTTTGTAGATGTGAGCTCAACCAGTGGTTCCTCATCTAGTGGAGGTGAACTACATCTATCTACCTCCTTTGAAAATTGCACCAATGGTGTTGTGGCATAGTTCTTTAGCATATATACAATAATTGGAAACTAAACATCATGTATAAAATCTCCTCCTCCAAGTACTTCCTACAATAGTGGTGATGCTTCCATTGAATCAATTGAAGTACCAACCGTAGAATCTTCAAAGGAAGAGGAGGATCCTCAAGAGGAAGAAACCACCTATCAGACAATAGATCTAGAGGAATCCCAACTAAAAATATTTGTGCATGTTTTAGCAAGAGTATCCACTCCCCAAATAATTAAATTAATCAACTACTTCAAAGGACAATGAGTATCATTCTCATTGACTTTGGCAATACACATAACTTCATTAATCCATGTTTGGCCAAATAAGAAAAATGTCATATTACTACATGTGTTTCCTTTGAAGTTGTGATTTCTAAAGGAGACACCCTACCATTCAAAGGAAAATGTCATAATTTCAAACTTCAGATTGGGGATTATAATCTCAAGACATACATGTTTACCCTATCATTAGGTGGGTGTGATATAGTTTTGGGAGCATAATGGTTGTAAATTTTAGGACCAATTTTATGGGATTTTGTTGAGTTGTGGATGAAGTTTAGTCAAGATGGGCAATAATATACTCTACATGGCATGAAGGTTGGTGTGGCTCAGTTTATTTCTACCCATAATATGGAAAATTTATTAAAAACATCTTCTCGTGGAGTGGTGGCATAGGTTTTTGCTATCAATGACCCTATGGAAGGAGAACGTGACCATCCAATGTAATTAAAATAATTATTAAATAAATATGCTTAAGTTTTTGAGGAACCAATGGGACTACTTCATCATCACTCACATGACCTGCAATACAACTTTTTCCTAGTAGTATTCCTCCTAATGTCCATCTGTACAAGTATCCTTATGCTCAAAATTTAGATATTGATAAAATAGTGCAAGAGCTTCATGCCATTGGGGTTATATGTTCTAGTTTTAGCCCCTATTCTTCGCCAGTGTTACTACCACAAAAAAGGATGGCACTTGGTGCTTATGTGTGGATTATCAGGACCTCAATAAGATCACTATTAAAGATAAATTCCCAATTCTAGTGATTGATGAACTACTTGATGAGTTGCAAGGGACTTAATATTTTTCAAGTTGGATCTATGATCAAGATAGCATCAAATTAGAATCAAGGATGAGAACATTTCAAAAAGAACTTTTAGAACTTATGAAAGGTATTATGAATTCTTGGTTATGCCATTTGGATTAACCAATGTAATTTATACCTTCTAGAGCCTGATGAATTCTATTTTTCACCCTTTTCTTCGTAAATTTATTCTAGTATTTTTTTATGACATGTTGATTTACAACCGCTCATGGGAAGAGCATCTTCAACACTTAGACCAAACACTCAAAATTTTATCTAACCATCAGCTTTATGCAAAGATGTCCAAATGTTTGTTTGGCTAGTAAGAGGTGGAATACTTGGGTCACATCATCACTAAGGATGAATTTCAGGTTGATCCCAAGAAAATTCAAGTTGTCAAAGATTGGCATAAGCCTTGTACCCTAAAGGGACTTCATGGTTTCTTAGGACTCATGAGTTATAACAAGAAATTTGTGAAGAATTATGGCAAGATAGTGGCTCCCTTGACAACAATGTTGAGGAAGAATTATTTTCTATAGATAAAACTTGTTGAAAAGGCTTTTGTCAATTTGAAGTATGCCACGACCACTACCTTTATGTTAGTAATGCTATATTTCTTTAAAATTTTGTCATTGAAATTGATGCATAGGGAACTGGCATTGGGGTAATTTTAATATGAGAAGGTAGACCTTTGACCTTCACTAGCAAGGTAGTCTCAGGCTAAAATTTTGGCAAGGATACTAATGAGAAGGAAATGCTTACCATTTTACATGCGATCAATAATTGGTTATCTTATATTATTGGGATATATTTTTCCACCAAGATTGATCATCAGAGTCAAATATTTCTTAGAACAGAGGGTGGCCACACAAGAACAACAAAAATGGGTTTCAAAATTGTTGGGTTATGACTATGACATCACCTATAAGAAGGGTAAGGAGAACATGGTGGCAGATTCTTTGTCCCAAGTACATGAAGGATAAGCTATGCTCCATGCTATATCCATACTACATTCTTAGTGTATTCATCAACTATGAGAGGAACTGATCAAGGACTTCTCTTTGCAAACTCTCATCCGTAAACTTCAAACAGATCCTCGTTATTCAGGAAATGCATGCTTCCCTATGGTCATGATTTATGATACCATAACTGTATTATTGTATCCAATCAATCACAAATAAAAGACTTATTCTTAAAGAAATGCATACTTCCCCAACAACTAGCCTTTTAGGGTTTCTCAAAAATTATACAAGGACCAAGCATACCTTTTTCTAGTGGGGAATGAAATAAAATATTCATACTTTTGTGGTTGAATGTGATCACTTCCAATGTATGAGATGAAACTATGAGTTCCCATGGTACCTTCAACCCTTGCCGATTCCTAAGTAGGTTTAGATAGGTATCTCAATGGATTTTATTGAAGGGTTTCCTAAATCAGGAGGAAAATCAATTATTTTTGAGATAGTAGATCGTATTACAAAGTATGGCTCATTTATGTTCCCTATCCCACCCGTACACCACATCCATTATTGCTTAAAATTTCCTTGACTCTATTTTTCATCTCCATGGAATACCTAAATCCATTGTCTCTTATAGGGATCATACATTCACCAATCATTTGTGGTAGGAATGTTCAAGTTGTAAGGAACACAACTCAAGATGAGTTTGGCCTATCACCCTCAAATTGATGGCCAAACTAAAATTGTGAATAAATTCTTGAAAACATATCTTCGTTGCTTCACCTCTAAACATCCTACATATTAGGACAAGTGGCTTCCTTTGGCCAAATGGTGGTATAACACAATATATCACACTACCACTAAGATGAGTCTCTTTGAAGCAGTTTATGGTTAGCTACTCTAGTACCATCTTCTTAAATTCTAGGCAGTTCCAAATTTCAAGTTGTGGATTCCACTCTTCACCAGCATGATTTCATTCTTTACCAACTCAAGATCAATCTAGACGTGGCTTAGAATCATATGAAACAATAAGGTAATAAACATCGCATTGAATGTAGCTTTGATGTTGGATTCATGGTTTTTCTTCACTTGTAATCATACAAACAATCCTCTCTCCAGCTTCATGGTTGTCAAAAACTTACCATAAAATATTATGGTCCTTATTAGGTGTTACAAAGGATCGGGTCGACAACATACAAACTAGCCCTTTTGGTTAGTTCTAAAATTCATCTAGTATTCCATGTATCTTCTCTCAAACAAGTTATTGGAAATAGGATCCAGGTGCAGTCTACACTTCCAGATTTGGATGAGGGAGTTTACATAATTCTTGAACCTGAATGCATTCTCGATCGTAGATCGCGTATCCTTCACCAGCATGTCATCATCAATATTTTTGTCGAATAGTGTGGCTTACAACTTGAATATGCTATATGGGAACCTCTTCAACAACTCTAATAACATTTTCTCATCTTCAGCTTTGAGGAAAAAGATTTTCAAATGGGAAGGGCATGTTAGGAACCCATCCTAACACTATAATATAATGTTCCTTTTGGAATGTGGGAGATACCCATAGTAATATTTTGTAAACATGGGGAACACCCATGATAGTGTTTTGAAATATTTTGTAATAGTTGTGGCTCTAGAAGTGCCTAGACAAGTGGTGCCATTATATGTAACTCATAGAAAGAATGTAATTGTTTTGTAGGTAGGAGATTCTAGATCAGGTGACATTTTGCATGTAAGCTAACCTTGAGAGTTAGGTGGTAGATGAAGTCTTTAAAACTACGCGGAGCAAGAATGTATGTATCATTTTACATAATTGAATGAAAGCATTGAAGGAGGTTGCCCCCACAAAGTGGCATATGATTTTGTGTTACTTTGTGAGATTGTTCATTTTTTGCATTTATATTTCATATTGCAATAGTTGTATTTTGAGAATTTATGTTTATTTACAACATTTGTGTGAGTAAGTTTATTTTTAATAGTAGGTTCCTAACATCTAGAAACCTCAATTGAAACCACTTCCCTAGTACCTGCAATGGCACTTGTAATACCTCCTTGCATAATATGGCTTCTCAATTATGTTGGAGTCTCCTATGGCATTGCAATATTGGTCAATCCATGCTATTGAGAATGATGACACTCCATGAATTTTTGTGAATATCAACCAATTGTCCTCATTTTTGTGGTGTATTGTGGGGTTCCTAGAGGTAAAAACATTTTAGCACCTTGAACTGTTGGCTTATGTTGTTGTTGCTATCAAGGCTATGATTTTTGATGTAGTTGTATTCCCATTTGATACCACTATTCCTCCAATTCTCTCTGCCTCTTCTCCTTCCTAACTATCTCCTTGGAACTAGGTAACTAATCCTCTACTCCATTAGAGCCTTCACTCTCCTTAGCTAGGGTATTTTTTTTACCTCATATTCCTTTGATCTTGTTCTTTGTTATCATATTTCCTGATACTACTTTTCCCATTGGTCCAACATTCATCAATGGGGCAACATGTACCCAAGAAAAAATAATAGGTGTGTCTTCTAGAATGGTATGTGGAGGACTTAGTCTTGGAAACACCATTGCATTGCTTTTGGATGCAACATCATGTGAAAAATATTCTCTCAATTAAATATTTTCACATGACATCACATCCAAAAGCAATGCAAAGGCATGGAAAGCCATTAAAAAATTCTTTGTATACCACATAAAAAACAAATTGAATATAGTTTGATAGAATGTTGAATATTTTCACATGATGTCACATCCAAAAGCAATGCAATGACATGGAAAGCCAGTAAAAATTTCTTCTCCATTGTTGACTCCTTTGCAATGGCTTTTTGGGATTTGATTTAATTCCTTCAGTCCTTCACTCTTCTAGAAACTCAACTTCTTCTTTGATAGTAATCCGTATAGTCCATACAATTTTTGAAAAAAATTGTAGCAACATTCCTCCAATCGTTTCCTTGCATATTTATTCCTTTGATCCTTCTTTTGTCTTCAACAACTTTGCATTTCTACTACAATATTTCTACCTATAAGATAAAAGAAACTTTTACCTGCAATGGGAAGGAGTTTGTAGAAAAATTCCTTTTAACACAATATTTGCTTCGTAACTACAAATTCAAATTTCTTCAACACAACTCTATATTTTTGCAATGTAGCTTATCTCCTTAAGGTAATATTCTTTTTACTACAACTTTTTCTTTCATCTACACAATTATTGACACCAAGAACACCTTTGGCCATACAACCTGTGTTCTGCTATACTTTCAATGCTTTGCTCTTGCTTCTCTTTGCTTCCCTTCAGCATTCATAATTTGAATGCATAATGATCATATCTTAATATCTATTTATAAAATGAAAGTAATAGGGTCATACTTGAATTGCATGTAGTAACTACCCCTTATCTACCACTTCACCTTATTTAACTAATTTTCATGCAACTAGATATTATGCATGTTTTGTCTTATCCACTTTATTTATACCACATCATGCATAATAATATCCTTCTATTTTCATACTTTTCATATTTCTATTTTTTCCAACCTAAATGAAACATGTACCCAAATGAATTTCTTGATCATATAGAAAATCCTTCATCCAGTTCTATTAGGTGGCTCCCTTGCTCAGATAATATTTTTTACATTTCCAAATGACCCATTCTAGCTAATTATCATCTTAGTTTGGAAAATTATTTCTTTGCATGATGTTGGTGGTCAAATGACCCACCTCCCAATCCTAAATTTCTTCTCCATTGTTAGAATTTTTTAAATATCCTTTTAGGCTTTTAATTAGTTCCTTCAGTCCTTCACTCTTCTAGTAACTCAACTTCTTCTATGGATGGATCAATTATAGTCTACATCATTGTTCTTCCTCTCAAAATACCTCTGGAAAATCTAGACTTCTTGATCCTCATATTTGATAGTCCAAAGTCCATTTGAGATCTCCTTTCAATTTCTATATGGCTAGGGGGTGGCTCAAACGACCCACCCTAATGGTTGTATGGCCTATAGACCATATAAGGAAAATTACTTCCCCTTAGATGACTGGGAAAGAGGCCAAACAAACTCACCCTTGGCCCAGTTGATCCATACAACCTAGGGGTCCTGATAGCCCTCCCAAACTTCCCAAATTGATTTAAAGCATACCTTGGGTTGTTGGGTAGGATTTGTATACCACTTCAACTTCCTAAGGAATAACTGAAATTTCTTGGTGGATCTTTTCTGCTCTAATTCATCTTTCTTCATACTTATCTTGCCTTGAAGGTATTATGGTTTTGAGGTACTTGTTGCATCACCACATTTGGTAATATATTATTTTACCTTGAAGATATTTTTATTTTGAGGTACTTGCTACATCACCACATTTGGTAGCAACTTCATATTGCTTGTTGACTAGACAACTGTTGTCACTTTTGTGTTCCTCTCCTCACTCTTCTTTTGAGTTCTAAGCCTAAATTGGTACTGATCTAATCTACCTCATCTCTAATTGAACTCATCAAGGACATACTACTAGATTCATATCTCAAGTTCCCAACTTCTACTTCGCTTAAAAATGTTTGTCAAGTCACTTCATGGATACTAAGCCAATCCACTTCATTTGTTGTAGGTCTACTAGCTAGATTGGTAGTCCTTTTATAGAAGCTTAACTTCCTATGCACAATCATCATCAAATCCCAACACTTATTTGTTTGTCGTGTGCCTTTGGGTGTCTCTTTTGGACTTGTTCCTTCTTCAAAAAAACTTATTCTATCAATTGCTTGGATATCCTACCACATCCTCTATAATTCTTGTGTATGTTGTCTCCATAACTTTATTATTATATTGTTCAATTTCTCACTCTGTTCATGCAACTGCTATATTTCCTCACACATTTTTTGCTATGCACATCCAATGGCTATGAGCAAACTCATTCCTTCATACTCACTTCCTTCCCTTTGATATTCTTGTTCCAACAAGTCTCCTTGTCAAACATACATCACTATCATTTGTTGTATGTTATTTGCATTTAATGATCTTAGTATTTTTTCTTCTTCAACATCTAGGAATATAACATGCACACAAATTCATCTATGTTCCATAGATTGTGGCTACAATTCTTCCTGTTCTACAACTAGTTGCATATATATTTCCTACTTGCATTCTCTTCCTCATATAGCCATACCAATTGTTCCACAAGTATGCTATCATCTGAGTCACTCTCATTTGCTACACCATCATCTACTTTAGTACGACTTGATTCTTCAACCTCTTAGATCGAGATTTATTGGAAATATTCCAAAGGCTGACTTGATGCAATTATCAACCTGCATGTACTTGTTCCTTTGTTTATTTGTTTAAAATTCACCATGTTCACTTATGCTCTCACTTTGTACAACTTTAAATTTGCATTGTTAATCATCTTGAGACATAATGTCTCATCCAATTTCTTCAATATTACTATACCATTGTATATACTCCTTGGTTCTTTAGATACTTTGAATCTTACTCTATTTTGAGCCCTTATTCGGTTTATTTTTCTTCAATAAACCTGTACTTTGTAAGCTTGTAAAGATATTTTTTTTTACTAGTATTATCTTCTCCTTATTTCTTCTTTTCAAGCAAACTCTAACTTCACTCTTTGTTGTTTTATTTTTCATTCTAATATGAAAGTGCTACCTCCTTCCTTGCTTGAAGACTCTTAATTTTAAACTATCTTTTGATTAATTCAATAGATCTAATATGGTGCTCTCAAAAAACTTAAAGTAGAATGGTTTTAATACTTAAAAAATAACCTTTTATAACACCAATATTACACACCTTTTGGCCTCCTTTTGGAGCTAATATCCTTGGTGACTTGATTAACCCTTTTTCTATCTCAAATTTATAAATTTTAGAGCTTTAATTTTTTTATTTTGCTATCCCAAAAACATCAATTGTGTAGCTCTAATTGTTGTCCAGATATTAGCTTGATTGCTATCCAAACTTTATGAAATTTGTAGCTTCCAATGCTGCCCAAAATGCTATCTCAAAACTTCTCCTTTCTCCTTCCAAAAATCTGCCAAGAAACTTTAAAATTTGCAGCTCAAATACTTATTCAAATATTTTTCAAAATACAAATTTATCTCCTTCAACTTACTACCTTAGATTGCAATAAATTTCTTCTTTGAAATATCCTTCAAATTGCTTCCTTTTGCTATCCGCAAATTTTGTCTTAATTGTTATCAATTCCTTATTCAAACTAATATCTAAAATCACTTTCAAATATACCCAAACCTTCTCCAATTCCTAGCTCTTCTATCTCCTTCCAATGCTTCCCAAATTTATAGTCCAAAACTCTTTAGATGTTGCTCCAAAATTCTGAATTCTTCTCCTCTATCTTGCTATTCTGAAATAGTCTCTACCTCCTCCAATCCACTACCTTAATTTATTGTCAAGCCTTCCTTCAATTGGTTGTTCAAGAGCACTTCAAATTTTTCCCAAATCTTCTTCAATTTGCAGCTCTATGTCACCTTCAATATTCTGTTCTATGACCCTTCAACTTCTGTCATGAAAATCAACAATATTCTCCTCCACAAATCAGCCTTCAAAACTTTAATGTATGTCTCCAAAAATATCGATTTGGTGGCCTCTTATTTCCTCTTTCTCCTCAACTTTATTTGAATTCTATATTCAAATTTGGCCTCTTTGTTGGTCTCTTCCTCAAGAATCTGAATGTCTTGAGGTCTTCAAAAATATTTTTCAAAATTTGGCAAACTTATTGCCAAATCCTTCTTACTTTTGGGCTTGTTTTTGGATGGCGAAAATTGTCCCAAATTTATCTTTCCAGGAGCTTATCCTACTTGCAATATTTTATCTCAAAATTTCTTCAAATATTATCCAATGGCCACTTCTTCAACTTCTTCAATATGGCTTCTCTAGACTTCTTCTTTCTCCTTCCAAATTTGCTTGAAACCTCTTTTCTTGGATTTCCAAATTCTTCAATCTTCTATGTTCTTTCTCAAATATAAAATGGGGACCTCTCCTATCAGGTCTCCTCTTTCTTCAGTATTCTTTCTCAAATCTCCTATCTCCTTTATCAAATCTGCAATTGGGACATCTTCTCTTAGATCTCCTCTTTCTCCAATATTTAATAGGGCTTCTCTGGCCTCTTTCTCTCTTCTTCCTCCAATCCAATATGGAGACCTCTTTCTTGAGTCTCCTCAATCTTCAATCAACAATATTAAACCTTCAATTGGGACTTTATTCCTTGGGTATCCTCAATCTTCAATATTCAATCTCCAATAGGACCTCTTTCTTTGACCTCCTTCATTTTCAATGTCTACTCTTTTGCTGTAACTCAAAAACTAATCCCTACACAATGAAAGAACATAGAATTTTAGGTAATAAAAGATGAAATTCTTCTCTATCTACTGTAGGAAGCTTCTCAAATTTTGAGAACTATTTTTTTGCAATAAAAAATTAGACAATAGCAATCAACCAAATCTCTAGAATTTTAAAATTAATAAACTTCACTAGTTATCCTTAAATCTAGTGAAAAGAAATCTATGTTTTTTTTTTGAATTTACATGGTGGAATCGATAGCCGCCACGAATTCGGGCAGGCTGTCCAGCTTTTTATGGCCACCACAGTATTCTACACTGTCCGCCTCAAAAGCCACCACACAGATCTTCGTGCAGTCCGCCCCTATAACCACCATGCCACAATCATTTTAAACCTTTTACGTTGCTGAAAGCACCAGGAAAGGTATAAGCGTTCAGTCCGAAGAGGCCCAAGATTTGAACCTTGGACCTTCACCCCCTGATGGGGTTTGGATGAACCAATTGGTATACACCTCGGGCCTGAAAAGAAATATATGTTGAGTCCTAGTCTTCATGAGTTTTCTAGCCAAATTGCAATCTATAATATTCTTCTATCTATCAAAATTTTCAATAGTACATTATTATTGGGTCTCTTAATATCATCAATATCAAGGTTTATCTTCAAGACCTATAAATTTCCTTCTATTTTGAATTTGCTCTTGGAATAGGTAAATTAAATCTCCAATCTTCACTGGTTCTCCTTCAACATAGTGGAAAATACTATCTTTTCTGGTTTTCCTTTTCTAGAGGTAATTTCTTCAACTTCACTGGTTTCTCCTTAACCAATGGAAATATCCTTTGCAACTTTTAAAACCTTGCACAAGAAAAATTCTTGTTGTAGCTCTGATACCACTGTTAGCTTTTGATGCTAAATACTTAAAGCAAAATAACCTCAAGATCTAAAATAAAAATACTCTATAAAATATATTCTAAACATATAAAACTAATAAATAACTTTTTCAACAACTCATAAAATTACCATTAATAAATGCTCACGAAAATAGTAATTTGATATAGAATAAATATCTCAAGCACATCATACTTCCACACATTCTCCCTCTACATTGTGTTATTTGCACACATAGAGAGAGATACATATATAATGGAATGTGACTGATATTCATATAGAGCACTCTTGGCCTTCTCTCTTCTTGAGACTCTTCACTTCCTATTCTAAGGATAAATGTGCATATGGACTATTACGCACATTTACATTATTAAATACTTTGCACATTCTAATAATATTTGTGCATTATTCCATTGCATAAAGTAAATACTCATACTATAATCTAAGATATACTCCTAATCTAGAGATGTATCCAAGGTGGTACATTAGCATGTACAAAATAATATAATATTTTCTAACAACTTGTACTTGCATTCTTTGAGGAATTTGCCTTCTTATAGTTTCTAGGTCCACACCATCTACACATCATTGTATTATTGTTCCCATTACCCCTTCCTATTAGAGGATTCATAAAATTGTGTGTGAAGTGTACCTACTCTTGAAATATTTAAAACTCAATGATTGGCCTTCCATCTAAGTCATATTACAATTGATCATTTCCTCCTATGGATTGATTCCCTTATTGTGGCTACTTTTTTTCTTGGAATTTATTCTAGTACCCACCACTTCTTGCTCCTTGTTCACTTTTTAAAGTATTATATTTTTGTCTTTCACCTTATTTTACACCATTAATGTCTAACATCTTGAACTTCTCAAGTCAAATGGGTAATCTGCAACATGTTCTACAACTTCGTAAATATTACAATATGCCTTCTTTGAATAGCTGATATTTGTGTGTCCTTTTGATTTAAAATCAAAACATTGAATGTTCTTCTTATTATTTTTTGCCTTCACATCATTCACAATGTGCTCCAAATACCTTTTCATGGCTTAGATTATGACACTCAAGTCATCGTGATAATTGTCTAAATTATCATTTTAAGCTTTCATTTCAATGTCCTCTTTCTTTTTTGCCTTCACATCATTTACAATGTGCTCCAAATCCTTTTGCATGGCTTGGATTGTGGCACTCAAGTCATCATTATCACTTCCTCCTCTATTTTATGTCATCTTCATTTTTCTTTCCTGATTTGATGCTCTATCAAAAGCTTCTTGATAAGTGATTGGCAAAACCACCTTCATCTTCTTCTTATAGAGTCATCACTTTTGCAACCCATCCATCGACTTAGCTTCCATTTTTTTTATTAGTTCCTTCAAACAATGATTATATGATTTGATATTTTCATAATTGTTTTGCTTTTTTTAGTAGATCTCATCAATGATTTATGTGTCATCACAAAGCAGTTTGAATTCCTTATTTATTTCAGTCTTTAAATTTATCCAGATTGTGAAGGGTTCTTCTCTCTTCAATTGCCAATCAATCACTACTCCACATAATGTTGCTAGGAATAATTTAGGCCATGTTTCTTTATCAGTGACACCATTAACCTTCCATATTGTCTCACATGTTCTAATATGGTATTTAGAATCTTCTCTCCCATCTCTTGTAAACTTTGAGCACTTATGCTTACCCATCATTGCAATAATATTTTTCATTTGTGGTTGTCTGTCTCCACTCAATGAACCTTCATTGGATGATTTATTATCTACAAATAATATTTGGTTACTACCTTGCACACCCACACTTTGTAACCTCATTCACAAATACATAAGCATTAGTTCTAGTCTTTTTAACACACTCTTCTAAGGTTGCCATTGTGCTTGACTCCTATTCTTCACACCTATAATAACTCTCCCCTACACTTGTGCTAGAGTCACTAGTTGCTTTACCTCATCTTGCACACTGTCCATGTTGGTGCTTACTTCTCCACTCACACAAATATTTTTCTTAGCCCAATCATCATTTAAAATGTATGCCTCCACTTGCATGTTGCCCTCCATTGTTAAAAACAATGTTTTCCACCTTCCACATTATTCGTTTGAAATTCTCTTCTCTTGAGGGTTCCACACTTGTTCTACTTGTGGCATTCGTATCTCCTCACTAGCAAGCTCTATTAACACTCCACCATCAACATGCAAGTCTTCCTCATAAACATGCAAGTCATCCATATGCTTGGCACATCCTTGCTCTCCTCACTCTTGTTATTGTGCGATCTACAAACTTTATCTTATATGTTGCTCTCTTATCATTTCATGTCTATGTCTCCCACATCCTCATGGTAAGTTATCATCATCCACATATCCCATCTCCAAGCTCCACATGGTCACTAGTTCTATCTTCAAATGATAATGATACCAAATGTAGCATGATAGTGGTATTTTATAGTTAGAAAAACAAAGAACGAATGACAAGGTAGGTTGACCAAACAACTCAATGACATGCAGTCTAAATAATCTACAATATAATGTACTTGATGATCCTTCATAGCATAATAGTTAGATGATCCAATCTACAATCTAGACGCCCTGGTACAATAGTTACACAACTTGCCTATCAAACTAGACAACACAATCTTGCATGGGACAACCTGGGTTCAAATCTAGACAACCCAATATACATATCCTATGGAAAAATAATAATGAAAGTGATTTAGAATCTCTATCTAGAACAATATCACTCAAATGCAAACACATGCAATTAATATACATAATAATAATGGTTGAATGGTGTTATTGATATTAACAAAGCTACATTTTTGCTATACACTTATGTTTATATTGATGCACTTTCTAGCATCTCCCTCTGTATAAAATCTATGATGTATCGACATACAATGTCTACCATGTACTTGCTCAAATGGATGAGGGGTCCTATTTTAACTTTTGGGAAGGTAGTTATTCCAAACTACCAACCTGACACCTCACAAAATTACATTACATATATCATGAATTTATATTTCATTTCATTTCAACTACAGAATAAACTACATGACTTATTACTCATTTGTATATTAATTAACACTTCACTCATCATTACAAATTATTGTATTAAATTGTTACATCAAAACTTCATTGTGTAGGTAATTGACTTTCCATGCACTTAATTCTATTTTTGGGTTTGAGGTGGTAAGTCAAAACTAGAATTTACACAAAGAATGAAGCCAAGCATTTGAACGTTTTGAAAGGATTTATTTAAGATCTCATTAATAGAAATTTTGAATCACATGTAGTACTCAAGAAGTTGTTTATGTGGAAGGAACAACATGCACACAACTTAAGACAATAACAAATCATTCTTAGCTTTGGTAACTATTGTCGTCGAGTGTTTGAAGCTTACCTCGAGTTTGTGAGCTAGGTATGGTCTAACAAAGGTTTTTGGCTAGATTTAACAAGACTTGACCAGACTTGATAAGTAGAATAATTACTTTTATTTTGATCATTTCATAGAATAATTATTATCTTTTACGTTCTTTTTCTTATTTCTTGAGTCTTTTGTCAAGTTTTTGTGACTTTGAGTTTAAAAAAATGGAGAGGATTGTCATGTTTGAATCTCAACACTCTGGTTTGAAGTTCTAGGTATTGTTGATATGTGAAACAATGTTGCAAGATTGTTAATTAATTTTAGAAGTTTATATATCATGATTCAGTTATAGATTTAGGACAAGAGCACAAAGTAAATACATATTTTATCCAAAATGGAACAAAAGCAACTTGAAAAAATTTCATGCATATGTTCATTTTTCTAAATACCCATAGAAGTACCTTTTAATTTTCTATATGGAATGATCCATCCTTTTTACACGAGCTCATCATATTGAATGAATGATTATATCGTAAGTCCATATTTGAAAACTATGACGTTAGATCTTGGATTCAAGGTTCAATTCAAAAATGCCATACCAACCTAGCACTTCACCATGTGGAAGTCCCAAAGTCCTCATCCTAAATAAAGACAAAATGTAAGGTCATTATTTATTTTCAAGTTTTCAGTAAACTCATAGTTAAGAAACTACATTTCGTGCATTGATGATCTTTGATAGGCCAAAATTTTTACCGTGACAAATTTGCAATCATGTTAATTTGAATTGCCCATTGAACCAACAATCATTTTTAAAGGTGGTTTCTTGCATGATTCTTCATGCATTTTAGCCTGAGTACTATACCAACCGTAGTCATGTGCTTGATAAATTATATGCCTAGGCCATCTGCTTATAATTTTATTGTTTATATTCATGGCTGGCTATTATCAAGGATGCATTCTATATTAGCTCTAAGTTCCACACCTATATCATGCCTTAATATGTGTGACTCAATAATGAATTGACCTGCAATATTTTCCCTATCAAAAGCTTTGCTTGCCTAGTTTTGACAAAAAATATCATTGCACTTTGTATAAAATTTTCCAAAATTTTATGTAATTAAGTGGAAGATGAATGCTTCACCTAAAAATATTGTTGATTTATAACATATATGTTGACACTTCACATTGTAAAACCTCTAAATTTGAAGAATGAGAAAAATTTAGAAATAATAATCAAGATAAATCCTTCCAGTCGGAATGTTGGAGTTGATAGAAATAAAGTGATAACATTCCCACAAGTCTAAACTAATGTTCACTAAATATCCAAGGGGTTTGGTGTGGTGAGAAGTGAAAATTTCCACATCATAAACCAAGTTTCCAATCCCATGGGTGAATATTTACATTTTTAAAGAAGGCTTGCAAGCGAGAAACAATAACACACAAGCAAGGAATGCAGGTGTGTAAGCCAAGTGAAAGCAAGGAGTGAAGGCATGTAAGACAAAAGTGAGTTAGAGGCAAGTGCATGCTAGAGTGAACCTCACATTTGAACTTTCTACACCAAAATTTTGAAGAAATTTGAATAGTGGAGGTCTCCTAGATGGACAAACTAGGTATAAAAGAAAAGTCATTTAGCAAGGTCTTAGTTGAAAGTAAGAATGTTCTCTCCAAATATAGACTTGAGTGGTTTATGAGTCTCATTACCTACTAAAATCTTTGCTAATGGAGTTGCAGGTAGAGGTGCAAGTTCCCAATTACGTTTTAAGTGGGATCCTCACTCCTATTAACATTGAGTTGTGTTTCATAATTGAAAATAGACGATCCTCTTTACATGTAGTTGGAATCTATGTGGTGTGTTCTTGTTAGCAAGTTTTTAACTAAGTAGAATTTTCCTAGGTGAGAGATAAATCCACTTTAATATCTGGTCAAGAACAAAGGAAAGAAGAAAATTATGGCAAACCTTATCAAAGAGGTACATGATTCATTAAAAGTGATTATTAAGTATGAAATGGTTGAACGTGATATAATGGTTCTTAAATGTAGAGGGTTAATATTGTAAATTTAACTATTATAACCAAACTTCTCAAAAATTTGAAACCAAGATTAAAAGAAAATTGAGACTGAATTTACACTATTCTATGACATATTTTCAAAGTATTTTTTTCTTATAATCTTTTCAAGCTCAGAATCTAGGGATAAAGAACTAAGTGGTGATCCCTGGTTTATGGGGAAGGCTTGCTTGTATTAAGACCATGGAGTGAATCTTTTCTACAAAAAATAGAAACTCTCATAAAGGGTTTCTCAATCATCCTATTTGGAATTCTATATAAGCTTATTGATACAGAGGTTTTGAAAATTATTAATAATATATTAGAAAGTTTATTTTTGTGTATAACGACATCTAGCTATGTTTATGTAGATATGTATTGTCATGGATTTTCAAAACTTTTACCAATCGCTAATTATTAAACCCGAATTAAGAAAGTGGGACCAACAAGTAACTATGAAAACTTTTATTTCGTTGTTGCATATGCCATGAAGCTAGATACATGGCAATAGATTGCAAAAAAAACAAAATGCAAATTGTTGAAAAATGTGAATGGTTTTCGTCATAAAACAAACCCTGAGTTGAAGCAGGGGGATTTTATATCAATAAAAGTGGCTCAAACCAAAGATTCTCACCCTCAAAAGGATGGCAAAGGCGGATATAGTTCATATTGAGCACACTTTAAGAGCAACCAAGAAAAATGCACTATATGAACAATTGTAACGTGAGAAAATGATTTTGAAAAGGTCTGCAAAGGAAGTTTTAAAATAAATTTTCAAAGAGAAGAATGTGATTATGAGTCAGTCAATTAAAAATATAAACTCATTTTCTTGTAATAATAAAAAGGTATGCAAGAAAGAAGTAAGTATGGAGTTTACGCCCCGTACTTTAAATTCTTCAGGGCAACAACAAAGAGTTGATAGGTTAAATTGAGAACATTTCAAAAAAATAAAAAATAAAAATAAAAAGATGGAGAGTGGTCTAAAACTTGGTTTGGTTAGATCAAAATAACTCGACCAAGATCACATGACTAGGGGCTTGTTAGTACTTGCCGACAGTTTTTTAACATTGAGTTGTAACATGTGTAAAGGTAGTTGACATTTGTAAAAATAGTTGATTCATTTAATGTTTAATCTCCGTAAAAGGTAGTTGACATGCTTAAAGATAGTTGATTCATTTAATGTTTAATCTGTGGTTGTGATGCTCTTTTTTTACAAGTTATTTCCAGTAATATATTCATATGATAAGGTTTCATGCTACCTAGTTCTGGTTCCAGCATAAGGAATTGAATGAAGAAACCGTCTTGCGGTTGACAGCTTGCTTCATGCACTTTGCCTGGCTGCTGAGCTACTTCACAGTATTTCAATGTGAGTTTTGCTGGTTCCAGTCGACTTTCAGATAGCTTCTGCTGTTTTATTTTTTTATTTTATTTTTCTGCAGATCGAATAAACAAATGAGATCTCTTAATTTGAAGCTGGGAAAAAAAACCTTTGGTTTCATTCGGCCAAAACAACCTTTAACAGTTTTTTTTTTTTTTAAGTTAATGAAATAGTCAATCTTAAATTATGCATATGCACCCACAAATTTTTAGGAGAAACACATGAAAAAGGAGATGTTGAAGGCATTATTTTCGTTTTGAATGAGATGTTTGAAAAGCCAAGGAATTAATATATTTATTTATGGTTTCAATTTAACTTATCATGATGTTGTCTTAAAAACAGCGTCTTGGGTAAACTTTAATTCATAGTAATTAAGGTTTTGAATTTTTTTAAAAAATCCAAGTTCAAACTACATTTTGTATAAAAAAAAGCTAGTCGATTTGCATCAAAGTGCATGGATGCTAACCTGTAGTACACAGGTGATGCCTTAGGCAGAGCGAGGCCCAACAGCAGGCCCATAGGGCCAAGAAAAATTGCGTATTTCCTTCCTAAAAAAGAAAAAAGAAAGGAAAGTCACACGATGCCCAAAGTAGAAACAGAGAAGAGTTACGCAGACACAGGCAGTCTTCCAGAATCAGGTGTTTTCCCTGGGCAACGTGAAGTGGACGACAAGTTGGCGGTTGTTTTTGGCTATTGCATAGCCAAAATTTTGGGCAAAGCTAAAGTATTAGCTTCGATTAAAAAAATTAATTAATTAACTTTATCTTTTGACTAAATTTAAGGATTTGAAAATTATTAATTAATAATAATTTATTAAGATTAATCATATTATTTGGTTAATCTTTTCCTTTCATTCATTAAAATTTATTTAATTAATAATTTTCTTTTTTGAAGAGTATTTTTTTAACATTATATTAAAAAAGAATAAAATAATTTAACTTTTTAATTATTTTAAAGTAAGATTTTCAAACTCCTTTGGCTACTAAACATATTGAAGCATTGTTAACTACCTTTTCTTTTGGTTAAGTTAAGAGTTTTGTTGCTTTATAATTAGCTAGGAGCCATCTTATTTTAAGGGAAATAATTTGTATTCAAGGTCCTCATATTTACCTTGTTTTGTGCCTTTTTTCCTTGCTCTTGCTTTAGACCCATTTTCAAATGGCCTCAGATTTGGTTGCCCAAAAGGTCGATTTGGCCCAAATTATAAGTAAACTAGCAGATGAAGTTAATGATATAAGTGTATAAAATGTACCCCTTGATTTCAAGATTTATAATAACGATCCACGTTAAAAGGCCAGGTGTAAGGTTGCATTGTACGATGGGTCATGAAATTCAGACACCTTGAATAGCTAGATCCTAGACATGGAAACATGGTTTTCATATTCTCAAACTCCTGATGAAGACAAAGTTCCATTTGCAAAACTTAAGCTTTCAAGCTTAGCCAAAGTTTTGGTGAAAAGAAAAGAAGGACAAAGATGTAATAACCACTTGAGACAATCTTGTCAGAGCACTCAAGCAAAAATTTTACCTTTCAACTATGAACAAGAATCGATTATTAAGTGGTTTCATTTTTTATAAAGAGCTAACATGTCTGTTTAGGACTATATCTTCCATTTCAATAGGTTTCACATCCTTCTTGATGTGACAGATGAAGCAAATGTTTTTATTCTCAAATTCAAGAGTGGGCTTTTGGAGCACCTGTATCGAGAGAGAACATATTTTCCTTTGGAAATGTTGGACCTTGCTTTCAACGATGTGCAGTTTGCAAAAGACAAGTTTTTGGTACAATCGAGGGGGCTTTATCTTTCTTCTTATTCATATTTTGGAGGTTCATCAATGGGGACAAGTTCTTCTTCTCAAAAGAAGACTTTTCCACCAAATAAGATTTCTTCTTTTTCTTCCTCTCCATATCCTTCTAAGCCCTCTTCTCATTTATCTTCAAAGAAAATTTCTAATTATTGTAAGAAGAAATGACATGAAAAGTCTTATTGTTTTAATTTGAAGAAGAAAAGCTTAATTATAAAGTCTCAAGTGGAGGACCAAGTGCAAAATCCCATTGAGATTGTAGGAAAATATCAACCATACACATAACTAAGAGGTAAACTTAATCAAACCACCTTGATGCACCAAAATTCATCTATGAGCACTTATGATTTCTTGTTTATCACTCGAGCACATTTGACTCATGATTTTTCTATAGATTATATTATCAACAATGACTCATAGAAAATGTTAATTATGAGATCCATGGTTGACAAGTTGCATTTGCTAATGGAGCTTCATCCTCATCCCTAATCTTTGGGATGGAAGGATAGTGGTATGGGCTCCAAGATTATTCACACTTGCACTATGAGTTTTGAATTTGGTCCCAAATTCATTGATAAGATCACTTGTTATGTGATGCATATGGATTACTATGGACTTTTGCTTGGTCAACCTTACCAATATGACATGAAAGTAGTATATGATTTCTATCATAAAACATACACACTACAATGAAATGATAAGGCATATCTCATAAGATGCACCGAACACATAATTTAGTTTTAAGTTACAAGCAAGTAACAAAGGCAACTAAGCAAGCACACACAATCACAGTTGTATTCATTCATTCACACCACACTCATACTTCTGCTTCACCACATCATCAACATGCTAATTTGGATAAATTGTTGAAAAAATACTCACACATTTTTTAGGAGCCAAAGTCACTTCCTCCAATACGCACTATTAATCACAACATTAATATCGTTCCCACTGCTTCACTTCCTAATACACCCATGCATAGATAATCTATACTGCAAAATGAAGATATCCAAAGGCAAATAGAAGATTTGTTGTCTAAGGGTTTCATAAAACCAAGCGCTTCTTCTTGTGCATCACCAATATTGTTGGTGCTTAAAAAGGATGGTACTTGGAGGTTGTGTATAGATTTCAAGGCTTTGAACAAAATTTCTATCAAGAATAGATATCCACTACCCTGCATAGATAATCTCTTAGATCATCTCCAAGAAGAAAAATTATTTTCTAAGATAGATATTAAGAGTGGGTATCACCAAGTGTGTATACAGGCAGAAGATACATGGAATACAACTTTTAAGACCAAAATGGGCCTTTTTGAGTGGTTGGTCATGCCCTTTGGTCTTACCAATGCTCCTGCAACTTTCATGAGATTGATGAATGAGGTTTTTCATGATGTACTTGACAAATTTGTAATTATATATCTTGATGATATATTGATATTCTCATCTACTTGGGAAGAACACCTTGAGAATATTAAGCAAGTTCTTGATACCCTTCACAAGAATCAGTGATATGCCAACCTCACCAAGTTCTCTTTTGGTCAAACTTCCATCTCTTACCTTGGTTTTGTGATTAGTGAGTGTGGAATTTAGGTAGATCCCACTAAAGTAGAAGTCCTACTTAAGTGGCCTCCTCCTACTACTCTCATCGAGTTGAGTATTTTTTAGGACTTGTAAATTTCTATCGCAAGTTCATTCCTCATTATTCCACTATTGTAGCTTCATTGCACTACTTAACCAAGTCTAAGGTTCCCTTTCAATGGGGAAAGAAATAAGAAGTTGCCTTTGAGATTTTGAAAAAGAAACTTTGTACAACACCTGTGCTTGCTTTACCTGATCTCTCTCAACCCTTTGAGATTGAGATAGATGCTTCTCAAGTTGCTTTAGGTGCTATCCTCAAACAAAATGGTCATCCAGTAGCTTATCATTCTGAAACATTTTTTGCTACTATGTTGAACTATTCGACATATGACAAGGACTTGTATGCCTTAGTTCAAGCCATTTAGTATTAGAGATACTACCTCTTGGGTAAAGAAACAATATTTCACACTAATCATATGCCCATAAAATTTCTTTAATCTCAAAATAAAATTGAAGAATATTAACATATGAAGTGGGTCTCTTATCTCCAACAATTTTATTTGGTCATCAAGTACAAAAAGAGGAAGAGTAATTATGTGATGAATTGTTTGAGTAGACCTCCTATTGCTCATGCCTTGAAGTTATGATCACTTCACATTTGGATTTTTAATATTGGCCATCTCAATATTCTCAAGATCTTGATTTTAGGGAGATATTTTAGCAAGTGTGTCATCCTACTTCTTCCAATTTGCATCATTTACAAGATTTTCATATCAAGGATATAATATTCTACAAATTGGACAAGGTTTTTGTTGCTCGTGAGCCTAGAGTGTATCTTCTTAGGGAAGCTCATTCTACCCTCTATGGTGGTCACTTTGGTAAACACAATACACTCCATCATTTGCAAAGAGATGTTTTGAGGTTTTTGAAGCAATGTGTTGTTTGTTGCCGATCTATACTTGTTAATAGGAAATATGGCTTAGGCATTCCTTTACCTATTCCTTCTCATCCTTGGAAAAAAATTCCATGGACTTAATTAGTGGTTTTCCCATGACAATGCGACAACATGATTATGTATTTGTTGTTGTTGATAGATTTAGCAAGATGTCTATGTTTCTTCCTCGATGCAAGACTTGTTCTGCATTAGACTTAACACTATTGTCCTTTGACTGCATATGGTTCTCCTTCAGCCTTCCCACCCGCATTGTGTTTTATCATGATTCATGCTTTGTAGGTCACTTTTGGCACTCCTTATGGAAATTTTTAGGGGTTTCTCTTAACTTTTCCATCGTCGTACCCTTGTGCAGAGTTTTTTGAATCTATCATCATGCTTTCCCAACCAGGTGGAACTTGAGTCTCACTCATATTGAGCATGCATACAATAGGGTAGTTTGTTCTTCTAAAGGGCATTCTCTATTTGAGATTTGTTTTGGATTTTAGCTTTTAGCTCCTTATGAGTTACCTTGTATTTGCATTATCCTATCACCACTCATATTCAGAAGGAGCATTACAAGTCTCACTCATTCATTCAACATTTGTAAAATCTTCAATCCAAGGTGATTCAAATTTTGCAAAAGAAACTACAATAGTAGAAATAGGCCATAAATAGACATTGAATTCCTCATTATTTTCAATTTGGTGATAAAGTTTGGTGGCACTTAGACAAGCAATATTTTTTAGAGAAGGCACATAGCAAAATAAAACCTCTTTGATATGGGTCTTATACTATCCTTCAACAAGTGTTCGAGAATGCATTTTGCCTTGATATTCCTACACACATTGGGATACATGATGTCATCAATGTAGATATTTTGAAGCTATACCATGATTCTACATTGGATACCAAACCTGCCATCAATCATCCTATTGATGTAGTTCATGATTCTCAGTTATCGCTAGATTATGATAAAACTATGACACCAAGACTTGGCAAACCTGCCAAGGATCTTCTACTTCTTATCTTGTGGCTCGATATGTGTAGTTTTTGTATCAAGCTCATTGGATTTCTTCTCATTAGATATTCAAGGACTTTCCTTCTCTTATGAAAGCATTGGAGTCCAATGCTTCTATTATGGGAAGGAATGATGAGGATTGATGTTCACTCACATGAACCCTCTTTCTCCTAGCTAGGATTGCATTTTATTTATTAGCATAGTATTTCTTTCTTGCTAATAATATATTCCATATGAGAATAGTATTCCACATGCATCTTTAGCTACCTAGGTGTAGTTCTAGATGGATGGATAATATTAGTCATAGTTATCTTTAGTTGCTAGTTTTATAAGTTTACTTGGATGTTATCTTGGAAAATCACCTTTCTTTGGCCTCCATTGAGATATGGTGGATGGTGGTTATTTGTATTTTGAGCATCCTCTTGCCTATATATTTCATGCAGTGGAATAACACTTCAATTGAATTTCAATCATTTTCATTCTTCCATGACTCTTCATTCACTCTTCCATCCATTCTAGAGAATACATGTTTTCTCCATTACGTTTTTGGTTATTTTCAAGGATTATTGTATTTTATATTTGCATAATTTAATCTTTGTTCTCATCAAGGAGGATTTTATTTTATATTTGTAGGATCTAGTTTTCCTGCATATGTTAGCTTTTTTGAACATGGATATGCACAAGGGCGAATTTCGCAATTTATAGCGAATTTTAGGTTTTTAACATTTTTTATTTTGCTATTTTTGGGACCCTAGAGGTCGGCCCATTCGCCCAAAAATTATGGGAATTATTTTTTTAGGGTAAAATCACCCCTATACAATATGTATTCCCGCCTAATATTCACCCTAAAATTATTTGAGAAAAAAATTATCCCACCAAAATCGCCTCTTGTACCCCCACTATATATAGGTAACCTTGGAGGCTGGGAGCAACACTCATAGTCTCAACTTGACAAGGCGACCACAAAAAGTGACTGGCAGAAGCGAGGGACAAAAGGCTATCGGCAGAAGTGATAGACACGCAGTGACTGCCATCGCGTGACTGACACGACATGACTGACACAGCATGACTGACACATCATGACTAGCAAAGCATGACAGACATAGCATAACTGACACAACTGATTGATAAGCTACGATCGCAATGCCATGACTGCCATGTTGTGACCATCGCATCATGACCGCCAAGCCACGATCACCATGTCATGATCGCCACGTCCTAACTAACATGCCACGACTGATAGGCCACGATTGATAGGCTGCAGATGTCATAATACGAATGTCGTAAGGTGACTGCCTCCCTGTGATTGTCATAAGGTGACCATCACACTACGATTGTAACAGGGTGACTGACATAGAGGGCCAACCATTTTTCAATAAGTTTTTATTATCAATTTTATTTCTTTTTTATACATTTGTGTTCATTGACGCTCAATAAGGAGGTTTGTGATGTGTCAGATATTGTGATGTCTTGAATAGTAGTTCTCTCTTTAACCAGTTATTTCTATTTTTCAAAATGATTTTCTTGTTACTCTTCTTTTTATATAGGTAAAATGTCACCTATTGGCAATGGAAATAAGGGAGGCCAGTCTTCCAGTTCTGATAAAAGGAGTATCCTCAAATACTTTCGTAATATTTCAAATTCCAGTCAACCACCAACATCTACACAAATTGAAGGTATGAATGCCTTTACTTACTAACCAGTTATTTTTTGTTCATTGTTCATTTCATATATAATGTCTTCATTCATTAAGAAGGGTGATTTTTGGTGTATGGCTTTGTCCATTGTTTATCTGAATTTTTCAAAAGAAGGTATGCTTTTAACAGAATGTATGCTTTTAAAAAGAATAATGATAATGACCCTGGTATTTAGTATTGACCCTAGTATTATCTCTACAGAAAATAGTGTTGACCCTCGTATGAATCCACTTCCACATGACTACGATATTGAAAAGTCCACAGATGAAAATTTTCTTAAAGAAATGGAACAACAACATGAAGAGATTCCTGAAACAAACATGCCAAATGGAAAACAAAGTAATAGTTCTTATGCAGTACCCACTTTCGGAGAATCTTCTTCTAAAAAACATAAACGTGCCAGGTCATCTAGATGGACAATTAACAGATCATTTCAGCCTGATTGGGTTTCAGATTTTCCATTTGTTGAGCCAGTGCTTCCAGAGAATAGTAATGAGGTAATAACAGAATTGAGATGCATAATTTGCAGTTGGAAACACGAAAAAGATCACAGATTGCAAGTTAAGAAAGATACAGTAGAAAAACATTATGGAAAGGTTTATATAAAAACAAAAGAAAGTGATGGACCAATACAGAAAAATTATAGGTGGAAGGATGCATCAGAGTGTGCCCATATCAGATATGCACAAGAATATGATAAAGCAATGAAAGAAAAACAAACTTTGGTTGAGAAAGGTGCAACGATTCAAGCCCAATTTCAAAAAATGGAAAAGTTCACTTTAGCTTCAAAAAGTTTATAGTTTGTTGTTGTACTCACTATTCTTAAAAAGGGTAGACCTATGTCAGATTTCATAGATTATAAATCTCTATTTTGACTAGCTGATGTGCAGAATTTACCCAACGCCCATTGGTCAGATCGAAGTGGTTGGGAAATTGCAAAATATCTGTCATTGGTTGAGCAGGATGACCTCAAAGAGAAAATTAAAAAGGCCAAATTCATATCACTTTCAATTGATGAGGTGACTATTGTTGACAACACATCTTGGATTTGCATGCATGTTTACACATTGGAAAATCATTTAAGGCAACCTCATTTACTTGGACTACGTAAGATGGTGGAAAATTGCAATGCAGAAAACACTTACAATGTTGTTGTTTCTAGTTTAAAGGAAATAGCAGGAATGAATGAAATGGAAATAGCCACTAAGTTAATATGTGTCGGAGTCGATGGTGTTGCTACAATGCAAGGACACAGGAACGGTCTTTGTGTTAGACTACAAACATCTGTTGCCCCATATTTGATCCCTATTCATTGCATGGCTCATAGAATTAATCTTGCATATAAAATTGTGGATACATTTATAAATGTAGCTAGAGTGGAAGACCTTGTCCATGAAATTCATGATTATTTTTCACGTAGTCCAAAAATATTTTCAGAGTTTCAATAGTTTGCACTTGGAGTTACTGATGGTAAAAAACTCTTAAAAGACGTGGATACTAGATGGATTTCAATGTATCAACCGACATATAGAGTTTTCAAAGAATATCAATCCTTGGCAGGGTTTATGTATGTAAACCGTAGGGCAATTGATAAGGCTAAGGATTTGCTATTACGAATGACTTACTTTGAAACACTTCTCACATTGTGTGGTATTCTTCCAATGTTGGAAGAAATGAATACTTTGATCAAAATTGCACAAGAAAGATCGATTTATATTGTGGATTTCATCAGGGTGAGAAAATGAATTTGCTTACATATTGATACGATGTACGCATCTGGTGAAAGTTTTATGGATCCCATGTTTGAGAGTTGGAGAGCATTGAAAAACATCCATGATCCTCAAAACTTTTTGAAGTTCAATATAAACGATCATCTTTGTATTAATATCCATGGAAAGGAAATTCCTTTATATTGTTTTTGTCAGCGAATGGATATTGCTACAAATGAAGTTGAACAAATGCCCGTAACACACAACAGATTTCATGTAGTTGTAACAGATACAAAAATTAAACTGAAACACATAGCAGAATCATTGACAAAAGAGATCAGAGACCATTTTCAAAGAGATGAATTGCTTGAGGCTATGGGTGTGGTTAACCCGATATTTTGGAATCCTTGTAATGAATACCAGAATATAAGTGGTTTGTTTCAAAAATACATGGGCAATCTTGCTAGCCATTTCACTAAACCTCTGGTATTCAATGGTATTGAAATCAATGGCATTCTCAACAAAGATCTTTTGACAAGCCAATCAAACTATTTTGGAACAACAATGTCTGCTCAAGTTTCACAATTTGCTAATCACCATGAGAGGGGTTCTATTTCACGTTTCTGGAAACATTTATATCCTAGTAGTATCCTGCAAGATAGTATGAGTGAATATTTTAATTTGTATGAATTATGCCAAACGATGATTTTAGGATCTGTTGAGGATGAAAGGGTATTTAGTGCATTATCATATGTAAAATCTAAAGTTCGAAATAGATTGGACAAAAATTTGGAAAATTGTTTGAGATTATATGTGTCGATCTATGAGGTTGAGAAGTTTCCTTATGAAAGAGCTTTGTCATATTGGAAATATTTTGCAGAGAGAAGAGGTGTCATGAATACTCTGGATGATGAGGATAATGGTAACACTGATGACACTGTGATGACAAAATTTTATGGAATGAGTGCAGAAGAATTTGCACAATCTGAAAAGAGGTTGTTCCAGCTTTCACCATTATGATGCAAAGATGCTTTCATTTCCCAATATTATATTGGGATTTAATTCATTTATTTGATTTGATATCAAATATGGAGATTTGATTATATTTTGAGACAAGTTTCATGTATTTTGGAACAAAATATTGATTATTGCATCACAGATATTACTATTTTTTACATGTATTTTGATTTCATATATTATGCTATCAATTGTCAACAAAATATGTGTATATTATGATTTCATGTATTTTGAAAAGTCCATGTATTCAAAAAACCATGTTTTGAAAACTATGTATGGCAAACCATGTATTGAATAAACTTTGTATTGAATAAACCATGTATTGAAAATAATGTATGGCAGACAATGTATTGAATAAACCATTTATGGCAAACAATGTATTGAATATACAATTTATCGAAAACAATGTTTGGCAAACCATCTATTGAGAACAATGTATGGCAAATAATGTATTGAATATTAAATTTGTTGAAACCATGTATTGAATATCAAATTGGTTGAAACCATGTATTGAAATCATGTATACAATTTAGTGAAAACAATGTATGACAAACCATGTATTGAAAACAATGTATGGCAAACAATGTATTGAATATCAAATTGACTGAAACCATGTATTGAAACCATTTAAACAAACCATGTATTGAAACCATTTATACAACAAACCATGTATTGAAACCATGTATACAAACCATTTATGTATTGAATAAACCATTTATGGCAAACAATGTATTGAATATCAATTTGAAACAATATATTGAAAAAATTATACATTTATTGAAAACAATATTATGACACTTATTAAATATCATATTATGAAACCATATATTGAAACCATTTAAACAAACCATGTATTGAAACCATGTATACAAACCATTTATGGCAGACAATGTATTGAATAAACCATTTATGGCAAACAATGTATTGAATATACAATTTATCAAAAACAATGTTTGGCAAACCATCTATTGAGAACAATGTATGGCAAATAATGTATTGAATATCAAATTGGTTGAAACCATGTATTGAAATCATGTATACAATTTAGTGAAAACAATGTATGACAAACCATTTAAACAAACCATATATTGAAACCATTTAAACAAACCATGTATTGAAACCATGTATACAACAAACCATGTACTGAAACCATGTATACAAACCATGTATTGAAAACAATGTATGGCAAACCATGTATTGAAAACCATGTATAGCAAAACAAACCATGTAATATAAAATATTGAAAGAAAACTACAAATGTAATTATAAAATTATTTATTGCATCCACACAACTGATCAAACCATTACAGTATTGAAAGAAAATCTAAAAAGTAATATAACATTTATATAATATAAAATATTATGTTTAAAAATATGTTAAAATAGGAGTCTTTGAAACCATGTTTTTCACCACAATGCCACATTCCTGAATCATCAAATAAAGAAACAACAGTTCTACTTTTCTATGTTTTCTTACTGCAAAGTGCTTGAAGTGTCAGTTGCATCTACCTCAATATCCTTTGCTTCCAATGCACTAGACCATACCAAACTTTTAGTTGTAGTGTTTATCCTTGATAGCATTAAACCTTCTTCCTTCGCGAGATCTTCCTTAAATGGTACATTCAGCTCTTTCTCATTTTCTTTTATTGCAGCATCCACATCCAGGCCCTTTTCTTTGATAAGCTTCTTCAACCAATTATTTTGTCGAACAGTGTGTTGTAGTCTCTTTTTCAATTCAATAGCATTAGTCACACTGATTTTTGTAGTCTTGATCCAGGTTTTCATGGCTGACACCTGTTGCTTTAAATGTTGATAATTAGACTGCAAAATACAAGAGAAAAATATTAATATTAATTAAAAAGTATATTAAAGAAAAAAATGATTTTCAGATATGTGTAAAACTTACATCTGCTGTAAGTCTTGCAGTTTTTGCCACTACTACTTTCTTCTTGGATAGTTCCCATTCATTGAAATATGCTTGGGCTTCGGCATTCAGGTTCTCTAATCGGTCAAGTATAATGGCCAGAACTTCATCACTACTTGTAGCATCGGCATTGATGGTGCTAGATTGGGCTTTTAGTAACAGAGCATCGAGCTTTTGTGGCTCATTCTCTACCTTCAAAAATAGCTCCTTTCTATGTCCGAAGTTCTTGTATCGACCATTTATTGCTTTGATCATAACCTTGGCCCGATATTCCCATTGTCGTAATATATCAATGTCAACAAGAAGATTATTAGTAACATTAGCCCTACAAACATTTGCTATTAAAATATTTTTAGAAAAGTTTATTTTATCATCATCGGTCGGATGATTATCGGTATCGACATGCTGGTGGGGGGAAGTGGAAACATTGGTGGCATCTCGTTCAACATTCTCCTATGCTTCATCACCTAACCCTAGACCATGAAGCAGATCACATGTTTTTAAGGGTAAATTCAAATTATTCATATCTTGATACATAAAATCATCTTCCAGATTGGCATCTGGAGGGGGCATCTGAGAAGCGCTCTCTACATTTGATAAATTATCAAGTGTTAAAAGAGGGAACCCCATCCCTGAAACAACAAATTGAGTCTGAGTATGAGTCTGAATAGGCTGACGCGGTGATGTGAGGAACTATTTCCCATGCATGCGAGATTGGTTCCTCATAGGTGGTGCTTGTTGTGGTGATTGTTGGACTTGTCGTGGATGAACTTGGCGTTGGACTTGCGGTTGGACTGGCTACTTTTCCTGTTGTGCACCTGATGGAGGCATCTATTTTTTGAGTCTTGTAAATCGAGTCGGTCCCTCTACAAAATTCAACATGAAAATTATAAATTAAAACTAGTTTTTAAAAACAATGCCATTAAAATATAATAATTTTAACTAAACATACCCGACTCGGACTCTACAATCGTTGTCGTTGTTGCTGCAATGGTTGGCCTTTGCTCTTCCTCTGAAAATAGTTAAAATATTTTCTCAAACTAAATATAATTGAATGTTGTTAAAATACATTATTAAAATTAGAACTTTTGAAAAATATGTTTACCTTGTGAGGTGGAGGTTTCATCTTCAATGTTCACTGTAGCAGATGCATGTCCAGAAGTATGAGGAGCAACACATGTATGTTGTCCATCAGGAGACCTCCTACGTTTACGGGTGGAAGGTGTTGGTGATGATTGCGACTGTGAGTCAGAATCACCAGACGCTTCTTGAATCCTGATGGCGGCATCCCTTTTACTGGACGAGTGAGCTGCTCTTCTCTATTTTCAAAAGAAAATTAAAAAATAACAAGATTGATTGAAATTTGAAAAGACAAAAAAAAGAGACTATTCCAATATATAATTTTACCTGTATTTCATTGTCACTTAACCCAATACGCAACAAATCCGGGTGCAATGCAGTTGGAGGACTTTTTGTTTGAATATTGTAATAAGCTTCATAAAAAAGACAAAGAATATAGTTGTTGGAGGTTACCGTATACGTAGATTGAATTTTCTACGCAGAAAGGAGGTCCTATTTTATACGGTTAGAAATTAAAGTGGACCAATCATATCTCCCTCCATCAATACAATGAATCAACAATGACAAAGCCCAAAAGGGCATATCTGTAGGTCGGCCCTGTAGAATAAGCCTTCCCAAGAACAATTCAACACAGCCATAAAGAAATTTATCCGAAATGTTTGAAATGTTCAGACCCCTTTTCGATTTTGAAGAATTAACTAAAAAATAAAGAGAACATTATTAGAGAATGGACATTGGAAACAACAATACATCAAAATAAAGGATAAAGAAAAATGAAATTTTAAAAAATGTACCTTTCAAATGGTCTGGATTCACGACATATTTGGATGCCAGCGTTGATTTGTCAGAATCAGTCAACGTGTACTGGTTGTTAACCAGGAGACCATCCAAAAATGGTAGTCCTATTAATCGCTGGACATCCGAGGGGTTCACAGTAAAAACAACTTCCTTGTTGTCAAATAGGATCTGTACAGTGGACACATCGTGGTCATAGCAACTAACAATACGTTGCATGAGGGAGACGTTGACGTCCAACTGTGGCATCTTCACGACTCCAACAAGTCCGAAGGTGTACAACCAGTTGGAATCTTTCCCTAGAATGTTAAAAAGGTTCTTCACATTCGGGCAATAGCAACTCTTGAATGATACCTTGGTTGGGAGAGGAGAGGAACCGCTAGCCATTTCTAAAAATGAAGGGAAAATGATCAGAAAAAGCTCAAAAAACCGCCTGAAAAAAGGTCTAAAAATGGTAAGATAAAAATGCCTTGAAAAATGATCTAAAACTACCGTAAAAAATGCATCTAAAAATTAAATACTGGAAAAAGGTCTGAAATTGGTCTGGAAATCATCGTGCGAAAGGTAAAAATGATGCTGCTACTCTATTTATAGAAGTTTGCATGCCTAAAGTCGATGGATGCGTGACACGTGGCAAATGAGAGGACACGTGGCAGCATCTTATTGATGGTAATTAGCGATCACGTGGCACGTGGCATACGAGAGGTCGCATCTTGATAGTCGCAACATGCGAGGCACAATATGGCGGTCACCTCTTGGTAGTCACCTCTTAATAGGTGCACCTTGATATGCGCATGGTACCAGGAACACTTTAATAGTCACCTCTTACAGTTGCCATTTGATAGTTACCCCTTGACAGTCGCCACTTACCAATCATCTCTTGCCAGTCGCATGTTGGCAGTCGCATTGTGCCAGTTGCCTCTTGTTAGTCGCAAATTGACAGTCACCAAGTGCTAGTCACCATGTGATAGTCACACCCAGATAGTCACCTTTTGTTAGTCGCCACTTGACAGTCGCCACTTGACAGTCACCACTTGACAGTTGCCACTTGACAGGCATCACTTTCCAGTCGCATTGTGCTAGTCGCTTCTATCAGTCGCATTGTCTTGTGTCAACCATCTCTTGCCAGTCGCATTGTGTCAGTCGCTTCTATCGGTCACATTGTGTCGGTCACATTGTGTCAGTCGCTTCTATCGGTCACATTGTGTCGGTCACATTGTGTCAGTCGTTATTTTTAAGGTTGAAAAATTTGTTGCACGGTTTTAAAAAAATCACCACTATTTGATAAATTTTCTATAAAAATTTGAAAAATTCGCCCCAATGTCTATACACCTTAGCACTAAATTCACCCCGATTTTATAAATACACTTTGGGGCCGACCCCTTATGCATAACCTTGTTTTTAAATTTAAACATACACACAATTGAGTTAAATTTGAATTTTCACGTGTCACTTTGGTACCTTCCCATGTTATCTAGTGTGTTAGCCTTTTTTATAGAGAATGTGCACACAATGTTCCCTCTATAAGGGGCTCTAATATGGCTCTGTTGCTACATGTAAGGTGCTTGGAGGATCATGGTCACAAGTTCAAAAAAAAAAAAAAATTATTGCTTTATATCTTCAAAAAGGAAAGTTATATTTGATGCTTCAACATTTTGTGATAGTTGCAATGCATCAACAATCTAGTGATGGGAGTTCTATTTTGTGCATAGTGGAAAAGAGGTCATGGTTTCTATTAGCTTTTGATGATATATATTTAATGAAATGCAACCACACGACTAAAATGAGCATGCAATATTAAATATATGATAATGAAAATATACTAAGCATGTAAAACTCATAAGAAACTTCTATAATAACTCATAAAACTACCATTAATGAAAGCTCACAAAAATAGGATCTTCATACAAAATGTGGAGATCTCAAATGCTCCATGCTTCATACAAGTTCTACATTGTATTAGAACTTGTACTCTACTCTACTCTACTAATATGATATGATAAGATATGATATGACTTAGATTTCTACTTGCTTACACAAATGCCAATATATAATGGGATGTGACTTTTGGCCTTCCATCTTCCTATGACTCTTCACCTTCCTATTCTATGGACTCATGTGCACATGGACTATGATACACATTTACATTATTGAATACTTTACACATTCTAATATTACCTGTGTATTTATTACATTGTATAAAGTAAATACTCAAACCCTAATCTAAATATGTACCCAAGGTGGTACATTGGCATGTACCAATTATGTAATATATTCCAATACCCCCTGTATTACATTATTTGGTTATTGAAGACTTTAGTCTTCAATATGGATCTTCATATTTCAAATTTTCTTCAAATTTATTAGGTTCTTCTTCTTATTTAATATGTAGATGGCCAAGTAGTCCAAAGTATTTTTGTCCTCTCATATTTCTCATTCTAAATCTTCTATTTCCTCGTCGACTTTTATGATATATAGATTTTTTATTTCCTACAATTTGTTCCTCAAAAAATTCATTAGTGTTGTTTTGAACTACAACAATATCTTGTGAAATCTCAATTGATTCTAGAGCATATATCATTTTGGATTTATCTTGTAGCTTCTATCTCATTTTTATTTATGATGAGACACTTATTGACTCCATTTATATATCTAATTTCAAACATCCTTTTGCTCTTTACCAATTTAGCTACTAAAACAAGATTTGATGTTAATATAGGAACATACATTACATCATGTAACAAAAGATTTGGAAATGATGTATTAGGTGTTAAACATCCATATTCATGTATAAGATAGGTTTTTCCATCTACAATTTTCAACCTAGGATTATTAATGACTTCAAGTCAATCAAATTATTGTAAATTTCCTGTCATGTGATGACTTGCACTAGAATTAATAAACCAAATGTCTTTTCCCTTTTTACTTATAGAATTATTTGTGCTTGAAGTAATTTTGCATTTTTGATATGTAATATTGTATGGATTTGAATGTTAGAATAAGTGAATATTCTCTTAAGTTCTACTAGGATAGACACACTTGAGTTTCCACTCCTCCATGTGTCAGGTGAACTCTTAGTGGTGTCTTCATCAGACTTGATGAGTTGTTCCACTCCTCCATGTGTCAGGTGAACTCTCAATGGTGTCTTCATCAGACTTGATGAGTTTTTGTAATCCAATGGCTCTCAATGATCAACTTTTCTATTTATACAAAGTTGATCCCTGGAATAAATCAATCAGTTCTATTTTGTTTCTTCAAATATTGTAATGCTTTGTAGTTCTACTCTTGGGAATTCTAACATGGTATCAAAGCAGGGTAGATTCTGCTAGCATTCTCTCTTGAAGGAGGTTTCTCGAACTGGTTCTTAATCTCTTATTCTTTGCTTTTTTAAAGAAAGAGATTTTTTTTTCATATTGTAGTATGCTCATATATGCAATTTTTTAAAATATATTTGCTTATGGTAATACCTACTGGTTTATATAATTTTGTTTTACCATTGATGCAAATATTTCAAAATTTCTTTATTCACTACTTTGTGTATGCATATTGAAATTTTTTTTGCCTCTATAAAAATACTCCTTAACGAATGCAACTTGCTTTAAAATAATTAAAGCAACGTTGCATCCCATTCTAGGTGTTTTTTAATTTATATTATTTCTTCCCCTCTCGAACGCAACCATCACTGCGTTTCACTCAAGAAGGAAACTAATATAAATCAAACATTTTTTTTAGAGGCCCCCTATTTTTATTTGTCCTCCTACTTCGCCTACGTTTAAATTTTTTTTCCCTTAAATGCCAGCTCATTCGGCTTTCAATAGCCTTCACTGCGCATTTCATAATGTAGAAGGATAAGCGTTCGGTGTCCTTTTGCCCTCGTTGTGTATCTTCTAATGTGGAGGAAAGGGAAAAACCGTAGGCCCTTACTTTTGGTGGGCATTTAATTTTTTTTTATCTTACAATCTCAAATCGTTTTGTCTTCATAAATTTTAATTAATGTAAGGATCGCTCTCCGCGTCACCAATTAATGACTCTTGGTCTACCTACCTAGACCAACGTTCATAATTTTTTTTCCGAACGTGGCCTTTGGCTAGCGTTTTGCTATGGCGCGCCTTGAGACTGTGTCTCTCAATGGGCATTTCCCTCATTAATTTTTTATATTCTTCGAAGATCTTGAGATTTTAGGAAGCGTTCTACTCGAAGTTCGTCATATCTGTTTGTCCTTCGGTGCTCAAGAGGATCTTCTTTCCTCTTGTTATATAAACATCTTTCTAAGCTTAAAATCATAACTCTTTTGTATTCCTAATATTTTCTTTGGTAAAGCTTAGATTGATATTTCTTTGGGCCCATTTTATACTATTCCCTGTAAATCTCTGCAAGTATTTTTCTTAGGTTAGTGTGTGGTGAGATAATCTGTTCTGCAAGTGAAATATTCAGAAACACTCAAGTCACCGCATCCTCTCTTTGATGCCTTGCTCTCAGCATCTCCGATTCATCTTTTAAAGCTGGTTTGTGGCACAGTTGCTAAGGGAGACTCTCTACTTTGGCGTCACTCCTCTCAATGCCTCTTCAACGCGTCATATGGTAAGGTGTTATATGATTTTTTAAAATAACATTTTTCTTATCCAGTGCAGATATAGAAGGAGTCTCATTTTTCTTGGACGCCACCATTGGTGTGGTGAACGTAGATGCCACCCTTCCTTATATCCAGTGCAGATATAGGAGTCTCATTTTTCCTGGACACCACCATTGGAGCGGTGAACGTAGATGCCACCCTTCCTCATTGCTTGTTCATTGAAAGGTGCTTTGTGGACCCTTACTCGTTGCCTTTCAAGATGTTTTTTTCGTTGCATCCTCTGTCTGACATCAACCCCTTTAATTTAAGCTATAATATATATTTTTTTATATATTGTAGCAAGAAAAAAAAGCATTTCATTCCCTTTCCTTTTCGGATTTTTCTTCGCCCGAAAATCAAAGGAGAATTGTAAAACTTTTAATAAAAAAATTTCTGTGGGGGGTTTATAGGTGCCTTTTGCACCTATACTAAGTTTAGGGGGGTGTCATTGCGTCACTTTTTGCCTTCTTTTGCCTTCTTTACTTTCATTCTTAAGTTGGTAATATTAATTTTGTTTATATATCTTGCTTAATATTAAAAAGGTGTTGATTAAATCTTCAATCCTTAATTAAAGAAATTACTAAAATATTTTTTTACTATTTCTTTATTTCATTAAGCAAACTTTTATATTAACAACTTAAATTCTCTATTTTCCAAACATCTTTAATATTTTATAGAGATATTTTAGTGAATGAAAAATCTTTCCTTTCAAAACAGTCTCTATATTAATTAACTTTTTTGGAATCAATTTGTTACATATAGTCAGCTTAAATGAAATAAAAGGGTATTCAATCCAATCCTTACATAATAAAGAATAAATAAAATATATCTATTCTTTCTTTATTATTTCATTAAGCAATTAAAAATCTTTATGTGTTCAATTTATTATTGTTGACAAAGAGTATATTTTAATTATCTATTTAAAAGCATTATTTCTCATTCTAAACTTCCTAAGAAGAACAAATAATTCATATCACCACTCACCTTATTGTACATACTATTTAACTTATAGTTTCCCTCAAGTAAGGGCGAGTTATTTGGTAACCAATACAGGCCTGGTTGATATTCACCTATGTTCCAAGTATCATATCTAATCAAATACTTATAGTTTCCCTCTAGTCAGGGTGGGTATTTGAGAAGAAAATATATATAGGCCTGGCATATTTGTTCTCTTAACCATAATTAATATCAAATTTACTCAAAATACTTATAGTTTCCCTCTCGTTAGGGTGGGTATTTATTGAGTTATTTGGTGTTTCCTAAAAGCTTTGGCATATTTATCTCATTAACCTCATTAAATATCAAATAACCTCAAAATTACTTATAGTTTCCCTCTCGTTAGGGTGGGTATTTTTGAGCAATTTGGTATTTTTTATAGGCTTTTGTTGACTAATATCCATTGCATTCTCTAAATTAAAGTTAAAGGGGGGACCTTTGGGTTAACTTCAAAATGAATTCAATGAATACAATTGATCCTCTCACTCCTCACAACTTCCATACATGGAAACCCAAAATTTTAAATCTCATTTCTCATAAAGGGCTCACACACCTATTAGAAGAAAAACAACCTGAGTTCGAAAAATAATATGAAATATTTGTTCACAAAGATAAAATGTATGAAACAATGGGTATTATAAGCTCTAATGTGCATGAAAGTTTGTGGTTTCACATTGTAGATTGTAAAACTCCTTATGAAAGTTGGGAGAAACTAAAGACCTTGTTTGGGAAAGTAGATCAAATAAGATCAATGCAACTAGAAGCATAATTAACAACTCTATCTCCTGAGGACTTCAACAATATTATTGAGTTCCTCACCAAATTCAAAGAGGTCCTCAGTCAATACAAAAGCAGTGGGAAGACTAATACTGAAGAAGAATGCATTTATCTAATACTTTCTAAACTAAATGGTGTATTTAAAATCTATGCTACCACCTTTCTATCTACCAAAGAACTTAGGTCTACTTCCTAAAATATAAAAGTGATGTTCTATCCCACTTCAAAGTCTTCAAAGCCTTAGTTGAAAATCAGGCCTCTTGCAATATCAAGCAAATTCACATAGATAATGGGGGGGAATACTGTAGTAATGAGTTCTCCATATTTCTATCAAATCATGGCATCATTCATAAGCATTCTATCTCCCATAATCCTTAGCAAAATGGCATTGCAGAAAGAAAAAACCGAACATTAAAGGAAATGGCAAATTGTATGCTCCATTCAAGAGATCTTCCAAATTTTTTGGGAAGAAGCTATTAACTGTGCCAATTATATTCAAAATCGCACACCTCATAAAGCTCTTGATAATTTAACTCTTGAAGAAGCATGGAATGGTTCAAAACCATATGTTTCCTTCTTCAATATTTTTGGGTGTACTACTTGGGTGCACATCCCAAAGAAGAAAAGGAAGGCTCTAGATAAGAAAAGCAGAAATCTCATCTTTGTTGGTTATTGTGAGGAAATGAAAGCATATAGGCTCCTTGATCCCTCAACTCATGAGGTATTTTTCATAGGAATGTCCAATTTGATGAAACATTCCCTCAGAAATATCCTCAACTCTCCTCTTCCTCCATTGAGCCTTCTCCTATAATAGAACCTCAATATTATGAAGAACCAACTCTAGAGGTTAACTTAGAGATTGATAATCAAGATGAGGAACCTGTAACTCCAACTCAATGTCTTTCCACTCCTACTCCTTCCACTATGCCAAAATGGGCCCACACCATTGTTAAAGAAGCTACTCCTTACATCCAAAATCTTCCATCATCCAGATCAACCAACTCCATAGGCACTGGTCTTGTTTTTCAGTCTATTTCCTCTGATCCTCAGTCCTTCAAAGAAGCAACTAGTATTAAAGAATGGGATGATGCCATGGAAAATGAATTCTCTTCCTTAATCAAAAACAAAACTTGGGATTTAGTTCCCTTGCCTAAAGGAAGGAAATTAGTTTGTTGTAAATGGATTTACAGAACAAAGTATGGTCCTAATGGAGAAATTGACAAACACAAATCTCGCCTAGTAGCCAAAGGTTTCTCTCAAATTGAAGGAATTGATTATGCTGAAACCTTTGCTCCAGTTGCTAAAATGGATTCTATAAGACTAGTTCTTGCTCTGGTTGCTTCCCAAAAGTGGTATGTCTTTCAAATGGATGTAAAAAGTGCTTTCTTACATGGGGATTTAAAGGAAGATATATACATGGAACAACCTGCTGGTTTCACTCAAGACTCCTCTCTTGTTTGTAGGCTAAACAAGTCTCTCTATGGCCTCAAACAAGCTCCTAGAGCTTGGTATGAAAATATGGACTCCTTCCTTCTTTTCGTAGGTTTTTCTCATTGTGATTCTGATAACACAGTCTACATTTGGAGAGATGAAGGAAAAATCACCATTCTTGTTTTATATGTTGATGATATTCTAATCACTGGTAGTACCTTCAATCACATTCAGACTATAAAAGACTCCCTCTCTAAAAAATTTGATATGGCTAATCTAGGTTTAGCTCATTACTTCCTTGGGATCCAAATAAATCAAAAAAATGCAGGTATTTCATTGTGTCAACAAAAATACACTCTAGATCTTCTTTAGAGGTTTAAAATATCAGATTGTAAACCTTCTCCTACACCTTTTCAATCTGGCATAAATCTAAGTACTTCCTGCTCATCCCCTCTATGTGATGCAACTCTATACCGTCAGCTTGTAGGGAGTCTGTTATACCTTACTCATACTCGTCCAGATATCTCATATGATTTTGGCCTCATATCTAGATTCTCCCATCAACCTCACTTCAGTCATTGGCAAGCAACAAAAATAATCCTCCACTACTTGCAAGGAACTACTCAATTTGGGCTCTTATATAAGGGAAAATCCATGGATATCATTGGCTACATAGATTCAGATTGGGCAGGTTCATTAGAAGATAGATGTTCAACTTTTGGCTATGTCTTTTGTCTTGGTTCTTCACCAATAGCCTGGTTATGCAAAAAATAACAAGCAGTAGCCTTATCATCTACAGAGGTAGAATACAGGGCAGTAGTTTTAGCAAGTCAGGAAGCTCTTTGGCTTCATCAAATTCTAAGGGAATTTGGTTTGTCCCATGACAAACCTATAACTCTTTGGTGTGACAATCAGAGCACAATTCACATTGCACGAAATCCATTTGAGCATCAGCGCACCAAGCACATTGAGATACATATGCACTTCATTCGACAACACATTCAGAATGGGGACATATACTTGGACTATATTCCAACTGAGGAGCAAATTGCAGACATCTTCACCAAGTCATTTCCTTCTTCATGTTACATATAGTTGTGAGAGAAACTTGGAGTAATACAACTGCATTGACACAGAGGTCTTCCACATCTCCTTTTACTATTGTATTCTTTGGAGGATGGTTTTTTCCCTTGTGGTTTTCTTTCATCATCTCTCCAAAAGTATATATTTTTCATGAGTACCTAATCAGGCCAAGTTGTTGGGACTCATTCTTTTTTTGTGTTGAGAGGAAAATCTTCACCATCCGAAGACATGCCTCTATCTTGGATATTTTTCTTGTAATAGATGGTTTTTCCCCAAGGGGTTTTTTCACCATATATATATTGTAAATGAGTACCTCATCAGGCCATGTTGTCGGGACTCATCCTTTTATTGTTTTAAGAGGACAATCTTTGCCATCCGAATACAAGCCTCTTCCTTATTTATTTTTTTATTTATGGCTTTTCCCATTTGGGTTTTTACCATCTCTTTAGAAAAGAAATCATTGTACATGAGTACCTCATCAAGCCTTGTTTTTAGGACTCATTTGTACAAACCACCCCTAGTATCACTTAAGGGGGGGTGTTAGAATAAGTGAATATTCTCTTAAGTTCTACTAGGATAGACACACTTGAGTTTCCACTCCTCCATGTGTCAGGTGAACTCTCAATGGTGTCTTCATCAGACTTGATGAGTTGTTCCACTCCTCCATGTGTCAGGTGAACTCTCAGTGGTGTCTTCATCAGACTTGATGAGTTGTTGTAATCCAATGACTCTCAATGATCAACTTTGCTATTTATACAAAGTTGATCCCTGGAATAAATCAATCAGTTCTATTTTGTTTCTTCAAATCTTGTAATGCTTTGTAGTTCTACTCTTGGGAATTCTAACATTGAATAGTATATCTTGTGATGATATGTTCCTCTTGCTAACTTATCCATATTAAAAAATGAGTCTTGTTGTTGTATTCCTTATGTCATATCTTCAAATTCTAAGTTGAATTTAAGTTTATGATCAAATTCTAACTTTCAGTTCTTCAAATCTTGTAGTATATCTTGTTTTCCTAATGTTTGGAGAATGACCAAACAATAGTCAAATATCTAGGTAGAATTCCTTTTAGCTCCCTAGTATTTCGAATGTAAAAGATCAAATTTGATACAATCTTTTCAATTCTAAATTTTGTAGAATACCTTGTATCTCCCAAATATTTTGAATATAAAATGGTTTTGATAAAGTACTTAGCTTTCTTAGTTTTTCGTTTGAGTTGAATCCCTTTTGTCTCCCTAATGTTCAACTACTATTCTTCACCTTATTTCTCTTTAGTTATGAATACAAAGCTAAGGATAATTTTAATGCAATTTTAATTGGTAAAATTATCTAACTTTAAGATCTTTAAGTTGGATCCTTGTGTCTCATTAATTTGAGCAAGAGACTAATTCCATCGTAGTCTTTAAAAAAATTTAAAAATCTCTATTTATATTTATGTCTCTCAATTTTCAATAATATGGTTTCTAAATTTCAAGAGACTAAGTTGGTGTTGAACTCCTTATAACTCCCTAATTAGAAATTTAGAAAATAAGGATATTTGCAAATTTAATATTTCAATTTCTATGTAGAAGTCCTTATGCCTCCATGTCAAATTATTTACAAATATTTTATGCTTGAATTTCAAAATAAAGTAAATCCAAAAGCTTTCAAATTAAATCCTCCTTACTTCAAAAATATTTCAAATCATTTAATAAATTATCTATGGTTATAGTTCATCAATGCAATTCCTTATATCTCCATTCATCTAATTAATTTCCAAGCATAATAGATTTTCTAAGATTAACGTTAGAATTAAAATTCCTTATACCTCCTTGACCTTTATGGAAAAGGCAAATTGATTTAAATATTTTATGTATCTTATTTATTATAGCATGCTACATATTTGGTTTGTTTCTCCTATGACTTCTTTTCCCTACATCTTGCACTCTAATTTAGGTGTTGTCCATTTTCCAGACTTCAATACAAAATGATGCACTTTTAATGTTCTTCCTTATGGAACTCTCTAAGACTCTAACTGTCCACCTAATTCTGGCTAGTTTCTCTTACTTTTAAATCTATTTTTCTCCCTTCACTTGCATTACATTCTTATTTTTTGAATAGGCTTGTATGACTTGTCTTTCATGCAAAGAAGATGTTTCACTTTCCTTAGAGTTACCTTCTACACTGTGACACTTGGAAATGTATCTCTGTACTCCTCTTATGACTATATTCTATCCTTCAAAGTGGTGGCACTTTCTCTTATTTGTAACTCTTCCTCTATTCTTCTTTGCTCGGTAACACATGACCTCATTTATGCAGCATGTTTTCTTTAATTTGTAATGCTTCTTTACTACCTTAGCTTGGTAACATATTGCTTTTCCTCTACACCTGGAAATAATTTTTTTATTCCTTGAACACCCCTAATTTCAGCTCCTCTATACTCAATATCTTCGTAACAACAAATGGTATTAGGTTTTCTCTCAACGACTTATTATTTTTTATATTCTCCACTTCTTTGTAACATTGCTCGCTCTTGGCTTTGGTGGCTCCTCCTTCAATATGGTGGTACTTCAACTCCCTAGTGGCATTATGGTGGTGCTAATGGCACTTTTATTCCTTCATTTGTGGTGCTATCCTAAAAATATTTTGTTGATGCTTTGTTGGTTACTATCTCATGAACCCTGGGTGGTGCTTTGATGGTTGGCTTGTTTGACTCAACTCTTCACTCAGATTTACACTTCACAAAGAAGTATACTCTCAAATATAATCCCTTCTTCAATTTTAGATGCTCTAAATACCCAGCTTTGGCTTCTTCTTTTTAATATAAACTCTTTTTACATTTTTTTATCAAACTTTATGTTGCCTTCCTTATAAACTCTACCATTTTTTGAGCTCCTTAAGTGGAGCTATGACATTGGAACTTCATCTTAGTGGCTTGTTGGTGGCTCTTCCTTGGGCTGTGGTGGCTCTTCCAACTCGGTGGTTCCCTTGGTGTCTTTAGACACTCTAAAATTTGCTCTATTTTGAGCCCTTATTTGGTCTTCTATTTGCTTAGTAAATATACCCTTATTTGGTTTCTTTTCACTTCAATAAATATGCACTTTTATAAGCTTGTAAAGAACAACATTTAATACTAATATTGTTTCCTCCTTATTTCTCCTTTTCAAGCAAACTCTAACTTTGATCTTTGTTATTTTATTTTTTCAAATTTTAGGACAAGAATGCTACCACCTTCCTTTTCTATAAGACTCTCTATTTCAAATTCCTTTTTCTAAATTTAATAAACCTAATAAGGTTCTTTTATAATAAAATAATGTGAACGTTCAAATAATGAACCTTTATAGCACCAATATTGCATACCTTTTGGTCTCCTTTTGTAGCTAGTCTTCTTGGTGATTTGGTTCACCTATTTTCTACCCTAAATTTGTAAAAATTTTAGCTCTCCTTTCTACTCAATTGCTGCCTCAAACTTATCAATTTTGCAGCTTCAATTCCTTGTGCTTTGCTGCCCTAAAATTGTCAATATTATAGCTCTGATTGTTGCCTTCTTTCTATCCAAAACTTCTTTAATTTGCAGCTTCCAATGCAGCCAATTCCTCCTTTGTTTTTCTATTCAAAAGCCTCTCTAATCTACCTCAAAAATATTCAAAATACAACTCTCTTTTCTCCTTCTAATGCTGCCAAAATTTGTAGTCCTAATCTCTTAATTTGTTGCTCCAAAACTCTGATTTCTTCTCCTTTATATTGTTATCCAATAATATCCTCTATATCCTTCAAATTACTACCTTATTTTTCTATCAAGCCTTCCTTCAATTGGCTATTCAAAGGCACTTCAAAATATTCTCCAAATCGTAGCTTTATGTCACCTTCAATTTTTTGTCCTATGACCCTTCAACTTCTACCTTGAAAATCAGAAATCTTCTCCTTTGTAAATCAACCTTCAAATTCTTTATGGTTGTCTTCAAAACTATCAAATATGGTGGTCGATTCTATCTTCTTTCTCCTCCAATATTCTTATTGAATTTTGGCTTCAAATCTAGCCTCTTTCACTGGCCTCTTTCTAGAGAATTTGAATGTCTTAAGATCTTCAGGAATCCATTTTAAAATTTGACAAACTTCTTATCAAATCCTTTTTGCTTTTGGGTTTGTTATCAAATGTCAACAATTATCTCGAATTCTTCTTTTCAGGGTCTACTCCTTGCAATATTCTACCTTGATCTTTCTTCAAATCTCCTCCAATGGTAACTTCTTCAAGTTTTCAATAGGGCTTCTCTAGACTTCTTCTTTCTCCTTTCAAGTTTTATTGAGACTTTCTTCTCTTGGGTCTTAAAATTTGAAAATTTTCAATATGAATTTTTCTAGTCCTTTTGTATCTTTAATCTATAATCTTCTATCTTCCAAATTTGGAAGTTCTTCAATGAGACCTCCTTCTTGGGTCTCCAATATTATACCTTCAATCTCCAATGGGACCTTCTTTCTTGGACCTCCTTTATCTTCAATATTTAATCTCCAATGGGGCCTTATTTCTTGGACATACTTAATATTCAATATCTACTTTTTTCAACAAATAATTAATCCTTACACGAGGAAAGCACATATATTTTCAAGCAATCGAATATGAAATTATTCTCTATCCATTATAGGAAGCTCCTAAACTTTTTAGAACTAATTTTCTACAACAAAAACTTAGATAGTAGAAATAAAATACATGCAAATATATATATCTCTATAAATCAATAATCTTCACTAGTTATCCTTCAATCTAGTAGAAAGAGATATATGTTGAGTCCTAGTCTTCACGAGTTTTCCTGGAACCTTGTGGAAAGACTCTATCCAAAAATCAATTTTAGAAATTCTAAAAATGAGATCTCCCTATCTCCTCTCAATCTCTCTTGTGGCTCTCTCTATCTCCTATCAATATACCTTGTGCTCTACTACCATTGTTAGCTTTTGATGATATAAATTTAATGAAATGCAACCACAAGGACTAAAATAAGCATGCAATACTAAATATATGATAGTGGAAATATACTAAGTAGGTAAAAATCATATGAAACTTCTGGAATATCTCATAAAACTGCCATGAATGAAAGATCACAAAAATAGGATCTTCATACAAAATGTGGAGATCTTAAATACTCCATGCTTCATACAAGTTATACATTGTATCAAACTTGTACTCTACTCTACTCTACTAAGATGATATGATAAGATATGATATGAATTGGATCCCTACTTGCTCACAAAAATGCCAATATATAATGGGATGTGACTCTTGGCCTTCCATATTCTTATGAATCTTCACATTTCTATTCTATGGACTCATGTGCACATGGACTATGATGCACATTTACATTATTGAATACTTTGCACATTCTAATATTACTTCTGTATTCATTACATTGTATAAATTAAATACTTAAACCCTAATCTACGACAAACTCCTAATCTAAATATGTACCCAAGGTGGTACATTGGCATGTACCAAATAATGTAAAATATTCCAACAGTTTTAAAACCTGCAACTTTCTATTTACAAAGAATAGGTATTAACAATAGGGATGAATAGATGTTTTTAAATAGGTAATATCGATCTTAACATGTTTGCAACTATTGCCATGAAAATCAGCCAAAGTGTGTTAGGAGCATTAGGTTAGGTGTTTCAATAACCTTTTTGTTTTATCTATGGATTGATAATTTCATTCATCTTTTTTAGGATATGTACACATTGATCCTCAATGTAAGTTTTGGAGGCCTACTTCGTGCAAGGGCTTTAGGATATGGAACATCGAATTTCAATTCCCCTTGAGTGTGTGTGCATTATTTTATGGATGACATAAATATTTTGATTATTTTGGAATTTGACATGGAACCTTTGCATGCAACCAAACATCATATTTATTATTGTCATCTCAAAGTGTCTTAGTCGTTTGCAATGGTGGCCTAATGCACTTGGGTGTTTGTGACTTGCTTAAGTGACATAGTGGGAAGATTTTTGGGAAGTGAAAGTGTCTATGGGGTAACCTCCAAGATTTTTGCTAAGGATGGTTCCTTGTAAGATGTGATATTTGTGCACCTTCTTAAGTAACTTGTTGTCTTGCCTATGATGTGCCAAAGAAAAATGGAAAATAATAAATAAAACTAAACTTGCAAAAAATTAAAACCTAATTTACAGAGGAAATTCACCAAGATTTGAAAATATTCCTATGTATAATGAACTTGAATGAACACATTCATCGTATGCTAATAGCTAAAAATTGAACACAATTTCAATTTATACCCAAGAATACAAACACATAATAGAAGCAAAATTGGTCAAAAATCCCATATATGTATGTATGTATGTATATCAAAATATTATAAAGGTATGAGGACAATAAAGGTTCAATGCTCTTTAGCCCTATATCTTTCAATTTTGGCTTATACAAAATAAATGGGTGAAAGGAAGAGCATATGAGGCCACCTATTAGGCACAATCAGACAAATCCCAATGCTTTATAATGAATTGTATATGCCTATTTATAGATAAAATGAGGGGGGTTCTCCCACCTAAAATTGGCACAAGAAATCTGAAATACCATTTTTTATTTATGTCTGATATCCTTCTACCTTTAATAATCGACCACCTCAAGATCTTTGGATCTAGGACCATAAAGGCTAAAGGCTTTTGAGCCTTCAAATAGGTGGTTGTTGTTTCCATCATCAACTACCTCATCTAGGGATTACCCTTGGGAAGTGCGTGAGGGGTTTTTTGCAATTAATTATTTGCTTGGTTCGAGGCTTTAGGAATCAAGATTCTTTTGGCCACCTCCTACTATTCCAAAATGATATACCTATAGTAAAGTCACTTGTTTGGCCTAGGGTTTATTATAGCTAAAGGTAGAGGTATAAAATGGCCCTCATCGGATGCTATCATCATTGATATTGCCTCCTTCGATCAAAAAACTAGTGGGGATCCTTAGATCTATTTTTTAATGGTGTAGGTTGTCAAGGTAGGCTCGACCATGTGGTAGGAAGGTAGTTCAATCACCACATGTGTAACTACAACAGGGTGATTGGCCTTAGTCAACTTTGGTAGCCCCTTTGGCCAATGGTAAAACTCTTTGTATTATCTCTATGTTGTTTCTTTCATTTGCAGGTGACTATTATTTTTACCACATATCTAAATCCTAATTGGTAGGGTTTTTCCCTTACATTGACTTCTCATTGTGTAGAAAAGTACAAGCTATCGGATGAAAGATCAAGAGCTCGCATGACTTTAGTGACCTTCAATTGCTTATATTTGGCAGAAAAAGAGCATTGATTATGGATGGGATATCAGACGACCAACATGGTTCCAATGATTGTCTACCCATTCTTTGTGCATTGAAGCTAGCACTTGCCCCTTTTATTCAAAAGTAAGTGCCACCTTTAGGGACCCTTTCATTGAGGAGATTCTTTAGAGTGAGACAAAGTGTAGAGAAACCTCCCTATAGTTTTGGTGAATATCAAGGGATATTTGGCTTGCTAAATATGGGTAATCCAAGAAAATTTATGCCTTTATCTATGGACATGGGGTCAAAAATAGAGAAAGCAAAAAATAGGAAAAACGGATTGCTAGAAGGAGATAAAAATGATAAAATAGATAAATAAGAAAGAGAGGAATGAGAATGGATTCTAAGAGGGATAGTGGGTTATTGAGGGTGAAGCTTTCTCATTAGGGCTCCAACCTCCTCCCATTATTCCTCATAGGGTAGCCCAGCTCTTTGGAACTAGTGATAGCATCTTTGAAGCTTTATGTAGTCATCATAGGAAGTCTTTCATTTTATGCATGACCTCCTATGCTTGCAATTCAAGTTCTACCAAAGGCTTGGTAGCATTTATTACATCTTCTATTATGAGGAGATCTAGTCATTTTCTAATCTATAATCTATTATCCTTATATAACTCCATCAATTATGCATGTTCTTGATTTAAAAGAAGCCTATTTTCAATTGCCCAAGGGGGGTTTAGACCTTTCTAAACCAAGAAGTCTATGTGACTCCTTAAATTGGTTATTTTCATGTCTAGGGAATTTATTTGGGTCTTGAATTCTTGCACAACTTTCTTCTTATTTAGTATGTACCATATCTTATACAATACTACTTCTTGATTGGGTATACTTATGACTGTAAACTCTTAGTCGATTGAGACAACAATCCATGACTAGTATCTCCTTGCCTTGGTAATCTTTTCAATAATTGTCATTAGGGTTTACTTGATATCTCGACCTATTTGTGTGCTTTTTTAAGAAGCCATGTTTATGAATTCAAATAGTCAATAAAATTGAGGCACAATCTTGGCTATATTATCCCGATACACAACAAAAACTCCCTTCAAAATTTTGATAAAAAAATTTTGCAAGGTATCTACACTTTTATTCCTCTTTGCCTCAAGATTCTTTTGGAAATTGGTTCTATTTGTAATGATTTTAGATTCCATGGTGGTGAGTCAATTGAACAAGTCATGGTTTTTATATCTCTTCTCTTCTAGGCAAGAATTCAATGCTTGGGTGCTCACAAGATGATCCATCTAGTTTTGAAGTCCTTTGACATTGAGCTATAAAATTTTTAGGGTTTTCTTCACCTCTTGCATTTTCTTCTCTCTTTGCTAGTCTCTCTTCAAAGGTTAGATAATCATAACTAATGACATTTTTAGCCTACTCCATTAGATTAACCTTATCCCTGGCCTTGTAATCCCAAAGTTTGACTCCTACCATGGCCACTTGGTAATATTGCCCTTGCATTTGCCCTTCTATATTAGATATTGTCAAGGTTAGGTGGGCAAAGTGGAGGATTTTGTCATAGAGGTAATACTATATCCAAAGTCCTCTTTCTCTAGGTCTCATCATCCTCTTGGCTTCTTTCCTCTAGGTGTATTGCATGATCTTCTCCTAGATATCTTTGATGCATTTGTCAATTGTGCCTAAAGGGTAGGGGGCATGAACGAAAACTAGAAGAATGGGTAAAGTAGAAATGGGTTAAGAGATAATAGGAAGGGATAAATACTCCCTAGCTAGAATGGATTATAGGTCAATGTGCGATGTGGTTAGGTCAAATTCTAGGGAGTGAGGACTCTAGGGGTTGGAAGTAGAGGTTCCATGGGAGTGGAAATTATCATCGAGGCTATGAGGGAAGTAGCAACTAGCGTGGCTATGATAGTGTACATTTGGGACAATGGGACTAACAACATGGGTGGTTTGGGAGGTTTTTGTGTTGGCTTTTAAACCTAAATATCCCAAAATATCATATGTCCCAAAGTAAATAAACTAACAATATTATAGGTCAAAATATCAATAATCAATAGTAGAATTATAAATGTGAGAAATAAAATGTATATCTATGCAAATATAATAATGAAATAACATTCACTTGTAATATCAAATATGCATCTAAAATGGACAAAATCATTCATCTACATGCATGAAGAAAACTTACAATATAAATTGCTCAAAAAAATTGTACACAAGCTTTATTATAAATGCTTGCTATGTGGTGATAATTACAAACCATTTTCCCTTACATTATATGGAGCTTTATCTCCATAATATAGCTATAGTAATGTGACTCTTCAATACTTGTCTATTACAATCCTCACATATTTGGTAGATGTAACCATTTTTATTCTTAACCTTTGGCTTATCATCTTGCCAATTGTATACTAGACTCTTCACTCTCTTCTTATATGCATCCTTGACTCTATGAAAATTTCACACTTATACATGATTCTTACTCTCCTACATGCACTCCTAATATAAGACACTTGTGCACATCTTCACTTTACATATTTGCACACTTAAATACAAGACACTTGTTTACATACTCTCAATACACATTTGCACTCTTACTTACATGACACTTGTGCATATCTTGCACATTGAAAATTACATAAAAGGGTAAAAGGGAAATATAAATCACTCATATAGGTATATAATCAACCTTAATCTATTACATATTTGCATTTTTATCATGAAGGTACCATGGGGGTACATTAGCATGTACCAAATAATGTAATATTCTCCAATATCCCCCTATATTACATTATTTGGTTATTGAAGACTTTAGTATTTAATATTTGTCTTCCATATTCAATATGCTTCCTTTATATTTTTGTCTTGAGTCTTCAAAATACAATCCTTCTTGATATCCTTCAAGTTCTTATCTTGACACTTGCTTTTGATCTGTATCTCTTTTAACTTTCTTCCTCTTTACTTTTTTGATCTTCTTCTTATGTTTATTTATTTTATTATTTTCCTTAGCTCATATTTTCTTAATATTTAGTGGTGATATACCTGATTATGTGCCTTATAAACAAAGATTTAGTAAATCATCACAATAATACATCTTATATTTCAATGATTCCTTATTGAAGCTAACATAAGCTTCATTCAAGCCATATGTGTCACAATTTACATTCTTCTTATTTTATATTTTTCCTTGAAAGATCTCAAAGGTAAGTAGTTACAAGTACATCATTAAGTATTTTATGAGGAAAACACAATGGTTTTTTATGAATTCCACCATGTTCTAAATTTTTTTCATGAAAATAACTTATAAGTGTTGTGAACTTTTTGTCTTTGTCAGAGAAATAAAGATAGTTTTTCTTTTAAATCATTTGATATTTGCTTCTTTCCATCAAAGTCATCTATTAAGTTTTGAGAATAAAAATTTAACTTGTTCATCATTTCTTCACTATCTTCACTGAATGTATTTCTAATAATTTCTTCCATGATATGCAATTCAATGATTTAATTTTTTTGAAGTTGTAATCCTTATATCTCCAAAATTGATAAATTGCAATTTCAAATTCTTCTCAATAATCTTTCAACTAAAAAATTTTCTATACCTTTGATGTAGTAATCCTTTTAACTCCCTATTAAATTTGCAAAATTTCAAAAATTCTTCTAATTTCAACTTTTCTCAAAATTTAAAGAATTTAATAAAATCTTTAATAACTTCAAAAAACTTGAAAAACAAATATTAAAATTTAAATTCTTCAAATAACTTCAAATCTAAAACTTTATAAAATAAAATAAAATAAACCTTTAAATCTTATTTGAAGTATAAAACCTTATCACTCCATACTTTAATATTAAAAACTCAAAAATTAAAAATTTGAAATATTAATTTTAAACTATAGTAGAAAACCTTATATCTCCTTCTAATAATCAAATCATAAAAACCTTATAACTCCTCCTAAATATTATAACAAAAAAATCACCCCTTATAGCAATTAACTTATAATTCCAATTAATTAAAGCACCTAAACTTAGGTCTTTAATTATGTATTAAAGGTAATAATACTTACCTTATTTACCACCTTGTTGACTTTCCTTTTCAACCTTCCTTGCTTGCATACTTTTTCAACCTTGCTAGCTTGCATTAACATATTTGAAGATTGTGTTAATGTATCTAAAGATCAACCTAATGCTTTAAATATATTTTTAAAGCATACCTGACTCAATCCTAATTCCACTTGTTAATATGCATGTTAGAAATTGTATGTTTCAAATGTAATTTCAAAGTGTGAAATGAATGTTTTCTTGATAATATTGGCTTATGTTTTTCTTCCATGAATATTGAGTATCTACTTAGATATGTTATTTTTGTTGGTCTCGTATCTCTTCATGCTCTTCACTATGAATCAAAAATTTCTTGGAATAGCAAATGTTGCTCTCCCAAACTCTCTTCATGTTCTTCTTTGTGAAGAAGATGTTGATATTTTGGTCTCTCTTCACATTCTTTGCTATGGAGATGTTGCTCTCTTAGTCTCTCTCTTCATGTTCTCTTTGAATATGTTCTTCATGTTCTTCTCAATGAAGAAGACATTACTTATGCCAATGGATGAGTTGTTGGATATAAATCGATAGCTTCTTCTATCCTATGATCTTTGGATGCTTCTTTTGATTGCTTGATTTCTAGTGCTTTATTTCAATATATTTTTTGAGTGAATATCACTCAAGTCATCATCAAAATAATTCTCAAAATCTTGTTGTATATAATGTTGTAGAGGGCATTTTATTCCTTATCCAGTACTTACTATGAATAATCTTCTATTTTATCTACTTTGCTAGCGATGATACTTTAGATGGTGCTCAACTTCCTATGTTTATGTTTCCTCTGATAGTAGTGCTTTAGATGGTGCTCAAATCCCTATGTCTATTTTTCTTATTAATAGTATTTTAAATGGCACTCAAATCATATATGGTTTTACTTTTCTAGTGGTGCTTTACATTGTGATCAGATACCTGTCTATCTTCCTCTACACTTAGTACAATGCTCATATACCTATTCAATATTCCTCAGGTGATGCTTAGAAAAATGCTTGAATACCTATCCAATATTCCTCTGATAACACTTAGGAAAGTGCTTGAATACCTATCCAATATTTTTCTTAGGACAATGCTTGAATACCTATATAATATTTAACATGTTTTTTTCAGAATAGTGCTCTTAGGATTTAGAATAATATTGTGTAGTGATGGCTCTTAGATTCTTATACTGATAGCACTTCTTTGATAGATTTTTTGCCTATCTTAAGGGCTCTTTTGAATGCCTTCTTATACTTTACTGAATCAAATACCAAGACCAAAATATAAGTATAATTTCTAGTCAGCCTTATCTTTTTGGTTAATTGATTAACCAAAATTCTTCTCTATGCCTCTATATACTTTATCTCAGGAGGCTTATTCTCTGTACTTATCAGTACTATATTTATCTATTCTTTGGAAGCTTATACTACTTCTCAATATTTATACTCAAGAAGCTTTTAATTATTCTCAATCTCTTGGAATTTTGATGCTTCTCAATATCTAAAATCAATCTATGATGTCTTAGGTCACACCTAAGAACAATAATGATTCTCCTCCTTTCTAGAGAATCTAAAATCAATATCAGGGTGAGTATGAATGTTCCCTCACGTCCATATATCTTCTAATTTTGCTCTCTTAATCACTTCCAACTGAATCAAATTCAACCATCTTTTGAGTCGGCCCTTAACAAATCTTAGTTGTGTCCTAGTATTCACCGGTTTTTCTTGAACCAAGTGTAAAGACCGTAGCATCCAAATCAATGTGACTAATCTGTGTTCCCTCAATCTATATTCAATCAAAATTCTAAAAACAGAGTCCAAGTATTCACTACTTTCAAAGTGAACAAACTCTAATATAACTCTATAAAAAATAGATAGGGTTAAATGGTGGTGGCTCTGATACCATTATTGAATTTTAAGCCTAAATATCTCAAAATATTATAGATCCCAAATTAAATAAGCCAAAAATATTATAGGTCAAAATATCAATAATCAAGAGTAGAATTATATATGTGAGAAATCAAATGTATATCTAGGCCAATATAATAATAAAATAACATTCACTTATAATATCAAATATGAATATAAAATGACCAAAATTATTCATGTACATGCATGAAGAAAACTTACAATATAAATTGCTCAAAAATATGTATACAATATTTATTATCAATGCTTGCTATGTGGTGATTGTTGCAAACTATTTTTCCTTACATTGTATGGATCTTTATCTCCATAATATAGCCATAGTAATGTGACTCTTCAATACTTGTCTATTACACTCCTCACATATCTAGGAGATGTGACATTTCCTATTATTGACCTTTGGCTTATCATCTTGCCACTTGTATACTAGACTCTTCACTCTCTTATTACATGCATACTTGACTCTATGACACTTGCACACTTCTACATGATTCTTACTCTCCTACATGCACTCCTAATATAAGATACTTGTGCACATTCTCTCAATACACACTTGCACTCTTACTTACATGACACTTGTGCATATCCTACACATTGACACTTATATAAAAGGAAAATATAAATCACTCATCTAAACTATAGACTCAACCCTAATCTATTACATATTTACATTTGTACCATGAAGGTACCATGGGAGTATATTAGCATGTACCAAATAATGTAATATTCTCCAACATGTTGGATAACAACTAGAATAGAAAGAGTCTACATGGTGGTCCTATGGGGAAAAGTGGGGGTTCAAAATTCTCTAGGCTCTGGCATGGATTCTTCTATTTGTATGACTTCCTTTGTTGTCACCTCTTCTTCTCTAGTCACCTAGGTAATCATCCAGCCTATTATCTCCTCATTACTTTTTCCCACATAGTCATCTCTTGTGTCCAAGTGCTCTTCATTATATTTCTCACTGAAATATTTATCCTCATTAGTCTGGCTAAAATTTGACCAAGTATTTCCAATATTCTATTGAAATTCCCACCAGGCCTTGATATTTTCATCCTTCCATTGTTGACCTTTCAAAAATTTAACTTACATGCATGGATTTGGCATTTTGGGTCTACCTTGCACTTCTTTTGATATAAGGTCTTATAAGACCTCTCTTTTGTCATTGGTACTTGCTCTAGGACTAGCTTCAACCATGGTGTGTTTGCTTTATTGACTGGGTTCCTAAGGGTCTCTATATTTGGCCTAGGTTCATACATGAACTCAACCAAATTTTTTATGCTTATGATCTAGGCAAAAAACATTTCCTTTGAGTTATACTTCTATTCCCCTAGCATTATTTTAAGCTTTAGGTTTCTTAGTTTTTTTCCAAGACATTGAAGACCTTCCTTTTCACCATGATGATTCTTCCAAAACTAAAGGGGAGTTTATAAAAGCTTATCTTGTTCATTCTACTTCCATAAGAAGCATCAATGGAATCCAATTGCCTAAGAACCTCCAATGCAAAAACATGTTCTGATACATACTTGAAAAACCAATAGACAAGCTTACTAAAATTGTGCATCCTAATGAGGGTGGCATTCTCTCTAAAGAACCAATCCTCTTGGTGTTTGTCATATAAAAAATCTAGGCAGACAATTGAGAGGTATTTAAGATTTTGTCCACTTAGGACCACCAACGTGGAGGCTACAAAATTTTCCACAAATCCATAGTAGGATGAGGATCCTTTCAATCCTTTTGTCCAAAATTATATGGGACAAGCATGACTGTGTTCATATACTAGTCTTATGACCAACCCAATATATGTGCCTATATTTTGAAATAGAATCAAAAGTAATAGGAATATAGAGAACCTAAATATTTTGGTTTCTTAGAACCAAGAAAACCCTTCATGGATCTTCTCACTTATATAGTATTTGAAATCAAAGACCAATCTCTCTTTTTTGGGCATATGTCTCATTTTTTATAATACTCTGAGCTATGTTGGAAACAATTTTTTGTCTTCTTTCAACCCAAAATGAATGCCAACATTCTTGTGGTATACCTATAATTTTCCCTTGAATTATTGAGATTTAAGGGTAAATTTGGAAGCTTATTGTCCTTAGTGTTGTAAAACTCAACAATAATTTCTTAGGTAACATTGAGCCTACCTATCTCCATCATCATCATCTATGGAATTAGGTGAGAATGGATAACAAGCCTAAATCCCCCATTAGATGATCATATCTCTCAATTTTGGGTGTTGTAATTTTTTATGCATGTATATATCACTTCATAGTAGTTATGCACATCATATACTAGGTACTAGGCCAACGTGTTACTCTAAATTGGATCCCTAAAGGACTTAAGACCGCTCTGGTTGAATCTCTGCCATGCCCATTCTCTTAGGTATCTAGTTTGCTTGGATAGCTTAGATTTTGTTACTTATTCTACCATGTTTTTACAAGATTATGATTGGCAATCTAGGGTTTGCATGCTTGTATTCCTTAGTCTAATTTGTAAGGAGAAGCATATATTGAAGTGGGGAAGGGTATGGCTTCGATTTTAGGATTACAAGCATTGTTATTTCTCTTCTCCATAGCTCTCCAAATATTCTCACATAAGCAGGCTTGGTTTATATTTGATTTACTTGTGTTGTTGTGTTGCCTTGTGATCTTGAGACTCCTTGTTTTCTCAAAAAATGGGGAAGGCTTTGAAAACATAGAGTCTTACACTTATATGATTGGGAAATTGGTGTGTCTATTAGCCTTAAATTATCTCTACACATGAGAACCTTCCACTTCAAAAATCAATGAGAAATATTTATTGTCACTTTGACATTAATCTATTTATTTTTAAATGATTACCTACTCAGCCAAATCCATTGGAAAAAGACCATTACCACCTTTTTGAGTCAAAATTTCTTGTCTACAATGATTTGCTTCATTATCTATGAATGCATTGTGTGGTTGTTTGACTATGAGAGATTTGCACTTCTACTAATATGTTGGATAGCACAATTTTACCTATGTGAGGAATTTAAGAGGATGTTATCATTATTAGCCTTTAGTTCATCCTAAGTGAATTGATCATGTCTATAGTTGGTGTGAGAAGGAGACACTATTTTAATTGCTCGGGTAGTCTTGGGACCCTTTCTTTTGTCCAATAGCATGCTCTATGTAGTTTTGATGCACCTATAGGCAATCACCCATTTGTTAGAAATGTGTATCCTTCACCAAGATCTACCTCAATGATTTTAAATTTGGTGTATCCATTCTAGGTGTCATTCCTTCTAGCCTTGGGGAGTAGCTTCTTGGAGCTAGAAATTGTATCTTTCCTCCCAAGTGATAAGTATAATATTTTTTGTTCTCTGTTGGATCTAGATTGGGCTATGTGCCCTTATTAATACTATCTATTTATGGAGATATCTTGTTTGTGGTGGATCAACCACTTTTGATGTCCATGGATCACTTATATTTGGATAGTGAGCATTCCAACCTTTCCTCTATGGCTTTGTTTAGCGCACACTTGCCATGTATCTTATATTTTAGTGGTCTGATGATTTGTAATGTTCCACAAGATTATGATGTTCTGCATATGATAATCACCTCTTTATTAATCCTTGATCAAACATTATTTTTATATTGAATTATCATTGGGTAAGGTTTGATTTAACAATATTGGTCCATGCGTCACTATGTGAAAAAGGTGTTTTATTTTCCTTTCAACAACTGGATAGATGCCAAAGCTTAAAAAATTTCCATCTTAGCCTATGGACTTTGCATGAGATACCTTTCTAGTAGGCCAACATCCCTTTTCATGTTGGAATAGGACCTTGAATATCAAGCATAAACCATCTCCATGGGTATCATTGTAGTATTTTAACCTTGTGCTCTCCCCTATATATCAAACTTCTCTCTTTGTTTTTTCTTTATATATATTATATATACAAAGCATATACATTATAATTGTACTAACATATTACCCATTCCTGCTTGATCTATCACTTTTTTAGAATATAAACCCCATTTTTTGGTTGCCCACTACTCTAGGTGATAATTCAGGATGTATGAATAAACTTTGTTAACATATTAGTATAACCTAGATAGCTCCTCCTTGGCTACACAATTTTATTCCTCGCTTAGTCTAATGGAAGGCATTTTCTCCATGTGATGAATGTGGAGCAATTCTAAAAGGATTTTAAGCTTAGTGTAATACCTATTTTTTAGAAATATATGAGTTCAATATAAGAACAAATATACTCCAATATTGGTAGTGAAACATCGTGATAAACATATGCTAAATGTGACCAAAATTTTAGTTACCATGATGTCTTGATGTGTTGTGAGGTTAGGGTAAAGCCTAGAGTGCAAGGAGAAGATTCTACACTAGTCCAAATATTTGTACCAGAGTGCTATCTAGATGGATTACCCTATTGTTGACTTATTGATAGGTATATATACCAACCTAAGTGCATCTACTACTTTCTTGTGTATGACTAAAGTATTGGACCCAGAGTCTACCAGATAATTGTGTATCAATTTTTCTATAAATGAAGGTTAGATAAAGGGCATAGGCTTAGGTTTGCTTACTTTAGAGCTAGATATCTATAATATTATGAGTACCTTTTGCTTACCTAGTGCATTCTATTTTGTAGATCCTCCTTAAGGCATTTTATTTATTTAGGCATTGACATGATGTCCTAGAGAGGTATTGCCATGATAGATATTTTTAGATGGTTTACCACATTGAAGGATCTAGTGGAATAGGTTGTATGTGTGGTACTTGATGGTAGTGGAGGTCCAAAATTTTTAGCTAATTGAGGAATTCTTAAAAGTCGTACCATGTGCTACTTAGATTTTTTTGAACCATAATTTGCAATTATCAAGACAATATTGTCATTGGTACTTGATGAAGTTGGATAAGATACATTCCCAAAACCTCAATTGGTTTGTTTTGATGCCTAGGATCCACTTTATCATTCTTTTATTTCTCCTTAATCACATTCCTCTTAGATCTAGTTATGTGGTTTGATCATACCTATGGTCTTTTGGGATCTATGGAACCTGCTTTTTTTGATACTACATATACCTCTACCTCATCCTAATTCATTAGGATTTTCTCTAGAGATGGGAAGTTAGTCCTTGGATATAGGATTGATAGTTGGATGATAGGGTCTTGGTTCAATGCCTAAATATATATCTTTAGGTATGAGGTGAACTACTGGGCATGTAGGGTTTCACTAGTTGGTTGAGGATCATTTCTAGCATGGGATTCAGAGAGATAAACCTTAAGGATAGAACAATACCACATATTAGGATCTTCTATATAATTGTTTTGTGTGTGACTACATCCCTTATCATTTTGGGAGGAATCTATTGTAAAGGGATGGGTATAGGTACTATTTATTGACCCAAGGTTTGGGACTATCCAAAATCCCTATTAGGAAAAGGTAGACGTCCTTAATACCCATTCAATGAAGGTCGATAGCCTTGTTTTCCCTATTGGAAAGGAGGCTTTGAGTACTTTTTGTAAGGAAACCTTGAGGTATTTTGTTATCTTAAGAGTTGTAATCTCATTCGAGAGTGACCTCAACATATTCCTCATTTCATCCAACTTTAAGGAATAAGGGTTGGAATAGGCATGTGGTTAGGCTAAGAGAGAAGCTTGGAATTTTTCCAAGTTTGTAGTGGATGTAGGTTGATAAGCAGTGGATTGAACAACTAGAGTTGGTTGATAAAGGGTTTGTATGTAGGGAAACAATGGTAAGGAAGGCCTAGGGGCTAGTCTACATATCTAGATTAGGTCATTTTGGTATTGAATGGATATCCTGTAAGCTTATGAAAAGGAGTTACCTACCTTAGATTTGACCATCATGGCTATTTATAAATTAAATGCTTTCAAATAGTAGATAAATATCATACCAAGGGAGGCCTAAACTCATTTGGAATCCTTTTCCAAGTTTGTGGAATCAATCATTGAATTCATCCATTATCTCTACAGGTACCCTCTTGATGGTGGTTAGTTGTTCAATGAGGGACACATTGTTAGCCTTTTTTTAATCTATTTATTAGGAGGCCTGTGACCTAATCCTATTTTTTGGCCAAGCATGGGGTGAGGCTAATGTACCATTTTTGGACCTTTCCTCTAAAACAGGTATTTATCAGCCTCAAAGCCATAATTTTCTCCTTAAATTTTTCACTACAAACAATCTCACCATATGGTATAAATATTCCATCAAAGTAGTGGTATCTTCTCCTAAGAATTGGGGTAAGGACTTGAATTCCAAGGTAGGGATTAGATCCCATGTGACAAATGGAGCAGGTATAATCAAAAGGTCTTTATCATTTGATGCTAAAAATATTCTAGGAGGTTGGTTTAGTTTCTCTACCATGCTACATTGTTAGTTCCTTCTCCTCAATCTCTGGTTTAAATGTGGTACCAATTGTTATGAATTGGTTTTTGTAAACAACCTAGTTATAGGTCTCCCACTCATATATTTTTGGGTCCTCTCTTGGGGATGGAGTCACTAGGTGGGAATTTAAATTACCTTAATAGACCAAGAGATAGAGATCCCCACAAGAATATTTCTCTTATCTCTTTATCGAATGGCTTCTTTGGGGTATTCCTCTTAAATGGAGTTTCCAAGTGAATACTTCTAGGCTTCAATAAGAAAATTGACCAAGACCTTCACTAGAGTCTTGGAAAAATATTTCCTTTAGTTTTAAGGGGTAAAAGTGTTAAGTGTGTTGCACCAAGCAAGCAAATTTCAACTATTGTTACCTTAGAGTATTGTGGTCATTCACAACAATAACCTGACATGCTTGAGCATCCGTGCCTCACTTGAGTGACATAACAGGCATCTTCATGGAAAGTGAAAGCATCCATAGGAAAATCTCCAATATTTTTTTTGAGGCTATCTCCTCATCAAATGTGACCTTTGTGCACCTTCTTAAGTCTCTTGTTGTCTTGCCTATGATGTGCTAAAGAAAAAGGAAAAATAGAAAATAGAACTAAAACTTACAAACAATTAAAACCTAAGCTACGAAGGTGATGAACTAAGATCTAAAAATCTTACTATGTATAATGAACATGAATGAACACATTCATCACATGCTAATAAATTAATATCCAAGCATCCAAAAGCATAATAGAAGCATGATAGAGCAAAATTAGTCACAACTCCCATATATATCAAAATATTAGAAAGGCATGAGTTTAAAAAATATTTGATGTTCTTTAGCCCTATGACTCAAGGCTGGAGTTTGATTTATAAAAAATAAGGGGGGTAAAAGTAAGGTCATACAAGACTAGATATTAGGCATGAGAAGGCATATCCCAACACCTTACAATAAATTTTACACATCTATTTATAGGAAAAACTAAGGGGGGTTCTCTTGCCTAAAATTCATGTAGAAAATCTGGAATACCATATTTTAATTTCATTTAAAATTCTTCTATCTTCAATAGTTTTATGCCTCAAGATCTTTGAATTTGAGACCATAAATGCTTAAGGATTTTGACCCTTAAAATGGGTAGATATTGCTTCCATCAACTACCTCAACTAGGGATTCCCTTGAGAAGTTTGTGAAGGGTATTTTATAATTAATTTTCTATCTGGTTCAAGGATTTAGGAATCAATATCCTTCTAACCACCTCTTGCTCTCTTATAATGGTACACCTACAGTAATGTTGCTAGCTCAGCCTCGGATTCCTTGCAATAAAAGGTAGAGGTATGAAATGGTCCCCTTCAAATATTTTCATTGTCGAGATGACCTCTTTTGAATAGACAACTAGCAAGGCTCCTTAGGTTTGCTTATGATTGGTGTAGATTGTCAAGATAGGCTTGTTTGTATGGCAGGAAGCTAGTTTAGTGCCACATGCATTGCTACAATAGGTTGGTCCATCTTAGTCAAATCTAATGGTCCTTTTGACCAATGGTAAAACTCTTTGGAATATTTTTTTTATTGTTGATTCATTCACTAGTGACTGCTATGTTTGCATGTCTACATCCTCCTCATTGGCAAGCTTTTACCTCTTATTAACTTCTCATTATACAAAAATTGTGGCTTATCGAATGAAATATCATTCATTTCATATATAATGTCTAGGTACTAGGCCAATATGTTACTCTAAATTGGAGCCATAAAGGACTTAAGACTGCTCTGGTTGAATCTTTGCCATGCCCCTTCTCTTAGGTATCTAGTTTGCTTGGATAGCGTAGATTTTGTTACTTATTCTACCATGTTTTTACAAGATTATGATTGGCAATCTAGGGTGTGCATGCTAGTATTCCTTAGTCTAATATGTAATGATAAGCATATATTGAAGTGGGGAAGGGTATGGCTTCGATTTTAGGATTGTAAGAATTATTATTTCTCTTCTCCATAGCTCTCCAGATATTCTCAGATAAGCAAGCTTGGCTTATCTTTGATTTACTTGTGTTGTTGTGTTGCCTTGTGATCTTGAGACTTCTTATTTTCTTAAAAAATGGGGAAGGCTCTGAAAACATAGTCTTACTCTTATATGATTGGGAAATTGGTGTGTCTATTAGCCTTAAATTATCTCTACACATGAGAACCTTCCACTTCAAAAATCAATGAGAAATATCTATTGTCACTTCGACATTATCTATTTATTTTTTAAGTTATTACCTACTCAGCCAAATCCATTGGAAAAAGACCATTACCACCTTTTTGAGTCAAAATTTCTTGTCTACAATGATTTTCTTCATTATCTATGAATGCATTGTGTGGTTGTCTGACTATGAGAGATTTGCACTTCTACCAATATGTTGGATAGCACAATTTTACCTATGTGAGGAATTTAAGAGGATGTTATCATTCTTAGCCTTTAGTTCATCCTAAGTGAATTTATCATGTCTATAGTTGGTATGAGAAGGAGACATTATTTTAATTGCTCGGGTAGTCTTGGGACCCTTTCTTTTGTCCAATAGTATGCTCTATGTAGTTTTGATGCACCTATAGGCAATCACCCATTTGTTATAAATGTGTATACTTCACCAAGATATACCTAAATTATTTTAAATTTGGTGTATCCATTATAGGTGTCATTCCTTCTAGCCTTGGGGAGTAGCTTCTTGGAGCTAGAAATTGTATCTCTCCTCCCAAGTGATAAGTATAATGTTTTTTGTTCTCTTTTGGATCTAGATTGGGCTATGTGCCCTTATTAATACTATCTATTTATGGAGATATCTTATTTGTGGTGGATCAACCACTTTTGATGTCCATGGATCAATTATATTTGGATAGTGAGCATTTCAACCTTTTCTCTATGGCTTTGGTTAGCGCACACTTGCCATGTATCTTATATTTTAGTGGTCTGATGATTTGTAATTTTCTACAATATTATGATGTTCTGCACCTTATGATGATCACCTATTTATTAATCCTTGATCAAACATTGCTTTTATGTTGAATTATCATTGGGTGAGGTTTGATTTAATATTATTGGTCCATGCATCACTATGTGAAAAAGGTGTTTTATTTTCCTTTCAACAAATGGATAGATGCCAAAGCTTAAACAATTTCCATCTTAGCCTATGGACTTTGCATGAGATACCTTTCTAGTAGGCCAACATCCCTTTTCATGTTGGAATAGGACCTTGAAGATCAAGCATAGACCATCTCCATGGGTATCATTGTAGTATTTTAACCTTGTGCTCTCCCTTATTTATCAAACTTATCTCTTTGTTTTTTCTTTATATATATTATATATACAAAGTATATACATTATAATTGTACTAACATATTACCCATTCCTACTTGATCTATCATTATTTTAGAATATAAACCCCATGTCTTGGTTGCCCACTGCTCTAGGTGATAATTTAGGATGTATGAATAAACTTTGTTAACATATTAGTATAACCTAGATAGCTCCTCCTTGGCTACACAATTTTATTCCTCGCTTAGTCTAATGGAAGGCATTTTCTCCATGTGATGAATGTGGAGCAATTCTAAAAGGATTTTAAACTTAGTGTAATACCTATTTTTGAGCAATATATGAGTTCAATATAAGAACAAATATACTCCAATATTGGTAGTGAAATATCATGATAAACATATGGTAAATGTGACCAAAATTTTGGTTACCATGATGTCTTGATGTGTTGTGAGGTTAGGGTAAAGCCTAGAGTGCAAGGAGAAGATTCTACACTAGTCCAAATATTTGTACCAGAGTGCTATCTAGATGGATTACCCTATTTTTGACTTATTGATAAGTATATATACCAACCTAAGTGCATCTACTACTTTCTTGGGTATGACTAAAGTATTGGACCCAGAGTCTACCAGATAATTGTGTATCAGTTTGTCTATAAATAAAGGTTAGATAAAGGGCATAGGCTTAGGTTTGCTTACTTTAGATCTATATATCTATAATATTATGAGTACCTTTTGCTTACCTAGTGCATTCTATTTTGTAGAGCCTCCTTAAGGCATTTCATTTATTCATGCATTGACATGATGTCCTAGAGAGGTATTGCCATGATAGATCTTTTTAGATGGTCTACCATATTGAAGGATATATTGGAATAGGTTGTATGTGTGGTACTTGATGGTAGTGGAGGTCCAAAATGTTTAGCTAATTGAGGAATTCTTAAAAGTCGTACCATGTGCTACTTAGATGTTTTTGAACCATATTTTGCAATTATCAAGACAATCTTGTCATTGGTACTTGATGAAGTTGGACAAGATACATTCCTAAAACCTCAATTGGTTTGTTTTGATGCCTAGGATTTACTTTATCATTCTTTTCTTTATCCTTAATCACATTCCTCTTAGATCTAGTTATGTGGTTTGATCATACCTATGGTCTTTTGGAGCTATGGAACCTACTTTGTTTGATACTCCATATACCTCTACCTCATCCTAAGTCATTAGGATTTTCTCTAGAGATGGGAAGTTAGTCCTTGGATATAGGATTGATATTTGGATGATAGGGTCTTGGTTCAATGTCTGGATATCTAGCTTTAGGTATGAGGTGAATGACTGGGCATGTAGGGTTTCACTAGTTGGTTAAGGCTCATTTCTAGCATGGGATTCAGAGAGATAAACCTTAAGGATAGAACAATACCACATATTAGGATCTTCCACATAAATTTTTGTGTGGTGACTATATACCTTATCATTTTGGGAGGAATCTATTGTAAAGGGATGGGTACAGGTACTATTTACTGAGCCAAGGTTTAGGACTATCCAAAATCCCTATTAGGCAAAGATAGAGGTCCTTAATACCCATTCAAGGAAGGTCGATAGCCTTGTTTTCCCTATTGGAAATGAGGCTTTGAGTGGTTTTGGTAAGGAAACCTCAAGGTATTTTGTTATCTTAATATTTGTAATCTCATTCGAGAGTGACCTCAACATATTCCTCATTTCATACAACTTTAAGGAATAAGGATTGGAATAGGCATGTGGTTAGGCTAGCAGAGATGCTTGGAATTTTTCCAAGTTTGTAGTGGATGTAGGTTGATAAGCAGTGGATTGAACAACAAGAGTTGGTTGATAAAGGGTTTGGATGTAGGGAAACAATGTTAAGGAAAGCCTAGGGGCTAGTCTACATATCTAGATTAGGTCATTTTGGGCTTGAATGGATATCCCATAAGCTTATGAAAAGGAGTTACCTACCTTAGATTTGAACATCATGGCTGTTTATAAATTAAATGCTTTCAAATAGTAGATAAATTTCATACCAAAGGGAGTCCTAAACTCATCGAAAATCCTTTTCCAAGTTAGTGGAATAAATCATTGAGTTCATCCATTATCTCTATAGGTACCCTCTTGATTATGTTTAGTTGTTCAAGGAGGGACACATTGTTAGCCTTTTTTTAATCTATTTATCAAGAGGCTTGTGACCTAATCCTAGTTTTTGGCCAAGCATGGGGTGATGCTAATGTACCATTTTTGGACCTTTCCTCTAAAACAGGTATTTACCAGCCTCAAAGCCATGATTTTTTCCTTAAAGTTTGCACTACAAACAATCTCACCATATGGTGTAAATATTCCATCAAAGTAGTGGTATCTTCTCCTAAGAATTGGGGTAAGGACTTGAGTTCCAAGGTAGGGATTAGATCCCATGTGACAAATGGAGTAGGTAGAATCAAGAGGTCTTTATCATTTTATGATAAAAATATTCTAGGAGGTTGGTTTAGTTGCACTACCATGCTACATTGTTAGTCCCTTCTCCTCAATATCTGGTTTAAAGGTGGTACCAATTGTTATGAATTGGTTTTGGTAAACAACCTAGTTATAGGTCTCCCACTCATATATTTTTGGGTCCTATCTTGGGGATGGAGTCACTAGGTGGGAATTTAAATTACCTTAATAGACCAAGAGATAAATATCCCCACAACAATATTTGTTTTATCTCTTTATCGGATGGCTTCTTTGGGGTATTCTTCTTAAATGGAGTTTCCAAGTGAATACTTCTAGGCTTCAATAAGAAAAATTACCAAGACCTTCACTAGAGTCTTGGAAAAATATTTCCTTTGGTTTTAAGGGGTAAAAGTGTTAATCGTGTCCCACCAAGCATGCCAATTTCAACTATTGTTACCTTAGAGTATTGTGGTCATTCACAACAATAACCTGATATGCTTGAGCATCTGTGCCTCACTTGAGTGACATAACAAGCATCTTAATGGAAAGTGAATGTATCCATGGGAAAATCTCTAATATTTTTGTTGAGGTCATCTCCTCATAAAATGTGACCTTTGTGCACCTTCTTAAGTCTCTTGTTGTATTGCCTATGATGTGCTAAAGAAAAAGGAAAAATAGAAAATAGAACTAAAACTTACAAACAATTAAAACCTAAGCTACGAAGGTGATGAACTAAGATCTAAAAATCTTACTATGTATAATGAACATGAATGAACACATTCATCACATGCTAATCAATTAATATCCAAGCATCCAAAAGCATAATAGAAGCATGATAGAGCAAAATTAGTCACAAATCCCATATATATCAAAATATTAGAAATGCATGAGGTCAAAAAATATTTGATGTTCTTTAGCCCTATGAATCAAGGCTTGAGTTTGATTTATAAAAAATAAGGGGAGTAAAATTAAGGTCATACAAGACTAGATATTAGGCATGAGTAGGCATATCCCAACACCTTACAATAAATTTTACACATCTATTTATAGGAAAAACTAAGGGGGGTTCTCTTGCCTAAAATTCATGTAGAAAATTTGGAATACCATATTTTAATTTCATTTAAAATCCATCTACCTTCAATAGTTTGATGCCTCAAGATCTTTGGATTTGAGACCATAAATGCTTAAGGATTTTGATCCTTAAAATGGGTAGCTATTGCTTCCATCAACTACCTCAACTAGGGATTCCCTTGAGAATTTTGTGAGTGGTAGTTTATAATTAATTTTTTATATGGTTCAAGGATTTAGGAATCAAGATCCTTCTAGCCACCTCTTGCTCTCTTATAATGGTACACCTACAGTAATTTTTCTAGCTCAACCTAGGATTTCTTATAATAAAAGGTAGAGGTATGAAATGGTCCCCTTCAAATATTTTCATTATCGAGATGACGTCCTTTGAATAGACAACTAGCAAGGCTCCTTAGGTTTGCTTATGATTTGTGTGGATTGTCAAGATAGGCTTGTTTGTATGGAAGGAAGCTAGTTTAGTGCCACATGCATTGCTACAATAGGTTGGTCCATCTTAATCAAATATAATGGTCCTTTTGACCAATGGCAAAACTCTTTGGAATATTTTTTGTATTGTTGATTTCATTGACTAGCGACTGCTATGTTTGCATGTCTAGATCCTCCTCATTGGCAAGGCTTTTACCTCTTATTAACTTCTTATTATATAAAAATTGTGGCTTTTCAGATGAAATATCAAGGGGTCGTGTGATTTTAGTGACATTTAACTGCTTATACTTGGTGTAAAAAGAGCATTGACTATGGATGGGATATCAAATAGAGAACATAGTTCCAATGATTGTCTATCCATTTTTTGTACGTCAAAGCTAGTGCTTGTCATTGATTTTAGATCAGATGGCTTGTGTGGCTCAAATATATAAAATGCTCCAATATGATCCCACATTCTTGTAGACTATTAAGTGTTGAACTCCTCTTCATGGAAATGTTGATGGAAAGGATATTAACTTATGGCACCTTAGATTGATGTTGAAGAGCAATTTGTCATAGGGGTTGTTAGGAGCATCAAATGCACGATTAGATAATCTATGAAACCTTTACATGATGAGCACATCTAAGTCTTCCTTCATCTTCAACAACTTCTAGATTCTTTTTAACCTAATATTCCTTAGATGGTCTCTATTGAAGGTACTGAGGATGTGATAACCACATGAATGGTTACCATGAGTCCAATCATACATCGAAGCTCATTATGTTCATAGGCTTGATCATATAGTGGTAGGACAACTCCATAGTCGTTGTTTGGGTGGAACCTCAAACAATGATTGAATCATTCTATTTATCAAAAAAATGGCTTTTGGTCTCTGACCAATGATTAGGTTCACTTTAGTTATCACAAAAAAGGATAGAATAGGCCATCAATAAGTCTCAACTCTTATTATATGGTTGCTTCAGACCTCCAAAGAATATTAACTCTATACTATTTTCTTGGTAATCATATTGTGTGTGTCAATAAACTAGTAGGGTCTCAGGGGTTTCTCATCCCGATCCTTCCTCAATTAATTGTTAGCTAAGGGTTAAATTCACCCTTCTCTATGAACTATTGCTTGGTATAGTGAAATTTCACAACTTTTGGTGGCTCGTAAGGGGTATTATGTCTGCAAAAGATAAAGAAACCAAAAAACAAGGCCTTATCTAGTGGGGTATGGAGTCACTAAAGAGGCAGATCTGAAGAACAAAAAAATGTAAAATACAAGTTTGATAGGCAATGCTCTTATTCTTTCAACAATAAACCTGCTTCATGGAAAAATGAATGCCAAAAGATCCTTTTATAAAATTTTCTCCTAAAAATGTGGTACCTATTTGAATTGAATTTACCTCATGTGGAATCATATATTTTTTGTTTTCCATATTTTATTTGCTTTGAATCTAAAATTTTTATAGTAGGTTGACATAGCAAGCTCATCATCTTCCTCCAAGTACAAGATTCACTTTATGCGATTATTGGATTTGTATTACACAAAATTACTCCATGCCAAGTAGAAAATTTCAACCAATAGAATTTCAATTGATGTCAAGTTTACAATACACCAATGGTGGCTAGGTGGCACATAATGAGTAGCTATCACTAGAAAATAAGCAAAAATTACATGGTAGGCTACAACTAGACATTGATTTCCTAAGGTTTAGAAGGTTGTTTTTTCTTTTTCTTTTTAGATTATTAGGACAAGTTTTTTGAAGTCCATAAATTTACATATTGATATATTTTGATCCCATTTTTAGTTCAAATCATATGATTTTTTGAGCTCTACACATTGGTAATATTAGTTTATAGACCTATTTCAATGTTACAAGCCATGTAAGATAGTCCTCAAGTCCTATTGACCTATTTTGAATGGGTAAATTTACCATATCATATGTAATTAGAATCTTGGGTTTACTTTTTTTGGGAGATGAAGTTGAATTTGTGACAACTACAACAAGTTTGGAGTCTTTTGGAGGCATAGAAAAAAGGATTATGAATGTACTTTAGTCAATCCCTCTTTTCTTTGGGCAATGAATTCAGCTTATTCATGAAGATCTAATCTTTCATGATCTATTCCTTCTATTCTTTGTCCAGGTACTCTTAGAAGTTTGTAATAGCTCTTTTCTTAAGTAGGTCCATGCAAGGCCTCTTTTGGTGACCATAAATAGGTGGTCCAAGGGCAAGTTGAAGTTTGTAAATAGGGTGATGTTGTAAAAGGGAAAGTTATGCCTCAAAGTCTTATCTTATGCAACTATAAAGGAATGAAACAACTTTTATTTAAAAGTGGTGATCATGACTTCTCTTTCTCATTTGGAGCCTTAAGAGAAGTGTTTTATGAATATGTGTAAAAGCATCTAATGATGGAAGTGATGACTATGGTCCATCCTAAGGAGAGTCTTGTGCAAATTCATCTTTAAAACAATAAATTTTAGGTTATAAGGGGGATTAAAATAAGTCTACCTCAAGTGTAGAGACCCACTAGATCATCCATTATAGGGGGAATATATCATTATCACTGATGTCTTCTCTTCTTGGCCTCTTAATTTAAATTATGAGGGGGTGTTGCAAGTGTAATATGACTTATGGCCAAGACCTACATTGTATTATGTAATCTTGTATAGGCCTAAGAGAAATTATTGTCCATTGTATTTAATTTATTGTAATATTGTATTTTGTAAGCCCTATGGGCTGTGGTTAATCTTGTTATAGTTAACCCATCTTATAACTTGTAATTACCCACTCTTTTGATGTTAGCTTAGGTTAAACCCATGTATGTAATTGAGATTTTGGTATTGGTATAAATACTTCTACCACTCCATCCATTATATTGGAGTTATGTGATTCTCATCTATGTATGGTATAGTGACTATTTATGGTACCTACAGATATCCACTATATCTTTTTCTCTTTCATAATTTTTTACATTTTTTGTATAATATTTGTGTGGATGGATTTCTTCTATTAATTTTGGAAAATAGGTGTGAATTCTAACATTTCATGCTCCAATTGTGTTATGATGTTAGTGAGACACTATAGTTCACAAATATCAATGTTTAATAATCCAATTAAAAATAAATATTGATGTTCATGATTTCTTTGATCCTAATGTTCTTCAATGCTTACATTGGAATTAATTACAATATGTATGAAATGACTTGATGCTTATAGATATATGTTATGTTCTAGTTGTGGAAAGGGTGAGAGGATCTCTAATATAGAAATCCTTAAAATAATGCTCAAATCAACCACACTCTTCATTGCTTTGGTCGATGTTCATATGTGTAATTAAAGAAGATGATTGTTTTTATGACATTGCCAATTGGACTGAGGTGCTTTTCAATGTCAAAAGGATTTGTATGAAGATACATCATAGTGGAAGATGACTTTGATAATCTAGATAAATAATTTTGAGTTCCAAGTAACAAATAAACTATATGTTTAGTAAATTTTCTACAAATAACTTCCTCATTATTGGAGATTATTAAAGCATTATGTTTTTATGAGGAATATTTGTATATAATTATTTATTGGTAGAAAACCTAAATATTTTCAGCTGGCATGAATATATATTATAAGTAATTTAGAATTGATAGCTTGAGTGTTTCACTAAGGATGTCATTACATTTAGCATTAATTGTCAATATTCATGGAAGCTGACTTATTTAGTTTTGGAGATAAAAAATAAAATGTGACACAAGAAGTGCAATATCTCATTGTTCTTGCTAGAGTTACAATTATAAAATAATCTAATTTCGAAATATTTTACTTGATTAGTAAAATTATAGTTCTATCTAGGATAGTATCATTTTCTATGAGGCTAGTAATGTTTAGATGATTTCATTTTAAGGAAGAGGTTCCTTGAGTTATGAAAGTAGTATGAATCCTAATTTAACACAATTTATCTTAAAATTAAAAAATAGGTAAGCATGATACCACTTTCATTTTCACATTGTGTGAAAATAAATTTAAGATTTTGAGAAGCAATTATGGTCATGTTCTTTGCATAATTATGCATAAATTTATGTTGCCTTTGATTTCCCTGGAAAAAGTAAGTGTTGGATTTTTAATATAGAAGCAATTCACATATGGACCTTATAAAGGCAATAATTAAAACATTGTCAAGGTGCTTAAGTTTTAATATGTTTTTAATATTATATGATTATATAATATTAGTTTTTTTAAGTTAAAAGGGTGCGTGCATGTGTGTTTCAGATTAGGGAGGGGAAGGAGAACAAAAAGGATTATACATGATTTGGTAATGAACTTTTGAAGGAAATTTTAATAGTTCACAATACTTTAGGCAACAAGGACAAGATGATTCATCAATTATTTGGGATCTTTTAGTGTTGTAGGAAAATTTCCTAGTAGATATAACTAACGTTGTCCCTTAATTTATGACATCTAATTATGTCTCCACTTTGCAAGAGCTAGAGATACTTTTCTTTCATAATCATGTTTTGAAGTTTAAAAGGTTATAATTATTACTTTAAAATGGGATATGATAAATATTATTTAAGATTTGTAAAATCCTTTAACTAGGAAGTAGGTAATACAAGTGCAACCAAGAAGCTCTTAATAGCTTCAATTCATTTTTAAACTACCAACAGACAATACCATTGCCTATAAACATACTCTTCGTAAAGGTCATAAACATGTTTGGCAAATCATGCATCACAAGTTGTTTTTCTTCATTTCTTTGACTTCTTTCCCATGGTGCAAATCCATTTCTTAGTTTATATTTTTTAATTTATTTTTAAGGTTGTAATATAGTAGGAAATCAAAGAGTTGAACTATAGAAATGGGTTAATAAATCTCCAAGCTTCTTTGAAATGATGTAACATTGGTTTCGACACCCAATTTTGAGTAGTCCTTTAACTTCATACTCAAAGCAACCTCTATCCTATAAAAGACATCAAACAATATAAATTATTGACCATGACCAAACTAATCAAATATGCATCTACATAATATAAAGCAAAAATGCTATCCCAAAATCAATAGCACCTATGGTGCTTTTGTTGTATGAACAACACTATTATTTAAGATTCAAGCATAATATTTTTCATACTTAGCCTATGTGCATAATATTCAAGTTGAGTTTTCTAATTCAACCTAGAATATTTCTCAAAAACTTGAGTGGACACACAAGGGCCCAACAACATTTAAAATTTTCATAAAGATACTTTGCATCATATACCACAATTGGTATAAGACAAGGTTGTTTGAGCTCACCTTCCAAAAAAATCCTACAATATTAAATATGTCAACATGCTTCTATATGCAAAACCATGATGATGATTCTCTATCAATTATCTTACAATTAATATTGAGGATGAATATGCATTTCTATTCATAATATTCAGACAATTTAAGGCATGGAGGAGTAATTAATACCTTTCAATTGAAGGACCAATGGCCCCTTATCATTGTAATGAAGACATAAAAGCCCTTTGACAAAATTTATGAAGTATCATACCTCGAGTAAAAAAATTAAGATGTAATACTATTTTGGACTATTATACTACCAAAATAAGGCTCTAATACAAAATTTAACTATGATAAATATTTGATTAAGTTCACTAAGAAAGAGGGAGACAAAAGGCTTAAGGAAAAACATATAGAAAAGAAAGTGTAATAAAGAAAGTGAATTTAAGAAAATCGGGGTACCCCTTTAAGTGTCAATTTGTCAAAGAGTTACCTTATTTCTTGTAGTAATTACAATTATGTGGTTAACAAGATATTTAATTAATGAAATAGTCGTCTAGAATTTCTCATAACTAGATACGATCTTTTTTTTATAAATAAATTATTCCAAATTTTATGTGGATAGTTGAATTGATAGGTTTACTTCTTGTTCATATAACATATTCTTCATCATTAGAAGGTTCACATGCATGTAATCATACATTAGAATGATTTGTTCTAAATTACCAAAAAACAAATATTTGAACATGGAATTTTATGTTGATGTTCATCTAGATCTATGTTACATAAATTTTTAAGACATGGATGATGTGATATAATGAATGAGTTTTCAAAATGGTTGGATTTTAAAATGATTTTTGATAATGACTTCAAAATGATAAACCTCCTAATAAAAACTTCTTCTACACCTCCTAATAAAAACACCATCCCACTTGATGAGCAGGTCAAAAAAACCCAGTCCCACCTAAGGGTCCCATAGTACTTGCACAACAAAAATCCAACATGTCTTTACCATGGCTAGGTAAAGTCTCGAAGCAAAATAAGGCTAGATATACTATTATTAAGGACCTTAATAAAACCAAGACACATATTTTTTATTTGAGGTAGCTCAATTAACTAACCAAAAGGATCTATTGCTAAAAATGATTATTGGTAAAAATAAGAAGAGTTGAAAAAGACTACTGACACTCAGGTTGTGATATACAAAGAAAATATAGAATCCCATCCTTTCCTTTTGACTATTAAAATCACTAAAAAAATCTTATATAATTATCTTGTGGATTTAGGTGCTTCTAGCAATGTGATGCCATATGCAGTCAGCTAAAATGTGGGACTAACTCAAACAAGAATGTGGTGTAATTGGACAAGATATAATTCAATATGGTTGGGATGCTAAATCAGGTCGATATATAGTTGGATGCCAAACCTAAGATACAACAATGTATCGATATTCAAGTTGTGGATATCCCATATGCATATGGGATGCTACTTAGTCATGATTGGTCAAGAACCATAAATAGGTCTATGATAATATATTTTTCACATATGTGGCTTCCTTAGCATGGCATAGCCAATAAAATTTTTATAGAAAGAGAGCCGAGACCAAAGGATCTCATTATATAGTACAACAATATCAATGAGATTCTATACATTGATTCAAATATGGGAGTCTACACTATGGCAATAGAAACCAAAGATAAAGAGAGTAATCTGGTAGCAGAAGCCCCACTAAGCAAACAAAAAATAGTTGAAGACCATATATGGACTCAATTTTTATGGGTCAAAGTGTAAGCATGGCAATGGTACTAGAGTTGAATTGGTCAAACCCAAGGGTAAGTCACAACTTGTTGTATATCGATTGCAAATGCTTTGTGCTTGCAATGTTGCTGGGTATGAGGTGTTGATTCATGGATTAAAATTTACCATTAAGAAGAAAGTAAAAAATGTATGTGTCTTAGAAGATTCTAAATTGGAGATCAAGCAAGTGCAAAACTAGTATGCCTATCATGACAAACATATCTCAAATTATCATAGTCAGGTATGAGATTTAATTAAAGAGTTTAATACATCTGCATTTGTAGTGCAAGTTGATAAGGCAAGCTTGGCCTCGTTGAATGAGAGATATATGGTTCAAACCTCTATGATGAGAAGGGGAACATAAAAAATCTCTTATGGTTTCCCTCTAGATAGTGGTATACCTAGAAGGGATGATACTGTCGACCACTTAAGAGTGGCTTTGGAGGTTTATTTCTAACCTAAAATTTTAAACCTATTTTAAAAATTAGAGATTTTAATGCTTTTGATATTCAAACTATTTCACGCAAAAATAATCACACTACAAATTCATTAGCAGTAGCAGCAAGCCTTCTAGAACTAGTTGCCCATTCTAAGATAAAGTGGTTCTTAGTGGAACTGGTTGTCAATCCCTCCATACCAAACAATATCCAAAAATTTTAGGTGTTTGAGGATGATAGACATATAGTGGATTTTATCACTAACTCAAGTATATTTGAAGCTCAAATCATAGATGAGGAAGACAAAAATTGTGTAGAGTTGGATGAAGAAGGTGAATTGAATTTGAAGACACACTATTTCTAAAGGTATGGTTTATTTGGAAAGCATTTTTGATATGGATTATCATACTTGTAAAAAATAGACCATTCCATTTAAAAAATAGTTGTATGAAGCTTATAATTTGGAAAGTGTTGAAAACCCTCAAAATGTCTTCTTGGGAAAATCTTGCACTAATGAATAAAAAGAGGAAATAATCCAAGATTTAAAATATAATAGATATGTCATAGCATGGAGCTATAAATATTTGAAACCTATGATACATATATAATTACCCACACTATTCCATTGAAACCAAGGATAAAACTTTTTTAGCAAAAATAGAGACCTATGAATCCTTTGTTAGAACCCCTCATTTTCAAAGAAATACAAAAATTATTGGTAGCTTGCATTATTTTTTTGGTAAGACATTCTACTTGGGTTGCCAATTTGGTGCTTGTTTGTAAGAAGAATGGGAAAATATGCTTGTGTGTAGATTTTAGAAATCTTAATAGAGCATCTGAGAAGGATAACTATCCCCTCCCTTCCTTGGATGAAATATTGCAAATGGTATATGGCTCTCAGATGATGTATTTTTTAGATGGTTACTTAGGGTACAATCAAGTAATGGTAGACCCCTAGGATAGGATTAAAACTACATTTACTACCAAGTGGAGAACATTTGCATATAGGAGGATGTCATTTGGCCTAATAAATGTAGGGAAAAATCTATTTTTATAAACACATGAGCCCTCAAGAGTGGATGAAGATGCACTTGAAGAATACCTAGAAGAAGAGGTGCAAGTTTACCAATAGTCTTCCACACCTCCCAATAAAAATTATATCCCACCTGATGAGTAGGCCAATGAAATCCTTGCCCCACCTAAGGATCTCACAATTTCTATGCAACCAAAAGTCAACTCATCATTACCACAAATAGAGAAAATCCTAGAAGAAAATAAATCTAGACATGATATTATTGAAGACCTTAAGAAATCTAGGGAAATTAGTTCTTTGATTGAGGTAGTTCAGTTGACTGACTAAAAGGATTTGTTACTTGATAAAGAATAGACTATAAATATTATCAATTCTCAGGTGGCTATATGCAAAGAAAAGGTAGAATCCCCACCTTTCCTTCTAGCTATTAGAATTTTTGGTAAAATTTTACATAACTGCCTTATGGATTCAGGTGCTTCTAGTAATGTGATATCATGTGTTGTCAAAAAAATATTAGGGTTGACCCCTACTCACTCAAACAACAAGGTTTTTAAGTTGGATAAAATAGTAGTAAAAATGGTTGGGGTATTAAATCAGGTCCCTTTTCAATTGTTTTTTGAACCCAAGATGCAACAGTGCACTGATATTCAGGTTGTGGATATTCTAGACACATTTGGGAGGCTACCCAGCCATGATTGGTCTATAATATTGAATGACTATATGGCAATTTATTTTTCAAAAAGAGATATAAGGATGAAGGAGCTCATAATTGAGCATAAGAATATCAATGAGGTTCTATGCACTGAATCAGAAGTGGGAATGTACATTGTGGTAGTGGAAATCATAGCTAAAGATAATTATCTAGTAGTAGATATCCCACTTAGTAAGCAAAAAATAACCAAAGACCAGTTGTAGACCCTCAATTTTAATGGATCAAAGTCCAAGTATGGTAGTGGCAATGGGATTAAATTGATTTTGTGGGGTTATAGAGGCAAAATGGTGGCCTTTAATATTTTAGATCTACTATTGTTGTGCGATGATTTCCATAAAAACTGACATCCTTGTCATGACAAGTGTCTTTCAAATTATGGTAATCGTGTTTGGGATCTTGAAAATTTTAATTATGAAAACTTTGACCCCTTTGGCTAAGGATCCTTTCAAATATCAAAAATCCCAAGTCCTACCTTGTAAATAAACGTTGTACATAGTTTATTATTTTGATATTTTGGTGTGTTGATCTCACTTTATTTTATTTTTGTTGTGCTTTATTTTTACTTTGCTTTTGTTATTTTTTTGTGTCTTGTGCTTCCCTCTTTTTGGATCAGAATGATCAAGTGCAACCAACTTATGGTTGCTCTAGGTTGGAGAAGGTTTTTTGTATAGTTTGGTGATGAAAGGTCCTACTCTAAAATTTAGCGAAACCAATATTGGTTTAATCATATTTTTGGTGTGTATCCATTGTTTTGGGGTAAAGTAGATGAATTTGAAAGTAATGTGAAATGATGTTGCGGCTTCACACTAATTTTTTTTTAAGAAAATTCTATATTAGAAGGAATAAAATCTTTGTGGTTTGGGTTTTAGATGAAAGTTATATAAGTTTTTATCCTTCTATTTTGCCATAGTAATCCCCAACCTAAAAAATCATGGTTTAGTCCTTGTGAAATTTTCTATGTTCAATAAAAAATGAAAGATCTCAAGTTCTTGGGTGATTCAGACAACCTCTATCAGGGCTATGAACACCTGGTTGATAGTAGATAAATGTCTAGAGTGGGATAAAAGATAACTTTTTTGAGGCTATAAATATCTAGCTAGCAACAGAGCAATATCCAATGGTTGGTAACATGTCTACCTAAGTGATAAAGCTCATCATTAATAGACTAATGTTCACTCATGGATGAGCTAGCCTAATTTATAAACTATGGTGGCAAATTTTAATTGATTCTAGAATGAGAATAAATTCACATGTACAAATTTTTGCTAAAATAAAATGGAGTATTGCTTTCAGATAAATTGCCTAATCCCAACATTGGGTGAATGCCAAAAATTTTAGGTTTGCTAGTTTTGAAAGTTAATTGTTTTAGAGAAGGTTCTTTTTATTCCTAAAATTTTCAAGAGAATTTTCTATTAGAGTCACCATGTTGGTCACCAATCTGGAATTGTGTGCAAGGTGAGGTAGATGAGTTAGCGCCCAACATAGAATGGACGCCACATCAAGAGTATGGGGCAGACAATCTTTGAATAAGGCCGATTATTTTGAGGGGTGGTTTCAGCTACTTTACGTTGCAAAGGAAAAGGGGAAAAGGAAAATAGAAATAAATAAATAAAAGGTTGTATTTGAACTCATAAGGACGGGTATAGCCACATCAAGACCTATGTAGGTGTGATACCCCATCTAAAACATAGAACCCTACAGTCAATCATCCAACAATACCCTTGTCCTAGATCTCTTATCAATGGTGGGAAGGAGGTAAACTCCAACACTGATGAATGGGTGCATGAGATCTAGGATGTAAAATCAAAGCATTCCTGCTCATGTGGCATTAATAGAAGAAAACCTCCAACCCATATAATGGACACACTCCCCCTTACTCACTCAAGCACACCCCAAGGAATCCAGATAGCAGAATAACCAAGATGACTTAAGTAACTAAGAAGTAGAATATTCATTCATTCAAAGAACAAGCATATGCAGCTAGAGACTGAATAATGTAGAATTTGTATTTATAGAGGGGAAACCTTACATAAGAATTATAAAGGCTAAAGAGCCACTCTTTGTAATGTCCAGCATTCCACTATTTATAATTATATTTACACTTTCTTCAAAATCTGGGCATAAATGGCAGAAGGTGAGAATATAGCTTATGCAGCTGATCAGCACCATCCTAGTACACTACTTCACTAGGAAGCATTGATCTTCTAGAAGGTGGTAGGTGTTTTTGGATCAATCTGGGCTCTTGGATATTCTGCCCAGCTCATTACTACTCAGCTACCATGTCCTCTTCCTTCACTGGTGATTGCTTTATCAGGTGGCATGTGATAGACACCAGAGGTCCTCGAGAGCATTATGCTAGAAATCTATCACTTTTGTATACATTTTTCAGGTACCCAAATTGCTAGAGTGATGGGTAAGTCTTCCATTTGAATTTCAATCGATGGCGAGAACCATGCATGTTGGGTGGATACTTCCTTCTACCCATGGAAGGGTCTAGCAGGTGTTCCCACATTGCACCACCCAATATGGGTGAGGGTTTTCCTTATTCCCCAGGGTGGGGTCTACCAAGTCTATCGCTCATATTGGCCACCCAAAATACCCACCCAAGGAGCTAACGAGTTTTGAGAAATATTCCACCCAGACTCACAGGAAAACATTATGCCTTTTTGATGGCCCACTCAACTTCATTCCATCATTCACCTGTGACTTTCACTATCGCCACTAGGGTACCTCCCGCCTGTCCAGTAATGTCTTTTAAAAAATTCAATGGACTCTTTTCGAGCAGAAGGAATCATCTAAAGTAGGTGAAGGGTGCAAAATTTTACTTACACTTCTGGTGCCTCACAGGGGTTTTCCATTCTATGGAAAAATGGAACCCAAAAAATTTAAGAAATATAACAAACACAACTGAGAGAGGAACGAGGGAATATAGACATGGATTAAAGGAGGGTGTGGAAGGAGGATAGGAAGAACTAAACACAAAAATAAATTTGAAGAAATAGAACACTTAATACGACAAAAAGTAGAGCAGATAAAAAATAACAGGGGGTTAACCAACAAGAGCAGAAGAGAGCAACAAGGAAAAGAATGCCAGAAGAGCAAGGACAAGGTGGCCACCATAGAGAGAACTACTATTGATAAGAGTAGCAGGAAGACAAGTAGTGGAAACAACAAAAAAATGCTCAAGGATCTTGTTGTAAGACACATGCATGAGGCAAAGGGAACATGAAGTAACGAATGCGACAAGACCATTGTTACCAAGCGAGAAAGTTACAAGAAACAAAGGATAAAATAATGTGAAGGGGAGGGAAGGATGGGAAGATAGGAAGACACGAAGGGAAAAGCAACCCAAAAATTATCAAGTGGAACTAATGGGGCATTGACTCTTTTTCATGAGATATTCTTACGGATCGATTCACCCTAAACATGACCCGTCGAAGATTTATGACATTCCAAGAGCATACAGATTGCCAATATTCCTCATCTTTCCTATCTTAGACCTTCTTTTTCACACAATACAAAAATATTCTCTTTTTATTGATCGTTATCGACTAGGAATCCATTTTGCTTCAACCACAACTTATGGTTTCATAGTACCAAATTACATCGTACCATAGGAGCTACTTATAGCAAACCCATTATGTCTTGTGTTTTACGTTTATGAGTTCTAAGGTTTGTTGTAACTTTTGGGAATGAGTGAGAGGTCTTGGAAATTGTTGGATGTATCTATTGGGCTACAAGGTCATGACAACAATGGACAAAAGAACAAATGACTAGGAATACAACACAGGGATGGATGGGAATGTTATATTTGTAAACAATTTCTGGTAAAATCATTGTTGATATCTGTCGGTGCCTGACCAAGTGGTAACTTTTCATGGGACCTTGTTGCGCCATTGGTCGATGATAAAAATTTTGATTCCCAGTGTACTGGCCCTACATAATGCAATTCTTTATTTATTGGCCATAAAATTGCGGTATGACAAGCACGCCTAAGTCAAGGTGTCAAACATGAATTATCCTCTAAATTTACAGTGGCTAGACCAGATCACATTGCATTTGAGGCACCATTTGTGATCTATCTGGTGCCTTCCCCACTGGCTCAGAATTATGAAAAATCATAATTATTTTGGACACTTCTAAGTGTTTAAACACTTAGGCCTTTAAAATATAGGGTGACAATGTCTTTTGCCACCATATTTTTTTCCCCAAGCGGTGAGCTATTAGGGACCAAATTTTCATGTTGTCATTGTTCGATATTGGCCAATTGTACCAATATCTTTTCTATCTCCTACTCTAACATCACATCCTTCTCTAGGTCATGGTCATCCACATCCTTTCCAAGCCCCACAGGGGTCTAGAGTTGATTGGTAGTGTTGTCCTCATGGATGTGGGCTTTGTGGCAAACCTGCTCCTAGTCTGTGCTCACATGATGATCTAGCACCAGCTCTTGGAGGGAACTGGTGGTTTAGAGCCTCTACATCAAAATATGTTCGGCCCTGATAGCCTCCTTGTATATTTGGAGAAACTATTTTCTCCTAATTGGTGTAGAAGGAGACTAATATTAGGACCAATGCTTGGGTGTAGAAAAGATGTGCCTGGGTGGATGTTGGGAGGACCTACAGTGGAATCCTCTTCCAACACTTCTCAAAGTGAACATTGAAGTCTGCCATACTTTCAAGAGAGTTCCTCTTGACAAATGTGAATTGGTTCAGAGACTGGAAGGGGTCCTCCACTTCTCCAAATGCATCCATTAGGGGCTCCACAAAATTTTCCCATGTAGAGATGCTCCTTGGTTGCAGGGTCTTGTACCAGAGTTGGGTTCTACCTTCGAGAGAAGCTACTAGTAGCCTGATCATTGCATCCTCATGCACAATATTATGAAGGGTGGCCATGGAAGCTATACATTCAAGGTGCTCCTTAATAGCTCCCTTGATGCCACTGTATTTAGGTAGGGTATTGAAGGTAGCTTCTGGAATATCATGCTAGTGAGAGAGATTGAGGGGATTAGGGTCATTCCACTGGGAGAAATATGGCCAATACATCAATGCACCAGTATTCATATGCCCCACCCATTATGTTGGAGTCACCAGGTGAACATACTACCTCTACTTGTGAGATCAATGCTACCCATAAAACCTTGAGTCCTCGAGGATGTTTGGATCTTTAGCTCGAACGGTGAATGATCTCATGATCTAGGAGTGTCACTTAGTTGAAGTTGTCAGGTGACTTTAATATAATCTAGGCAAATCAGAGAGTCACCAAACTCTGATTTCTTGAAACAAGAGACTCAATAATCCCCATCATAGTAACCAAAAACTATTGGTCACCAATCCAACACTATGCATAGGATGAGGTAGATGAGTCAGTTCCCAGCATAGAACAACCACCGTATTGGGAGGATGGGATGGACAATATCTGGAGAAGGTTGGTTCCTGTGAGGGTTCTAGATACTTTACATCATAAAGAAAAAAGGAAAAATGGAAAACAAAAATAAATAAATAAATAAAATATCATAGTTGAACTCACAAGAATGGGTATAGCCACATCAAGACCTATGCAGGTGCGATACCCCATCCAAAACACAAAATCCTACACTCAATCAGCCAAAAACACCCTTTTTCTATCTCTCTTATCAGCGGTGGGTAGGAGGTGAACTTCAACATCGATGAGTGGGTGCATGAGATCCAGGATGTAAAATGAAAGCACTCCTGCTCAAGCAACATTAATAGAATAAAACCTCCAACCCATATAATGGACACACTACCTCTTACTCACCCAAGCACACCCCCAAGGAATCCATATAGAAAAATAACCAGGATGACTTAATTAACTAAGAAGCAAAATATTCGTTCATTCAAATAAAAAGCAGATGCAGCTAGAGACTGAATAATGTAGAATTTGTATTTACAGAGGGGAAACCTTACATAAGAATTGTAACGGCTAAAGAGCCACCCTTAGTAATGTCAAGCATTTCACTATTTATAATTATATTTACACTTTCTTTAAAATCTAGACATTAATGGTGGAAGGTGAGAAGATAGCTTCTGCAACTGATGAGCATTATCCTGGTACACTGCTTCACTGGGAAGCATCGATCTTCTACAAGGTGGTAGGTGCTTCTGGATCAATCTAGGCTCTTGGATATTTTTCCCAGGTCATTACTACTCAACTACCATGCCCTCATCCTTGATTGGTGATCCCTTAATCAAATGACACATGACAGACACTAGATGTCCTCGATCTCGGGAGCATTGCACTAGAAATTTTTCACTTATGTGTACGTTTGTCAGGCACCCAAATCATTGGAGTGGCAGGTAAGTCTTCCATTTGACTTTTTGGTAGTGGCAGGAACCATGCATGTCAGTGGATACTTCCTTCTACCCATAGAAGGGTATGGTGGGTGTTCCCACATTGCACTACCCAATATGGGTGGGGGTTTTTCTTGTTCTCCAGGGCAGGGTCTACCAAGTCTTCCACTCATATTGGATGCTCAAAATACCCGCCCAAGAAGCTGGTAGGTTTTGGAAAATATTCCACCTAGACTCATAGGGAAAAGGTTCACCTATTTTATGAACTACTCAGCTTCATTCTATCATTCACATGTGACTTTCACCATAACCACTAGGGTACCTCCCACCTGTCCAATACTGTCTTTTAAAAAATTCAACGAACTATTTTTGAGCAGAAGGAATCATCTAGAGTAGGTGAAGGGTGGAAAATTTCACCTACACACCCTTTTTTGTTGTGCTTGCACAACACACCCCAATCTACATGGATTGGGGACCCACTTTTTAGTTTGGTAAGCCTTCTTTTGTTTTTCTTGTATTTGTTTACAATTTTCAATCATCCAAAACCCAAGTCTTTTAGTTGAATGCATTTAAATATTACCTAAATTTTGTTTGCTTTGAGCTTGTGGTGATGTTTATTACCATGACTATGTCTAGTGAACTCATTTTAAAATAAAAAAACACTTCATTTAAGTCAAGTTTGAAATAATTTTTCCAACCGGTACTCTCTTGTCTTTGTTCCCTAGCTTTAGCACATTGATATTGCTTAAAATCAAAAATTTTCTTCTCTACAACACAAATGACTTTATAAAAATTATAAAGGAGGGAGATGGAATCTTTTGGAGAAATGGAGGAGGAGCTAAAAAATGGATATTTTTAGTGGTTGTGAGGGTGTGGATGGGTTTACCTACTTTGGAGCTCTATTTTTTGGGTTGTGTTTGTCATGACAATGGGCTTGGAGCCCATGAGGATTGGTGTGGCTCTGCTTCATGTTATTTTAGTGTCCCCTAGGGAGGTTCCTTCAGTTCTTCCATCCTTGGATTCTATCTTGGATGAGATTGATGTCTATCTCTTGATCAATTTTTTTGACTGGCCTTTGGTTTTTGATAGTAAGTTTTTTTTTGTAGGGGTGTCTCCCGAATGCACATTTAGTAGTGCATAATATCTTAGTCGATTCTAGATCTACTTAGTTTAAGAATATGGATCTTGCTTTTGTAAATCCATTAATATTCTTACTGGCCTTCCCTTCAATAGCCATGGGGTTGGGTGGGAAAGTGTTTCAAAATTCCTTTGTTGATGCAAACAGGTATTTGGTTGATTCTTTCTTATTAGCTAGTCCTAGACTTACCTTGCTTGAAAACACAGATCCTATCATGGATCCTTTGATGTTCTTGCAGGTTATCTCATTCCCAGGCTTTGTGTTGGGAGAGAGAAATAATCAAATCCTTAAATCTATTTTGTGCAGGGTTTGGGCATGGGATTCAATAGTTGTTTCTAAAGTTATCTTGGCTAAGTTCATGGATCTAACTTTTTTGGATCTTGAGAATTCTCTTCAAGATATAATTATGTTGAGAGGGAGAAAGATTCTAAATTTTTTTGGTGTTGTATACTAAACTTTGGTTTTGAGTTTCTTTCCCTCAAAATCCTATCTTAGTGATGGGTTTTCAATACTTGGAGGTTTGAATCTTGCTACTTTTGGGGTGGAACCAATTCCATAGGTGTTTATGGATCCTAGGAAGTATTCTTAGGAGATATTTGCCTTGGTCTCCTTCTTGGGAAAAAAAATTGGTCTATTAACTATTTTAAGAAAGAGCAATATATTATCTAATATTGGCTCATCTGATACTAATGTCTTCCTAGCAGTTTCTTGAATTAAGACTGAAGTTTTTGTAAACTCGAGCTCCAGGTTCATTTTTTTGGATTTCGAAGGATCTGGATCCTTCTATTTATAGGGAGATTATGGTTCCTCCTAGATGTTGGACATTTTGAGTAGATGAGTTGTCATTGATGTCAAGAGTGAGTGGTCATTGATGTCAAGCTTTCAGCACCAGTCAGTGGTAGTTTTAGTGGGCAGCATCAGTTTTAGGTTCTCTAGTTTTAGTTGATCAAGACCCGGTTCCAGGAAGTCAGATGTGGTCCAAAGTGCAAAGAAAAAGCCCAAGTGAATAATATTATAATAATTCTTTATAATATTATACAAGGAAGATTAAATTAATTATAAATTAATTAATATAATTTTATTAAATTAATTTATTAATTAATTTACTTAACTTTATGTTATTTAAATTAATTATTAATTAATTTAAATATTAATTATATATTAATTTATGTTAATTTTAAATAACCCTAAGGTGGGTTATTAATTCGAATTTTGAATTCGAATTCTAGCACCGATGTGGGGAGCAAATTAACCATGTGTGTATAAAAGGGGGATTACCCCACCTTAGCCAAAGTTACCAATGCCTTCGAATTAATTTTGATGCTATGCGAGCTTATGCGAATCGTGTTGTGCAAAGAGGATTTTAATTTTAATTTTTAAGTGCTTAAGAGGAGCCAAAAGTATTTGACCCACCAAGGAGGGAGCCTTGGTCACCAAGCATTGGTAGCGCAGTTGGCAACCGTAGCGGAAGCAAGACGTGAGGGCAGCGATTGATGTAGGTTCGAATCCGTGGGAGGACTTTTTATTTTGTGTTGAATTGACGATGAAAGAAGGTTGAAAGGGAAGGAAGTCTTCCTTCCTTCACGTGGGTGCCTATAGCCCACGTGGTGGGCACCAAAGCGCTAAGGCGCTTGGCGCTTGGGGAGACGGTGGTTCGAATCACGCCGAAACCCTTTTGGGGAGATAACAAAGGTATGCATTAGTTGAGCACCAAAATTTTTGGAGGAATTAGTTGAGGTATTAAAAAATTAATTTTTGCATATTTTATTTGGCTTGTAAGGTTTTAGGGGAGTTATAAGGTTGATGCAAAATAAATTTTTGGTGTTATTTGCTTTAGTGTTTGAAAAGGGAAATAAAGGTGTTTTAGGAAGATTGTTTGAGGTTTTGTGGTGTTGGATATTATTTTAAGTTGGAGATTATAAGGTGTATCCAAATAATTATTTTTCATGTATGATTTGATGGATGTTAATTCCAAGAAGGAGCAATAAGGTGTATTTGAGCTTTGATTATTTTTGTGTCTAAGGAATATTTGAGAAAGTGTTAAGAGTGATATTTTGTCATCTAACCATTGAAATTGGAAAGAAGGAAATTGTGATTGAGACAGGTTTTCTAAGGGCACTTCTACATCAAACAAAAAGGTATGGGCACATCTTCCTAGTGAGTGATTGTTGAATGTTGTGAATGCAAAGTTGGAGTGAAAAGGATTGTTTGGTAAGCATTGTTGAGTGTGTTTTGAATTAATGCTTCAAGGTTTTCTGGAATAAAGAGTTGTTGATAAAACCTTGTTTGATAAGCATTGTTGTTGAAGTGATTAGTTGAGTGAACTTGAACTAGGGTTTGCAAAGATCATGAGTATCATTATTATGTGAAGTTTGCAAAGATCATGAGTATCATTGTTATGTGAGATTGGTTGATAAGCATTGTTGGAAATATTTGAGTGAGTGTTCATATGCTTGGACTAGGGTTTGTAAGCAAGGATTAATTCATTGAGTGATTGGTTGAGTAGAGTTGGTTGAGCCTAGTCAAGTGGATGTGTTGATGTGATAGTTCAAGTTCTATGAAACAAATTGTTCTATATTCTAAATTGAGTTGAGAAAGAGATTGAGTGTTGATGAATGTGAAACATATTGAGTCTCTAACAATTCTCTATATTTTCTTTGTGGTAAAAAGAGTGATTGAGAGTTTGTGAGTGTGAAGCATATTGAGTCTCTAACAATTATCTATATGTTTCTATGGTAAAAAGAGTGATTGAAAGTGATTGAGCATTGTGGTGAATGTGAAGCATATTGAGTCTCTAACAATTCTCTTTATGTTTCTATGAGATTGGACAAGTTCTAGTGAGGACTTATTGAGTAGATTTGAGGTAAGTCTTAGAGAAGACTTGTGGACAAATTTGTGTGAGCTTTTGTGGAAGCTTACAATACAATTTGAGAATAGAGATTGAGAGTAGATTTGGATAAGTTCTAGTGAGGACTTATTGAGAAGATTGGACAAGTTCTAGTGAGGACTTGTTGAGTAGATTTGGACAAGTTCTAGAGAGGACTTGTAGATAGATTAGTGTGAGATTTTATGGAAGCTTACAAGGTAGATCTAACAGAGTTGATTTGAGATTAAGTCAAGCTTTGTGTTAAGGCTTGAGGATAGAGATTGAGGATAGATTTGTGCTAGACCGAAGGACTATGTTTAGTGTAGATCAGAGGATAGATATTGAGGATAGATTTATGCTAGATCGAAGGACTATGTTTAGTACAGATTTGAGGATAGAGTTTGGTGCAGATTTGAGGATAAGTTTATGCTAGACCAGAGATAGATATTGAGCAAATTTGTGCTAGATCGAAGGACTATATTTAGTGTAGATTTGAGATAGATATTTGAAGGTGATAGAGTATAGAGGATGATAGTCTCCAATGGATAGAGATCCATTAGCCAGGGTAGTGAGGATAGGTGTCTTCAGTGGATAGAGATCCATTTAGCCAGAGTAGTGGGGGTAGCAGTTCTTCTAGAAGATCACCAGTTAGAGCTAAGGAGAAAGAGTTCTCCTATGGATAGAGATCCATAAACTTGATTAGGGTATTGGTGTCTCCTTTGGATAGAGGTCCATAAACATTGTAATAGGGAAAGGATTCCCAAGAGATTGATTGAGAAAATTTTAGTGAAATATTTTCTCCATGGAGTAGCCCACATTGGGTGAACCATGTTAAATTGGTGTCTCTATTGTGTGTGGTGATTTGTGCATTGCTTTGATTACTATTGTTGATATTGCTATCTATACATTGCATAATATTGATTGGGAAAGAAAAGTAAAAAGTGGTCTTATACTATTCACCCCCTCTCAGTATAAGCTTGTGTTCTTCAATTGGTATCAGAGTGGGTTCCTTCAGAAGAGTTTAACAACTTGAAGGAAAAGCTTTCAAGAACATAATGGATTCTAAGAATGGGTCCTCAGATAATTCAACACTAGTATTTTATGGAAGTGATTATATATTTTGGAGTATGAGAATGAAGATTCACCTGATGGCACTTGGCAATGAAATTTGGGAAGTAGTTGAAAATGGATACATACCACCAGTTGATCCACCTACAGATAAGGAAGGTAAGCTTCTACAACATTACAATTCAAAAGCAATGAATGCAATTTTGAGAGGTTTGCATAGAACAAAATTCATAAAAGTTATGCATTGTAAAGATGCAAAAGGAATTTGGGATAAGTTGCAAAGCATATATGAAGGAGATAAAAGTGTCAAAAAGGTAAAGATACGAAATCTCAAAGGACAATTTGAAGAATTAAGAATGAAGGATGAGGAAAACATTAGTACTTATCTACTTCGAGTAGATGAAGTTGTTAATGCCATGCAAGGACTTGGACTTGAGATTGAAGAATCTGATGTTTGTGATAAGATCTTAAGATCTCTTCCAAAAAGATTTAGTGAAAAGATTTCTGCTATAGAAGAATCAAAAGATGGTGATTCTTTGACAAGAGATATGTTACTTGGTATTCTTACAACTTTTGAGTTAAGAACAAAAGAGGAACCTAATCTTCGGAAGGAAGCAACATTCAAAGCTACTAAGAAGACAAAGGGCAAGAAGTCAGATTCAAGCAATGAGTCATCCAGTGATGAAGAAGCTAATTATGGTAGAAGGAATAAGGATTCAAGAAGATTTAAAGATGCAAAATATATTAGATGTTTCAATTGTGGAAAGTATGGTCACTATGCAACTGATTTTCAAGAAGCTAAAAATAACAATGATGAAGAAAAATAGGATCATAAGAATAGGGAATCAAAAAGAAATAGGTACCAAAAGAAAGGCAAGGATGGACAAGGCAAACAAGGAAAGAAGTTCTTTCAAAGACAAAAGAGGAGCTACTATGCAGACAAGGCAAGTAAGTACTCAAGTGATAGTGATAATAGTTTCTCAGACAATGATAAATATGAAGTCCTATTTCTGATAGAAGAAAAAGAAGAAGTTAAGAAAAGGTCACCAATAATTCTCAAGTGTTTTAGATGTGGTAATTTTGGACATCTTGAAGATAGTTGTACAAGGAATGGTTTTAGTTTTAGTGATGATGAATATGAAGATACACTTGAAGGACCAGAAGAGAATATTCTAATGGCACTAGAAGAAGAAGGAGGTGATCCTATAGAAGACAAGTCAGAAAAGAATGAAGATGTTCTCAAAGACAAACAAATAGAGGAAGAATCAGAAAAAGGAGGAGTTGATCTTGAGGGAGAGCTTATTTATGCTCTTAAAACTTTAAAGAAGGTAAGAAAGCAAAACTCCCAACTTGAGTTTCAGTTTCAAGAATGTGATGAAGAGAGAGGAAAGCTTATAGAGGATCTAAACAAGTCAATAGCTAAGACAAAGAAGTTCAAGGATAAGTTAGAAGCAAAGGTCTTAGAATGTGAAAAGTTAGAACAAGAAGTAGCTCTACTAAGGGAAGAATTAGAAATGTCCAAGGATAAGCTACACAAGTTTGGAAAGAGCTCAAAGAATTTGGATAAGATGATCAAGGTACAAAGAAGGTCAACAAACAAAATAGGTCTTGGTTTTGAAGAGGTTCAAAAGAAACAAGAAGATGAGTCAACCTCAAGTTCTGAAGAAGAAGAAACTTTAGAAGAAGATAGTATAAGAGAAAGTGAGACTTCTGAGGAAGAGTTGGATAATAGAAAGTTCAACAAGGAAAGGAACAATGCACAAAGAAGAAACAGATGGAACAGGAACCAGTACAAAGAAAAAGAGACTAAGAGACCAATGAGGTCAAGGCAAGGAAATTTCAATGGATGATGTTTCTCATGTCATAGATTTGGGCACATGGCTTCACAGTGTAGGACACATGAAAGACAGGAATATGGGAACTTCAGAAGCAGACAAATTTTTCATGGGTATTGCTACTCATGTAATCAGTTTGGTCACAAGGCAATGAATTGCAAGGTACATGATAGGAACAGATATGGCTTCACCAGGAGAAATCCCAAGACATTTGCACCTCCAAGGAATAATGACATTAAGTGTTATAAGTGCAATAATGATGGACATACATCAAAGTGGTGTAGAGCAGACATTCCAGAATCAAGCATGAACAGAATAGGAACAGTCAAAGGAATTCAGAAGGATCATATGAGAAGGAAAGAGGACAAAGGTAAAGACTAGTGCTTGTTGGGAGTAGAAATACTCCCACCCTAGAATTAACCACCTCAAGAGGAGGTGGGGGAGGGGCTAAGCTAAGAGACTCATTCTTAGCCCCGAGCCCCAAAGGTGACCCTTTGCCATTGATGTCAAAGGGGGAGAGATTTGAGTAAGGGGGAGAGATTTGATTTAAGGAGAGAGCATTGAGTCAGGGGGAGCAAAACAAGAAAAAGGTCAAGTTTTGGTAAAAAGAATTTGGGTTGCCATCAATGACAAAGGGGGAGATTGTTGGACATTTTGAGTAGATGAGTTGTCATTGATGTCAAGAGTGAGTGGTCATTGATGTCAAGCTTTCAACACCATTTAGTGGCAGTTTTAGTGGGCAACATCAGTTTAGGTTCTCCAGTTTCAATTGATCAAGACCCGGTTCCAGGAAGTCAGATGTGGTCCAAAGTGCAAAGAAAAAGCCCAAGTGAATAATATTATAATAATTCTTTATAATATTATACAAGGAAGATTAAATTAATTATAAATTAATTAATATAATTTTATTAAATTAATTTATTAATTAATTTACTTAACTTTATGTTATTTAAATTAATTATTAATTAATTTTAATATTAATTATATATTAATTTATGTTAATTTTAAATAACCCTAAGGTGGGTTATTAATTCAAATTTCAAATTCGAATTCTAGCACCGACATGGGGAGCAAATTAACCATGTGTATAAAAAGGGGATTACCCCACCTTAGCCAAAGTTACTAATGCCTTCAAATTAATTTTGATGCTATGCGAGCTTATGCGAATCATGTTGTGCAAAGAGGATTTTAATTTTAATTTTTAAGTGCTTAAGAGGAGCCAAAAGCATTTGACCCACCAAGGAGGGAGCCTTGGTCACCAAGCGCTAGTAGCGTAGTTGGCAACCGTAGCGAAAGCAAGACGTGAGGGCAGCGATTGACGTAGGTTCGAATCCATGGGAGGAATTTTTATTTTGTGTTGAATTCGGTGATGAAAGAAGGTTGAAAGGGAAGGAAGTCTTCCTTCCTTCACATGGGTGCCTATAGCCCACACGGTGGGCACCAAAGCGCTAAGGTGCTTGGCGCTTGGAGAGACGATGGTTCAAATCATGTCGAAACCCTTTTGGGGAGATAACAAAGGTATGCATTAGTTGAGCACCAAAATTTTAGAGGAATTAGTTGAGGTATTAAAAAATTAATTTTTGCATATTTTATTTGGCTTGTAAGGTTTTAGGGGAGTTATAAGGTTGATGCAAAATAAATTTTTGGTGTTATTTGCTTTAGTGTTTGAAAAGGGAAATAAAGGTGTTTTAGGAAGATTGTTTGAGGTTTTGTGGTGTTGGATATTATTTTAAGTTGGAGATTATAAGGTGTATCCAAATAATTATTTTTATGTATGATTTGATGGATGTTAATTCCAAGAAGGAGCAATAAGGTATATTTGAGATTTGATTATTTTTGTGTCTAAGGAATATTTTGAGAAAGTGTTAAGAGTGATATTTTGTCATCTAACCATTGAAATTGGAAAGAAGGAAATTGTGATTGAGACAGGTTTTCTAAAGGCACTTCTACATCAAACAAAAGGTATGGGCACATCTTCCTAGTGAGTGATTGTTGAATGTTGTGAATGCAAAGTTGGAGTGAAAAGGATTGTTTGGTAAGCATTGTTGAGTGTGTTTTGAATTAATGCTTCAAGGTTTTCTGGAATAAAGAGTTGTTGATAAAACCTTGTTTGATAAGCATTGTTGTTGAAGTGATTAGTTGAGTGAACTTGAACTAGGGTTTGAAAGATCATGAGTATTTCTTGAACTAGTTTGCAAAGATCATGAGTATCATTGTTATGTGAGATTGGTTGATAAGCATTGTTGGAAACATTTGAGTGAGTGTTCATATGCTTGGACTAGGGTTTGTAAGCAAGGATTAATTCATTGAGTGATTGGTTGAGTAGAGTTGGTTGAGCCTAGTCAAGTGGATGTGTTGATGTGATAGTTCAAGTTCTATGAAACAAATTGTTCTATATTCTGAATTGAGTTGAGAAAGAGATTGAGTGTTGATGAATGTGAAACATATTGAGTCTCTAACAATTCTCTATATGTTTCTATGATAAAAGAGATTGAAAGTGATTAAGAGTTTGTGAGTGTGAAGCATATTGAGTCTCTAACAATTATCTATATGTTTCTATGGTAAAAAGAGTGATTGAAAGTGATTGAGCATTGTGGTGAATGTGAAGCATATTGAGTCTCTAACAATTCTCTTTATGTTTCTATGAGATTGGACAAGTTCTAGTGAGGACTTGTTGAGTAGATTTGAGGTAAGTCTTAGAGAAGACTTGTGGAAAGATTTGTGTGAGCTTTTGTGGAAGCTTACAATACAATTTGAGAATAGAGATTGAAAATATAGACTTATTGAGTAGATTTGGACAAGTTCTAGTGAGGACTTGTTGAGTAGATTTGGACAAGTTCTAGAGAGGACTTGTAGATAGATTAGTGTGAGCTTTTGTGGAAGCTTACAAGGTATATTTGAGATAAGTCTTTGAGAAGACTTGAGAGCAGAGTTGATTGATTGATTTGTTCAAACCTTGAGTTAAGGTTTGGGGTAGATCTAATAGAGTTGATTTGAGATTAAGTCAAGCTTTGTGTTAAGGCTTGAGGATAGATATTGAGGATAGATTTGTGCTAGATCGAAGGACTATGTTTAGTGTAGATCAGAGGATAGATATTGAGGATAGATTTGTGCTAGACTGAAGGACTATGTTTAGTACAGATTTGAGGATAGATTTTGGTGTAGATTTGAGGATAGGTTTGTGCCAGACCAGAGATAGAGATTGAGTAGATTTGTGCTAGATCGAAGGACTATGTTTAGTGTAGATTTGAGATAGAGCTTTGAAGGTGATAGAGTATAGAGGATGATAGTCTCCAGTGGATAGAGATCCATTAGCCGGGGAGTGAGGATAGGTGTCTTTAGTGGATAGAGATCCATTAGCTAGAGTAGTGGGGGCAGCAGTTCTTCTAGAAGATCACCAGTTAGAGCTAAGGAGAAAGAGTTCTCCTATGGATAGAGATCCATGAACTTGATTAGGGGATTGGTGTCTCCTTTGGACAGAGGTCCATAAACATTGTAATAGGGAAAGGATTCCCAAGAGATTGATTGAGAAAATTTTAGTGAAATATTTTCTCCGTGGAGTAGCCCACATTGGGTGAACCATGTTAAATTGGTGTCTCTATTGTGTGTGGTGATTTGTGCATTGCTTTGATTACTATTGTTGATATTGCTATCTATACATTGCATAATATTGATTGGGAAAGAAAAGTAAAAAGTGGTCTTATATTGTTCACCCCCCTCTCAGTATAAGCTTGTGTTCTTCACTAGATTTGTGGTTTCTAGATATGTCTATCTGATATTCCCTGCTAGTTGGATGCATGTTTTCTCCTCTCTTTCAAGCAGTAAAGATTTTTTTGGAATCTTATTTTGAGAAAGACCCTGGTGATTAGTGGATAATAGCTAGATTCAAGTTTGTACCTACTTGGCTGGGTGGGATGGTTTTTCTAATCTTCATTTTAATTTCAAGAAAGACTTTTAAGTTTTTCAAATTTTAATTTGTGCTTGGCTATAAGAGTGGTTGTTAAATCTCTCGAGATTCATGCTCTTTTCTATTTTTGTTTTGTTGAAGGATTAATTTGAATCCTGGGAGATCTAAATCTTTCTTTTGGAGATTGGTTCCTATTTTTAGTCGCCAGATCCCTTTGTATCTCCTTTGGATCCTTGTCCTTGTTTCTCTTGTGGCCATATTTTTGGGTTTGTCTCTATTGTTAAAGGTTCAAGGACCCTCAAAACCCCTTTGTAAAAGGTTTGGGGATCCTTTCAAAACCCCTTATTTCCACCTAATAAAAAACATAGATGACTTCACTTTTGAGTTTCTTATATCTTGCAATGTGCAACAAATTATTGATGATTTACTTCCATTGGGTGCTCTTTGAATTAAAAAGGAAAAAAGAAAAAAAATATATTTCCAAAGCATTTTGGGACTATTGAAAATCAATTCCAAGAAATTGAGAGATTATTTTAAAACCCTTGGAAATTCATTTTAGACATGTAAAAAAATCATTTTTGGCTATATAAAATCATTTTCGAGCAATTAAAATTCATTTTGAGTAATGAAAAATATTTTCCAAACTTTAAAAAATTATGTTTTTGAGTAATTAAATTTTTGTCTAAAACTTTTAAAAAAATGTTTTTGGGCTAAAAGTTTTGCTAATCTCCTCCACAACCTTATTGGTCAATTCAATTTTTGCTCGTAATCCCTCAACCAATGGAAAGAATTCATCGACGGCTAGGATTAAATCTCGAAGTGTTGTTGACAAACAAGGTAAATCATATTGTTTGCTTAGGTTTTTATCTCCCATATCTCTCTGATGACCAATATTAAATCTTGTAGATGGTAAGGATTTTATCTCCCATACCTCTCCAATGGCCAGGATTAACAATAATTAAAGAATTCATCTATGGCTAGGATTTTATCTCCCATATATCTTTGATGGCCAAGATTAAATATTTTAGATGGCAAGGATTTTATCTCCCATATCTCTCCAATGGCCAGGATTAAATATTTTAGCAATAATTAAAGAATTCATCTATGGCTAGGATTTTATCTCCCATATATCTACGATGGATAGGATTAAATCTTTTAGATGGCAAGGATTTTATCTCCCATATCTCTCCAATGGGCAAATTAAATCTTTTAGCAATAATTAAAGAATTCATCTATGACTAGGATTTTATCTCCCATATTTCTTTGACGACCAAGATTAAATATTTTATACGGAAAGGATTTTACCTCCTATATCTCTTTAATGGCCAAGATTAAATATTTTAGCAATAATTAATATTTTAGATGTCTAGGATTTTATCTCTGATATCTCTTTGATGGTCAGGATTAATATTTTAGATGGCAATGATTTTATCTCCTATATCTCTTCAACAGTCAAGATTAAAAATTTTAGATGATAAGGATTTTATCTCCCATATCTCTTCGATGACCAGGATTAAGTCTTTTAGATGGCAAGGATTTTATCTCCCATATCTCTCCAATGACCATAGTTAAATATTTTAGCGGTAATTAAATAATTTATAAAAAACCATGGTTTAATATCAATATAACACGAATGGATGGGATTGAGTGGCAAAAAAAAAGTTTTTTAAGCAATTCATCTATGGCTAGGATTTTATTTCCCATCTCTCTAATGACTATGATTAATCCAAGTAGTGGTAATTCATCAAGATGCATCAACGACTAGGATCATATATTGTGTTAAATTCAATGGACAAGATCGAAAGAGATTTTAACCATCAAAATATAATAAAAAATTTAAGAAAATATCAAACCTCATGAAAATATAAGAAAAATATTTAAAAATTTAATTTAAATTATTTTTTTAACCTTTGTTCTTTTTCTTATTTTGCATAATATTTTTTGGTAGACATAAAGGTGGACATTGAAAATTAAGGTGAACTAAGCAAGTATAATCGTGCAAGATGAAGGATATGGAAAATCAATGATCAACCTAGATTTTATATATTAATGGAGAGTTAACAAGGCATGGCCATTCCAAATGTCCTGAGCTTTGTGCAAATTAAAATTTAATGAGACATGGCCATAGGATGATTGAAAACAATCTCGCATTATCAAAAGTATGTCTTGGGATAATGAATAGTAATTAATTGTAAATGTAGCGCTATGTGAAGGCTAAAAATTTATAAAAATAGTGTCTCACTAGTCTGTTACAAAAGGTTGAAAACCATCTATTAGCTATCCTTCTTTAGTTTTTCTTCTTTTGCATTCTCTACTTTTAGTGGGATGGTATTTTTGAACCAACCTTTTATTTTCTAAACTCTGTTCTTGTAATCCATCAAAGTGGATAAATTTGAATTCATGTACTCAATGAATATCTTTTAATATAAGGCTTCTAAAATTTGTTATGTTTAGTCTACACATGTTGTGTTTTATATACGCATGTTGATGGTGGTTGCAGTCAATTTGTTTCACAATTTGTTGATCTTTTGAAGACTGCACCATCTCATACCTTAGGTTGTGTGAATACTGGTCAAGCTAAGAATGGTTTAAATCAGATTTGTTGCTTTATCAGACTAGAACTGTATTTTAGGGCAGTATTGGCTTGTTTTCCTTTATTTTCCCTTACCCTTAAACCTTTGTTTTTTCTTGGAACTCGTTTATATTAGGAGTAGATTAGTTTTTATTTGAAGCATTGAAGTTGTTTTTTTGCAATGAATTTTAAATTTTCATACAACTTCAAAATATTTGTTGTTATTACATGTGTGGTATATCTCAAATGCAATGAATGCTATAAATTAGGTAATCACAATTTATAGTGCTTAAAATTTATCTTTTGTTGCCCATTTTTATTTCCACTCAACTCATGATTGTTTAAATATCAATGCAATGAAAATATTTATTTTAGACAGTCAAGTGTTTGGTTTCAAGGCATTGTGCCCAAGAAATTTATTTTAATTCATAACCAACAAATATCCCTTAAAGGAATAGTTATCGATGACCTCTAACTACACTGGACAAGACCTGGCATACCCAAAACTTTGGGGGAAATTCTTATCTTTCAAGAGGGTACAAATATTTATTCCAAGTATGTTGTCATGCCTTTGACAATGTGTCTTGTGCGCCCTCAATAGACCCCCTTAATTTTTTTAAATTGCACTATGTCAAGTTTCTCCGCAATGCCTTGGCATCCATAAATTGTGAAAAAAGTATCTTGATGTCCCTTGTTCCTCTAGATGTCAACAAGACACTCAAGTATTTGGGAGACATCATAGAGTTTTTTCTCAAGGAATTTTGGTGACTCAAGGTGGCATTCCCAATTTGAGATGCTTTGGGAATATCCCTAGAGCCATAGAACATCTTAGGTATGATTATCTTAGAAACTTGGGAATGTGGGTAATAAGGGGCATCCCGCACTCATTTGGAATATTTGAAAATTTTAGTGTGGTGGAACACAACTTCTAGACTTGACAAAGTACCCTCACAAAACACATATCCTTTTTCTCATTAGTGTAATACTAGGCATATGCTTGTCATGAACCTTTCTTCACTGGACTTTGTCATAATATGTTGTAAAAAAAATTATTAATTGCTTGGAAGCCATATTCAAGAAAATCTTCTCCACTCATATAATTCCATACTTTGTTTATGCATTTTTTTTATAATATAGTGATTTTTAATGATCGGTGTACTTTCCTTTCTCTTTTGCTTAAGAATTTTATGTGGTTAAAGTTTTGAACAACACTAGAAGAAAGTGTTCTTACTTCATGTGAATAAGTTTATATTTTAGTGGGGATTTAAATATTTTTTAAAAAATGGGTCTTGTCATACAAGATTGAAAAACACTAAAAACTTTGTATGTTATGCTCCACAATACTATCAATTTGAGATGACTTATCTTGGTAGTTGTATTTGATTTTTTTAATGAATTTTTAATAATTTATAATTAGGAAATGAGTTCTCAAAAGTGGGATGCATGAAAATAATTTTCTAGAAAATTTTATATGGTTGAAATATTTTCCATTTTATTGAGGATGTGTTTGCTTATGAGCCTTTTTAAAAAATAGGCTCAATAGCAAATGAAATATTGATAGCTTTTAGGTAGGGACTTTCCTCTTATTTTTATCAAGAAGTTATTCAAGCTCAACTCTACTATTTTCTCTAGAGCAACCACTTTCTCATAATAGATATCTAAATTCTACAAAATCATGTATACATTTATTTCTTCCTTAATGTTAAATATTTTTATGCAACTCCTTTGGTAGTCTTATAACTATGAATTGCCATGATCTTTAGGATTTTTTTAGCTCTTCAAATAGTTTATGTTATATTTTGAGCCTTTTTCTGATATTTGGAAACATCATTATGTGATTTTCAAATTTTTCTATCTCTTATGCAAGCAGAATAAACTTAGTTATAAATTTAAAAATTTTGTATCTTATGTTAATTATAGATTTGGGAAATGGAAGTCCCTTACTTTTGTTTGATTGAGTATTGAGATGATAATTCTTTGGAGAAGTATTACACATATTGGTAAAGGGTAATTTATTATGAGCTTTGTGAAAGGGTCATAAAAGCTAAAAATTAAAATAACATATACAAGGTAAAATAAAAATATTCTCTTGTTACCACAAAGTCTTCAACACCAATTAGGCATGTTTGCTAGCTTGAGATATAAAAATCTATCTTTTCCACATTTAGCTTATTGGTACCTTCCTATTATCTACATTGGTTATTTTTCTTTCTTTGGTCTTTATTGGGATGGTCCATCTTGTTGGCCACTAAGAAGAGAACATTTTTCTTTTGCATATCATTCTTGACCTAGTCCTTATTGGCGACTGGCACTTAGTGACTGTCAAGTGGTGACTGACAAGATGCGACTGATAAGAGGTTACTGGCACAATGCGACTGCCAACATGCGACTAGAAAGAGGCGACTAGAAAGTGGCAACTGTCAAGGGGCGACTGTCAAATGGTGACTGTCAAGAGGCAACTATTAAAGTGCGTCTGGTAACATGCAACTGTCAAGAAGCGACTATCAAGAGGTGACCGTCATATTGTGCCTTGCATGTTGCGCCTGTCAAGGCGTGACCTCTCATTTGCCATGTGTCACATGACCACTAAATATCGTCAGTAAGATGCTGCCACATGTCCTCTTGTTTGCCACGTGTCATGCATCCATCGACTTTAGGCATGTAGAATTCTATAAATAGAATAGCAGCATCATTTTCACCTTTCGCACGATGATTTCCAGACCAATTTCAGAGCTTTTTCTAGTAATTTTTAGTGCATTTTTTACAGCAGTTTTAGACCTTTTCTAGGCGTTTTTCTTACTATTTTTAGATCGTTTTTAGGTCATTTTCAGGGTGTTTTTAGACCTTTTTCAGGCGGTTTTTTGAGCTTTTTCTAATCATTTTCCCAGTGTTTTTATAAATGGCTAGCAGTTCCTCTCCTTTCCCAACCAAGGTATCATTCAAGAGTTACTATTTCTCGAACGTGAAGAACCTTTTTAACATTCCTGGGAGAGATTCCAACTGGTTGTACACCTTTAGACTTGCTAGAGTCATGAAGATACCACAGTTGGACGTCAGCGTCTCCCTGATGCAATGTATTGTTAGTTGCTATGACCACGATGTATCCACTGTACAGATCCAATTTGATAACAAGGAAGTTGTTTTTACTGTGAACCCCTTGGATGTCCAGCAATTAACAGGACTGTCATTTTTGGATGGTCTCCTTGTTAACAACCAGTACGCGTTGACTAATTCTAACAAATCAACGCTGGCATCCAAATATTTCGTGAATCCAAACCATTTGAAAGGTACATTTTTTAAAATTTTATTTTTGTTTATCCTTTATTTTGATGTATTGTTGTTTCCAATGTCCATTCTCTAATAATGTTCTCTCTATTTTTCAATTAGTTCTTCAAAATCGAAAATGGGTTTGAACATTTCAATTATTTCAGATAAATTTCTTTATGGTCGTGTTGAATTGTTCTTGGGGAGGCTTATTTTGTAGGGCCGACCTATAGATATGCCCTTTTGGGCTTTGTCATTGTTGATTCATTGTATTTATGGAGGGAAATATGATTGGTCCACTTTAATTTCTAACCATATAAAATAGGACTTCCTTTTTGTGCAAAAAATTCAATCTGCATATACGGTAACCTCCAGCAACTATATTCTCTCTTTTTTATGAAGATTATTACAATATTCAAACAAAAAGTCCTCCAACTGCATTGCACCCGAATTTTTTGCGTATTGGGTTAAGTGACAATGAAATACAGGTAAAATTATATATTGGAATAGTCTCTCATTTTTGTTTTTTCAAATTTCAATCAGTCTTGTTATTTTTTAATTTTCTTTTGAAAATAGATAAGAGCAACTCACGCGTCCAGTAAAAGGGAGCCACCATCAGGATTCAAGAAGCATCTAGTGATTTTGACTCGCAGTCACAATTGTCACTGACACCTTCCACCCATAAATGTATGAGGTCTCCTGATGGACAACATACATGTGCTACTCCTCATACTTTTGGACATACATCTGCTACAGTGAATATTGAATATGAAACCTCCACCTCACAAGGTAAACATATTTTTCAAAAGTTCTATTTTTAATAATGTATTTTACCAATAAAGTTTTATTTTTAATAATGTATTTTAACATTATTCAATTATATTTAATTTGAGAAAATATTTTAACTATTTTCAAAGGAAGAGCAAAGGACAACCATTGCAGCAGCAATGACAATGGCTGCAGTTTCTTAGTCGGGTATGTTTAGTTAAAATTGTTTTATTTTAATGATATTTTTTTAAACTAGTTTTAATTTATAATTTTCATGTTAAATTTTGTGGAGGGACCGACTCGATTTACAAGACTTAAAAAGCATATGCTTCCATCAGGTGCACAACAGGAAAAGCAGCCAGTCCAACCGCAAGTCCAACGCCAATTTCATCTACGACAAGTCCAAAAATCACCATAGAAAGAACCACTGGTGAGGAACCAATCTCGCATGTGTGGGAAATAGTTCCTCACACCACCGCATCAGCCTATTCAGACTCAGAATCAAACTCAGACTCAATCTATTGTTTCAGGGATAGGGTTCACTATTTTAATACTTGATAATTTATCAAATGTAGAGAGTGCTTCTCAGATGCCAATCTTGAAGATGATTTTATGTATCAAGATATGAATAATTTGAATTTACCCTTAAAAACATGTGATCTGCTTCATGGTCTAGGGTTAGGTGATGAAGCATAGGAGAATGTTGAATGAGATGTCACCGATGTTTCCTCTTTCCCCCACTAGCATGTCGATACCAATCATCATATGATCGATGATGATAAAATAAACTTTTTAAAAAATGTTTTACTAGCAAATGTTTGTAGGGCTAATGTTACTAATAATCTTCTTGTAGACATTGATACATTAAGACAATGGGAATATCAGGCCAAGGTTATGATCAAAGTAATAAATGGTCGATACAAGAACTTCGAACATAGAAAGGATTTGTTTCCAAAGGTAGAGAATGAGCCACAAAAGCTCAATGCTTAGTTACTAAAAGCTCAATTTGGCACCGTCAAGGCTGATGCTACAAGCAGTGATGAATTTCTGGCAATTATACTTGACCTATTAGATAACTTGAATGTCGAAGTCCAAGCATATTTCAATGAATGGGAACTAGACAAGAAGAAAGTAGCAGTGGCAAAAACTGCAATACTTATAGCAGATGTAAGTTTTACACATATCTGAAAATAATTTTTTTCTTTAATATATATTTTAATTAATATTAATCTTTTTCTCTTGTATTTTGCAATCTAATTATTAGCATTTAAAGCAGCAGGTGTCAGCCATGAAAACCTGGATCAAGACTACAAAAATTAGTGTGACTAATGCTATTGAAGTGAAGAAGAGACTACAACACATTGTTCGATAAAATAATTGGCTGAAGAAGCTTATCAAATAAAATGGTCTGGATGTGGATGCTACAATAAAATAAAATGATAAAGAGTTGAATGCACTATTTAAAGAAGATCCCATGAAGGAAGAAGGTTTATTGCTATCAAGGATAAACACTACAACTGAAATTTTGGTACGGTATGGTGCATTGGAAACAAAGGATATTGAGGTAGATGCAGTTGACACTTTAGGCACTTTGCAGCAAGAAAAAATAGAAAAGTAGAACTGTTGTTTCTTTATTTTATGATTCAGGAATGTGGCATTGTGGTGAAAAAACATGGTTTCAAAGACTCCTATTTTAACATATTTTTAAATATAATATTTTATATTATATAAATTTTATATTACTTTTTAGCTTTTCTTTCAATATTGTAATGGTTTGATCAGTTGTGTGGATGCAATAAATTTTATATTACTTTTTAGCTTTTCTTTCAATATTTTATATTACATGGTTTGTTGTATACATGGTTTCAATACATGGTTTGTTTACATGGTTTCAATACATTGTTTGTATACATGGTTTGTTTCAATACATGGTTTCAATACATTATTTTCAATACACGGTTTGTATATATGGTTTCAGTACATGGTTTTTTGTATACATGGTTTCAATACATGGTTTGTTAAATTTTATTGCCATACATTGTTTTTACTAAATTGTATACATGGTTTCATTCAATTTGATATTCAATACATTGTTTGCCATACATTGTTCTCAATACATGGTTTTCCAAGCATTATTTTTGATAAGTTGTATATTCAATACATTGTTTGTCATAAGTGGTTTATTCAATACATGGTTTTCCATACATGGTTTTTTCCATACATGGACTTTTCAATATACATGAAATCATAATATACACATGTTCTGTTGACAGTTGATAGCATAATATATGAAATCAAAATACATGTAAAAAATAGTAATATATGTGATGCAGTAATCAATATTTTGTTCCAAAATACATGAAAACATGTCTCATTACATTGTTTGCCATACATTGTTTTCAATACATGGTTTGTATACATGGTTTCAATACATGGTTTTTTGTATACATGGTTTGTTTAAATGGTTTCAATACATGGTTTCAGTCAATTTGATATTCAATACATTGTTTTGCCATACATTGTTTGTCATACATTATTTTCAATAAATTGTATACATTATTTCAATACATGGTTTCAACCAATTTGATATTCAATACATTATTTGCCATACATTGTTCTCAATAGATGGTTTGCCAAACATTGTTTTCGATAAATTGTATATTCAATACATTGTTTGCCTTAAATGGTTTATTCAATACATGGTTTGCAATACATTGTTTTCAATACATGGTTTTAAATCAATTTGATATTCAATACATTGTTTGTCATACATTGCTTTCAATAAATTGTATATTCAATACATTGTTTTCCATAAATGGTTTATTCAATACATGGTCTGCCATACATTATTTTCAATACATTGTTTATTCAATACATGGTTTGCCATACATAGTTTTCAAAACATGGTTTTTTCAATACATGGACTTTTCAAAATACATGAAATCATAATGTACACCTATTTTGTTGATAATTGATAGCATAATATATAAAATCAAAATACACGTAAAAAACAGTAATATTTGTGATTCAGTAATCAATATTCTGTTCCAAAATACATGAAAACATGTCTCAAAATATAATAAAATATCCATATTTGATATCAAATCAAATAAATGAATTAAACCCCAATATAACATTGGGAAATGAAAGCATATTTGCATCATAATGGTGAAATATAGAACAACCTCTTTTCAGATTGTGCAAATTCTTTTGCACTCATTCCATAAAATTTTTTCATCACAGTGTCATCAGTGTTACAATTATCCTCATCATCCAGAGTATTCATGACACCTCTTCTCTCTACAAAATATTTCCAATATGACAAAGCTCTTTCATAAGGAAACCTCTCAACCTCATAGGTCGACACATATAATCTCAAAAAAATTTCTAAATTTTTATCCAATCTATTCTTAACTTTAGATTTTACATATGATAATGCACTAAATACCCTTTCATCCTCAACAGATCCTAAAATCATCGTTTGGCATAATTCATACAAATTAAAATATTCACTCATAATATCTTGTAGGATACTACTGGGATATAAATATTTCCATAAATGTGAAATAGAACCCCTCTCATGGTGATTAGCAAATTTGAAACTTGAACAGATATTGTTGTTCCAAAATAGTTTGATTGGCTTGTCAAAAGATCTTTGTTGAGAATGCCATTGATTTCAATACCATTGAATACCATAGGTTTAGAGAAATGTCTAGCAATATTTTCAATGTATTTTTTAAACAAACCACTTATATTCTGGTATTCATTACAAGGATTCCAAAATATCAGGTTAACCACACACATAGCCTCAAGCAATTCATCTCTTTGAAAATGGTCTCTGATCTCTTTTGTCAATTATTTTGTTATGTGTTTCAGTTTAATTTTTGTATCTGATACAACTACATGAAATTTATTGTGTGTTACGGGCATTTGTTCAAATTCATTTGTAGCAATATCCATTTGCTAACAAAAACAATATAAAGGAATTTCCTTTTCGCGGACATTAATACAAATATGATCGTTTATATTGAACTTCAAAAAGTTCTAAGGATCATGGATGTTTGTCAATGCTCTCCAACTCTCAAACATGGGATCCATAAAACTTTCAATAGATGCGTACATTGTATTAATATGTAAGCAAATTTTTTTTCTCACCCTTATGAAATCCACAATATAAATAGATATTTCTTGTGCAATTTTGATCAAAGTATTCATTTCTTCCAGCATTGAAATAATACCACACAATATGACAAGTGTTTCAAATTTAGTCATTCGTAATAGCAAATCGTTTACCTTATCAACTTCCCTACGGTTTAAACCCTGCCAAGGACTGATATTCTTTGAAAACTCTATATGTCGATTGATACATTGAAATCCATCTAGTATCCATGTCTTTTAAGAGTTTTTTACCATCAGTAACTCCAAGTGCAAATTACTGAAACTCTAAAAATATTTTTGTACTACGCAAAAAATAATCATGAATTTCATGAACAATTTCTTCCACTCTATCTACATTTGTAAATGTATCCACAATTTTATATGCAAGATTAATTCTATGAGCCATGCAATGAATTGGGATTAAATATGGGACAACAGATGTTTGTAGTCTAACATAAAGACCATTCTTGTGTCCTTGCATTGTAGTAGCACCATCAGCTCTGACACATATTAACTTAATGGCTATTTACATTTCATTCATTCCTGCTATTTCCTTTAAACTAGAAACAACAACATTGTAAATGTTTTTTGCATTGCAATTTTCCACCATCTTGCGTAGTCCAAGTAAATGAGGTTGCCTTAAATGATTTTCCAATGTGTAAACATGCATGCAAATCCAATATGTGTTGTCAACAACAGTCACCTCATAAATTAAAAGTGATATGGATTTGGCCTTTTTAATTTTCTCTTTGAGGTCATCCTGCTCAACCAATGATAGACATTTTACAATTTCCCAACCACTTCGATATAACCAATGGGCACTGGATAAATTTTGCACATCAGCTAGTCAAAATAGATATTTATAATCAATGAAATCTAACATAGGTCTGCCCTTTTTAATAATAGTGAGTGCAAAAGCAAACTGTAAACTTTTTGAAGTTAAAGTGAAATTTTCCATTTTTCAAAATTGGGCTTGAATCGTTGCACCTTTCTTAGCCAAAGTTTGTTTTTATTTCATTGCTTGATCATATTCTTGTGCATATCTCATATGGGCACACTTTGATGCATCCTTCCACCTAAAATTTTTCTATATTGGTCCATCACTTTCTTTTGTCTTTATATAAACCTTTTCACAATGTTTTTCTACTGTGTCTTTCTTAATTTGAAATCTATGATATTTTTCGTGTTTCCAACTGCAAATTATGCATCTCAATTATGTTATTACCTCATTACTATTCTCTAGAAGCATTGGCTCAACAAATGGAAAATATAAAACCCAATCAGGCTAAAATTATTTGTTAATTATCCATCTAGATGACCTAGCACGTTTATGTTTTTTAGAAGAATATTCTTTGGAAGTGGGTACTGCATAAGAACTTTTACTTTGTTTTCAATTTGGCGTGTTTGTTTAAGGAATCTCTTCATGTTGTTGTTCCATTTATTTAAGAAATTTCTCATCTATGGACTTTTCAATAGCGTAGTTATGTGGAAGTGGATTCATATGAGGGTCAACACTATTTTTTGTAGAGATAATACTAGGTTCAATACTCAATACCAGGGTCATTATCATTATTCTTTTTAAAAGTATACATTCTGTTAAAATCATACCTTCTTTTAAAAAATGTAGATAAACAATGGACAAAGCCATACACCAAAAATCACCCTTCTTAATGAATGAAGACATTATATATGAAATGAACAATGAACAAAAAATAATTGGTTAGTAAGTAAAGGCGTTCATACCTTTAATTTGTGCAAATGCTGGTGGCTGACTAGAATTTAAAATATTAAAAAAGTATTTGAGGATACTCCTTTTATTGGAACTGGAATACTGGCCTCCCTTGTTTCCACTGCCAACAGGTGACATTTTACCTATATAAAAATAAGAGTAACAAGAAAATCATTTTGAAAAATGGAAATAACTGGTTAAAGAGAGAACTACTATTCAATACATCACAATATCTGACACAACACAAACCTCCTTATTGAGCGTCAATGAACACAAATGTATAAAAAAGAAAAAAATTTAATAATAAAAACTTATCGTTAAATGGTTGGCCCTCTATGTTAGTCGCCCTGTTATAGTCGCAGTGTGATGGTCGCCTTGCGACAATCACGGGGAGGCAGTCACCTTGCGATAGTTGCACTATGGTAGTCGTGGCCTATCAGTTGTGGCTTGTCAGTCATGGCATGTTAGTCATGGCATGGTTGTCGTGACGTGGTAGTTGTGGCTTTGTGGTCATGGCACAACGGTCGTGGCATGGCAATCATAGTATTACGGTCACGACATGGTGTTTGTGGCATGGCAATCATAGCTTGTCATTTGGCTATGTCAGTCACGTTGTGTCTATCACGCTTTACCAGTCGTGGCATGACAGTCGCGTTGTGTCAGTCACATCATGTCAGTCACGTGGTGGCAGTCGCTGCATGTCTGTCACTTCTATTGATAGCCTTTTGTCACTCACTTTTTTCAATCGCTTATTATGGTCGCCTTGTCAATTTGAGACTATGAGTGTTGCTCCTAGCCTCTAAGGTTACCTATATATAGTGGGGGTACAAGAGGCATTTTTGGAGGGATAATTTTTTTCTCAAATAATTTTAAGGCGAATATTAGGCAAGAATACATATTGTATAGGGGCGATTTTACCCTAAAAAAATAATTTCCATAATTTTCGGGCGAATGGGCCGACCTCTAGGGTCCCAAAAATAGCAAAATAAAAAATGTTAAAAACCTAAAATTCGCTATAAATTGTGAAATTCACCCTTGTGCATATCCCTAACTAGTTATGAGAAAGGGAGTTTGGAACCGGTCTCTTGAATATGAGAATCCCCCTATTAAATGTGGGATTTGTAAGAAATTAGAGCACTTGGCCTGGGTTTGCCCATCTCATGGTCAAAATGTTTGGCAACCAAAGCAAATGGAAGAAGAGATCGTGAGGAAGAAAGTTCAAAACCCTAATAGTGAAGCTAGTAAAGTTTATACGCAAAATATTTCATCTATGGAGAACCCTAGAATTGAAGATTCCTTGGAAGAAAAATTTCCTAAAGCAAGTAAATATGGTGTACATAAGAATTTTTTCATGGAGAATCAAGATTTGGTAGAAAAATGAAGGTATGTGAAACTTTGCCCCACTCAAACTCAAATATTGTTTTATCTTCAAATCTCTTTTATGTCCTTCAAGAAATCATTCTTGGAGATGAAAAGAATATCTTATTGGAAAATCTAGTGGATGAAAACTCTCAGTTAGGAATTGAGGATGGGGGAAATAAATAGAATGAAATGGTCTTAAAAGAAATGGTAAATCAATTAAAAAAGAACATAGGAAATCTATTTGAGTCAGAAAAACTACTTAAACTCCAAATACTAGACATAAAAAATAAAATAGGGGTTGATGTGGGTGATGTTAAATATCAAGGAATACCTTCTAATCAAAAAAATCAGAGAAAAAGAGATAGAATATGATATTTCCAACAAAATCTAAACTATTATTGTCTTGGGTGGGGGAAGTAAAAAGCCACCACCAAAAAATGAAGCTTATTTCATGTAACATCAAGGGACTCAATAATGAGCAATGCAATGAAACACATCGGTATTGATATGGGGTTTGAATAAATACATTGCAAAGGTAGTTGAGGAACTACCAAGAAACCACCCCAACTAATTGGAGAGTGCATGAGCGTTATTTTACTAAATAATGTAATACCTTAACACCTATGTACTATGTGCTAACATATATGCTATGTGCTAACATACCCCCTTATTACATTATTGGAAAATACAAAGAGCATTGCGAAATAATTCAAATTTGACACGTGAAAGTGCCTTGGTGAAAATATATGTTACTTGCTCCTTAGTGGGAATGTATTGGAGTTGTATGTGATGTTATAGAACTTCATCTTGAATGAAATGACATCGAGTGTCAATGTGTTTGGTATGCTCATGAAAAACTGGATTCTTGACGAGATTCAAAACACCTTGATTGTCGTAAAAAAAATGAAGTGGAATATTCTTTGGAATACCCATGTTTGTAAGAATGTGACGTAACCACATTATCTCATATACTGCTCCACTTTCTGGGTGATATTATGTCTCTATAGAAGATAAATCAACCACCTGCTACTTCTTACTGTGCCAAGAGACAGATCTAGATCCAATATGGAAAATATATCCAAAAGTCAACTTGTAATCATCAATGGGTCTGGCATAGTCTGAGTTCGTGTATCCCTATAAGAAGAACTTGTCATTCTTCTTGTACTCCAGGCCATATTTTGTACTACCATAGACATAATGAAGAACTATTTTTACTGCTTTCCAATGACTCACCTTAGGTTCCTACATGAACCTTGAAAGATGACCCACAACAAAACTAAGATCTAGCCTAGTTTTTGTCAGATCTATGAGACTCCCAATCAACTGGCAATAGAGAGTACCATCTACCTGTGGTGATTTATCATATCATGATAACTTAAGTCCTGTATCCATGGGAGTCACTTTATACTTGCAGTTGTTCATGCGATATTTTTTGACTAATGTCTTGGCATACTTCCTATGTGTTACTCTCATATGATTATTTTCCTGAGTCACTTCCAAACCAAGACAATAGTGAAGAAGTCCTAGATCTGTCATTTCAAAAGATTGTTTCAAATCATCTTTCACTGCATCAATCATGTTCTCTTAACTTCTCGTTATGATCAGATCATCCATGTATAGTACCAAAATAACTATGTCAAAACCATTATTCTTGATATAAATATTTGCATCAAAAGGACTTCTTTTGAATCGATGTTGCACTAGGTGACTATCTATTTTGATGTACCAAGATCGTGGAGCTTTTTTTAGCCCATACAAGGATTTGATCAACTTGCAAACTTTATGTTCTTTCCCTTCAACCATAAATTCTTTTGGTTGGGTCATGTACACTTCTTCTTGTAGGTCACCATTCAAGAAAGCACTTTTTACATCCATCTGATGTAACTTCCACCCAAACTATGTTTCCATGGCACAAAGTACTCGAATGATAGTCATTTTTGTAGTAGGGGCAAAAGTCTCTTCATAATCTATTCCTTCTTTCTGAGCATAGCCCTTTGCAACAATATGGACCTTATGTTTATCAATAGTACCATCTGCCTTGTACTTCATTTTGAACACCCATTTGTCACCAATGGGATTCTTTATTGAAGGCATATTAACTAGCTTCCATGTATGATTTTTCATAAGATATGTATGTTCTACTTCCATAGCAGCCTTCCATTGAGGATCACTAAGTAAATATTGAACTTTTGTGGGTTCGTTTTCATCCAATGTTGACATATAAACACGTTCATCATCCACATCTATTTCTTTGTCTTCTTCAGCATCTACAGATAGTTCATCAAACTATTGGCAAAGCTCATCAACCTCTGAAGTTGATGCTTCTACTCTCATCTGTTGAGTCATGCTATGAGTACAAGTTTTATCTAGAGTTAGATCTAGAATTGAAGTCAATTTTGAATCTCTCAATGTGCTAGTATACCATTTTGGAACCTTGTTTTGTGGGGATGGAACCTTTTTCTTAGGCTCCTCTTCCTCTAGGTATACAGTTGTATATGTGTTATATGATGTGAAAGCTTCATCAAATACCACGTATCTACTAGTGTACATTTTCTTGGTCATAGGATCTATCAACCTATATCCCTTTGAATTCTCATCGTAACCAAGAAAAATACACTGTACAGTTTTCTCATCTAACTTCATCCTCTTCTGTTTTGGTATGTGCATGAATGCTTTACATCCAAAAAATCTTAGATGAGAAATGGAGGGTTTCCTACCACTCAATGCTTCTTGTGGATTCTTGCCCTGTAGAGCTCTTTTGGGTGCTTTATTCAGGAGGTACGATGTTGTACTCACTACTTATACCCAATATACGATGTTGTCCTCACTACTTATACCCAATACTCATGCTCAAGATGTGCCCCCTTAAGCATACATTAAACCATTTCCATAATGGAATGATTCCTCCATTTAGCAATTCTATTTTGTTGTGGAGTATAAGTTGTTGCTAGCTATATCTTAATCCCATGTTCATTCAAAAATGATGAAAATTCTTTGGAGATATATTCCCCCTTGATATGATCAGAGGGTTTTAATGGAACATCCTGACTCCTCAACAAGCTTCTTGAACTACTGAAAGTATAGAAATACCTTTGACTTCAATTGGAGAAATAAAACCCACATCTTCCGTGAGTAATCATCAACAAACAATTGAAAATACCTCTTTCTACCATAGTTGTTTGGCATAGGACCGCACATATCAGTGTGTACCAACTCCAAAGGTTTATTAGCTTATGCGGAGCTAACCTCAAATGGCACCCAGTGTTGCTTACCTACTAAGAAATCTAAGCATACTGACAATGTGGATGAAAGGTTTGGAAGACCTTTCACCATATCATATTTGCTCAACTCAAGCAAATATCCAAAACTCAGATGCCCATATCTCTTGTGCCAAAGAGAAGTAGCCTCCTTTGTAGTTGCTTCCATGGCAACATAAGGCATGGAAACAGAATGTAATATGAATAAGCAATGCTTGTATGATCCTATTGCTACATGCTTTCCCTTGCCAGTAATGAAACATTTCTTTCTACCCTCCTCAACACGTAAAACAACATTCATGTCTCTATCCAAGATATGAGGGATGGACAAAAAAATTTTGGTCAATATAGGAACATAGATTACCTTCTCAATATAACATTTACCATCTAGAAGAGTGACAGAAACATCACCTTCACCTTGGACTCGATAGGTCTGACTTTTAGCAATTGTCACTGGCTTACCTTCCTTTTCCTCAAATATCTCAAACCACAATCTATCTCCAGTCATGTGTTTACTGGTACTAAAATTAATATACCACACTGCATATTTCTACTGAGAATATGTGTGAGTCATGAGCACCTTGTGTGCTCGCTCAGAATATGAGTTTAATTCGATATAAGCAACATTCCCCTTGGGTTGCTTATTCTTATTATGTGGTTTGTATTTCCCTTTTCCCTTTTTCTTGTGATCTTGTTCATTTTGTTGTTTATTCCTAAACCAACACCTATTGGTATCATGGCTATTCATATCATAGATTTTGCAATATTGTTTGTCTTTCTATTGAGATTGTTTCTCTTTTCCTCTTGATTATGGCAAGTAAAAGTTGTCATTGTGCATAAAAAATTGGAATAGTTTGCAAATGAAAATACCTTTGTTGTGAAATGGAATCATATGGAGGATTTGGAATGGTAGACATGGTCACTTTTGGAATGATTCTTAGCTAGGAATTTTTTTCCTTAAGGAGGATGTGGATTTGGGATACCTTGAGTGGTGTGAACTCGGCTACAAGAGACCAACAAAATGGACTCCAATCACATAACACAAATGCAATAATGGAAGAAAACTACAAATTGATATTCTTCTCATTATTGAATTCACACACCTTCTACAATAGATTACAATCCATCATATAGAAACCAAAAACCAAAGAAACCCTAAAAACGTCTTTTTTCTAAAACTGCTAAAAATAGATCTTCTTTCTAAAAACTTCTAAAAATAGAAATGAGTCGGATTGCACCCAAATTCAGTGCACACATCCCTCTTACAATAAAAAAACCTTAATTTAAAATATTAGGTCTCAAATTAAGGTATAACAAAATATAATAAATTTCTAACAACCAAAAAAAATCCAAAAAACTCGGGAACCTATTCTAAAAGCTAATTTTGGGACACTAGATGGAGGAGTTAGGTCCTGAAAACACTTTTTTTGGAGAGTCAAGCCAATCAAATATTCTCCTGATGCAGAACACACAGACAAAACCACCTATTAAATTTCAAGGCCAATGGGCATACGGTTCACAAGTTATGGCTCCGGCAAGGTGCATCATTGAGCAAGAGTTATCTCAAAATTTTAGGAATTGGATTCATGATTACATCAAGTGGGAGGATGGTAGACCATTATGGAAAATCATCTAGGTTTATGGGTAGTATCAAAGGAATTTTCAAATGGTTTAGAGGTTAAATATATCATTGCAATTTTATACCCTGAAGAGCAAAGAGGTTGAGGATTCTAGATGGTAGAATCCTTGTAAGCATGGGTTCTATACAGTTAAATCAGGTTATCATTTGCTCCAAAAGGAAGAAATGGGATGGCTTCCAGTATCTAAGGTGTGGGTGAAAAACCTTATCCCTAAAATTTCTTTCTTCTATTGGTTGGCTATCCAAAATAGAATTTTGACTTTGGACAACTTAGCAAAAAGAGGATTTCATATTCCTAATCATTGTAGTCTTTGTGAAAGAGATTTGGAGAATGTGAATAATATTTGTATTCATTGTTTTTTTACCCAGGAAATATTTTTGGTTATTCTAAAAACTTTCAAATAGATTGGGTTTTACCATATTCCTTAGTGGATCTTTGCCTACAATGGTGCCCACCATTTAAAAGCAAAAGACTGCAAATGCTTTGGAACCTCAGTCTTCATCATGTTTTATGGGGAATTTGGAAGGAAATAAATGGACATATCTTTAAAGAGAATAAAAAGGACAATATGCTAGTTGCAGATAAAATCATTTTGTTCATCAAATAAAATGTGGAGATTATTAATTAGGAAGGAATTAAAGAATTAGAGCAAGAAGGTAGAATTGCTAAGGACTAGAATTTATCTCCTACTAATGGTAAGGTTGTTCCTGCTTCAAACAATGCTAGAGAAAATTATAAATGGAATCCCCCTCCTAAAGGTTGAATTAAGCCAAATTTTTATGGAGCTACAAAATGCAACCCTGACCTAACAGGTGCTAGAGGGATAATCAAATTTGAGAATGGTAAGACTAATAATTTTCGTTGAAGCTCTAGGAACCCAATCAAGCCATTTTGCTGAAGTCTAGGCCATGTACCAAAGAATTAAGTAATTGAATGAGATCCAAGCCAAGAAAGTTATCATTGAAGGGGATTCCCTCAATGTGATCAAAATGCTAGAAAAAAAATTAGTTGCCAATTGGAATAGTGCTACCATTTTTTAGGAATCTTGGAAACTGATTGAATACATAGAAAAGGTATATTTTACTCACATATATAGGGAAGGCAACAATAGGGTCGACTATATGAAAAATCTGGGTATTTCTCAGGATGGGCTTCATGTTTGGGATTAGGATTTCCCTCTGATTATTTTAATTTTTAAGTATAAATAAAAATCTAGAGTGTGAGACTATTTATGGGATTAGTTATTGTGTCTTCCTAGACAAGGCTATTGATTTTTTAATTAGAGATCTAAAATTTATCCTTAAATATATGTTGGAATCTAGGTTAATATTGAGCCAGATGTTGGTCCATAATTTTTAGGAGTAGTTAGAAGATAGCAAAAGCAAAGCATACTCTATGGCTAGTGGGTAAGTCTGAGATGGTGTGTTTTGGATCTCTTTCTAGGTGCTTATGGTTGTTTTGTTCTCTTAGACTCATATTTTGTATGGTCTTGGTAGACTACTTCTCTTTGTTGATTGTACTTTAGATAGTTTAGTTTTATAGGTTGTCCTATGTATGTTTTTTTGAATGTGTGATTTCTTAGTATATGTGGTTTCTCTCTTGTAAAAGGTTTGGGGCTCCTTTCAAAACCCCTTCTTCCACCCTTATCAAAAAATACTCTATCTTTTAATCATTAATCTCCATGGCTAGTCATTTCTTATATGACCTTTTTTCTCATGGACAATAGGATTATTTGAAGAAAATTTAATTAATCAACAAAAAAAGGTACTAAAAAAGCACACAAGTACCTAAAAACAAGAGAAAAGGATGATGCTAACACATCAATCCAAGGAATTTCATCTCAAAAATATGCATTAACATTGATAAATATTTTAGTGCATATAATACCTTATAAACCAACTTTACCTTCTTCTTTTTATAAAGAAAGGGAGTTATATATTGATATTCAAATTTTCAAAAAATAATTATCCAAAAAACAACTTGGAGGTCACAAGATTGTTGTCTAAAAGAAGGAACAAGCAACAAAGAAAATTCAAAAACTCCAAAAAGTGCAATAGTATACCAAGGGTTCTAGACATGCAAAGGGTACCAAAATCATCGAGAAAACTTTAAACACAAAAAGCTCAAAAATCATGCAATGTTCTAGGGTTTTCCAAAGGCATAAAGATATCCAAGGGTGTCAAAATATTCAAAGGTTCCAAAATATCCAAAGGATCCAAAATTCCCATATACTTCTTATCATCTATGCCACTAATGTTATCTACTTTTTTTTCTTATTACTCTGAGATGCACATAGGCTATGTTTAAGGCCTCATTTGAAAGGGGATAAAACGCCATATTATACCTCCTTTAAATGTGAGAGTATTTTATATATTCAAAAAATTTCTCCAATTATCTTAGTATTCTTTGAACTATTTATAGTTGGATTGGTGAGAAATCCTTCTCCTTAGATGGGGCAAAGATCATAAGTCTCGAATCACCATACACATGAAGTTTTTTAATGCCTTTATCCTAATCCAATTTTTGTCCCATTTCATAACCTATCAATTCTACAACATTATTGGTTATTTTCCCCAGATTTTGAATTGAAGCATTTCATAGTGTAGGATCACTAGTATCACACCACTAACCATTGCATGGCCTAGGTTTGATTTAGAGGTTCCTTCAAAGAAAAGTGCATGGAACTTTATCTCTAGAGGTTTGATTGTTCTAACCTGTGGCCCAAAATTTAGGATATTTTAATATTTGTATCTCTTTTTTTTAATATCTTAATGTCTTGTTTATGATATATATCTTTTGTGTTTAAAACTATCTCCCTTAACACTCTATTAGTTAACACTCAAAAAATTGGTTCTTTTGTCATAAAAATAATCATATTTTTGTCCTTCCATATGTTCCAAATGATGAATATTGGCACTGAATACCATATTTACCTAATAATGTTTATATCCTTTAGTCCCCATTTGTACATTTGGCCCTAATTGTTTAGGCAATTTTTTGATTTGAAGGTTCCTAATAGTGTTGATCCTAGCTACTAGATTATTTCAATCCAGATTTTAACTGCTTTTATATGCTAAAAGAATAAATGTAATATTATTTCATTTTTCGTAAGACACCTATGGAAAATATGATGCCCCATGATATTCCTCTTAATGAGGTTGTCTCCAATAAGAATCCTATTTTGGAGCACCAAAAAATATAGGCTTTAAGTTTAGGGGGAACCTTGTAATTCCATACCTTAGCTATGGTTGAGTTCTTCTAACCCTATTGTTGTAATAACACCCCTTGGCTAACTATGTAAACACTTGACCCATAAATAGAGCCCCATATAAATTGATATGGAATTTGAGGAGAAAGTCTAATCCCTTTAGTTTAGATGTGCGACTATCTCCATGAGTCTTTGTTAGGATGTGGCAAGAGTGGATATCTCACCCATTCAATTAAGCTTGTAAGAGAGTTAACACCCAACTATTGTAGGTCTAATTTTACTTTTGGAAAAACATTCTTAGTGATTGGAGGTCCCTTAAATATTAGATCATCTATTAGGGTACCTAGGAATATATATGGGGATATGATATTAATATTGTATAAGAGTTGGCATGTGCCACACATAACCCAAGGTTGATTATATATATTATAATATTATATTATATTAGTAGTCAAATCCCTAAAGTAGAATTAGAATATGAGTATATAAAGAAGGTATATTTGTTAGTGTAGTCATCAAGGAGATCATTCATATGTAATCCTCTTTGCCCACAAAGTGGTTTATGGGTTTTTTCCATCTCTAAGTAGCACTCTAATATTGGGAGATATTATGGAGTTATTCCTTCCTCAAGGAGTATTATTGGTGTTTCCCTACCTTAAGGGTATTATCCATATTTGTCTTATTATGTGGATTATCTTTGTGAAATATTATTTGTGGATGAATGATTTGATATTTCTACATATTAGTGAATAATAAAATTTTGGAACAAGTGGTATCAGAGCCAATGGATCATCCCATATATTAATTTGTTTACCATCCCTTGGAAGCCAAGAGGTATGATTTAATATAATATCTTTAGCTTCCATAATATGTTTCCAAATTGAGGAGGATCCTGCTATAGTTTTCACACTTTTTATGAGTTGGATCCTATTATAATTGTTCATATATTTCATTTTAAGATTTAATTCCAAGGTTCGAGGTGTAGACCAATTGGTTTGTCCAAATACCGTAAAGAGTGTGGAGCTCCAAGGTTCAAATCTTGGGCCTTGCCAAACTGAATGATTTTCTCTTTCCTGGTGCTTTCAGCAACGTAAAAGTTTTAAAATAATTGTGTCATGGTGGTTATATGTATGGACTACACGGAGTATTGTGTGGTGAATTTTAGGGTGGATAACATAGAATATTGTGGAGACCATAAAATTAGGATAACCTACCCAGATCATCATGGTGGCTACCGATTCCACCATGTAAAAATGAAAAAAAAATTGCTTTCATGGAGAGTCTAATGGAGTGAGCAGATTCCAAAGTTGCCTAGCACTTAATTCCTTGCTAACAATATTTTTTTTTTTATTCTTAGGCCTCCCTAATCCTTTGGCTTGGTGGCAGTCTCCCAATTGACCAAATGTATCTGATTGCCTTCCCCCTTGCCATAGGAAATTTTTTAACATTACATATAACTTCTGCAAGATATATAAGAGTGCATGATACATGGAAAAACTTTTTAATACGAATTTTATTAAAATTATTTTATTGCTTAACTCAACCAACCATTGATATATTATTGTATTCTCCTTGACATATTTTTCTAGAATTACATTCCAAGTTTCTTTTTTTTTGTATATGGAAGCCCATAGGAACACCTAGATAGTTAAAGGAATCACTACCTTTTTGAAATCCCAAAAATTGAGAGAAACCTCTATATTTTGGTGTTGAAGTATTTATATTGTAAAACTTTCTCTTTGGGCATTTATCTTTGCCCCTATGGTTGAAGAGAAGCAATCTAAAACTTCTTTGATAAGCCTGATATTCATTTTTGTGGCTTCCCCTAGTAAAATAGTGTCATCTATAAATTGAGCAGGAATGATTTTTCTATATCCTACAATTGTTCTAATTCCCAAGTTATCTTTTCTTTCTCTCAATTTGGTCAGGGTCCTCCCTAAAGTTTCAACTAAAAGGATATAAAGGTAAGGGAAGAGAGGACGCGCTTTCCTTAATCCTCTAGTGGCTTTAAAAAATTTAGTAGGTTTCTCATTGATTAGAGGGGCTATCCAAGGTCCCTCTATGCAAGCTCTTATCCAGTCTATCATTTGAGCTAGAAATCCAAATTTGGCTAACACCTGTGTTAAAAAGCCAATATCTACTTTGTCAAATGCATTAGCCATATCAAGTTTAATGGCTATTATTTTCTTTTTGGACTTGGCACTTTATTGTAGGGCTTCATGAATTGTTATAATGTTGTCATATATTTATTTTCTTGGAATAAAACTCCCTTGTTTTGGCTCTATCAAATTATTAATCTTCCTTTTAATTCTATTTGCTATTATTTTGATTATAATCTTATAAGAGCAATTGCACAAAGGTATAGGTCTAAATCTATTAAAAGTAACTACATTTTTCTTTTTTGGAATTAAAGCTAAGAAAGTGGAGTTGATTTTCCTAGGTAGCTTACCTTTTATCCTTGTCTCTTCTATCATTTCCAATAGGTCATCTTTACAATTTCATAAAACTGTTGATAATTTTTTTTTGATAAAGCCATCTAGTCCTGGAGCTTTGTCCTTGGGTAGTGAACGTATAACTTCTTCCAACTCTTCTTTGGTTTCTAAATAGAGATCATTGTCTCTAATTTTTAACAAAGGAGGAATGTTTTTTAGGAAAGTGGCTTGAGCCTTTTGATTTAATGTTGTCTTTGTGAGAAGGCCTAAGTAATGATCTCTTGCTAGTTCCTTTATAACTGCTTGATTAGAAAGAATTTCTTTAGTTTTGTGAATTTTTTTGATTGTATCTCATTGGTAGTGTTGCATTGTTTTTATATGAAAGTAATTTGTGTTTGTCTCATTTCTTGGGACAAATCATTCTTGATCAAAGTCTCCAATGTGCCTCTTATTCTCTAAAATTTTGATCCATTTTTTTGTTTAATTATACTATTCTCTATTCCTATTGAGGTGTCATATGTGTTAGGATTAAATAATAAAACACGAGTAATAAATAAATGCGGAAATAAAACATAGAAGAATAAATCAATACACAAGACACAAATTTATGTGGTTCACCCAATGTGGGCTACATCCATGGAGAAAATAACTAGGCCTTATTATTCCATCTAGCAAATCTCGAAGGGATACAACCTACAGCAAATTTGTCGTACTTCCTCTTCAATATCACAATTACAGTATCTCTTTCTTCTTCACTTTCTTCACACCCTTCACACTACTTCACACGACAATCTCCAATGCCATACAAAATCCTCTTATAAAATGAGAGTTACAATTTTAGAGCAAATCATTAAGACCCCAAAATAAAATAGAATTACTATTTTTGGCAAATTGTCTTTTCTATCGCAATTTACCATTTTTGGTAATTACTATTTTCAAAAAATTATTTTTCGTCAAAACAATTCTCGTTTTTAATAATTCCTATTTTTGGCAAATTATTTTTTCTCAAAAAAAATTTGTTTTTAGTAATTACTATTTTCAAAAATTTATTTTTTGCCAAAAAAAATTGAAAATAGTAATTCACAAAAACACTCGGATTAGCATGCAAATTGACACACAATTACATAACGTCCATATCCTTTCGTAGAGTGGGTCCAAACACGACTAAAATAGTGAAAAGTGTGAAGGAAGTGAAGAAGGAAAAAATATTGTAATTGTGAGATCGAAGAGGAAGTACGATGGATTTGTTGTAGGTTGTATCCCTTTGAGATTTGTTGGATGGAATAATAAAGACTAGTTTTTTCTCCGTGGATGTAGCCCACATTAGGTGAACCACATAAATTTGTGTCTCGTGTATTGCTTTATTCTTCTATGTTTTATTTTTGCATTTATTTATTGCTCGTGTTTTATTATTTAATCCTAACAACTTGTATCAGAGCCTAGGATTTCAAAAATACACTTGAAAGGAGGGTTTTCGGTTCAAGTGGGAGCAATGGCAGAAGAAGGTAGGTTTATGGTTGAGAATTTAATGGCCAAAATTACCAGCTATGGAATACGTAAATGGAGTACTATCTTTATCAGAAGGATCTTTACCTACCATTAGGTGGAATAACAAAGAAGCCAATGAATAAATTAGATGAAGAATGGAAAGTTCTATATAGAAAGGCACTAGGAACAATTTGGTTGTGCCTAGCATCATCGATGGCCTTAGCTAAACTATATTAAAAACCCTCAGCTTTGAACAAGGTATTTCTTATGAAGCATTTATTTAATATGCAGATGTCAGAAGGTGGGTCTATTACTGATCACTTAAATGAGTTTAACATGGTTACTAATCAGTTAAATTCTATTGGAGTAAATTTTGATGATGAGGTTAGGGCTCTTTTGATCTTATGCTCATTGCTAGAAAGTTGGAATGGCTTGGTCATGGTTGTGAGTAATTCTATTTTCAGTTCAAATACTTTAAAATTTGATGATGTTATTAGTGTTATCCTTAGTGAGGAAATGCGATGAAAAAGCACAGGTGAGACATAGGGTAATGTGTTGACTATGGAAAATAGGGGTAGAAAAAATGAGAGAGGAAAGAGTCCAAAAAACATGGAAAATAAAAGAAAGGCAAATCCAAATCCAAAGGGAAGCAGTTAGAATGTTGGTGTAGACACTAAAATTATGTTAATCCAATTAGATTACCAATACAAGGTCTAATTGACACCATATGGCCCCCTTGGGCAACCCTCAAAGGTTTAATAATGGTCCTAACCACTCTTGGGAGGCTCTACCCCACTTTTGGGAGGTTTTGGACCACATATGTATGACCGTCCCATCCTAGGATGGCCATAGTTCATGACTGTCCCACCCAACAACGATCGCAAGTGGTCATTCCTAGGTGGGACGGCCATGGCCTTTGACTCTCAAAAAGTCAAATTTTAAACAAATGGCACCCAAAAACTTCCATCTATCCCACCTATTTGAGCATGCAAACCTGAGGGAGCAGAATCCTTATGACATGCTACAGAATGGAGGCCAAAAAGGGATATTCTCTTCCCCTTCCAATGTATGCCAAACTTTGGACAAATGGCACCTCTTGCCCTGCATGTTGCATGCCTATTTGGACATAGGCTTCCTTTGGCTATAAAGTGGATCTATTTTCCACCCAAAACATAGAGAGGAGTTTTAATACATAGCAACAAAGTGCTGCCAAGATTTCCTCTCACCCTTTTACATTTTTTCCCTTGAAATATCTACCTAGCGAAGGAGGTTCTCAAGTGATCTAAGAGGTGCAATTTTTTTGAAAAACTAAATAAATTGAGTGAATTTCACCACCAAATTTTATAAAAATAGTATTGAGAGGGTTTTGACCAATTCACAGAGGAATTTGTGGTAAATAATCAGCAAAACTGGTGGTCATCCCACCCCAGGATGGTCCCCATTCTATGATAGTCACCACCATCCCTACAAGGTACGGTGACATATTGAAGCCTTATTTTTCTACTATTTTTAAATAGGTATATTCTAGGATGTATCAATAATATATTATCAAATTTTCATGCAATTTGGAGTTATATTGAGTGAGTTATTGTATTTTTAGTGTTGTGCAGGTCTACTTGGCCCATCTGAAGGTGCACATGAATTTGTGATCAATTTTTCTAATCCATTCGCATGGGTTCTCTTTAAATATTATTTTATATATTTTTTCCAATTTTGGTTTGATTTGGATATGTTTAGGGCCAAAATTTACTCATTTTGGATTTTGTAGACTTCATAGGTGCATTGCGAATGCGACATGAATTTGTATGCAATTTCTATTTAGTTTTCAATTAGGTCTTCCCAAAATCATATTTTATACATACCTATAAAATTTGGAATCATTTGTAGTTTTTTTAGATAGTTGCATTGCATATTTACACTTTCTAGCCTTTATTGCATGTATTGTTTTTGCATATTTCACAATCCGCACTTGCTATTGACAAAATCTGGTTTCCTTGTGTGTAGGTGCAGGTTTTACAGCACATGAGAAAGGAGCATAGTATCATAATATCAGAGATAAAAGTGGTGGCATCATAGGACCACCCACTTCAATTGTGGGTACGAGGAAGAACATTGGAAGTGCACCAGAGTTATTGAAAGGATTTGATCCTTGGGCACCATTTTGTAACAAGTGTATCAATCTAGAGCCCTCAAGGAGACATTTATGTAACCATAATTTGTTCCATCAAATGAAATAAAGAGATGACCCCATTTCATACATTTGCTTTATCTTATCATGCTTACTTGAATGCTCCTTTCTGTAATGCTTATTCAACACTAGCGATAGATGCATATTGTTTAGCATTGTTAGGTGCACCATTTTTCCCCTACTTCAGTGGCGATCATGATGGGACCTTGTCTCAATTAACTTGGTTAAATATTTGACCCTATTTTTAACTTTGTTCTATTGTAGGAACTGATCATTCTATCCTGAAACGACCTTTGGATTACTGACTGTCTCACCCAAGAATGGCCACACAACCGTCCCACCCTGGTATGAACATCAAACTGGCAGCTATCCCACCCTGGGATGGCCGTAAAATAGAAGCATTTCTTCTAAAAAATCTAGAAATAGCAGGTTCATAGGCCATCAAGGTAAGTGCCTGAACCTCCAGTTTTTATTTCTACTATTCAAATTTGTTGAAATTTGGTTTTTCTTGCCTCCCTTGATTGCTTGAAAGGTAGAAATATAGGTTTTACTTTTCTATAATTGCAAAAACAACGAAAAAAAGAAGAAAATTTGAAAAGGAACTAAGTAGAAATGCACCTCTATGGTTTGATTGCTTGTAGCCTACCTAATGGGTAGGTTATCATTTAGGGAATGCATTTTGTAGGTTGCTTTTTATCTAGCTTTTTTGAAAGTAAAATGTACCTTTCCTTGCATTTAGTGAAATATAATTGGGTGCTTCATTATTTACTTTATTTAGGCTTAAAAATAACCACACACACCATGTTTCACTTTAATGCTAGTGATTTGGATTTCATCACCAACCATTAGTAGAGATCAATGACGATGGCTTTCATCTCCACCAGTTGTTTGAAATCCCATGAACCCTTGTTTTTGGCCAAGGCCAGCTCCAATATTTGATGTAGCTTATAAAATTTGCATGTACTTATCTTTTGATGGTATAACGCTAACCAATTGAGTACTGGATGAATACTGGCAGGACCTATGATCCCTGATCGAGTATGGGTTTCATCTCCATACTTTGGTGGTTTTATGTGACCGAAATTTCATTTCTGATTTTTTATCTATGAGCATACAGGTGAAATCCAATTAAACTCAATAATATCATCCAAAAAGAACAAAATAAGTGACACAAGGTCTTCTTTACAAACAACAAATCTAAACACACAAAACATCTTAGGGAACACACATAATCCTTAAAAGAGATAAACATTTGTCTTATTGCATGTTTCCATTCTTGTGTGTTGCTTTATTAAGAAATTTGTAAAGGAGATAATCATCTAGGGTTTGGTAGGGAATATCAATGGTGTGTATCCGTAGCCAAGCCCACTCAAGGTCGAACGCTATGGAGAGTAGACCTGGAGACATGAGTTATCTTCAATTTAGCCCCAAGGACCTGGTCATAGCTCCTTGGCAGCCTTCTACTCACCCAAGTCCCAGAATAACAAGTCAAGAACATTACCTACAAGGGATCCCTTTGTGGGACACCCCTATAGGTTTTTATCTTAATCTGCAAGCCCATTCCTAATATTTAGACACCTCACATACCTAATTTAATGAAAGGCAACCATGCACTAAGGCGTTATTAGATAGGGCAGTACCATGCATCTGTGTGCCTGCTAGGTCTAACATGCCCGCTTATGGGCAAGATCTAGAATACACACATTGGGTAGGGCCAATTGATCACACTTCACCCTTACACAACCCTAATAGGCTACAACAGACTAGGTACCAGGATGAGTATGATACTCATCACTCAGGGTGAGACAACTCAGCCCTTCCCTTCCTCATCAATGAAGACATGAGGAGATCCTTTATTATCCTCAAGAATAGTATGTTGTGTAGGAACAATGTGCCTCTACGCCAGTAGAGTATAAATATTACATGCTAAAACATGATCCTCGAGTGAATGCAACTACCCTCGATCGAGGGAAGTACATGATTGATATCTTGAATCATCTTGAGCAAGATAGACCCCAGGGTGATGCTGCTAGGCCTCCTAGGGTCCGCATGGTAGAACAGGTCAATCAAGAGGTCATAAGGTATGTTAAACACTAAGCACAATTCAAGCAACTTCGATGAGACAAATAATTTTTGGACCGCTTGCATCAGATAGAAAAAGAAAGGATTGAACAACAAACCAACAAGTTGATCCAAAAAACCTTACATGAGAGGGTTCCTACCCCTAGTACCCATAGACAATAAGTCCATCAGAGGCAACCCACTATCATTCAAGATAGGTCTCCTAGGACTTATTGAATTTTGCCTCCATGACCTCCTAGGCTGAATCGGTACTTGCCTCCCAGGCTAAACATAGGGTACCCACCGCAAGCAATTACCCCTCTCTATAATCCAGCTCAGGAGATGCCTTATGGGGCTTACACCGAGCATGAGCCAAAAGTGGAATATCTTGATATGCCTTATCGAGGTAGGGGGTAATGTTCCACCACCCCACAATAGGCCTGAGGTTCCTCACCCTCTGCCATAGGATCGAAGTAAATAGGAGATCAAATCCTCCTATGCCTATAGGGCATTGCTAGAGCACCTAGAATCAATGGATAATAAAACCTCTAGGTCTGAGACTCAGAATCCCACTCTACACTAGTTTTGTAGTCAACTAATCCATCCATCGGTACCTGAACCTTCCTACTATATTAGTTTAAGATGCCTCACCTGGCTACCTTTAAGGGAGATGAAGATGCGTAGGAGCATGTTACCAAGTTCCTGATCCAATGCTTTGGTATCTAGGACAATGATGCTTTGCTTTTGAGGAAATTCCTGACTACCCTCTCTATCCTAGCTATGGAGTGGTACACCCAACTCTTAAATCATAGCATCCACAATATTGATCAACTCATAGATGCGTTCCTATAATTCTTTACCTTCAATACCAAGCGAAAGGTGATCCTGGCCGATCTTGTAGGGTTGAAACAATTTGACGATGAGTCAATAGCAAACTATGGCATAGGTGGCAAGCATTGCTTTCCAAGCTACCATACTTACTCCCCATGATGGAGTTGACTCAAATGTTTTCTAAGATCTGCTTAATTTCAATCTCCTTGTTGCTACAACTTCAGCAATATCCAACTCTTGAAGATGCTCTAGTGTAAGCTAGAACAATCGAAGACATCAAGATTCAAGAGGGATATATTGTGAAGCCTCACAAGGATTGGAACAAGAATGCCAAGAACAACCCAGGGCAACCTAAGCCAACATCGGTCAATCAGGTTGCCATTAGTGTCCTAGGTCCTGCACAACCAGCACCACATCAAAAGCCTAATTATCAGGCCACACCTGGGAACTACAATAAGGATAATCATAAAAACCAAGGGTAGAATCAACAATGTCATCCTAATTGATAGTTTACGCCTATTTTTGATTCCATGGACTCTTTATTTGAATGCCTTTGTGCATCTAAGGAAATTAATCTACCTGAGATTCAACCTATCAATCCAAATGCACCAAAGCCCAAGGGATACCAAGAAGACCTATATTGTATGTTTCATAGGAAAAATGGGCATGACATACATATGTGCTATAATTTCAAACATCTAGTGCAAGACATGATCGATAGGAATGACCTTCAGGTCGATAATCCTATGACACCAAATAATCAATAGATAGGTGTTTTTAAAGACCCATTACCTGCCCATGCAAAAAAAGCAAAACCAATGTCATAAGTGAATGAGGTTCATCACGCACCCCCTAATCAAGGGTACATCAGCATGATCAACATCATGATGAGGAATAGGTGGTACACAAGTCCAGTTGCACAACCTACAACTTCAAGCGATGTTCCTTCAACATCACATCCCTTGTCACCCCTAGTGCCAAGCCTCTTGCCTCGACCCGTGCTTACAATAAATAGCAAGCTCGCTCAGAGCCTGATAAAAACATCTACCTAGATCTCCATCTATGGGATTATTCTGCAATCCCCACCTTATCAAGAAGCTTTAATGTAGATCCTAAATGTCATCGAGCTACAACCCTAGGAGTCTAACTCCTTTAGAAATTTTGTGGGGCATATGCAGTAATATACAAAACCAGTGATCACCTTTCGGGAGGATGAGCTCAAGTCAGTTCCAAATGATATGGTGGATCCCCCCTTGCACATAATCACATGTATAAATGGAAAACCCTATAAGAGAGTCTTGATCGACACTGGCTCATCCAACAACATCATCACTACAACTCTCAAACATCTTTGGCTTTCGGTATCTCATATTGTTGAATCTACCTACACCCTTCAAGCATTTAATGATACCATATTCTCAATAGTTGGTATGATATTCCTACCTATTCAGGTGGGACAAAATACTATACCAACATTGTACCACATCTTGGAGGGTGAGATGGCATACAATATCTTATTGGGTGGACCTTGGATCAGGGACATAAAGTGTGTACCCTCCATAGCTCACAAGTGTCTAAAGTACACCTATGAAGGACAAGTCCATGTCGTCTCTATAGACCTGTTGGCATTTTTGCCACATTGATTCTCATTGATGAATGCATTGATGTATTGTTGGGGATCTGACCTTTGATTGATGCAGCTTGGGCGAAAAAAGGAGAAAAAATGAGCAAAAAATGACTAAGTCTGAAAACTGCAGCGATGCGCTGACATGTCGCAGAATCGCGGTCAACGCAGTCAACGCAGGCAGGTTGGCGGAACCGTCGCGATATCGCGACGTGTTCCAAAATCGCGGGTCGGCGGGCGAAAAAAACATTAAGTTGGAAACATGCGGCGATTCGCCGACATGTCGGCGAATCGCGACCGGGGAGCGTCGAAGGCAAAAAGTGAGAACTTGCAGCGCGTCGGCGACATGTCAGCGAATCACGACCGAAAATGTCGATTGATGCGGAGAGAAGGAACATGTAGCGAAATCGCTACGTGTTCCGATTTTGCGAGGCAGAGCGCAGGGAGGAGCAACGACGGAAACATGTAGCGAAATCGCTACATGTTCCGATTCGTGAGCAAGCTTGCGATGGCGAAGAGGAAGTCAAACATGTAGCGAAATCGCTACATGTTCCATTTTCGTGGTCTTCGAGCGATGAGCGTACGGCGGAAAAACACGTCGCGATTTCGCGACCCGTCGCATTTTCGCGACCTGCGCAGTTTTCCCGCCAAGTGCAATATGAACGGCCGAAAGGGTTTTTTTTCGATTTTCGATGATTTAATGCTAACCCGAATTAAATATTTTGCGGATTTCCGATGCGGTTAAGGTCAAAGAGTGCCCAGGCTACCAAAATTAAAGGGTTTATTGGTTCGAAGTTGCCGTTCGTGGATTAATTCAACGGTTTTTCATGCACATATTCAAAGAATCGAATTTAATGAAGGGCCCATAGCGTTTCATGGAATTTAATTTTTATTTCTTCGAGAATGCGATTAAGAGGATCATGTTCCTCGTTTCCTTCGCATGATTGTAGATCACGAGGAAGTTGGTTTTAATTATTTAATGCTGCAAAGAGGACGGACCTCTATAAAAACCAATGTAATTTTCATTTGCAAAGGTTGGAAAAACTTGCTTGTAGAAACTGGAATTGTATCTGCGGGAATAAAAGGATCGACTTCTAATTTTTCAAGCGTCGCATGGATGAATTTGCTTTCGTTTTCTGCATTTCTAATAGCATTCGTACTCTTGCATTGCTATTACATTTAAATTCTGCATACTGGATTTAAATACTGCGGTCAGGGTACAATTCCTGGAATGTGGGTTTGGAGGGATTTGCGGCATGTGATTGTGCGAGGATGAAGCTGATTTCTTATGTTACTTGCTGTTGTTGCGTTTTTAGTTTCCTGCTGTTGTTTTTCTGATCCCATCACTTCGGCCTGTGGCCATATTTCCCATTTCTTTCTGTAACCTTTTAAATCTCTTTCCAGCAACCCTATCTTAAACCCATTTTTAGAGTAGTAAAGGGAACCAGCCCACTCTGGAGATTGGTCTGGGAGCCATTTCTTGCTTCCAGCCTTTCAATGTTGGCCGGGTCTAGGGCGCAATTGTAAAAATCCTTTCCTGTGGCAGATTCGTGACCAACAGTTTTTGGCACGCCCGGTGGGACAGACTGTTCTGTCTCCAAGAATTCATAATCGGTGGGATACGCATAATTTTCCAAAGTGATAACCCCACCGGTGCCAACGGTTTTGGCACATTTTTAAAACACCTGGAGGTCTCAAGATTTGATGAGCTGTCTTGGCCTCACAGCGGAGATTTGTAAGTTCATCTGGTGACTTTGCTGAGTTGAAGATCCGTTCGTGGGCCTTTGTTTTTGTTTAAAAAAAAAAAAAAAAAAATTCAAAGAATGTTTTTTTGGCGACTCTGACTTAATGGCGATGGCCGTGATTCCGCAGACCACTGCCACAAAGGCGAGGGTTTTTTCTATATGGGATGATCCTGGCCCTCTGAATCTCCAAGTTTGGCATGAAATTCCCGAAGGTGCCCTGAAGAACCTGGAAAAATATGATGGTACCGAAGGCATGGCTTTGACACATGTTGAAGATATTGCTATTCTGTCCATGATCCATGTCATAGAACACGAAGATGTTATGATCCGACTTCTGGTTCAGTCTTTGGAAGGAAGAGCATTACAGTGGTATAGACTGCTCAAACGTCAAAGCATCAGCTCATGGGATGATCTCGCGGGAGCACTAATCAAAAGATTTGACGAAGATCCTTTCTACAGTTCTTTGGATCTCTACCAATTTTTCATGTACATCACGAGAGCACCTCAAGAGAGCATCACGAATTTCAATGTCCGATTCTTGAGAAGCTGGCAGAGAATTCCAGAGAAGATCCGTCCATCACCCACCCAAGCCCACCTCTTTTATGTTCGAGCTTTCCATCCTGACATAGGTCTCTTTTTGCTGCAGTCAGGTGAACAACGCTTCCCACAAATATTTGAGGAAGCAGTGCGAGCAGAACAGATGTTGCACTTATCAAGAAAGTTACCGTGGGGAGAAACTCCATTACCTTCTCCGGTGGTTGCTGCTCCTGTTTACCCTGCACATTCATGCCAGATCCCTGAGATGCAGTCATGTGGAGTTCAAGGGACAGATCTCGTCCAAAGTCAAGGATTGGGACATGCAAGCACTTTTCCAGCAATGAACAATATGGTTGCTTGCAGTTTTCAGCAAGAGATGGGCCAAGTAGAAGAACAAGTGCAAATTTCAGAGCCTGAGGAGATCCCAGAATCCGAGTTCTCACTTGAAGAGCCCTGTGATCACATCAAGGAGTTAGAGGAGCCTGTACTCAGCCCACAACCAGTAAAGTCTGCAAAGTGGTGGTGTTGGTTCCAGCCACTACATCCAGTACCTGAAGAAGTCTTCCATGGGGGTACTAGTAAGAAGGATAATCTGCTGAATTGCATCCTATCAGCACCATGGAGAACTTCAGGAAGGAGCCAGCCCAATTTCAAGGACCGACTTAAGTATGATCAGATCTGGTCGGGACATTGCAGATTTATCGGATAACATTCTGAGATTGGGTGTCTGGTGGCGACATGCCAATCATGTCGTGCATTATTGTATATAGTATTTAAAAAAAAAAAACAAAAAAAAATAGAAAAAGAAGAAGAAAAAAAAAAAAAACTGGTATTGTTTTTATTTGTTCATCTCGGCTCTTGTTGCCTGCGAGCCGTAGATGCTTGTTTTTTTCCTTTGTTTTTCTCCTCCCAACAGTTTGGTGGCTTTCTAGCACTTTCTTCTTTTCCCTTCCCCGTTTCCTCTCTTTCCTTTCTTCATCTTCTTCCTTCTGTTTCTTCTGCATTAAAACAAAATGAGCCACAATTGTTGTTTCTTTTCCCTTTCTCGTTTTTCCCCGTTCCTTCTTATCCCTTTCCTCTAAGTTTAGTCTTTTACGCATTTGCTAACAGTCTAGTTCATTTCATTTCACAGCTTTCCTAGTTCCATTCCCACTCCATAACTTCGTTCATTTTCATTTCATCATTCCATTGCAGTCACCGCTTGCGCAACCGCAAGAGCTCACTCCACCATCACCTTCCATTTCTTCAGTTTATAACCGCTTCTATGCAGGTTCTTCCAGTTCTAGTTTTCCACAGCAGAAGAAGTTTGGCAGCAGTCCCCTGACATGTTTTGCAGCAGCTTGTTTATAGTTCCAATATGACTCTGTGCCCAATGGACTAAGGCCTGGATTCTTGCATACAACGAGTCGTATACCCCGCGAGCCGCCAAGAATGTTGGCATTTTTGCCACATTGATTCTCATTGATGAATGCATTGATGTATTGTTGGGGATCTGACCTTTGATTGATGCAGCTTGAGCGAAAAAAGGAGAAAAAATGAGCAAAAAATGACTAAGTCTGAAAACTGCAGCGATGCGCTAACATGTCGCAGAATCGCGGTCAACGCAGGCAGGTTGGCGGAACCGTCGCGATATCGCGACGTGTTCCGAAATCGCGGGTCGGCGGGCAAAAAAACATTAAGTTGGAAACATGCAGCGATTCGCTGACATGTCAGCGAATCGCGACCCGGGGAGCGTCGAAGGCAAAAAGTGAGAACTTGCAGCGCGTCGCTGACATGTCAGCGAATCGCGACCGAAAATGGCGATTGATGCAGAGAGAAGGAACATGTAGCGAAATCGCTACGTGTTCCGATTTCGCGGGGCAGAGCGCAGGGAGGAGCAACGACGGAAACATGTAGCGAAATCGCTACATGTTCCGATTTCGTGGAGCAAGCTTGCGATGGCGAAGAGGAAGTCAAACATGTAGCGAAATCGCTACATGTTCCATTTTCGTGGTCTTCGACGACGAAGCGTACGGCGGAAAAACACGTCGCGATTTCGCGACCCGTCGCATTTTCGCGACCTGCGCAGTTTTCCCGCCAAGTGCAATATGAACGGCCGAAAGGGTTTTTTTTCGATTTTCGATGATTTAATGCTAACCCGAATTAAATATTTTGCGGATTTCCGATGCGGTTAAGGTCAAAGAGTGCCCGGGCTACCAAAATTAAAGGGTTTATTGGTTCGAAGTTGCCGTTCATGGATTAATTCAACGGTTTTTCATGCACATATTCAAAGAATCGAATTTAATGAAGGGCCGCAAGCGTTTCATGGAATTTAATTTTTATTTCTTCGAGAATGCGATTAAGAGGATCATGTTCCTCGTTTCCTTCGCATGATTGTAGATCACGAGGAAGTTGGTTTTAATTATTTAATGCTGCAAAGAGGACGGACCTCTATAAAAACCAATGTAATTTTCATTTGCAAAGGTTGGAAAAAACTTGCTGCTAGAAACTGGAATTGTATCTGCGGGAATAAAAGGATCGACTTCTAATTTTTCAAGCGTCGCATGGATGAATTTGCTTTCTGTTTTCTGCATTTCTAATAGCATTCGTACTTCTGCATTGCTATTACATTTAAATTCTGCATCATTGGATTTAAATATCGCGGTCGTGGTACAATTCCTGGAATGTGGGTTTGGAGGGATTTGCGGCATGTGATTGTGCGAGGATGAAGCTGATTTCTTATGTTACTTGCTGTTGTTGCGTTTTTAGTTTCCTGTTGTTGTTTTTCTCGATCCCATCACTTCGGCTCGTGGCCATATTTCCCATTTCTTTCTGTAACCTTTTAAATCTCTTTCCAAGCAACCCTATCTTAAACCCATTTTTAGAGTAGTAAAGGGAACCGACCCACTCGGAGATTGGTCCGGGAGCCATTTCTTGCTTCCGACCTTTCAATGTTGGCCGGGTCTAGGGCGCAATTGTAAAAATCCTTTCCTGTGGCAGATTCGTGACCAACAAGACCTTGAGCCCTTCAAGTACTACAACTTGGTGCAACAAATCCCTAAGTTGACCTTATCATCAACCCATCTAGATTTTCTACCGAATGCATCCAACCAAGGTCCGACTCCTTCACCATCACCTTCAATCAATCCATCATCATCTCATGCCATACCATCCTCATCATCGGCACCCCCAGACATGCCTTCATCATCGATGAATCCTCCATCGAGGAACATGGGGAAAAGGCCTATTGATGAGACCCCTCCAACCATATCCACCATCTCCACAAGAGATATTCCTAGCCCAATGGATGAGGAGCCACCCTATGAGGTAAACATTGAATCAATTCAAGCCTCGCTCCCATCCCCTCCTTCTCCACCACCACAAGTCACAGTGCATCTAGCCACCACCGGTCTAGGAGAATACCTGGTTAGGAACATCACAACTACTCCTGCCATTGAGTCGGTGCAAGACATGGGTCGACCTCATCTTCCCATAGGCACTATCGTGCCTCTTGGCCTCCCCCAAATCAAATGAATTTCATCTATGGGGGTCTCGACTATGGCATAGAGCCCTATCAACAGTAGGAAGAGGATGAAGAGCCCTTTTTTGAGGATATTAACTACATGTCCAATCCTACCTTCGCCATGAGATATCTTCATCTCTACAATTGGCATGGTTATGGGTTGGGCTTGTATGAGCAAGGCACCCACATTCCTTACCAGCCATAGTATCAAATGCCTTATGACAAGTCTGGTTTGGGACACAACAAGCCTATGCCCCTCGATGTCCTCATGGATAGTTTAGAGTGCATGACCCTAAACTTTAGGGATGAGCTTATGCATGATCCCTACGCCAACCCCAATCGAGTCTATTCACTGGGAGACTACTTCCCTGCACCCATGAGTGATCAAGAGATACCTTGCGATGTCACCCAATCTTACGAGAGGGGTGAAAGTTTGCATACCCTTCCACATGATAGTGAGGAAGAAGATCAAGGGTCTCCCTATGAGTGGACATCTGATGATGAGTCATATTATGGAGTGGCATCTATCGACTCTTCTAGTTTGGATGGAGAGTACACATGGATTGTCCCATTGGATGATGAGCATGAGGGTTATCTGTGTATGTTCCCATTACACCATCCTATCTAGTGATAATTTCTACCTTTAGAGGAGCAAGCTCACCCATAGCCACACCGACCACCTTCGATCATTCCGCCTCTATCGCAACCACCTCCACAAGTCTTGCGACACCCCGATGTCAATAGACACCATCAACCACCTAGGGGAAATCATCCATCCATTAACATGATTTCCATAGACCTTTTTATGCCCCTACAAGATCTGGATAACCCATCGAAGCCACTGCACCTCGACTTGGGGGTAATTGACTTTGATTGGGGAGATTCTCCCCCATCACCTTTTGAGTACTGGCCTTGTGATGAGATGCTACAGCCATTTCATTTCTCTCCAAGGCCTACTCAAGATGTCTTTCATGCTGAGGTTGAACCTGAAGTTCCAATTGATGATCTAAACCCAGTAGATGACATTCATCTGATCCCTACTCCCCATCAGTTGGAGGAGGGGTCGCATATGTCAATTGAACCAATGATTGACAAAGATATCGGCTCAGATCTCGAGAATCCTCAATGTATCAAGTTAGGGGAAAGCTTGTCCCCCATCGAGCAAGCCGATTACATAGCCCTTCTCACCAAGAAGAAGGAAGCTTTTGCATGGTCCTACAAAGATATGCTAGGACTAGATCCAAATCTAGTCATGCATAATCTGACGCTTGACCCAAAGGCCAAGCTAGTTAAGCAAAAGTTGAGAAAAATGCATCCGATAGTAGCCTTGATGGTGAAATATGAGCTACAAAAGTTGTTGGATGCCAAGTTCATCATATCAGTGGACTATCCACCATGGTTGTCCAACATGGTTCCCATCAAGAAGCCCGATGGGAGGATTCACATTTGCATCGACTTTCAAGACCTAAACAAAGTGAGTCCCAAGGATGAGTTCCCATTATCGAACATCGATGCCCTGGTAGATGCTACAGTGGGCCATGAAATGTTATCCCTCATGGATGGTTTCTCTGGATACAACCAGATTCATATCAATCTAGAAGACCAGCTCAAGATGACATTCACAATACCTTGGGGGACATTTTGCTATAAGGTCATGCCTTTTGGCCTTAAAAATATTAATGCTACCTACCAACATGCCATGACATACATCTTCCATGACTATATGCATAAAATTTTGGAAGATTACATGGATGACTTATTGGCCAAATCATTATTACACCATGAGCATCTCGATGTCTTGAGCAAAGTCCTCGATCACCTTATTGAACATAACGTGAGACTGAACCCCAAGAAGTGCATCTTTAGTGTCACATCTAGAAAACTCTTGGGATTCATCATCTCTAAAAGAGGCATCAAAGTAGACCCCAACAAAGTCAAGGTAATCCTTGAGATGCCTCCCCCAACTACCATCAAGCAGCTGTGAAGCCTGTAGGGTAAGGTCATATCTATCAAGTGCTTCATAGTGTAATTATTGGATAAATGTTGACCCATGAACAAACTATTGCACAAGGGGGTCGCATTCCATTGGGATGACGAGTGTCAAGCTACCTTTGATGCAATCAAACAATATCTAGCTTCACCACCAGTATTGGCTCCACCCCAACTAGGAGTGTCATTCCACTTATACATCTCAGCTACTGAGATTGCATTGGGCATCATGTTGGCCCAAAAGAATGAATTGCATAAGGAACAAGCTACTTACTACCTTAGCCGCACCTTGGTCAGTTATGAAATCAAGTATGCATACATTGAAAAGTTATGCCTAGCGGTGGTTTTCACCACCAAGAAGCTACGCCATTACATGCTTAGTCATACCACATATGTTGTATCAAAAGAGAATCCATTGTGATACATGATGAGTCATACTTATCATAATAGTCGCATGATAAAATGGATCATGTTGTTGATGGAGTTTGACCTAGAATTCATCAGAAAAAAATCTATTAAAGGTCAGGTCATCACCGATCAACTCGCAGAGGCTCCTCTCCAGGATGATCAACCTCTTAGCATGGAGCTTCCCGATGATGGAGTCTTCCAAATATCAGAATCACCTGATTTTGATGAGCCTGAGTCACAGGCTGATATGACTCTATTATTTGATGGCTCCAAATGTGAGCAAGGGGGTGGCATGGGAATTATGTTTTTCACACCTCAAGGGGCTCCCATACCCCTATCATTCAAACTCGATTTCCCATGCACCAACAACAATGTCGAGTATGAAGCCTTGCTCATAGGTCTTCAAATGGCTATCGCCATGAAAATAACCAAGCTCAACATTTTTGATGACTCCTTGCTCATCGTAAACTAGGTCAAAGGGATTTACCAATGCAAGTGTCCAGTTCTACAAGCCTATAAAGCCCTTGTGGATAAACTTCTGACAAATTTTGAATGGTACGATATCGAGGCACTCCCTCACTCATCTAATCATTTTGTGGATACAATGGCCTCCTTGGGGTCTTTAATCCCATAGAACCCTGCTGATGATATGACAACCATTCAAGTCAAAATGCTATCACAATCTATGGTTGAGCATGAGAACACTCAATCCATGCCAGAAGTCCACATGATTCATATTGAACCTCCTCAGGAAAGGTTCTCACAAATTCATGATCACTTGAATCATGCCGCTTGGGGGACTCTATTCCCTCAAACTCCTTTTGATAGCAGCACAATGCTATTCTTACAAGTTCTCTCCCAATCAGCATTCTCTTGGGATGAACTTCAAAAGGGGTAGGCAATTCATGCAATCGAGGCTTCCTCACATCAGGATTGGTCTACTCAAATCAAATATTACCTAAAGCTTGGTAATATCCCTTCTAGGTTGTCGCATGCCACCAAATGGATATTTAAACAAAAAGTGGTAAAGTATGTCTTACTAGGAGATATTTTGTATCATCGAAGCTATGAAGGTATCCTCCTTCATTTCTTAGAGCATCAAGAGTCAGTTTGGGCAATCACCCAAGCACACGATGGTACATGTGGTGGCCATTTTAGTGGCATGGCCATCGTAAAGTGCATTCTTCACATGGGCTATTATTGGCCAACCTTAGAGCGAGATTGTTGTGCTTATGTTAAGAAGTGCATAAAGTGTCAACACCATGCTAACTTGACACACGTACCTTCTTAGGCCTTACAACCGATTCAATCGGTTTGGTCATTCTTGCAATGGGGGTTTGATTTAATTGGGAAAATCTCACCCGCATCCTTGGGCCATCACACATTCATCATTATGGCCATCGAGTATTTTATAGAATGGGTGGAAGCAATTCCCCTTACCACTACGATAGGACCCCACATCATGGAGTTCATATTGCATAATATCATTTGTCATTTTGGTATTCCATCCAAGATAATTTTTGATAATGGGATACCTTTCAAGAACAAATATGTGCATGCTTTAACAATAAAGTATAATATTCAACACAACTTTTTGATGCCCTATTATCCACAAGAAAATGGGCAAGTTGAGGCATCAAACAAAATAGTGATTTCCATCCTAAAGAAAATAGTTAAAGAGAATCACAAATATTGGCACATGCAATTACCCCTTGCTCTATGGGCCTACCACACTAGTATTCGGATGCCCACTGGGGCAACTCCATTTTCACTAGTGTATGGCATCGAGGTAGTCATGCCTCTAGAGCTAGAAATCCCATCGCTACGCATATCCATGCAAGAGTTCATCGATGATGACACTACATGCGATAGGCTCACCTAGATCAACTTACATTGCTTGATGAACGATGCATCAATGCTCTCGAGCACCTACGCATTTATCAAGAGTGACTTAAGAGAGCCTATAATATGAAAGTCCATCCTAGAGACTTTTAGGTTGGTGACCTCATTCTGAAAGAGAACCAACAAAATTCTAATTTGCCACCCCATCTAAGGGACAAGTTTATGGTAAACTGGTTAGGTCCTTTCATCATCACTAGTCAGATCAGACCTAAAACTTACCACCTAGCCACCCTTGAAGGAATCAAGGATCCTAAACCCTTGAACATCCTTCATCTATAGCCTTTCTATGCTTAAGAGCATGTGCCCCCAAAATCTCCAAGTCTATCTAGGTCCAAATCTCAGTCTAACTACTAAACCAAAGTGCTCCTAGGTGGTCTACGACCATCTAGGTCACCCCTAAAATGCTCCAAGGGTATCTGCAAACCTATCTAGGTCAACCCTAAAATGCTCCAAGATCTCTATCAACTATCTAGGTCACCCCTTAAAATGCTCCAAGGGTATCTACACAACCTATCTAGGTCAACCCTAAAATGCTCCTAGGTGATCTACGACCATCTAGGTCAACCCAAAATGCTCCTAGGGTATCTACAAACTATCTAGGTCAACCTAAAATGCTCCTAGGTAGTCTACGACTATCTAGGTCAACCCAAAATGCTCCTAGGTATCTAACCCTAGCAGGACTACAAACTAGTCACCCAAAATACTCCTAGGTTCTACACCTAGTCAACCCAAAATCTCCTAGGTGTCTACACCATCTAGTTCACCCAAAATGCTCCTAGGTGGTACGACCATCTAGGTCACCCAAAATACCCCAAAGGCATCTATAAGCCCTTTGGTCACCCAAAATACCCCAATGGCATCTAATAAGCCCATTGGTCAAACATATATATACATATATATATATCAAAATCCAAAAACATCATCAAAACAATAAAAATACAAAAATATTGCATTGCATCACATTGCATACCATTGCATTATACAATCAATTGCATTAGGCATACTCATCATTGCACTTTGCATTTTAGAGTTGCTCATACATGTCTAGCACCAAGACTATACACTAGTCATCATTCAAAATCAATTTTGTCAAAGTCATCATTCACATCATTTCATATTTCACTTATCATATCCACCTACATTTCCCACTTTTCATATTTGTGTCTATTTCCCTTCACCTAGTCATTTGTTCTAGAATGTCTTTAGGGTTTTCGGTCACTCAACCATCTCTAGTTTTCTTTTCAAATTTTATAGAAAGCTATCCTGATTTTTAGAAGGTAGAGTCTTGCTTAGATTGTACCTTGTATACATCAAAATCCCAACACATTTTCACACTAATAAATCCAAGTTTTGCACAAGGAAATATGAAACCTACAAAGTGGTCTAGGTTACCTTAAGTGAAAAGTTTACCTTGCTCATCCCCCTATGTGAATGGTTCAAAAATGCTAAGAATTGACAAAAGGACAAGCTCCTCCTTACCCAATTTCCCCAAAATAAATAGTGGTTTTCACCACTATCAATAAGCAAAATCCCAAAAAGCAAAATCAAAAGCAAAATAAATAGTGATTTTCATCACTACACAAATCCCTTGCTCAAAGAAAACAAAATACAAAATAAATAGTGATTTTCATCACTAAGTATGAGCAAGTATCCCAAATCAAATAAAAGAAAAGAAGGGAGTATTGAACTTGAATCCCTAGAATTCTCAGCATTTGACAAACCATAAGGTGATCCTCATTACAGGTTAGGTGGCATCAAGCCTGCCTAGCAATGGTGGTATCCTTATGCATGATGATATGTCTATCACATTAGCATATTGTGTGTGTACAGACCAATGTTTGCATGCAGATGAGCTAGCTTTTGGTAGCCTATACTACCTAGTGGTCTAATCCAACTACGTACAAAACCTAGGATCATGATACTCATAGGGTGATCTTCAGTATAGATGGGTTGCATCAATCCTATTTGGCACTAGGGTAATCTTATGTGTATTACAACAATGAACTCACTTGCACACATAGGGATATTGAGTATCTTGGTCATCCTAGTAGATTCATACCTTGTCAAAAAGTCTTGCATGGTTAGTATATAACTTTTGATCAATTAACTAGAGTGTTTGAGTCTCATGAAAACCTCATAGACATTCTATAACATTCATTTCATTCATTCCATTTTATCACATTTCATTAAGTTTACATTTCCATAAATCCATCACATAACAACATTACAAATGAATCGATGAATTCTATACAGTCTATGGTGCTAACATAGTATGTCATATAGTATCCATATTTCATCATCTAGATCAATAAATCATCCATCTCATTATGCATCCATGCATATACATATCATCAAATCAAATCATATTACAACATATGCATACATGATAAGCATCCATCACAATATCATAAAGCAAATACATACATTGCATACATCTCATAAAGCAATAAGGAAACACATGATGATAAAAAAAAGCTCATATATATATATATATATATATATATATATATATATATATATATATATATATATATATATATTTTTTTTTATGTATATGTATGGGGAAAAAAGATACATCATAATCCTCGAACTACTCATAGGCTACAATAAAGTGGGTCCTCAGACCTCACACTCCCAAAATCCAAAAATACAAAAAGAGCCATCAGAGTCTCACCAACCATGGTCACGTAGGACCGGTACTATGACTCTCACCCCCACCCTCAGTTAGAGCCCACCGAGAACTCCCAGATCTACTACCCCCTAACCTATCTAACCTTCGTGCAGAGCCAGGTGCCTCCATCCTCATCGAAGACTACCCTGTACCACTCCTCTAACTCTAGTGTGACCCACTAGCAGATGGATGAGCTAGTAAGTACCCCCTAAGGTGCACTATCTCATCCTCCAACTCCTTAGTATAGGTCTACTCCTCTCAAAAATGAGCCTAGAAGACTCCCACTAAGGCTTAGAGCTATGCCACCTCCTCCCATAGCTTAGCCATCTCACCACTACTAGATCCCTCCCGACTAGGGCTCCATGATCTAACCTATGCCCATAGAGCCACTATCTCTACCACCTACCTATCAAGCTCAGCCTGTGCACTCTATACCTATGCCTATAGGAGATCTCTCTCCTACCTAACCCTGATCAACTCATCCTATAGCTCAATACCCATACCACCTCATGCTACCCACTATGTCGACACCCCCTGATCCTTAGAGTCATCCTCACCAAAGTCATCCCCTAGATCTCCTAAGTCAAGGAGGTCTACCCACTCATCCACTACTCGATGATGCACATGTCGCTCACCTACATCTCCTAACCCTCATCAAGAGCATCCCTATGAACCTCCTCCATTATCACTACCATAGTTGCATCACCCCCTAGTGGCCCCTCTCCCACCACTAGTGCATCACCCACCATGAGTCATACTCCTCTATAGTCTCAACATCATCCAAATCTAGAATGTCCACTACAAGATCTACCTCCCCTCCCACTACCTCCATTGTAGACCAACTCAATGTCCTCTCATCCCCATGATATTAGTAGACCACTAGCTCACCAGGAAACCCCTGATATAGCCCAAACTATCATAGGACTCAAGCATAAGGAAAGTACTCCCACTCAATCCCATGTTGCTCGACTAGCCATATCCCTCACCTCACCCTATGAAGTTATACCTCAACCTTGACCCATGTTGGACAATCCCTATAAGACCTCCAAATCACCTCTACTACCTTAAGTCATGAAAAATACTATGCATAATGGTCCACATCACCTACAAAGTAATGACTCTACCCTACCTCCTAGACTCACTACCATAGGATCCCATAGCCTATCTCCCATCCAAGTTATGCTCATGTCATCCAAGGCAATCCCTATGGTCGATCCACAACTATGTGCTACCATCCCCACACCTATAGTAGAAATATGCATCCCAAGCCCTTCCACCCTAGAGTGGATCTCGTACAACTCATCATACAACTATGCTATTAATATCATCCCCTATGCCATCACTAGTGGTTGCTCCACAATACACTCTACCAAAGTAAACACTAACTCCAAAAGGTTCCAGGGAAACCTAGCTCCTAATGAGTCTAGTAGTAGCATATTAGAGATAAATGTCATCAATAAAACATGCCTAGTGGTCAATACACCAGCCTCATACCACAACCCCACCAGTATCCCTCCACTCAATGAGTCATGTACTGCCTCCTCCCACTCCCTACCAAAGTACCTCTCCATGACTATATCTCTCAGATCATAGTGAGTAGATACAATCGACCACCCCTCTATCAAAATGCACAAAATCTGATAGACATCCTCAAGCATCACCATCATCTCCCCTATCGATAGGTGGAAGGTGTTGGTGCATGGATCCCATAAGTCAATAAGAGCAGTCAAATAAGCATGGTCGCCCACCACAGGCTCTAACCATGTCACATGCTTAAGGCCAATGGCATCAAGCCATTCCTAGTATACCTCTATCAATAAGTCTCTCATGGTCTGAAAGAGATTCATAACTTGATACTGACTCTTAACCACCTGCAGAGGTAGACAGGTTAATAACAAGCACCAAACATGCTTCAAAATGACCTAAAAATACCCAAAAACACCAAAAAGGCCCTTTTTAGGCCAAATTATGGTCATCCTACCCAGGGATGCCCCCAAATATATGACCATCCCACCCAGGGATGGCCACCAAATAGCCCAGGCTGGCCGTCCCACCCAGGGATGACCCCCAAAATGGGCCAAAATTGGCCTTCCAAGCCACCAAAAATAGTCAAAAAATAGCAAAATAAAGCAATAAAAGCAATAAAATTGCACAAAAACTCAAATAAAAGCATAAAATATTATAGGACATCACTAATTAGGTTCAATTACCAAGGATTTAGTGTGCTCTACCAAAAATAAAAAACAAGCCATAATTACACTTCTAACACTAGCAAAGTGCAGTAAGAAATTCAATCCTTACCCATCTCGCATCGGCTCTACCATTGGATGAGTCTACATACTGGCTCATGGTGACTATAGGATGATTTTGGTAGCGCTCCACTACATAGAATCACTCTCCTCCTCCTCACCTCTCAAACTGCAAAGTTAGAAATGCACAAATGAGCCCAAATTCCCCATTTTTGGCTTAAATAGACCTCCAAGAGGCATGACCATCCCTGGGTGGGATGAGCAGCTAATTGGCTAACTATCCCACCCTAGGATGGTCATAAAATATGCAGCCATCCCACCCTAGGATGGCCACCAAAAAATCACATCAAAACAACTCAAAAAGGCACCAAAAAGGGTCCAAAACCCACCAAAAATAGGTCAAATTTGGTCAAAATTCACTAGGGATCAAGATGAACCTAAATTGCTCATGGATGAATGGAAAATTATTTAATTCAATCCCTAATAAGGCCATTGTGTCTGGACCACCCCACGAGAATGAGGTTTTCAGCTCCTTTCTTCCATGAAGCATCAACAAAATCATCAAAATCCTCTAAAAAATGCTCCATTTTTCAATGGGTAAAACTGAAGGAAAACCCTAACCAAGTCATATGGGTCAAGTGACTCATCACTTTTATCATTGGTCATTCCCTCATCGACTCATCACTTGAGGGGGTAGTCATACTTAACAAATTCATAATCAAAATCAATAATCAAACACTCAATCATGCAAATTGTGTTCATCCAACGAATCATTGACAAAGATAATCACGCCCCTGCTTGGGGCAGAAAACAAGCAAAAATTTCAATTAAACAAATTCTTGGCATTATAGAATCATGAAGGAATTTAGGCTTCACTACTTCATGAATGAAAAATGTCCAAGATCAAGTAAACCTTACTAGAGAGGTTGTACTTGAAGCAAGTTCCTTAGCTCGTCAGAAGCAAGGATTCAAGAACGCATGCTCTTTCCATGATTGGGGCATCTAAATTTGGTTAGGTTATTGAATAACCTTAATCATTTAATATTTTAGTCATCTATTTTTTCTCAACATTGTGTTGCACACAACGCATCTCAAAAAGGGGCATCTGTAGACACTAAAATCATGTCAATCCGATTAGGTGACCAAAAGCAATGGCTAATTTGACATCATATGGCCCCCTTGGGCAACCCTCAGAGGTTACATAGTGGTCCTAACCACTCTTGGAAGGCTCTACCCCACTTTTGGGAGGTTTTGGGCCATATAGGCATGACCGTCCCACCCTAGGATGGTCATAGTTCATGACCATCCCACCCAGGGATGGTCGCAAGCGGTCATCCCTGGGTGGGATGACCATGGCATTTGACTCCCAAAAAGTCAAATTTTGGACAAATGGCACCCAAAAACTACCATTTATCCTACCTATTCAAGCATGCAGACCTGAGGGCACAGAATCCTTATGACATGTTGTAGAATGGAGGCCAAAAAGGGAGATTCTCTTCCCCTTCCAATGCATGCCAAATTTTGGACAAATGGCGCCTCTTGCCCTGCATGTCCTTGCATGCCCATTTGGCCATAGGCTTCCTTTGGCTATAAAGTGGATCTATTTTCCACCCAAAACATAGAGAGGAGTTTTGAGACATAGCAACGAAGTGCTGCCAAGATTTCCCCTCACCCTTTTGTGCCTTTTTCCCTCAAAATCTCTACCTAGCGAAGGAGGTTCTCGAGTGATTCAAGAGGCGCAATTTATTTGCAAAACTAAACCAATTGAGTGAATTTCACCACCAAATTTTATGACAACACTATTGAGAGGGTTTTTGACCAATTCACAGAGGAATTGGTGGTAAATAATCAGCAGAACTGGTGGTCATCCCACCCCAGGATGGTCCCCATTCTATGATAGTCACCACCATCCCTGCAAGGGATGGTGATATATTGAAGCATTATTTTTCTACTATTTTTAAATAGGCTTATTCTAGGATATATCAGGAACCTACTATTCAAATTTCATGCAATTTGGAGTTATATTGAGTGAGTTATCGTATTTTTAGTATTTTGCAGGTCTACTTGGCCCATCTGAAGGTGCACATGAATCTGTGATCAATTTTGCTAATATATTCACATGGGTTCTCTCTAAATATTATTTTATATATTCTATCCAAGTTTGGTTTGATTTGGAGATGTTTAGGGCCAGAAATTGCTCATTTTGGGTTTTGTAGGCTTCATAGGTACACCGCGAATGCGACATGGATTCGGATGCAATTTCTGTTCTATTTTCAATTATATCTTTCCAAAATCATATTTTATGCATGCCTCTAAAATTTGGAATCATTTGGAGTTGTTTTAGATGGTCGCATTGCATATTTACACTTTCTAGTCTTTTATTGCATGTATTGCTTTTGCATGTTTCACAATCCGCACTTGCTATTGATAAAATCTGGTTTCCTTGTGTGTAGGTGCAGGTTTTATAGTGCATGAGGAAGGAGCATAGGATCATAACATCATAGATCAAAGTGGCGGCATCATAGGCCCACCCACTTCAATCGTGGGTACGAGGAAGAACATTGGAAGTGCACCCGAGTTATTGAAAGGATTTGATCCTTGGGCACCATTTTGTAACAAGTGTATCAATCTAGAGCCCTCAAGGGGACATTTATGTAACCATGATTTGATCCATCAAATGAATAAATAATAACTCCATTTCATGCATTTATTTTATCTTATCATGCTTACTTGAATGCTCCTTTTGTAATGCTTATTCAACACTAGCGATAGATGCATCTTGTTTAGCATTGTTAGGTGCACCATTTTTCCCATACTTTAGTTGGCATTGTAGAAAGAAAGTACACCTGAAAAGAGACTGTTGTACTTGAAAAGAAAAATAGAGAGAAGAAAAACCAAGGTAATCAGGAAGCAAACACAGCAGGTGATGTATTGCAAGATGTTTTAATCCTTTCACTAGATAATATTAATGATTGTTGGATGCTAGACTCGAGGGATTCATATCATGCCACACCTCATAGAGAATATTTTATATATTATGTTCAAGTTGATTTTGGACAGGTCTATTTGGGTGATGATAGACCATGTAAAATTATTGGAAAGAGTAAGATACATATAAATTACCTAATGGAAACCAATGGTTGTTAAAATAGGTAAGGCATATTCCTAATTTGAGAAGAAATTTAATTTCCACATGGCAGTTGGATAGCAAAGGATATACAGTTACATTCTCAACAAATTCATGGAAGTTTGCTAAAGAATCATTGTTATTAGCAAAAGAAAATAATGAAGGTACATTGTATGTATGTATTGGTAATACTGATATTTCTATTTCTTTTTCTTCTACATGAGAAGATATAGTTTTGTGGTATCATAGGCTTGGGCACATGAGTAAGAAGGGGATGCAGATTCTCCACTCAAGGAATTTGTTGCTAGGTTTGAAGTAGGTTGATTTGGACTTTTTTGAGCACTGCATCTATGTAAAATAGAAAAGAGTCATATTTAACAGAGTTAGAAAAGAAAATAAGAGTGAAAAGCTAGAGCTTGTGCATACAGACATATGGGGACCAACTTAGGTATCATCTCTTACGGATCTTATTATTATGATACATTTATTGATGATGCAACTAGAAAAACTTGGGTTTATTGTATTCAAAATAAATCGAATGTCTTTGATACTTTTTGTAGACACCTAAAATGAGTCATGTCGATGGAGACTACTCATATGGGCACCTTTGCAGACCATATGAATGACCTTGGACTTTTCCAATACCAAGCAGTGGTTTTAACCACTCAATTTGAGCTCCTTGGCCTATTCAGTGCTAACCGTGACTGACACCTACGGTTAGAAAAATCCTGCATGCTAACCGTGGCTGACACCTGTGGTTAGCACTGTAACAAACTCGGGTGACCAGAGCTTAGTCAAATCAGTTGCAACAGTCGAATTGCAATGATTTTCAAAGTGGTTTGGGCTAGGAAGCATCCAAAATATTCCTCCCAACTGCCAATTCTTGTTGTTGGCTTCTCCATGAAGCTAGAGCAAGGATTTTGGGAGTCTACTTAAGACCCCAATTTTAGAGAGCAACCATCCTGAAGAACAGCTCAATTGCATAGCGAAGCACTGTCAGATTGGAGAGAAATTTCACATCCCCTTGAGGAGTAACGAAGTGTTGTACAAAGACAATTGTGCATGCATCAATGGAGATCTCAAGAGCTTGAGTAGCAAGCTTGACAACTGACATACTTCCATTGCCAATTCCACCTAATGCGCCACCAATTCAGTGTTCCAAGACATAGGCGACCCTTGATCATCAATTCCTTGGAGGATTTGAGAGTTGTTGGCCCTGGTTTTGAGAGAAAGGATACTTTCATCTTAACCATGGCTTTCAACTGCGATTAACGATGTCAACCACACCTCAGACCTGCGACTAGGGTTTGATGATCTTCTTCCTCCATTTTGGCAATATATTTCCATTTTCAGTGATGCAAATAGCTTAATCTAGCATAGACATACATTTTAGCAGACATTTGATTGGTTAATTTAGGAATTAGAGGTAGATTTGTTTCACCTTTACTTGCATTTGTTAATCTAGATTAGTTTCATGCAATTCAAGTTTTCTAATGGTTAATTAGGATGTTTCTTAGCTAGATTCATGCTTCTTTACATTTATATTACAATTTCCTTATTTCTTGCATAGATTGATAGTTTTAAATGCTTTCTTGATTTCATGCTATTCTTTATGCAATATTCCTCCAAAAGCCTCATCAAGAGAGGCCTCCTTTGTTACTAATTGTTTCTTGTTATTTCTTGATCGTAGGGAATAGGATCTAAATGAGATATAAAGCATCTAATTTCTTCCTCAACACGAAGAAGAGGGTCATCGACATCCTAGAGCAGTTCGTGTCACCTTGAGGGGCATTTTGATCACACCTACACTTGATAGGGATTAGACACTATTGTAATTTATGTATCAAATGGGTATCCCTAAGAGGGACAAATCTATAATTTGACTCCATTGAAATTAATAAATGATTCCGTGTATTCATGTTATTTCTTGTTATCAATTTATGCATGCCTATTTGTGTATCTTTCTTCAATTACAATAGTTAGATCGGGTGTGAGCCTTTTTGGTGGCTACTAAAGGCGATCACGATAGAAATTCGTGATCACTGATGTTTCTCTATTTTTTTGTTACAGGTGCTAACCATGATTTACACCTACAGTTCACAGTGCTAACCATGGTTTACACCTATGGTTAATAGTGCTAACCGCGGTTGACACTTGCGGTTCATTATCGCAACTGCGCCTGACAGACGTGATCAACAGAGAACAAAAAAATAACAAAATTAGACATCACCAGCAAACTTGGACCTGAGGTAGGGTCATTTTATCCTCTTTGTCTTTTTCTGTCTGTGTTTTTACAGAAGCATAATGCAATAGATGGATGCTAATAAAAAAACATAGCAAAAATTAAATGGGAAAATCCTAGATGTTTTTTTAGTTTTCCACTAGTCGCTGCTAGGAATAGCGGATCTCTGATTGTAGTCCGCCCTAGTCTCCAGCGGTCTAGGATATTGATTGTTTAAATTTTGCATGCATGAGGCCCAATTAGTGGTCATTTTCATCATAGATAGTTGCATTCTCTGAATATCATCTAGCATAGTCGTGCATTCTCTTAAAATAAAATATTCTTTTGAAAAGCATGTAGGAAAATCATGTGAATGTTGTTTTATGCAATTTATTTTCATACAAAGTAAAAAGAACCCCACACACCACGTTTCATTTAAACCTCAGTGGCATTGCGCTCTCACATCCAACCCATTTGATTGAGACCAACAGTGGATGTCATTACCACTTGGTTGGCTCATTCAAAATTGTATATCGGGACCTGCTCATGGCCAAGGCTGGCCTAAGAATTGTCCTATCCATGCAAAATAGCATGCACTCATATTCGAAAGGGTGTATCGCTACACACGGTGTGTTGGGTGAGGGTTGGTAGTACCTATGCTACCTCTTTGAGTATGGACTTCACTACCATATTCGGCTTGTGCAAGTATATAGGTGAAAACCTTGAAAAAATTGAGTATAACATCAACTTATGAAAAACACGATAAGAGTTCAGAGTATATTCACAACAAATCAAATGCACTAAACCAATTTTAGGACACATTTAATCCTTAAAAGAGATAATCATATTGTCTACTTTGTGTGTTGTATTGTTATTTGGGTAATCAACATAAGATCCTTGATCTAGGGCCAAACCCTAACGAAGATTTTATCTTGGTTTTATGATTACTCTATTTTTGACCTCGAAAACTGAGAAAACCTGAACTAAAATGGTCATAAAATGGTCTAGACAACTCAAAAAATTGCCAAATTTGTTTTTTTGTCTTAGTTGTACCCTTGTGCACCTCTCACAAAAATTTTGGGTCCTAAATCTTCATGGTTCAAAATATCCCAAAAATTCCTAAAAGTGAGAATTTCTCCATGAGCCCCGGTTGGCCAATTATTTCAAAAATACAAAATTTTGACCCGAAAATCATATTTTTGAGTTATAGCTCATTTTTATAAGCTCATTGCACTGATCATTTTGATATATAACACTTTTAACCTTTTTTCGAAAGCCAAAAAAAAATTATATGGTTGGGGGACCTCCCATGGTTAGCAAGACCTCCAATCTAGAGAGGAAATCAGGTTACATGACCACTGAATATATTCATATCAGTCCAGAGGACATGGCCATCCCTGAATGGCATCCCAGGTCTTATCATAGCATCAATACCATCCATAGGGGGTCAAACCTTCGTGATATCCCCATTAGGGAAGCACCCATAGGTCCTACAGGAAACCTTCCTGACTGTAAACCTTGCTAGAATTCTATATAAGTAATAATCCATCCACTGATGAGCCTAGTAGTTCAATCCCACATGTTCCCATACTCGCTTTTTCTATACATCAATCAAAAAGTGATCATGAACATACACCATGGCCTAGCTTGGGTGAGCAAACCACCCCATCGGGTCGAGCAAGTCACCCCCCTACTCCTCATAGGGAGCCTTTTGTGCAACCTGAATATACAAAGATTACATATGAGCCTGAGTATGCATCATTTATCATAGATGAGGAAGAGGACCCAAGTCATCCTCTTATTCCTTGTGAAGAGTACGTGGGGCAACCATGTTGTGGCTCTACATCGTCAAACTATACAGAGCCCACTCATAGCTCAAAATATCAGGTTAATGCAGCTTGTAAGGAGTGTGGAAAATAAGTAATAGATCCTACTAGGGGGAAAAGACATGATAAACCCATCCATAATTCAAATACGAGGGTACATAGCCCCCATACAACTGAACAATGAGATCATACACATCAGGCACTGAGACCACAACTTGACCAACAACGAACGAATCAAATCCTGTTGGATCAAAAACAACTAAATCAGCAACCGGTGGACTCGCCACAAGCACACCTACAAAAGTTGTATCAACAAAATATACAAGAACAACAAGAGATACAACAAGAGCAAGTGCAAAATACATTGCGTAAAGTGGCACTTACACCTAGCAACCAGAGGATGCAACAATGCATAAGATGCCTAGTGCAATCTCAGAATATTTCACTAAGACCATGCAAAAATCACATTCAACATCATAGGTTGGTATCTGATTATCATCAGGAATCTCATACTCCTCAATAGTACCAAGATCAATACGATGAGGAATCATATGTAAAGTCCCAATGGGAACATCAGGATGAAGTGGGTGCTTACCCTGAATCCAATTATGATGAGGTGCCTAATGATTATACTTATCATCCACCTCAACATCAAAAGCGACCTCCTCTGCCTAATCGAGGGCGACGAAATGAAGATCATATCATTTCATCAAGGGCATACAAAATGCTAGTTGATTAGATAAATGCATGCGAAAAGCAAAATCAAATATTGGTTTATCAAAAACCCATGCTAAAACAACTTAGAAATCAACCTTTGCATCCCTCAGTGTCATCACCGATGTACCCAACGAATTTCAAGATGCCTACACTTGAAAAGTTCAAAGATGATGAAGATGCAGGAGAGCACATGACAAGCTTCATCCATATGTGCTTTTATTTTCAATACAATGACCTCTTGATGTTGAGAATATTCATGACAACATTAGTTGGGGATGCTTTAGAATGGTATAATCATTTACCACATCATAGCATATACACATTTGAGCAATTTGTTGATGCATTCTTACAATATTTTGCCTTTAGTGCTAAGGAAACGATAAACTTGACTGACTTGGTTAGCTTGCATCAACTTGATGATGAGCCAGTCATTAAGTATGGCAATAAATGGAGGAAGGTGATGTCAAAGTTACCTTTCAATTTACCCACAGTAGAGCTCATTCGAATTTTTATGAGAAGTTGTTCGAAACATATCTCACTTCTCTTGCAATTAAAACAGTATCAAACATTCAAAGAGGCCTTAGCACAGGCCCAGGTCATTGAAGACATCAAGATATAGGAGGGTGATATTCAACTCCATAAAAAGGAATGGCCAAACAAGAATATTATAGGTGGCAGTGTGCAACGAAAGGTGACCTCAATCGATCAAGTTGTTTTGAGTATCCCCAGATCCTCAAACCAGGGTGCACCACCTCCACCAGTGCAGCATAATTACCAAGCTCAGCCTCCTCTAGTCCAAAATCATATGCAAAATAATTAGATACAGGGCCAACAACGTCGGTCACAATGAAAATATACTGATTTTCCAGAGACATTAGCATCACTCTTTGAACGATTATATGAGGTAGGAAGGATCAATATTCCAGAGTTACGTCATTTAAAACCTAATAAGTGTAGATCAAATGCGCATAGAGAAAATCTATATTGTGTTTACCATCGACAAAGAGGTCATGACATACAGACATGTTATCCCTTTAGAGATGTAGTGCAGGATATGATTGAGAGGCAAGAACTTCATATAGGAGTCTTCCATGACCCCTTGCCTACACACAAAGTAAACATAGCACCTGTCAATCAAGTTGAACAATCTAATCAGGTGCACATTAATATGCCTCCCCGAGAGTTTGTGGGAATGACTAGTGTTGTAACAGAGAAACAGGATTGTCAAAAACGATCTTCGCAATCGATGGCATCTTCCAATATTTCAACTTCGCTTGTCTCATCTCAGTGGGACACTGGCACTGCACAAAATTGCACATCACAGCAGGGGGAATCAGTTTCTACTACTCCTCCTAGTCAATCCAATCATGGCACATCCAACACAATGCCCATTGGGGGTCTTCAAGGTGTCACACCTTCCCCATTATCCACATCACGATCAATGAGGCAAAGTGAGACTTCTAAAGGTATCACACCTTCCTCACTTTTATTGAGTGGCACACACACTGGGGGGTACTTAAGGTAGCATACTTTCCCCTTTAAAAACATAAAAATAAGAAAAAAATCATAAAATATCAAAATACAAAAACATTCAAAAATTTAAAAACAATTGAAAATTTTCAAATTTCAAAAATATTCAAATAAAACATTTAAAATTTCAAAAACAATTGAAAAATAAAAAATTCAAATATCAAAACATCAAAAATATGGAAAACATCAAAATCCATACACATGCACAAAAAGCTCCAAAGGTATCATAAGCCCTTTGGTCAATTCACAAAAGGCCCCAAAGGCATTTGTAAGCCCTTTGGTCACCCCATCAAAAATATCCAAAGGTATCATAAGCCCTTTGGTCAATTCATAAAAGGCCCCAAAGGCATTTGTAAGCCCTTTGGTCACCCCATAAAAAGGCTCCAAGGGTTCCTGAAAACCGTTTGGTCGTGTTAGTCAAAGGTCCCTAGGGTTTGCCTAAAACTGCTCGGTCATCCCAAAAGGCTCCAAGGGTTTCCTGAAAACCGCTTGGTCATGTCAGTCAAAGGCTCCGAGGGTTTGATTTGAAAATCGCTCGGTCATATCTAAAATCTCCAAAGGTGCCTATGATCCCTTTGGTCAAACCAAAAGCTACAGGTGTATTCTGAAAAACCACTTGGTCAATCCAAAGGCTCCAACAGCATGTACTCGTTGTTTGCTCAAATATAAGAGCTCAAAATTCAAAAAGATTAAAATAACCAAAAATCCAAAAAAAAAACTGGTAAAGCATAAAATACAAAAACATATGCATTTTCATTTGCATTCACAAATGCATTCACTACATTACATTGACTATAGGCATTCTTCATTCGTTGCATTCTGTAGTAGAATGGATCGTGTTTGTCAGTATTACAAACGACACCACGTTTGTGTCTAAATCATGCACCTCTGCATTTATCATAATCTGTTGCATTCATACATAACGCTTGTTGCTATAAAATACATAAGTATCCAAAAGTTTTCCAGTCACTCAACCATACCTAGTGGGTTTTCTCAGATGTCATAAAAATTTTGCTTTGCTTTTGTAGGTGAGATCAGTAGTTGGGATAGTACTTGACATATCAGGATCCCATCAATAAGCAAAACAATATAAAATCTTGCTAAGACAAGAGATGATGAAAGCTACGAAATCAGTCTTAGGTATCTAGAGAGATGGGTTTCATGACCTGCTTATCTTGCAAATAGGTCGGTCTAGAGTGGTGAACTTTGGCAAAAGGACAAGAATTTCCCCTATAAATTTAAATCCCAAGTTACAAAGTGCAAATTTCAAAATACAAAGTTCAAATCAAATGTAAAGTGACATAGTGAATCAAAAGCACTATAAAAATCCCTTGCTCAAATAAAACAGTAACACATGGACTAACAGTGATTTTTATCACTACATATGAGCAAGTAAGAAGGGTGAGAACTTGAATCCCTGGATTGTCCACCTTTTGAAAGTCATAGAGTGATCCCTGATCACAGCAATCGGTTGGAAGAGTCCTGCCTGCAATCGGAGGGGTAGCTCTATTGGGTGATCCCCAAATGTAGCAATGGGTTGAAAGAGTCTCGCTTGCATTTGGAGGGGTAGCCCTGATCAATTTGCAATATGAGCTAGCTCTAGGTACCTAGGATTGTCTAGTTGTATAAGTTTAATCAAAGCTGAAACAAGGATGATACGAATATATGAGGAACCCAATCTCACATATGGGTTGAAAGAGTCCCGAGTCATAACATCATATTTAGATTATGAGTAAATCAAATTAAATAGTGCATCCATATGCATACATCATATTAGTCCATCTACATATCTAGATCATAATATCTAGTCATACCTCCATCATCTAGCTAGTGCATGTTATCCATACATCACATAATATAGCATCAAATCAACATAACATATGAGCATTGCATCCACGTGCATCTCATAAACATAAAATCAAAACAAAAAAAATTGCAAGCATCAACTGGGGTATTATCAGTATCAATCCCCAAATGCTCCAAAGAAGTCTAAATAATTGGTCTTTTCATTCAAGTCATAAACGTAAACATTTACTCACAATAAGGAGTTTTAAAATGGACAATTAAGCAAATATACAGGTCCAAAATTTCAAAAATTTCAAAATTAATAAAAAAAATTAAATAAATCAAAATTCAAAATGATTCAGCAAATCATCGAACATAGTGATTCAACACAAGCATAATTGGAATTTTTATCATCTTGATTTCCTAAGAAGGCCTTCATGGCTGGACCACTCCATGGGATAGAAATATACAATTACTATTAACAGTTGCAATCATAGCTGATTAGGCCTTGCCAATAATTCAAATGCTAAATCTTAATTTGTTCAAGATCATTCACAGTGTTCAAGCGACCTCATCATTTCATTCAAGTGTCATTACCCTCATCGACTCGTCGCTTGAGGGGGTAGTCATAATAACACATTCATAATCAAAATCAGCATTTAAATGCTCAATCATTGCTAAGTGCATTCGTTCAAGGGTCATTTCCAAATACAATCATGCACCCTCCTTGCTTGGGGCAAATAAACAAGATATCAAGATCAAATTCAAGCAAACTGGGTAGCTAGTCTCCTAATTTAGGATTGGACTTAAGCTTGTCTCCTAATTGCCATTAAGGCTAGGATTTGACTTAATTTTATCTCCTAATTGTCGTCAAGACTAGGATTAGACTTAAGCCTGTCTTCTAATTGCCGCCAAGGCTAGGATTTGACTTAAGCTTATCTCCTAATTGTCGTGAAGGCTAGGATTGGACTTAAGCTTGTCTCCTAATTTTTATCAAGGCTAGGATTTTGACTTAAGCTTGCCATAATCAAGTTCTTCAACTCATCGAAGGCAATGATTCAACGATGCATGCTCTTTTCATGATTGGGGTAGTTAATGTTGATTAGACTAATGATCATCATGCAACCTTCGACATCATTTTAGGAGGTCTATTTTTGCTCACACGTTGTTCGATCTCACAACACATCACAAAAGGGGCATTTGTAGACACCTAAAACATGTCATGTCGATGGAGACTACTCATATGGGCACCTTTGTAGACCATATGAATGACCTTGGACCTTTCCAAGACCAAGCAGTGGTTTTAACCACTCAATTTGAGCTCTTTGGCCAATTCAGTGCTAATCACGGCTGACACCTGTGGTTAGCAAAATCCTACATGCTAACCGCGGCTGACACCTGCGGTTAGCACTGTAACAAACTCGGGCGACCAGAGCCAAGTCAAATCAGTTGCAATAGTCGAATTACAATGATTTTCAAAGCGGTTTGGGCTGGGAAGCATCCAGAAGCTTCCTCCTAACTGCCAATTCTTGTTCTTGGCTTCTCCATGAAGCTAGAGCAAGGATTTTGGAAGTCTACTTAAGACCCCAATTTCAGAGAGCAACCATCCTGAAGAACAGCTCAATTGCATAGCGGAGCCCTGTCGAATTGGAGAGCAATTTCACATCCCCTTGAGGAGTAACGAAGTGTTGTCCAATTAACCAAAGACAATTGTGCATGCATCAATGGAGATATCAAGAGCTTGAGGAGCAAGCTTGAAAATTGACATACTTCCATTGCCAATTCCACCTAATGCACCACCAATTCAGTGTTCCAATACATAGGCGACCCTTGATAATCAATTCCTTGAAGGATTTGAGAGTTGCTGGCCCTGGTTTCGAGAGAAAGGATACTTTCATCTTAACCGCGGTTGTCAGCCGTGGTTAACAGTGCAAACCGTACCTCAGATCTGTAGCTAGGGTTTTATGCTCTCCTTCCTCCATTTTGGCAGTAGATTTGCATTTCAGTGATGCAAATAGCTTAATCTAGCATAGACATACATTTTAGTAGACATTTGATTGGTTAATTTAGGAAATAGAGGTAGATTTGTTTCACCTTTACTTGCATTTGTTAATATAGATTAGTTTCATGCAATTCAAGTTTTCTAATGGTTAATTAGGATTTTTTTTAGCTAGATTCATGCTTCTTTACATGCTATATTATAATTTCCTCATTTCTTGCATATATTGATAGTTTTAAATGCTTTCTTGATTTCATGTTATTCTTTATGCAATATTCCTCCAAAAGCCTCATCAAGAGAGGCCTCCTTTGTTACTAATTGCTTCTTGTTGTTTCTTGATCGTATGAAATAGGATCTGAAGGAGATATAAAGCATCCAATTCCTTCCTCAACATGAAGAAGAGGGTCATCGACACCCTAGAGCAGTTTGTGTCACCCTGAGGGGCATTTTTATCACACCTACCCTTGATAGAGATTAGACTCTATTGTAATTGATGTATCAAATGGGTATCCCTAAGAGGGACGAATCTGTAATTTGACTCCATTGAAATTAATAAAGGATTTCGTGTATTCATGTTATTTCTTGTTATCAATTTATGCATGCCTATTTGTGTATCTTTCTTCAATTGCAATAGTTAGATCGGGTGTGAACCTTTTTGGTGGTTACACTTTTAAGAAATGGAAAGCTTTGGTTGAGAATGAGACAAGAAATAAGTTGAAGTGTCTCAGATCAGATAATAGAGGTGAGTACTCCAACAAAGAGTTTAACAATTAATTTTCATACCATGGGATTCGTAGAGTGAATACGGCTCCAGGAACTCCATAATAAAATGGTGTTATCATAAAGGATGAACATGACTATCATGGAATATGCTAGGTGTATGAGATTGCATGCAGAATTGCCCTTATATTTTTGGGTAGATGTTGTGGATACTGCAGTTTATTTAATAAACAAAGGGCCTTCAAGTTCCCTGGATGGTGGGATTCCAGATGAGGCATGGACAGGTAAGCCTATTAACTACTCATTTTTGAAAACTTTCAGTTGTGAAGCATTTGTAGAATTAAACTTGAGGTAAAATATAAGAAGTGCACTTTCATTAGATATGGAGTTAATAATTTTGGTTATCGTTTTTGGGATTATAAAACTCATAAAATCATTACGAGTAAATATGTGGTATTCAATGAGAAAGTCATGTATAAAGACCACTTACAGCAAAAGAAATAGAAAAAGGTAAACACATAATACACAATGCTTGATGAAATTGAAATTCTAAAGGTGCTATAAAATCAACAACAGCAGCAGCAAGCACCTCAAAATCTTGCAAGTGTTGTTATAAAATCTACTGGGATAAGTAGACCTCCTGATTATTACTCTCCTTCATTATATTATGTATTACTGCTTGACTCTGGTGAACCAAAAACATATGAAGAAGCAATGCAGGTAGAAACTAGGAAGAAGTGAGAACAAGGCATGAAAGAGGAGATGGAATCCTTTGTACACAATCAGACTTGGGATCTGGTTTGGTTGCCTACAGGAAAAAGAGCATTGTAGAATAAATGGGTTTACAAGGTGAAAGAAGATGGAGGTAAAAATAGGTATAAGGCTAGATTGGTTGTAAAGGGGTTTGCATAGAAGAAAGGTATTGATTATGATGAAATTTTTTCTCCTGTTGTTAAAATGACTTCAATTAGAACTATTTTAAACCTAGTGGTTGTAGAGGATTTGCATCTTGAACAGTTAGATGTAAAAAAAAATTTCTCCATGGGGATTTGGAGGAAGAGATTTATATGTAGTAGCCACAAGGGTATGAGGTCAAAGGAAAGGAGGAATTAGTATGCAAGTTGAAAAAGAACTTGTATGGCCTAAAGCAAGCTCCAAGGCAGTGGTATATGAAATTTGATAGGTTTATGTTAGAACAAGGTTATAGTAAATGTTATTTTGACCATTGTGTTTATTTTAAGAGATTGGACAATGGTAACTATATTATCCTGTTATTGTATGTAGATGACATGCTTGTTATAGAGTCTAACATGCAGGATATAATTGTGCTCAAAATAAAATTGGTAGTCATTTGCAATGAAGGATTTGGGTGCTGCAAAGCAAATCCTTGGTATGAGAAAAATAAAAGATAAGACAAATTACAAATTAACATTATCTCAGGGTGAGTACATTGAGAAGGTGTTAGAAAGATTTAATCTGTAGGATGCAAAACCTGTTAGTACACATTTGGCCAATCATTTCAAACTGACCAAAGAGATGTGTCCCAAGACATAGGAGGAGATTGACTATGTGTCCAAGGTTCCTTATTCATCAGTAGTTGGAAATTTGATGTATGCGATGGTGTGCATAAGACCGGATATTGCACATGTAGTGGGAGTTAGGAGTAGGTTTATGAAAAATGCAAAATAACAATATTAGGAGGCAGTGAATTGGATTCTTAGGTATTTGAGAGGTACTATCACTCAGGTATTATGCTTTGGAGGTTCTAATACTACTTTACAAGGATATGTTTATTCAGATATGGTAGGTGATATAGATAGTAGGATGAGTACCACAGGGCATGTTTTTACTATAGGTGTAACTGCAATAAGTTGGATTTCAAAATTACAGAAGGTTGTTGCACTTTCAATAATGGAAGAAAAATATTTTGTTGTTATAGAGGTTAGTAAGGAGATGATTTGGTTACAAATATTTATGGAGGAGTTGGGAAAGACACAAGAGAATAGCATATTATACAGTGATAAAGTGCCATTCGTCTTGCCAAAAATTTAGCCTTTCATTCCTGTACTAAACATATACAGACCAAGTACCATTTCATACGCTCAGTGCTGGAAGATGGATAGTTAAAACTGGAGAAGATACACACTAGCCAAAATCTTGCATATATGTTCACTAAGGTAGTAACTAGGGAGAAACTGAGTTCTTGCTCAGTTTCAATTAGTCTTCAAACATAACATTAAAAGGTGAGAAAATTTTCAGGTTCAAAGTTGAAGCATAGTCCAGCAGGTGTAGTAGCGGTGGAGTTACTATGATCAATCTCCAAGTGGGAGATTGTTGGTTGTGGAGCCTAATTCTAATTTGGAGGTCTTGTTTTAGCCGCATTTGGACCCACTCTACGAAAGGATATGGACATTATGTAATTGTGTGTCAAATTGCATGTTAATCCGAGTTTTTTTGTGAATTACTATTTTCAAAAACAAATTGGCAAAAAATAAATTTCCAAAAATAGTAATTACCAAAAACAAAAAAAATTGGACGAAAAAAATTTTACTGAAAATGGTAATTACTAAAACGGAAATTGTTTTGACAAAAAATAATTTTTTGAAAATAGTAATTACTAAAAATGACAAATTACGATAGAAAAAATAATTTGTCAAAAATAGTAATTCTTTTTTATTTTGGGATCTTAATGATTTACCCTAAAATTGTAACCCTAATTTTATAAGAGGATGTTGTACGACATTGGAGATTGTAGTGTGAAGTAGTGTGAAGGGTGTGAAGGAAGTGAAGAAGGAAGAGAGACTATAATTGTGAGATCGAAGAGGAAGTACGACGGATTTGTTGTAGGTTGTATCCCTTCGAGATTTGATGGATGGAATGATAAGGTCTAGTTATTTTCTCTATGGATGTAGCCCACATTGGATGAACCACATAAATTTGTGTCTCGTGTATTGCTTTATTCTTCTATGTTTTATTTTTACATTTATTTATTGCTCGTGTTTAATTAGACTATTCTCTCTTCCTATTGAGGGGGTGGAGATTGATCACTTATCTCTTGTGATGAACCTCTAAAAGCTTGATCCATTCTCTTATCTAAAATATTAATCTATTTCTTTGTTTAATTAGACTATTCTCTCTTCCTATTGAGGGGTTGGAGGTTAATCACCTATCTTTTGCTTTGCTTCCTCCATTTGTTGTAGCAATATACTTGACCTTTTTTAAACTTTAGTCTTATTGACAATCCAATCCCTAATGGCTTTCTTGAGATTAGAAATTTTCATTAGGAAACTACCCAACCCCCTTCCATTCCATGATAGAACCTTCATTCTTAAGTGGTTTCTTAGCCTTGTTGAAGTCTAAGGTTCTCTATGATTTCTTTTGAATCTCTATAATTGCTTGTCATGTTCTTACATCTTGATTATATTTTATCCCTCTAGTATAATATCTGGTAGTTGGGGTGCCTACTAGAATCATTGTTGATGCTAACTAAGTCTCTTTTATTTATTTATCCTCTTCTTGAAGGTTTTCTTTGGTACCCTATGTTTCCTCCACTTCATCTTTTGATTCAATATCTTATGGATCTTCCCCTTTTTAAGATGGCCCTAGATGTTTCTCTTCTTCATTAATTGATAAAGTAGATAACTTATTATTGTTTTATCTATCTGGCTACGGTTGAGGCCTCCTTCTACTTCTAGATATTCTCTATTGTTTTCTTCTTACTAGTTGGAATTCTTGATCTTCCTCATTTGTCTCTTATTGTACCTAATAGGATATTTCCTTAATAAATGATCATATTGATGACAGGTAATAAATTTAAAGGGCATTTTCTCATAATCCAATGGTTGGATATTGATTTAGTCTAAGACTTTCACACATATGTTTTTAGGAAGATCTTTTTTTAGATTGATTTGAACACACAACCTAGCACAAGTTGTGTTATTCCCCTTTAGATAAGCCTAGTCTACAAATGTGCTAATAGAGTTACCTATCATCTCAAGATTTAATTTATTCTTGTTGGGAATAAGAACTAATGAGATATAATATTGATACAATGAAGTACAATATATAGGCATAAGCCTATATGAGAAACATGACAAATATCAATGAAACTAACAAGTGTCAAACTAAAGAGGTATAGTGCACTTTAATTCTAATATTCCCCCTTAAAGTTCATTATACTAGCTAAAGAAAAAACAAGTTAACATTAGGTAACATTCCCCCTTAATGTTGACTTCTCTAAAGAAATTTATCATCCTCCTTTATTACATGATTTGGTCTAGGCTCTTGCTCTTTGCACGTGGATCTCCAACTATGAATAATGCTAGATCAACGATGTATACATCTCGGTCTGTTGCCTCAGGGTCAGCCACTTCCATGGGTCTTTTGCCACTAGTTCAGCCGTCTAAGTGCCTCAGGGTCATCATGGGTGCCTCAGGGTCAACCACTTATGGATTTGTTGCCTCTGTAGGTCATCCTCATAGGATGTTGCCTCTCATAGGTCACTGACTAGATTCACCATGAATATCATCAAATGGTGAACTCAATCTAGAAGGTGTTGATATCAGCCAAAAATGCACCTTAATACAAAAGAAATACGAGCCATGAAATACAATAAAAAATGAGCCATAGAATCCAAATGTGGAGAAGTAGAAGAAATAAGAGAATCTTCTGAAGTGTCTTTGTATGTAGTCTTCAAAAGTAGATCCAAAAAAATCCTCGGATAGAGTCTTGGGTGTTTATGTCTGTAGTCCATACAATAGGTGTCCTTATGGTGACCTCCTCATCCCACCGGAGTGCATGGGTAATCAGCCACTGCATCTGCTAGGTCTATAGAAAAGGTTACTAGGTACAAGGATCACATACAAATTTACTTTGGGAGTGTCGGGTACAATCAAGAGTGCACTCCATGATACAAAACTTTGAGGCTAAAAAAGACATATGAAACAACCTCAAAATGAAAATAGGAAACCACCAATGTGTCCGTCGCGTAAAAACATTTTCGACGATTATAAATACCCTTATATTCTACTCTCAATGAAACCTTCATTATGTAGAAAAACAACAAACTTCAATTTCGTAGGAGAAATAACATGGAGTTCTTACATTTCCACTCTCCATGTGGATAAAAATATTTAAAAATAACAAAAGAAGACATATTATTGACCATTAATGAGGGGGCATTTCCAAATCCCCATATAATTTGAAAGTAAAGTGGCCATCTTCCACTTTTTAAATGCCCTTACTTATAAAATACAAGGCCTAAGTACTTTGTACCCACACTCAAAAAATGCACTCACACTCAACACCCTTAAAACATTGCCCCCTTGTTTTTAAATAATTGTCCATTTAATAAATTTTAAAAACACATTTATGGTCAAAGAAAATTTGTCGCTGGATGAAGCTCGCAATACTAAATTAAACTAAGTCTAGCCTTGCTTATGCTCTCGAACAATTTGTATTTAAAAATGCAATACACATGGCTAAAATCATTCCCGTCGTGGAGCACCGTGTCCTCCAAGCCAGAAGATAAAATACTGCACGACGAATCACCGCCATGCAATCAAGCCGCCATGTGTCGACCATGTTTTTTTTTAGGCAGTAAATTAGGAAATCGTTTCCACCTTCTCAGGCATCGATATTTCGTGTGTAGAAAGGCTGAATACACAATAGAAAAACCAATATCACTAATGGGCATTGAGAATTTTTTGAACATGGGATGCGTGTTTGGATCTACGGCGGGCTCGAGCTCCACTGCAACGCGAGTCAGGAGGGTGTGCCGATGATGTTGGATGCCACATCACCGAGAAGACATCAGATTGTTGCAACATCCATGAGAACGTCAAAGTTGAACGTGCCAGAACTGAAGCAACATTTTCAATAGCATTTTCCTCTGCCCCATCTGTCCAGCAACTCCTGAAACAAATCGGCGTTATCATAGAGCCAATAAAAAAATAAATCCAATACCAAACGCACACCATGGTGGAGAAAGAGACACGTATGGTTGTATTATGTGGGGTACAGCCATATCCACCTCAGTAAAAAAAATAGGCACAGAGAACGCACAGTGCGAAAGACTCCTCAAATGAAATCATGTGTAGGAACTGTAGCAGAGTTTTTTTTTTAGCAAAATGCTTGGGCACTTCCAACCTGGTTGAAGCTTCAGCGTAGAGGAGCTGTCGTCGACCCCCACTCGGACTTCCATTTGCACCATCGACAAGAGCAACTTCGGACTGGCCCCGTGTCTGCTTCTATATCGCCCGCACCAACACCACCATTAAATCAAAATTTGGAATCTAGCATTTAACACAGTTGTAACTACCGACTAGCAGTAACATGCAGTCAATTTTTAGATAAAAGGATCATTGATCAAGACGTCCACCACTCTGTCTTATCTAACTGAATAATGCGCAGATCCACTCCAGCGACCTGGCCATGCTTGCTTCGATTCCAAAACCTCGTCAAAAAAATGGATGAAGGCATTATTTAGGCTCCTCACCGAAAAACAAAATCACTCAATCGTCGTAACATATTTCATCAATGGAGATTTCATCTTTGCAGCAAAAATACTGCTCAACACCATAACAGATCTGACCAAGGGACATATCAACGCGCATAGAAAAAAAATCTCCTAATGGGTCCCAAAACATTATTGGGGCTGATCCGCCTTCCTCATGCACAAATTTTAGAAACGTGAATGTGGACGTCATCTCCTCACGTATTTCAACACCACTATGCAATAAATCCACTCGCGTTCTAGCGGATAACACTGAACTGCCATTCTATAAAAATTGAACATAGTAGGCATTTTTAGCGGTATCTTTAGCTCAGTTAGGATACAAGAATCTTTTTTCAACTGCATTCAATGGCCACATAGGCCCACCATTGTTAACTGGTCCCTGACATTGTGGTCGTGATTTACGAAGTGATGCTTCCCCATGGTGCAATCCAAGAGGAAGTATGGCAATGTGTTGCACGCTATGGTCCGCTTCCAGAAATTTGTATGGCACCAAAACTTTTGAAGACCCCCCCCCAAAAAAAAAAAAAAAAAAGTCTGCCTTCAACGTTCATCCACTCATTCATTGGCATCACGTGCTCATCGGCAAGTGTGGATCATCTGTAGATGCACAGTTGGTCTTCTCAATGGTCACAACAATAGATCCTCATAATATTTACACGTGCTCGTATACTCAGGTTGAAAAAACTACCACACGGCCTTAGAAAATTGTCCAACGGTCATCTCCTTCAACATCTTCCCGAAACCTTCGTTGTGTTGCGGTGGCCTGAACACTGTCATGAACTCAGGTCCAGCCGAGTTTTGATCTGCGCCCCCCTGATCTGTGTATCATATATTTTATTTGCACAATACGAAGGCACCGGTGTGGTCTTGGATCAACAGCGATGAGAACAAAATGACACTCACAGGTGGTCTCTAGAGGGCACTGTTGGTTTATCATATGCGTGCAGTTGCACGTCCTTCATTAAAAAAACTGTACGCGCCCTTAACAAGAATATGGTCGATGCCAAAGTACCAGTACGAGCAACAAATTTTAAAAATAACTATTGTGCGCATTCCATGGTGCACTCCCACAACGAACATTTTGCAACGATCGAAGGAATTCATTCACGGATCACCATATCAATGCTCCCGAAGAATGACATACATCAAGCTTCAAATTTCTTGCAAAACAAACCCAAAAAAAAAATTATGCCATTAAAATCAAACGTGTATCTCGTTTTTCATTTCTCTTTTGGAGAAATTACTTCTTCAGAGGAGCCTTTTCTTTCAACCATTTGGTTTTTGATCCATTAATAGATGGAGAGCATACTCCCTTGGTTGAAGAAAAAAAAATGGAGGGAAAAATGGGGGGATTTCCATGTCAAGGATTGATACAGGCAGGAGAGCAACTGGTTTGATACCAAATGTTGGGAATAAGAACTGATGAGATATAATATTGATACAATGAAGTACAATATATAGGCATAAGCCTATATGAGAAACATGACAAATGTCAATGAAACTGACAAGTGTCAAACTAAAGAGGCATGGTGCACTTTAATTCTAACAGTTCCATAAATGCAGAGGTAAAAATTGTAGTCTTACCCAAATTGAGAATTTTTTTATTCTTCCACTTATGGGTCAAAATTGACTGACTAGAGGGTTATGTAGATAGGGCTTAAACCAAGGAACCAGGGACCTCATTGAAATATTACATCTCTTTCCTTTGTGGAGGAGAAAATAACTATGAAATACCCTCTCCCTACCATCATGAATTTATAGCTAGATATTTTAGATCCCCAAGAAGAGGTGATCCATCTTTGAATGGTTTTTAGGCTAAGGCCAAATACCCATAAATTTGCAAGCAAGATATCTCTTAGTTAGGGTGAGGATCTGACTCTAAATATAGTCTAGAGGAATCTCCACCATTGGAGCATCATCCAACTTAGGAACAAAGGAGTTTTTGTTACTTGGTTGGAATTTTTGTGGTCTCCTTACCTTCAAAGCTTTGGTCATATTTTTTAGTTTTGATTGGTCAAACAGAGGAGATAGTGATAGTAAGAAAAATGAGCCATGGTCAATGTTCTTGAGTATGGAGGTAGTTGTCATGGTAACATCTCAAAAGGAGGGTTTGGGGGAGGGATATCCCTCGTCATCATTGCCATGACAAGGCTTTGGAGGTGACCAAACCCTAATTTGAGCCAAAAGAGAAAACCCTCACCAAAATATCAGATATTTTATTTCTTGGCTCACTTTCCTTTGTTAAATTCATGGACGGACCATGAAAGCAAAAGCAAAAGTAGTGGAAACCAACAAAGAAAGAATCAAAAGATATTTATCTAAATAATTGCAAAAAAAGTGTAAATAGTCACAATGCCTATCGGATCTAGGCATGCAAAAAATAATGTGTCAGGTGGCACAAACCCTTGTCCAAAAACAAGGTCCAAGCTTCAATAATGGACAACAAAATCAAAATCGACACTGTTGTAGCTCTTTCCTAGCCATTCCACCAATCACATATATCTTCTTAGAGATATTATCAATAAGTAATCATACCTATTAATTATTATCAAAGTGAAATAATAAACACTTAGCAATCATTTAATCTAAAGTTATTTTTGTTTAACATTATTTTTATATTTTTTCATGAGATTTTTAATTATATGTAATATTTTATAATTGAGTTATTCAATTGTTATGAATAGTCATTTCCTTGTTAACATTTCTTCAACTCATTATTTAGGGGTTGGTGGAGGGAATCCTCTCTCTCTCTCTCTCTCTCTCTCTCTCTCTCTCGTATATATATATATATATATTGGTATGCTTAGGTCTTACATTGTATTTAAACAAAGTCCTCATGGTTTTATAATATTTCTTCAACTGATTATTTAGGGGTTGGTGGAGGGAATCATCTCTCTCTCTCTCTCTCTCTCTCTCTCTCTCTATATATATATATATATATATATATATATATATATATATATATATATATATACACGAGAGAGAGAGAGAGAGAGAGAGAGAATATTGGTATGCTTAGGTCTTACATTGTATTTAAACAAAGTCCTCATGGTTTTTTATCATATGTTATCTATGCAATGCTTGATAGCAAAAAATAAGCATATATATAATAATATATATGCTTGTCAATAATATTTTTGGGGTCGTAAAAGTATTACTAAACACTAGGATCTATCATGCTTAACATCTATGCAAGTGTACTCATCTAACTATGTGAAACAATTTATCTACTTTAGTACTTAAATTGTAGAACTCTATATCAAATAGTATGAGTCCAACCAGTAAAATTCCTTGACTTTCAAGGAAGATATTGTGGTTCAAATCTTGTCAAATAGTATATGCATAATTACTAGTTTGTGGTCATGATGTAATAAGGGTAGAGCCCATTTTAATCCCATAAAAAAATAAAAAATAAAAATTGTGGAACTCCATGACTTGGCCATCAAAGCTTTGATTGCACTTGACATATATCTAGTTACTTCAATGAAACTAAGCTTGATCAATTTTATTTCAAAACTGAGGAATGTGACTGTCAAATGAGTTGTTGAATATAATTGTTAACAGTATATTTTTCCTTAACCAATAAAATGAGGATTTTTTGTTGTAGAGGTAGATAATTAGGTAATACATAAGCACAAAGGGACATGTACAATATTTGTATATGTAGCTAGTTTAATTAAAATATTTTTGATATATTAATATTTCCTAAGGGTTTTCAACACAATATAAACCATTGAATATGAATCTCAATATTATATATATATATATATATAAACCTCACTTTTATTTATTATCATACAATATATAAAAATTATATGTGGTCTACGTGTCTAAGGTGTTCTCTTTTTATGTGAGGATAACATGAAAGACATTAACCTTAACCCTATAAGATAATAAAATTCTATTAATCTTCACAAATGACCATAGGAGGCCAATGAAAATTTTCTAAAACAGTTCCTACAATGCATGGTATAAAAATAACTTAAATTGGAGTAAGGAAACTAAGATAAACTACCCTGAAATTAAAACCTTGAGGATCAGTAAATGATAACATGTTAAAAGTAATGACAAAGAGAAAAGAGAATCAAGGTAAGAGAAGGTTTTTTTTGGGGGGTGAGGGGGTGGATGGGGGCAATGCAAGTGGGTCCAATTGTGGATCTTCAAAGTAGAAAACAAAGTCATTATTGTCACCAACCATATCAAAAGAGCCAAGACATAACTAATTGATGCTCCCAAGATTACCAATATTGAAGCAACCTAAATAATCCTATGAGGACATAAAATTCAATCCCTTAAATACTATATTTGCATCCATGGTCAAGGAACCAAAAAGAAGAAGTTACAAAACTATTAAGCTACATGCATCTGCAACTCTTTCATATATGGGAAGTCATTGAAATCCAATGCCAAAGAACTGTAGTCCCATCTTACTACATGTGAGAAAAAGAAAACACCATAGCCCTAGTAGCCACTCTCAGATGTAGACAAGTGTGGGAATGCCTATCATTAACATTATGAAGAATTATAGCTTCAAATAAAGGCTTTTTGCTCTCGATACAAGAGATAGGATAAAATAATGAGGTTATCAACCAATCTCTCTTATAATACTTGACATTGAAGAGTGATACCTTATCTAAGGTACAAAGCCAAGCGTCTTGGATTAGGATATTTGAAAGAGTGGTAAGCAATCCACTTAAGTCTCTTTACAAGTAATATTACCTTCCCCAAATATTAAAATAGGGACATCTAAATATGACATCCTCTTTAGTCTCAACCTCCTAGAAAGAGCAAAAGCAACATGCCCTAATCTCTTAAGTAATATGATAGTCTATCTCCACTCATAACTCATATGAGAAAACTTTGATATGACCAAAAGGATTCCTAAGGCTATTCGTCCTATAATCTAGGAGGGTAAGTACTAAAATATCATCCTCAATCATCATGAAATTTTCAATAAGATCAACTTAGGACTAAGAGATTGAGATGAACCAAGTGATCTTTAAATATATCATCAATAAGCATCTGGTCTAATTCCTCTATTAATCACCTTAATAGGAAGAAGGTAAGAAGGAGCATTTAAAAGTATCTGAATAGACATAATTTATCCATGAAGATGCAAATTGATTGAAGGAAATAACTTTCAAGTACCGCTCACAATAATGACCAAAAGTGCTCCTAAAGGAAGTCCATTCCAAGGAGCAAAGTATAAAATTTGGGTATCTCTCTTGACTTGGAATGCAATCACCTATGGATCTATGATGATGATATTCAAAAATCATTTTTAGGATGCTCAAATGATGAAGAGAATGAGTTCCAAAATATACCCAAATAATACATTGTGAAAATATTATTTTATAAAGGATAAATCATTGAAGAAAAATAGTTTAATCCCTCTTAATGCAATCCCAATCGACACACCTTAGATTAAGGTAGCAAATATTAGATCTAGAAGAGGCATATCTTTGTAGATATGTTTTGGAACTATTTTTGAAAATATTGATATTCCAAAACTAATAGAGATACATATTCCTTACAAAGCATTGATTGTCAAGTTGGGGAAAGATTAAGGACTCGATTTGTAAATTGAACCCCCAAGTATGTGTTAAGCAATGATGATCTCAATGAAGTCACACATATAGAATATTATTATTTGAAGTACTAAAATCTAAATCTTGTTAATCCTTTCAATCCACTGATTTTATGTGTTTTTAATATATAGAGAGAGAGAGTGAGAGAGAGAGAGAGATAAATATAGATATGAAAAATGGGGTAAAGAATTACAATGATATACCACATTCAAAATAATAGTATCAAAAAAGCATAAAAATATAATAGGAAAGCCTCAAGAAAGGAAATAAGTTACATCTAGCAGGATTTTATATATTCAAATATGTATCAAGCAAAACATAACCATAAATCACTCAATTGGTGTTGGGAGATAGATTGACATATCTACATAGTGAATGAATGTATGGTTGAGTTTATGAATGTATATGTGTAAACATATTCACACTAAGTGTTTAAAGAAATTATTGTTAGACATTATTAGTGTACACATAATTTATATGTCAAATAATTCAAAAGTCATGTAATTCGGATGTCTAGTAATTTGAGGGGTCATGTAAGGGTAGCTAGGGTGAGGTACGAGGATGCAATAGAAGTTGGAAACTACCTCTCCTTTCCCAAAAGTAGTATAAGTAGACCTCTTACATTTTCCAAAGGTATTCATTCATCCATTTATTTGTTTGTGTCTAAGAGGTGTGTGCGTGCATGTTACTATTATTCGAAGTGTGTTGATTGTTGTTCGGAGTATGATGTATTGTAGTAATTTATTGTGTACATATATGTAGTATGTGTAGTGTATGCATTTATATTTGTAATTTATTTCCATGTATATTTTGTTTAACTTGTAATGGAATTGTATTGTAGTGTGATGTATTCCATTTCTACATTTTGACACTATTGTTTGTTCAAATTTGGGTCAATTTTGGTGACATGAAGTTGTGACAAGCAAATCACTTAAGAAGGTACACAACAATAATAATGGGATGATTACAACACAACTGATGAACAACATAGTTTCCCTTAGAAGGAGAGAAAATTCAAGGTCACAATAGAAGAAAACATACTTGTTGATGCAGATGAAGGGCCAATGCATGAAGCAAACGTGTAAGTAGATGTGCAACCAGACACACAAGCAAACACACATGGAAGAAGCATGTAAGGGGTCATGTTTGAAAATTTATGTGATGAGGGAGGGTTACATGACAGCAAAGAGTTATGTGACAATGAAGAGTTAAGTGACTACGGAGAGTTATGTGACAACAAAGAGTTACATAATAACAAGTTATAAGACACGAAATTGCAGGACTACAAGAAGTTGCATGATGATGTGGATTTACATGATGATGAAGTTGATAACATGTAAATTGTTAATGTGTTGAGTGAACTTGCTAGCAAGGAAATAAATGACAATAGAGAAATCCATGACAATAACCATGATGGCAAAGTTGGTGATGTACAAGTGTTCACACAAGATGATGACATGCAAGTGTTCAAACATTAAGTAGATGCATGCACCAACAAGGAATTTTATACACTGAAGATGTATGTGGTAACATGGAAGTGCATGTTGATGAACATATACATATAGAAAAAGAAGTTTACACAAGTGAAGATGTGCATGCCAACATGGAAGTGTGTGTTAATGAATATAGACAAGTGCACAATAGTATATGTGGAAGTACTGAAGATGCATACACAAACGAACGATTTCATGTAAGCAGAGACGTGTAGATAGACAAGCAGTTCACATAAGCACATAGGTATGATAGTTCATGTTCACATCAATGAAGTTGGACATGATGAGGTTAACAAGTTTGATGGAGGAGAAATCATGGTTTGGTAGGAAAAGCAAGGAGTAGTTGGAACAAGTTGTGCCATAGAAAGAATGTGTGATAAATGATTGGCCCTAGAATAATTGCAAGTTGGTGTGTCCAATGGTAATATGAGATTCCAACATGGAAGTAAATGGAATATGGCATGTCCAACAGTTCATGAGACGATATTTTGACAAAGAAACTATAATTTGGTGTGCTCGATGGTGATCAAGATGGGAGTCCAACATGGGATCAATTATGGTGGTATGCACCTAATGATGTGCATGAAATGGGTGAGACTATTACCAATGTCAAATTAACCTTTTTCACGACAAAGAGTAATTTTGGCATATTGTATAAGTATCCCATGTTTCATGGTGGTGAAACATTTGATCCTATCATGCATTATAAAATCCACCTCATGATGTGGAAAGTGAATGGGCACAAAAATAATGTAAATTGTAGAAGGTTATTCCTTGCAGCATTTTGTGCAATTGCAATAAACTGGTACATTGAATTATCAAAAGACAAGTACAAGACTTGGGATTAGTTGTGCAAAGCATTTGTGAAGGAATTTTAGTTGTTCCACAATGACGATGAGGTCATTGCTAAAAATAATAGAATAGAACAGGGTGAGAAATAGTATGTTTAGTCTTACAACCAAAGGTTGAGTGGTTGATTTACCCATATGCAGGAAAAATCATCAAATGCATTGACAAAAATGTGGTTTTTAGAGGGACTTCTTCCTATGTACAAGAATAATATTAGGGTGATCCCTCTGACATCATATCAAGAGGTCTTTTAGTGGTATTTAAACTTGAAAAGTGATTTAAATACGTCATTAAAATGTTAGTCATGTTAATAAGGATAAGAGTAGCCCTATATATGGAAGTGATTCTGATGATGAGAGTGACTCTAACAATGAGAGTTGCTCTTGCAGCAAAAGTTATGATTATAAAAACAATAATAGTTTGGAGAATGAGAGTGGTGTGTCATTCAAATGTTGGGGTTGAGAAGTCATTGGAGGTAGTGACTATGAAGAGAATAGTGGTGACTTCAAAGAAGATCACAATACGAAAAACACATGTAAGGATGTGAAATCATCACTGCAAATACGTTCAACACAAAGTATTGGGATTGAAAAGTCATTATAGAAAGTGACTCTGAAGAGAAGACCGAAGACTTCGAAGAAAATTACAATGCAAAAAAAAAATGTAAGGAAATGACATCATCACTACAAATATGTACAAAACAAAGGAATATTTTACCAAGGAGTATGCCATTAGTGATGCGGTGTATGACAATCACCAAAGAATTAGAAAATGTCAAATTCAGTATGATACTGAGGGAAGACCAATTGTGCAATGTTGGTGATGTCATTTGTGGGGTCACTTTGAATGTGAATGTGAAAGTACTATGAGTCAAAATAAAGTGGTGATGTGTAGAGGGTTCAAATATTTGAAGAATCATAGCCCTAGCTAGGAAGTAGAGGTGAACTTGATAAACCTGATTGCAATTGAGGAAAGCAGCTTGATTACAATAGAGCAGGTAGATATTGAGCAAATAATTGAAGATGTGCAAGAAGAGGAGGTTGCATAAGTGAATTATGTAGATGATGAAGTGAGTGATGCAAATGATGAAGTGAATGATGCAAATTACAAAGAGGGAGGTTGTTTGGTGTCTAAAAATTTTCTAGCATTATTTGACCATCTAGAATTGAGTCATCTAGACCTGTCTCAACTATTATGACTTAGGCCATGATCCATATCATCTAGGACTACCTAACCGAGGGAGAGGTCATCAAGGCTTCTCCTTGGCCATCTAGGGCAGATAATTCAATACCAAATGTTCCATAGGTCATCTAGCCATGGGTGAGGTCCATTAGGACCACCCCTTTTTGTCTAGAAACAAGAGGTTCCTAAATGACCCTTGAGCCATCAAGCTTGGGGGTTCATCTAGGTCCCACCTTGATTGTTTGGGAAGGTCGTTAGGGATTATCCTCATTTATTTGGATGAGAATACACAATACATGGTGGAGGGTTGTCAGGACCACCCTCTTGTTTTTTAGGAGGAGCAAGAGCTTCTCAGATGGCCCTTAGATCATTAGGCTTGAGAAGGGGATTGTTTGGGTCTTGTAGACACCCAAAAGTCATACATCCTTGCCTGTAGACACTTGCAAGCATGCATAGAAACTTTTAGGCTTGCATAGATATTTCTAGAAATTAGTAGGCCATCGTAGGTCATCGTGGGCCATTGTAGATCATCGAGGATATCAAAGTCCAATTTGGCAAGATCAAGCTCAGGCAGAAACCATATTACAACTCCAATTTTTTATTCAATCAGAACGCATTGAATCAACCCTTATTTGGACCACCATATACTAATAAAGCAACGGTAGCCTCTTCATGTTCTTCATAAATCTCATAACCTCTTCCTTCACAACAACAATTATCTCGTACTAATGCGCCTCCTCCATCCAACCACTATTTCTAGACATTCGTAGGCCATTGTAGGTCATCGTGGGCTATTGTAGATCATCGAGGATATCAAAGTCCAATTTGGCAAGATCAAGCTCAGGCAGAAACCATATTACAACTCCAATTTTTTCTTCAATCAGAATGCATTGAATCAACCCTTCTTTGGACCACCATAGACTAATCAAGCAATGGTAGCCTTTTCATCTTCTTCATAAATCTCACAACCTCTTCCTTCACAACAACAATTATCTCGTACTAATGCGCCTCCTCCATCCAATACACAATGAGCTCGCAGTCCCCATACTCAACATCTACATCGTAATTGGACTCCACTTTTTTATCCTCTACCTAATTTATTCCAGAGGTTGTTTGACGTTGGTCATGTTACTTTACTTGAAATTCAACCTGTAGACCCGAATCGATCCAAACCTCATGGGCACATCAAACAGGCCTTTTGTGTTTACCATCACCAACATGGCCATGATGTCCATTCTTTTTGCACCTTTCATGACTTAGTCCAAGACCTTATCAATCATAATACTATTCAAGTTTCAAACCCCCTTACACCACAAAATCAAAATCAAGGTATTTATCAGAACCCATTACCTGAACACGGGGGGACTAATCCTCAAGGGACTCAACCCACTCGAAAGTATCAATCAAGGCAAGTCAATCATGTCCACTGTGATCCTTTCCCACACAGAGTGGTTGGCATGATTAACGTCACTACTCGTAATCAGCATTATCTATCGCATCGGTATGTGCCCATTACTCCACTTCCACTTTTCACCTCCCTCCACCTACATAGCATCCCTTTTTGCTATGTTGTGTTCATAATTCTTCTTTTCCCTCAATATTCTCCTCCTTCCTCACTTCTTCAATTTCCTTTTCTTCTTCTCCATCATCATCCATCGACCATTTCACTAATCATGTCAATTTTCCCTTTCAAAAGGCTTGAAATTGCGCATTCATCACTTCCAAAATAAGGGTCATATTTGACCCAAATTTTATCCCATCATATCATCTCCAAATTTCCAAAACTTTCACCATTGGATCAGGCTCAAAAAGAGCTTTCCAACGGTATAAATTTTATCCAATTCTAACATTTTTTGGTCCCCCAAACTACCAAAACAGTGTGTATGGGTCAAACAGTCGAAGTTTGCACCCCGTCATGTGAACCTTGTTCGCACACTACCATCCAAACCCATGTTTGCACAGTGCCATGCAAACCTCCAATTTTTTATTTCATTATTCATGTTATGCATGGCTATGGCCCTATATAATACCCATTTGCCTTTTCTAACATTCATGACATCTCATTCTTCATTTTTTAATCACATCTTCATCATTCCACCATTCATTTTATTAACCTTATACAATGGTTTTGTCCATTTGTTCTACATATTCCACAACTAGGAAATGTTCTCATCTCCTTCCAATCCATCATTCATTATTTGGAGGAGTTTCTCTCTTTCCACCACACTCTCCACATCTAGTGGAGTTTCACTTCCTTACATCCCATCATTCAAAACTAGGGGTAATTTCATCTTCTCCCACTCCATCATTTAAAATTGAGGTAATGTCACCTTCTCCCAAACCATCATTCACAATTGGTGCAATTTCATCTTCTTCCCATTCATAATTCAAAACGGGGGTAACTTCACCCTCTCCCAATCCATCATTCAAAATTAGGGCAATTTCACCTTTTCCCAATCCATCATTCAACACTGGGGGGCAACTTCACCCTCTCTTAATCCATAATTCAACACTGGGGCAATTTCTGAAGAGAACTTACAGAAACATATTCTAGAAATAATGCAGAAATAATAACTAAGGAAATAATGACACCATTCAATGCACATATAACACACAAGATTTACCCTGGTTCACCCAATTTGGGCTAGTCCAGCAAACAAGAGTCTATCCTCCTTGATATATTATTCTCTCTCCTCTCCCTCAAATGGGGCATTACAATAATTATATAAGGAAACTCATACAACCCTAAACCACCAAGTGGTATTAGGGTACCGTGGATACAACACCGTGGGCTAAACCACCCACACCCACTAACCACCCACCAACCGTGGGAATCCCGGGGGCCGCTCCAAAAGTAGCGATAAAAGTAGGTGAAAAGTAGCGATAAAAGTAGGTGAAAAATTTTAGCCGGCTCCGTCGGCTATTCTCAGCTGGTCTTCGCCAGCATCTTTCACTTTCACCGCATCCGAGGGCGTCCCCCTACGCACCCCGAGCCATCACCTATTACGTAATCACCTTTACCGTAGCCGGGGGTCCTTGGGTGCCTCCGGCACCCCCGGACCCCCCTACCCGTCGTCTTTTGCGCTGTAGTGCTTGTCGTACAATTCTTTTCCGGCAAAGAATGAGACACATCCAACATTCTCCCACTTGTTGAATACTTTGCCGGACCCATTTCAATTGTACGGAATCTAAACTTTTCGGTGCTTACTGACCTTGGTTAAAGCATCCGCAACATTTTCCTTGGTGTCTACCTTTTCCAGGCAACACTTTCCTCTGTTCAAGCATGTCCCTGCGAAATGGAACTTTGTATCAATGTGCTTCGTTCTTGAATGGTAAGCAGGGTTCTTTGCCAAAAATATGGCACTCTGACTGTCACAGTTTATCTTCATAGCTCCTTGAAAGAACCCAATTTCAGCACATAGTCTTTGCAGCCATACAGCTTCCTTACTTGCATCAGTGGCGGCCATATACTCAGCTTCAGTAGTTGAAAGAGCAACAACATTCTGCCTCTTGCTCATCCAACTAATGGCCCCTCCGAACAAATTGAATACATAAGCACTAGTAGATCTTCTCCTATCCAGATCTCCACCCCAATCTGCATCAACAAACCCTTCTATATCCAGTTTGTCTGTTTTCTTTACTCGTACCCTCATAGCAGATTGTAAAATCGGAGGTGCCACGCAAATATCCGAAAACCCTTTTACGACGAGTCCAATGCTCTTTACCAGGTTTAGACATATATCTACTCAAGACTCCCACTGCATGGGCAATGTCTGCTCTAGTACAAACCATGGCATACATTAAACTACCTACAACATTTGCATAAGGAATATGTGACATTTCCTCTACCTCTTCTTCTGTCTTTGGACATTGTTCAACAGACAATTTTTCACCTAAAGGAATAGGTACCTTCACCGGTTTGCAATCCTGCATATTGAACCTTTTCAACACAGTCTCAACATACTTTTTCTGATCCAGCCACAACTTTCTGTTAGAGCGATCTCTTTTTATTTGCATACCCAATATAAAATTTGCAGGGCCCAAGATCCTTCATGTCAAACTGTGATGTCAAATGAGACTTTACTTCCCGACCGGTTTCTTGCTATTTCCAATTAGTAACATGTCATCAACATAAAGAACTATAATGACAATTACATTACCAATTTTCTTTGAATACACACAGTGATCAGCATTGCTACGAACAAAACCAATTCCTAAGACATAAGTATCAAATTTTTGGTACCACATTCTAGGTGATTGTTTCAGTCCATACAATGATTTCTTTAACTTACATACCAGATCCTCCTTTCTTGCAACAAGTGAAACCTTCAGTCGCCTCATATAGATTTCTTCCTCCAAATCTCCATGAAGGAATGCAATTTTCACATCCATCTGTTCTATTTCAAGATCAAATGCAACAACCACAACTAACATAAATCTAATTGATGTTAGCTTTGCAACGGGAGAAAAAACTTCACCATAATCAATTCCTTCAACCTGGGAAAAACCTTTAGCAACCAGACGAGCTTTATATTTCTCCACTTTACCTTCAGCATTCTGCTTCTTCTTAAAGATCCACTTGCACCCTATTGCTTTCCTACCACTTGGTAATTTCACTAAATCCCATGTTCTGTTCTTTTTCAGGGACATCATTTCCTCATCCATGGCCTCTTCCCAATGGTTTGCCTCTCCAGAATTAACAGCTTCTCTAAGCTGTTCTAGGATCTTCATCGATAATGAGATAGTACAAAAGAAGTAGGAAAAGCAGATGGACTGTACCTTTCGAGGTTGCCTCCTTTCCCGTGTTGATCTCCTTACCACGGGTGTATGAACCTCTTCTTCATCCTCTTCCAGATCCTCACCTGTATGCTCCTCTTCCATATCCTCATCTGTATGCTCCTCTTCCAGATCCTCTATTGTCTGATAGTTGTCCATGAGATCAAATTGGACCGTTCCAGGATCCTCTGCTGTAACTACCTTCCTAGAATCACTGATCATCTCCCTAAACACCACATCTCTACTATACACTTGTACTTTTAGTTTTTGGATTCCAAAGCTTATATCCTTTAACACCATCTTTATAACCAATAAAGATACATTTAATAGCCTTATTATCTAGCTTACTTCTTTTCTCCTTTGGAATATGCATGTATGCATCACAGCCAAAAACTCTGAGATGTGAAATAGATGGTTTCTTACCAAATAGAGCTTCAAATGGAGTTTGATCTGGCAATGCTGATGTAGGTGACCGATTTCGCAAGTAACATGCTGCACTCACTGCTTCTGCCCAGAATTCTTGTGCCAAACCTGCACCACTGAGCATACTTCTAGCCTTCTCCATCAGTGATCTGTTCAACCTCTCTGCAACTCCATTCTGTTGAGGTGTATATGAAGTAGTCTTCTGTCTTGCAATACCACATTGCTTACAAAATTTCTCAAATATATTAGAACAATATTCCCCTCCATTATCAGACCTCAACACCTTAATCCTTTTATCAGTTTGATTCTCAACAAGTGCTTTAAATTCCTTAAATTTTTCAAACACTTCATCTTTGCTCTTAAGAAAGTAAATCCATGCATATCTTGAAAAATCATCAACAAAGGAAGCATAATACCGTGATTTTCCAAGAGACGGCATAGGAACAGGACCAAAAATATCACTGTGGATCAAATCTAGTACCCCACTAGATCTTGTGGCATTAGATGGAAAACTAACCCGATTCTGTTTACCATAAATACAATGTTCACAGAACTCAGAAGTCATTGAGTAATTAGGGATACCATGAACCATACCTTTTGTGTACAGGGTACGCAATCCCTTTTCTCCAATATGTCCCATCCTTTGATGCCGAGTGTTGAGCTTTTATCGGAATCAACCTCGAGAACAGGTTGAGCTATTGCACTCATTTGTCATAGTGCTTCCCAATAGCTTATACAATGTTCCAATCCGAACTCCCCTTGCCAACACCATTGATCCACGAACCATTTTGCATGAATCCTTGCCAAAACTGACATTCACTGTTGCATCGACCATTTTGCTTACCGAAATCAAATTTCTAGCAAGTCCCGAAATATGCATCACACCTGGTAGGGTCTTAACCCTACCATCCTGCAACAAAATTTTCACTCTTCCACGACCCATGATTCTGAGTGGTGAATCATCTCCCAATAGTACCTCCCCTCCATCATATCTTTCATATTCACTGAACCACCCTCTATGAGGAGTCATATGAAAAGAGGCACCAGTATCAATCAACCAATCATTTTTATCTGATCGTGTGGAGCACGATGAGCAGGATGCCAGATACACATCCCCTGCTTCATCAATGGATTTATTCATCTCTGTGGAAGTTGATTCATCAGACTTTTTTCCAGACTCAGCTTTCTTTGATCTGCAATCCTTCTTCATATGACCAGGCTTGCCACAATTCCAGCATTTTCTCTCAAACTTCCCTCGAGACTTGGATCTACCTTTTGACTTAGACCTATCACCATATCTAGATTTGTCCTTCTCCTTGGCACGCCCTCTCACTGTTAGGGCTTCCTTAGATGTGCCCTCCATGGCTTTTCTCCTCATATCCTCAGATAATAGAGATGCCACTATATCTTCAAACTTTAATGTGGATGAAGTTGTACTACCAATTGCTACTACTAAGTTATCCCATGAATCTGGTAAAGAGCATAACAAAGTAATGCATTTATCTTCCTCACTCAACTTAATTTCTATAGATGTTAGTTGACTTACCACTGTATTGAATGCATTCAGATGATCTGCAACCGAATCCCCGTCATGCATCCTAAGATTGTACAATTTCTTTTTGAGGAATAATTTGTTCACTAGGGACTTCGATTGATACAAAGCCCCTAACCTCTCCCAAAGATCCTTTGCTGTAGCTTCTCCCGAAACATTGATGAGTACCGAATCTGCAAGACACAGTCGAATCAGACTCCTTGCTTTTCGATTCATCTTCTCCCAATCTTCATCGAAAATACCCGTAGGTTGTGTTGTTTCTGAAATAGCAGCCCACTGATCTCTGTCCACGAGCATATCTTCCATCTTTAACTTCCATAGCTCAAAACTTTTGCCGTCAAACTTCTCGATCTCTATCCTTGAATGATTTCCTAACATTTTTCCTTCAAACTCCTTCTGCGTAACTCCCACTCCAGAATAGGTTTCCTCTCACTCCTAGAAACCCTAGATCTTCTTCAAACGGATTTAAACCCTAGCAATAAAGGCGTCCCCCTATGGCTAATGACTTGGCTATGATACCAAATGAAGAGAAATTATCGAAACATATTCTAGAAATAATGCAGAAATAATAACTAAGGAAATAATGACACCATTCAATGCACATATAACACACAAGATTTACCCTGGTTCACCCAATTTGGGCTAGTCCAGCAAACAAGAGTCTATCCTCCTTGATATATTATTCTCTCTCCTCTCCCTCAAATGGGGCATTACAATAATTATATAAGGAAACTCATACAACCCTAAACCACCAAGTGGTATTAGGGTACCGTGGATACAACACCGTGGGCTAAACCACCCACACCCACTAACCACCCACCAACCGTGGGAATCCCGGGGCCGCTCCAAAAGTAGCGATAAAAGTAGGTGAAAAGTAGCGATAAAAGTAGGTGAAAAATTTTAGCCGGCTCCGTCGGCTATTCTCAGCTGGTCTTCGCCAGCATCTTTCACTTTCACCGCATCCGAGGGCGTCCCCCTACGCACCCCGAGCCATCACCTATTACGTAATCACCTTTACCGTAGCCGGGGGTCCTTGGGTGCCTCCGGCACCCCCGGACCCCCCCTACCCGTCGTCTTTTGCGCTGTAGTGCCTGTCGTACAATTCTTTTTCGGCAAAGAATGAGACACATCCAACAATTTCATCTTCTCCCAATCCATCATTCAATACTAGGGGGACAATTTCATATTTTTCCAATCCATCATTCAATATTGGGGGTAATTTCATATTTTCCCAATCCATCATTCAAGACTGGGGGCACTTTCATCTTCTCCCAATCCATCATTCACAACGGATAAAATTCACCTATTTTCCACAAAATATTTATGACTGGGGGATTTCTCTCCCCCTCCTTCTAAATGATTTTACAATTAGGATATTGAATTCCCTTTTGAAACCACTTCTACGCTTAGGAGAGGGTTTTCCCATCTTTCCAACCATAGTTTCCTTTCGCAAAGTTAATCCTCCTTGCACATTTGCACTTCACCACCTCTCATATACTCATGATGGTGCCACCCAACATTGCACTCACAAATAAATCACCATCAATCACATAACATTGCTAGATCCTCAAAAAAAGCATCCCTTTGTTAAAGGTTGCACCCTTTGCCATGTATCAACAACTCATTCAACAACAACAGGTTTTTCCACGAACCTCATGGCATTTGGCCATCATAATCAATCACTAGGTTAAAAAGGTTGCACCCGTTGCCTTGCCTTCATCACAATGGTTTTTTCCAAAAACTAGGTTTCTCTAGAATCCTTCGTAAAATTTTGAAACATTCTTTTTAGAATCTCTTAGAAAACCAGGTTTCTCTAGAATCCTCGATAAAATTTTGGAACATTATTTTTATGATATATTAGCAAACCAGGTTTCTCTAGAATCCTCAGTAAAATTTTGGAACATTCTTTTTAGAATATCTTAGCAAACCAGGTTTCTCCGGTATCCTTAGTAAAATTTTAGACCATTATTTTTAGAATATCTTAGCAAACCAGGTTTCTCCAAAATCCTCAATAAAATTTTGGAACATTCTTTTTAGAATCTCTTAGGAAATAGGGTTCTCTAAAAACCTCAACAAAAAAATTGGATAGGTTTCTCCAAAAACCTCGGCAAAAATTTGGATAGGTTTCTCCAAAAACCTCAACAAAAATTTGTATAGGTTTCTCCAAAAACATTAGCAAAATTTGGATGGGTTTCTCCAAAAACCTCAGCAAAAGTTTGGATAGGTTTCTCCAAAAACCTCAGTAAAAATTTGGACAGGTTTCTCCAAAATCCTTAGCAAAAAATTGGACAGGTTTCACCCAAATCCTCACAAAAATTTGGACAGGTTTCTCCAAAAAAACCTCAAAGCATTTGGAACACGCACCTTAGCCTCATTTTAAAATTCCTTTCCCAATGCATTTGGTTAGATTTTATTTCGTGAGGAAGCATTATAGCTTAGATTCCTTTCAAAAGCATTTTCCTTTAGTTTTCATTTCACAAGCATTAGGTTAGATTTGATTTCGTGAGGAAGCATTCTAGCTTAGATTCCTTCAATTTTTCATTTCAAAATGCATCTAGATTAAGCTTAGCCTAGCCTAGTCATAGCCTAGTCATAGACATAACCTAGCCATAGACATAGTCTAGCATAGCATAGCCTAGCCTAGTCATATTCTAGCATAGCATAGCCTAGCCTAGTCATAGCATAGCCATAGACATAGCCTAGCATAGCATAGCATTGCGTAGACATAGCCTAGTGATACTCATAGCCTAGCATAGACAAATCATATCCTAGCCTATGCATAGCATACACAGTCTGGCATAGTCTATCCTAGCAATTTTTCACTTCTTGGTCCTCGCAATGAGTTTGCTTTAAGGGGCAACTTCCTTGATTGTACATTCTTATACATTCAACATCGAAAACAAAAAACATCCAAAAAAACAAATCAAAACCGTCCATTGGCGACGTATCTTGCATTTTATTTTCCTCTTTTCCACCAATCTTCTATATCACTTGGATTTATATCAATGTTGTATGGTCATGCTTCGAGCGACTACATACCTTTGATTTGATCCTATTTTCATCTTCCCCTTCTTCTCTCTACCTCTTTTGGTTCTTGATCAATGTTGTATGGTCACGCTTCGAGCGACTACATACCTTTGATTTGATCATATTCTTCTCTTCCCCTTTCTCCTCCATTTCACAGGCTCACTTCCCCACCTCTTCCATCCTAATCATCTACATCCATAAATCACATTGATGACCATGAAATATTGGCATTCAGTTCGATTATTTCATGCATCCATTCACACCTTTTTAATTTGGTCATGTACATGGAAACCCACCTTTCGGGTACATCTTCTTGCATTTATCTGTCTCACTTATCTCGCATTGTCAAGAAATATATTAGTCACATCCTCTCATACATTTTTAAGTATTTTTTTGCATCATGTAGACATCACCCCTAGTCATGTTCTTTGTCTTCCTTGTACATACGTGTTCCATTGCTCGTATATATCACATCGATCCTATTATTAGCTACATGTTAATAAGAAGTCTTTATGTTGCTCAACCATTCATGGTTAGTTTAATCAACATGTATCAAACGTCATCAAACTCTACAAGATTTCAAGACTTTCCCTAGCTGAATCGATTTCGTTCATAGACCACTCACACTTTACATATTAAGAAAATTTTGAGTCTAGGGAGGACAACACCTTACCTAGACATTGCCTTCTAGTGAACGGTTTCCCTTGCTCATCTTATCATTTGCGTGGTCAAAATACGACTTGGGGATAAACAAAGGGACAAACATAAGCAAAATCATAAAATGGGCAGAAAACAAAAGCCAACGCCCACACACACAAAAAGAAAAATCGGGCTCGCACCCCGACATGTGAACCTGGTTCGCATGCCGCCATGCGAACTCCAATTCGCACCCCGCCATGCAAACTCTGCTAGGAAGGTATTTTTGACCACCCATTAGGCCCTTTAATGGCAAAAATTTTATTCACATGCAAAAACATCACATTTCTGGCATACAAAACATAATACAACCTTGCAAGCACACATTTCAAGGCATACATTCACAAAACACACCACATTACACAACAACAAACAAATAACATTTTTGGATACCCATTTTCACCTTTCGTAGTGAAAGTTCAAGCAGATTTCCAAAACAATACATTATTCATGCGACACAACGAAGTCAACTCTCACATATGTGCCACATGTCACACAGTTAAACATGTCAATTTACTGGTCAAACTAGAAAACAATCAACACTTTTGGATACCCATTTGACCACTTTTACACTTTGTAAACATATTTCAATCAAACATCACATGCACACATGCATTCACCCTCAAACCTATATTATTGTACTTTTCAAAAATTCATGCAATTCAAAATCAACAACAATTTGAGCCTTGTGCACTTACCGGTGGGGTCCCATATTGGCCGCTCCCACTTGCATGTCCTCTCGCCATCTCAAAACCGGCTCAAGATTTAGATAGCACTTTGCTTCGCAAACTCTTCCTCACTCCTCTCGTCATAACTTTTCACAGCACAAATGTCCCTTGCACACACGAAAAGGGGTCTTATACACCCAAAAACCCTAGTTCGGATTCCGCCATGCGAACTCCAATTTGCACCCTGCCATGTGAACTTGGTTCGCATGGTGCTATGCGAACCAAACTTCATGACATCATTTTCACTTCTTTACTCTTGCATCTTCTTCTTTCTTTCCCACCACTGTTTGCCTAATTTTTCCACCTTTTGTCACCATTTTCCTCTATCAATCGACTCATCACTACATCACCACATTGCATCTGTATCATTGTCGATTCCTCGCTTGAGGGGGTATACATACACAAATTCGCTTTGCATGCGATCAAAAACTCAAACATCCAAATCACTGATATCGCATTGTCTACAAAAATTTTTGTTGAAGATTATCTCAAGATAAAACCTCATCCCAATCAAACATTTGTTAGATCACGAGAGCCACGTGCACTCCCAGACACATCTTGATTTCATTCTATATATCGGTGCCGACCACATACTGAATGTTGCCTTTGATTTTTCCTTGCCACTCAGCTCAAATTATTTGACAAATGTTATCATGCGCTCATCAATCAATCAAAAGCAAAAATTTGAATAGGCAGTTGTTCTATTCGTAATTGGACCATCTTGCATTGGTCGCAGAAAAAAAGCAGTCTTAAGTTGCCCTTACAAACAACCAGTACGATATTGTAAAATATTGTACTAAATTGGCAAATCATCTGTTTCACCATCATGTTTCATCCGCAATCATCCACATTCATCCACCCACGCATTCTTCATCCTTCTAAACACCTCATCACCTTCTTCCATCATATTTTTGTACTAAACTGTGTTTTACACAACATAGTACAAAAAGGGGTAAATGTAGATAGCCAAAAGTCACACATCCTCGCCTGTAGACACTTGCATACCTACATAAACACTTGTAGGCTTGCATAGGCATTTCTAGACATTTGTAGGTCATCGTAGGCCATCGTATGCCATCATGGGCCATCGTAGGTCATCGTAATTGTCCGCAGGCGCAAAAACCTACAAAACTATACAAAACGTGTCCAAAATACCTTCTATTTGCAAGAGGGCCACCTACTAGCTCCTTAAGGCCACCTAAGCCCTTTCCTATGCCTAATTAGGGCCCCATGGGACCATTCCCTACAAAAATCCTAATTATGCTAATTAGGATTCTAATTTGCAAGTGACTTTCCACTTAAAGTGCACTTTATCACTTAATTGGGTTTAATTAGGGTTAAGAGCCAAATTAGCCCTAATCATCCCCTCACACATGTGTGCACCCCAAATTAGTTAGGATATTTTCTAGGATACCTAACTCAACCCTCACCTAACCTAGGGACTAACTAACCAGAGTTAACCCTAATCCTAGCTCACACATGTGTGCACCTAGGATATTTTCCTTAGGGCACATGAAAGGGTGACTAGGCATGCCACTTCACAAACCCTAACTTGACCATGATAGGACTTGACTCTAGGGTCTAGTACACCTAACTCCCCCTAACCTTGGTTACCTCTATAAATAGAGGACCATTTCCTTCATTAATCTCTCTCCCTTTTGGTCAACTTACCCAAACTCTACCAAAATTGTACTAGAACCCTTTCTGACAATTTCGCATCTGACAAACAACAACAGACACTACATGGAACACATTCAAACAAGTTTGTAGCAATAGTCAACAGCGGCCCAGTTCGCACCCCGCCATGCGAACCTAGGATCCAATTCGCATGCCGCCATGCGAACCAGATCTACAACACATCTGCAACATGAAATCAGGTATATATGTGTTCATCATGTTTTTCTTCAGTTTTATGTCGATTTGTCTTCATGAATACAGGGTCTGATCTAAGACAGACCCCCAAATGCATTAACTTCTTTTTGCAGACCCAAAGCAAGTATAAAAGACACATTCAAGCAGACTACCGATGACACATGCACACAAAAGCCCACCTACATTGAGAGCATCAAGAAGACCCTGCAAGTTCACCTACATTTGTATTAAAAGAGAAAGAAACACTTGTCTCTAAGGAGACTATATTGTAACACTCTTCCTAATTCAATAGTAACAAAACATTTTTTGCATATATTCTATTTGTTTTAGAATTGGGAACTTTTCGCATGTTACAAGTCCCACCCTGATTATCTGAAAAGGTCATCTAACCTAGGAGTTGGGTCGTCTAGGTCAACAAGTAGGTTATATGACCCAGGAGGTGGGTTTTTTGGCCCAAGAGGTATGTCATCTAAGCTAGGAAGTGGGTCTTTTGGCCTAAGGGGTGGGTTGTTTGAGCCAAGAGGTGAGTCATCAAAGACCTAGACAAGGCCATTTGAGGCCAATGGATGTCCATCAGGGACCAAGATAGGGTCATCTAAGGCCAAGGGATGTCAATTAGAGGCCAAGGTAGGGTCATCCAAGGCCATGAATAGGTCATCTAAAGCCAAGGAGAGGTCATTTGGAGCTAAAGAGAATTTTGAGAGGGTCAAGCAAAGGCCATTAAAATCCAAATAAGGAGAACATTAGTTCAAACACTAAAGGTTGCAATGGTTTTGTTGTTGAGGTTTTGAGGTGTTGCCCCAAACCCTACAAGGATGCTACCTATCAACCTACCCTATATCATGATAGGGTACGTGCCAATGGTGCTACCCTTTGATCCCGTAAGGGGTGTTGTTCTATGATCTTGCAAGGGGGGTCCTACCCCCACGATCCTCAACAAAGACGATGGTGGGCGTTGCCCATCATGTTGGTGATGCGGTTGATTGCCAAAGTGGGATGAGCAATTGGAGAACAACTTATTATTGGCAACAATTTGAAGCGAGGCCAGTTGCAAAAGATGTCTTTAACAAGGGAAAGCGGGAGGAGCATGACAAGAGATTCCAATACAATGTTCAATGCTTCTATCTTCGATGTTCAACTCCTGTGTCATCAAGGACTTTGACAAGTTTAGAGGAGGAGATAGATGTACGCAGACGAACTGAAATGTATGCATAAAAAATGAATAAATGAATATATAATTAAGTGTATAAATGTATATGTGTAAATGTGTGCAAACTGAGTGTTTGACAAAATGATTATCAAACATTATTAGTATGTGCATAATTTGAATGTCTTGTAATTTGAGGTGTCATGTAAGGGTATTTAGGGTAGGAAGTTGCACAAGTTGGCAACTAACTCTCCTTTCCAAGCAGTGTAAGTAAACCCCTTACATTTTTCGAAGACATCCATTCATCTATCTATCTATATCTAAGAGGTGTGTGTTTGCGTGCTACTATTGTTTGAAGTGTATTGTTAATTGTTCGTCAAAATATGATGTATTGCAAATAGTTGTTATGTAGGATACATGTATGCACAGTATATAGTTGTGCAAGATACATGTATGAATTGTGTATCTACTTGCATTTGTAATTTATTACTATTGTATATTTTGTTTATCCAAGTGCTAATGGAATTGTATTATAGCATGTTGTATTCCATTTCTGCAACTGGCCCCTCTGTAATAGGAGCACCAAATGAAGGCAGGCCCATACTTTCAACAAATATCAGAAACAGCATCCTTAACCACCTAACTTATGCCACCCCTTACCTATTCACTTGATCATTTACAAATAGTATCTGGCAATGTGCCATAGGTTGGAAGCCTTGCTTTGAATGCCATCCATCTGTTGTGCCAGGTTCCTCTGGCCCTTGACAACATTGTTTACTTGGGCCTTTAACTCTCACAATTAGTAACTAATTTCTGAATTGTGCACCCTATTTGGCAACACATGGAGGATAAGCACATGGATGGTTTTGTATTCAAGTTCTAACATACTAATCATTTAGATACGGTATTAATTATAAAACAAAACGATAATATGGGAATGGTCAATTAAGATAGTTTTCATACTCTTAGTGTATTAATGTACTATTCTTGTACCAATTCTGGCAATAACATGAATTTGCATGAAAGTTAAGCTCACCGATGACCAAACTTTATCATCATAAACCCACCCACATTGCACGTGTACAAGGTATTGCTGCCACATCACTGTTTCTCGGTTTGAATTTGCAGAATAGGTAATTGGTGTTTTCCTATTTTGTGGCAGCAATACACGTGCCAAGTGGAAAAATTTATCACGAAAAGTTTGGTCATCAAATATATTGAAGCTACTTATAGTTATTGTCATGTGACATATCTAAATGTTTAATATGTTAATTACATGAATACAAAGACCATCCATGTGCTTATCCATTTTGACCATAAGCGTTGGGAGTTTCCATTCCACCATTGCTAATTCATAAACATAGAGCATTTTACAAAGTAGTATTATGATTTTGTATAAAAAATTGCATGTTAATGCACTTGTTTGCTACAGAATTCCTTGGTGACCACCACAGACACTGGTCATGCTGACAGAAACTGTAAAGTCATACATCCGAAAGCTCCAAAAGAAACGAAAGACATTAGAATTGGTGCTTTCATTAACTTATTTGATTGTGCTGTGTTTGAGGCTTTTATTGGAGCATAGTTACTTTCCTTACGAAGTTGCAAAATGACTGTTAGCTTCATAGGAATTTATCCGCAAGTTGCTTGTAACATTTATTTTATAAAGATCTAACCTACCACTTAGAATTGTTTTTCAAACATCCATCCTGCAGAAGGTTGGCTTTTATGCAATGAATATTAATGTCAGTTGTAAGGTTGGTTTGAAATGTTGGCAGTAAACAATATTCTTTCACAAGCGAATGCGTTCAAGTTTGCAACTGATGAAGTTGGGACTTGTGACTAATTAGCAAACAGAATTATAAGAACAATTTCCAGGCATCAAGTTTTTATTATTAACATCTTTACAGTATATTATATTGCCATTAAGAATACAAACAATTGTATATTTTTTCACACCACGACTTAATTTCAAACAGGCTAAGCTTTGGTTTAGCATATGCTATAGAAAGCCCAATCATTGCTTTGAAGCATATTTCAGTTTCAAAAGCTAATGTTGGGCTTTATAGTTTCGAAACAATTGAACATACAAGTGCCAATGAAAGCCATTGGGCATTAACTTGGATCTAATTCAATATTTTTACAGGGTTTGGCAAGTAATTCACATGCTGCAAAATTACAGAGAACAATTCAAAGCCTGATAGGATTATCATGTTTTTTCCTTGATCTGTGACCAAACAAAAGTTGGCTTGTGAAATGTCACCTTCCAATGATTTTCAGCTTATCATGGAAGTATGATTGCATTCTACAACAAAGGCCACACAGATGCATTGCAGTCCATGACAAGGACTACATAAATGCATTTCCATGAGAGAAGTTGCAGTCATACAGTGAATTGGCATAGTCCTCACTTTATAATGCTACAAATGATCCATAATCAGTGTCTGATATAGTACAGAGATGGAGGGGAACTCAAGAATGAGTCCTTTTTCTGGAACATATTTCCCTGAACACTCATGAGTTTCATAAAGTTTGTTCATAAAAGGTCCAAAAAGTGACTTCAAAAATAATTTTCAGGCTTCATAGTTCAATAGACGAGAGGCCACTCTGCCTCTCCGCTTCATCACAATCCCCTCGAGGATACCATCAGAACCAAAATTGCCTGTAAATTGCATGGGTTCTACAGGACCTGGCAACTGGAAAGATACTGTAAAGGGTCCAGGTGGGCACAATGAGTGAGTGGTCATTTGGAATGTGCGTGACTTCTTGGTAACTTTATCTTCTCCTGTTGTGGTAATACCTCTAATTACAACCTTCCCATCAGATTCAATCTCACAACTGAATTCGCCTGCCATCAAAAAAGTCAAAACATGATTAAGTGAAGAAGTAAGCTATTTAACTTGAACAAGTAGAATTGCAGGTCCATCCATTCCCATCATACTATGAAATTTACCATATTTGTAATTATACAGGTCATTACTATACTAGTACAAGGGACAGGATTTACGTTGATCTTTCTTGACCCCTGGAAGAGCTATCCGGAACAAATAAGCATCTGCACAAGAACCAATATCAACAAGCCCAACAGAAGGGCCAGCTTGACGAGCTGTTGCTGTTCCTGTAAAAGCAATTAAAGGCTTCATTTCATTTCTAGAGCTATTCCACTGTTCTATATTAGGCACTGAAGAAACCATTAACACATTTTTTCCGTTAGTGTCTGGATATTTCACTGGGGTTTCCTCCCGTGCTGGCATTTTTGGCTTCGCAATCCACTTCTTTCTTGGTCTTCCTCTCGAACGGACCTGCAAACCATCTGGCATAACAACAGCAAGAGGCCTACCATCTTGAATACCTGCATACATCCCAGCATCCTCATCTCCATCTGTCCTTGGTCCATAACTATAAGTATGACGATAATTCCGTGCCTCCTCTTTATCTATCTTCAAATCATTCAAACCAGTCAGCCTTTTGAACCTTTCTAAATCTTCTGCTTTCATATATGAAATATCTGGATCATCTATGAAAACAATACCCTCAAAAACTTTGAATCCTTTCTTATGCCTGCTCTGCCTATGCAAGTCCTGAGGGAAAAAGATTGGAAACTGCCGATCATCCTCAATAATCTCTTTGTAAGGTGGAGTAAGACGACCTTGAAGAAACTTATAGAGAGAATGAAGCTTCACTGCACAACTTGGGTGTGCATTCCTTATAATATAATAATATATGCTCTCGATTTCTGAGAGTTTCATAAATGAATCTCCCAGTTGATCAGAAGTATATGGAGGAAGACATTGTGCTAATCTTTGCAATGCTGACTTTTTCGATACTTCGTTTTTCAAATCTGGCCCAAAATATGAACCCGTTATAAAGATCATCAAAAAACGCTGATCATTTGAGGATGGCCCAACCACTGGTTTAGGTAAATTAGCAGGTTGAGAGATAACATGACCTTGAGACACAGAATATTGCTGGATAAGCTCCATATGGTGATTTCCTTCCATCATCGTTAGTCTTGACTTTTGCCAATCAGCATCCCTTCAGTTTCTCTGCTTTCATGAGGCAAAACCAACTTCAGTTAAATCATATTTTCTATTGTAATAGAAAAATAGAAGACTGCAAGCATGAATTCATCACAACTATCACTCTCTTAGCAGTATTTAATATCCATTGAACATACAAGAACTTGTCAAATATTTATATACCACTGATAATTATGTTCCAGTTCATGATAGACAAGGAAAAAGGACAACTATCAAGATAATACATCAATTGTAAAGATGTGGATTGAAGAAGAAATATCACCATGCCACATTTTGCAGCAATCAATTGATAGTTTTGCCAATAGGTAAATTATCAGTGAGAAACATGTCTTGTCATACCTCAGAATATTATGTTGGATTACATGCATAGTCTTACTATCAGTATCAAGCATGTGTTCAGTTGATCAATGCCTAATATATTGGTTTCGACATATGGGCACAATCTTATCAAGCAAATTGGATTACATGCATAGTCTTACTATCAGTATCAAGCATGTGTTCAGTTGATCAATTGCTGATATATTGGTTTCTACATGTGGGCACAATCTTCTCATGCATGTGTTGAATTGAAAATGCAATGTGTGTCCAAGACAATAGGTGTTTCTATTCATTGAATTAAAGACCCATTATCCCTTTGAAGAACAGGGAAAGTTTTTGGCAGTAAACAACAAAGGGTATCTGTATTTTTCATGTGGGCACAATTGCTGATATACTGGTGTCTACATGTGGGCACAATCTTCTCATGCATGTGTTGAATTGAAAATGCAATGTGTGTCCAAGACAATAGGTGTTTCTATTCATTGAATTAAAGACCCATTATCCCTTTGAAGAACAGGGAAAGTTTTTGGCAGTAAACAACAAAGGGTATCTGTATTTTTCATGGCGCCGCTTGCATGGCGCCAGAAGGCCTTTGATGTGCCAAACATTCTCACACATTTGCTTGTGAATGCTCTAGCTTCATCACAAAGTTCAAGAGAATTGAGGCCTCTCTGCATTGAATGAAATGACATTGCACTCTGTTTGGCACAATCAGTTACGATTTAGATGTGGAAAGATTGGCATGAAAGCTGCTCAAAAAAAGAATTCTAAATCCACGTGGAAGACTGCAAAAATTCTGGTAATTGATGAGACCAATCTGACCAATTGTAAGTTGTTTGACAAGCTCAACTTTATTGCCAAAATAATGAAAGAACGGATAGCTTATGGAGAGTTCAGTGGCTTGCAACTGGTGGCCACTGGGGACCTTTTTCAGCTCCCTCTTCACTTTCCAAGCCAACTGCTGGCATAAATGCTTTGACATGCAGATAGAACTGAAGAATATCTCTTGGCAGTCAGATTCACAAAGTTGTATCCCTCAAGGCTGACATGGCTTTCAGTAAGGAAATAATGCCCTCCAATGCCCAGGAAAGTGGTCCTGAGTTTGTGAGGCCCCAACTGGATTGTCTTTCGGTGGTGAAGGAGCTTTCACTACATGGGTACTTAAGTCATGCTCCTCTATAATTTGGAGATGAAAAGAGGGTGGGTCAACAGGGAACTGTAATGCTCTCTGCAAGTTGAATGCCAAAATGACTCTTATAATGTTATTCATATGTTGATAGTGTGGGAAAGGCAATTTTTTTTACAACACATCTTGCTGGAGTAAACGAATGATGTGGAATAGCAGAAAGCAACAATCTGGTGAAGAAACATAGTCAGCTTAAATGACAAGATAATCTACAGAATTCTCTCCATAAAAACTTGATAGCTTTTCAATCTGTTATAGGTGCAATTGATGCAACAAAAATTTGTATTTTATTAACGAAAAATATTATATAACCGCACCTTTGTGAGGAACTACAGATGCAGGTATTGCTTGAGGTTGATTTCATATTTACAAGTTTGATTTGATGCACTTTAATTTATCATTTTTAGTTTGTTTGCTCTGATTTAGTGTTTTGTTCATGAATTTTTTGTTTTTGCAGAGAGCCTATCAATTGTGGGAAAATTATCAAAAATCATGAAGGCATAAAAGATAAATGTGTATTATATTCATGCAAGTGAAAAAGAAGGGTAATGAAACGTTCAATTGTCATGGCAAATTATCAAATGGCATTAGCTCAACCAGTTCAATTCCTTAACTTTTAAGAACGAGACCCAGGTTGGAATTTTGCCAAGCAATACATGCATAATAACCAAGCTGTCGTAATACCACTATATGGTGATGATGTAATATGGGTGTAGCCCATTTCATTCCCATATAACCAATTTAAAAAAAAAAAAAAAATTGTCATGGCAAATTGGAGTACAAAGATAATAATGAATTAAAAGATAGCTAAGAAGCCAAGACACAAGACTCAGAACTGAATTCATTCCTTGCCTCTTTCATTGTACTTGCCTTGCAAGGTTATGAGTTCAATAGACTTAAATGCAAAACAATTGTAATTTTTTTTTGAGTGCATGTATGTGTGTCTGTGTTTCTTTGTTAAATAAAATTTGACATTCATTTTAAACAGGACATTTAAAACTAAATGATAAAATTATAATAACAAAAAGTTTATACAAAATAACATACTAAATAATATTCATATATTTATTTTTGAATTTCATTTACCCTCCCTCTATCAGGGAATATTTTGGCACTTGCAAATGCTAATTTAAGACATTTTGTCTTCTGATGTGGTACAGCATTAAAACACAAACTGAATGACACAACCAGAAAATTTCTCAATGCATAATAGTTATATATTTATGAATATATCAACATGAAGATCTATGTGCATTTACACATACAGAAAGTAAAGAATATGAGCTGCATGTGGTGTTGTGACTTTTTCACACCACTTAGATTCCAATTAATTATCTTTTTGTTCGACAGTTACCTGTTTAATATTTGAGAACATAAAATTTCTTGAGTTTGCAACATGTACACAATAAGAATAAAATTGTAAACAAATCAACCTAATTTCCCAGAAAACATTTTGGATCATTAACACCATTGCCTGGTTCTCACAGATTTGGAGAGGGTGAACACATTGCTGAAGTGAGTGGAATTGCCTCTTTGTTTTGCTTCCAGCTCCATATATGCTGTTGACTCCTTAGGACAAGGGTGGTAACCCCTTTGGAACCTCCCTTTTTCTTCCTCTCTAGTTTTCATAGTTAGTACTAGGCTTCTCTTCCTAGTACTTTTCATTGTTTCTTATTATTTTCTTGAATCTCACAGATGAATTTAGGTCATTAGTGGACAACAAATATAAAAATATATAGACATTTACATATGGCTGAAAAATAACCACAAAACAACAAGATACTTCCATAAAAACATTAAAAATAAAACTTTCCATAGCCTATAAAGTTCATAAATGATTGTTGATCAACAAACAAATTTAAGACTAGCATTTGCAAGATTGACACAAGAAAAAACACTAATGTTAAAGAGCTGCCTGCTCATTCAAAATTGAAAGGAAGGCCAATGACTCTTAAGACAAATCTTAAATGAATGGAATAGTTCATTTTCATCTTTTCAAAGTAGATGCATTTCTTTTGATTGACCTCTTACTGCAGACTTGTCCCAATCCACATGAGTAATGATTGTGTAACAAGGCTGAAACTGCATATGCACATAAGAGGTTAAGGGCTTTTTGATGGAACATAAATTTTGTAAGAAAATATCTTCAAAGAATCACAAGTAATCTAAATTTAAAAATATAATTAGCTGATGGCCCTTGCCCATCGACCAAAGGGTCATCTAAAAGGCATTGTTTAATCCAATGGGACACCAGAGATGCAAAATTTTAGAAAGGCTGGTCCCTTGTATAATATCGCTTGTATATAACACTTGCCTACATTAACAGTTGAGATTAGACTGAAATCCACAACTTGAAACATGTTGACACAATACAGCCCTCTTTCATGTCAAATATAAGTCCTTGTTTATGATGACTGAAAACCATAGTTACCAGGTTTGGTCTGGTTCAGACTTTTTGGGCTGGACCTAATCGGTTCGGTTTGGTTCATTCCTTTTTTTATTCCATTTGCAAATATTTTTATATATTAAAAAAAATTACCTTATAAATTAACAAGGCATAAAATATACTAAAATTTCTAAAGAATATGGATTTTCCTTTTTTCATATATTTATACTTTTTATGAATATTTTGTGTGGGGTGTATATTTTATATATATAATCCAAACTTTTCCAGACTGAACCGAGCCTTCCTGAAAAAAATAGAACCTCCAAACTTTTTTGGCCTTCGAAATCTAACTGAACCATACCTGGTAACTATGCTGAAAACAATAAGCAAATGAACAGAATTTGAAAATGACAAAGAGAATAGTTACAATTCTGCCCAAAAGAAGTTTTTCAGGATAAAATTGCAGAGAATTATCTATTAATTAAGCCTATTCCCTTTTGTCTTACATACATTTCCCATGGACAGCAATTATCTCTGTATCAAAACCCTAAACAATAAGCCCTCCAAACTACCCCTTATGCATTTGCTATCGAGAAATAAATATGATTTGCTTTTAATTATGCTCTTTTCGTGTTGAAACCATACAAATGTATTGGATTTGGAATTTTATAACTTAGCACACAAATTTAGAAAGAGGCAATTACCGAAATATCTTTCTTGATAGTTACTTGTGCAAAAGTGTTTGAGACTTTTGGTAGAAGACAGATCTAGGTTTTACCTAAAACATCTTTGCAGGTTTTCAAAAGCCTTAGAAGTTTCAGCAATGCCAGTTTCAAAAGTTCAGAGAAAGAGAATCCATCAGACAATCATATAGAAATTTTTCAATCCAGGCTAAAAAAGTAAATTTGTCCTTCAGTCAAATTTGTTGCAGACAAATCAAATGGCATTAGCTCGGTTAAATTCCTCAACTCTTAATGAGAAGGCCAATGTTCAAATCTTGTCAAGCTATACATGCATAATCACCAAGCTGTTATAATACCACTACATGGTCATGATGTAATACAACTGGGTCCTGTTTCAATCCCATACAACCAACAAAAAAAAATGTTGCAGAAAGTAAACACCATAGAAAACAATAAATGCAATGACAAAATAAAACATATCAGCAATAGAATTTAACCTAGATTTGATTTTTTTAAAAGTACATAGTACTTATGGCAATCCAGTTCTCAAAGGTGAATGTTGTCACAAAATTCAATCATGCTGCAGTTTTAATCAACATTGTTAACATAAGTGCACTTGTCATTTTCCTTTTAATAACTTTGCACTTAGAAATGCAATGAATTTTAAGGGATTTCCCAATTCAACGAATCATGGTCAACTACGACCACCAATTGACATTAAAAAATAAATTAAACACTAGTAGGCTAGCAATGTGAAGCAACTAGGAAACTTAAGTAGGTTGGGAAAGGAAGAGAAAATAAAGCATTTTTTAATCAAGCTTGACAAATGTTGACTTGATGTTGTCATCAATCTGTGATATCATGAAAATTATGATGTCAACGATGATGATGTGATATCATGAATTATTATATGATGATGATATCGTTACCTTCCTTTGTATGCTCACTTAGATATCTATCATGGTTTTTGTTTTGGGGTCGTCCTCCATTATCTTGAAGATGTAGTTAATGTTCTCCTAAAATTTACTTACATATACTAAAATTCATTCATGAAATAACAATCACCACACCACGCAATCATAAGAGCCTTATCCTTATGAGGTGAAGCCCTCGTTTAATGTTGAAACTTGTATAATCTTATCTTGTTTAGGCCAAGGCCAAAACTGTGAAGAGGTGCTTATAAGCACCATTAATGTAGCCTACGAGCATGTTATTATGTAAGCCTACGGGCATGTTTGTAGCACGGTGGTGGTATTCCACACTTGGGGGAACAATTAGGAATGACAGTTAATCTACTCAACAACCTTATAGGATGCAGCCTAGATGGCTTGCATCATCTCATTTTTGACGGCCCTACACAAAACCACAATCAAACAGCCTAGTCTAAGGTCCACATGACCTAGCACAACAATCAGAGGGCTTGCCCTTCAAGTCAAATGGCCCAAGCTTTGCATGGGACAGCCTGGCACTAGCCCATACAACGTTGTACAAACAAAGTAGGACAACCAAAATATAAACAAAAAACAGTCTCGAAATTATATCTACAACACTAACAATAGATATAAATACATGCAAACAACACACACAAAACAATGGCTGAATGATGAATTGATATTAACAAGATACTACATTACATATGAGCCTGTATGGATACACTCAACTCTACATACGACTTCTCCAAAGAACATACTCTCTGCTACATGTTCAGGATTACAACAAATGCACTATCTCCTTTATGTGCAGACTCCTCTCTAACATATACAATTTCTCTCGTGTGTATACAACGCACTGTGTACCAGCTCAAACAAATGAGAGAGTCTACTTAAACTTGAGGGAAGGTTGTTATTAGCAACAACCAACCCTAACACCTCATCTCTCTCATTACATTTGTCTTGCATTTCATTTCATTTCATCTCCTAACTATGACAACTAACCTTTCATGACTTATCCACACAACTATTACTTAACTCATAATTACATTATTGTATGAAGTATTACAAAGTTATCAAACTATTTTCCACTATATCAAAACTTCACCAAAACTATGTCATGCATGTACTTGAATTCCAACACACTCATGTTATTTCTTTTGTTGAGGTGGCAAGTCAAAACTAGCACCTATACTGTTTATGTAAGCCTACCGGCCCCTTTCTTATTTCACCCTTAATGGTATCGACTAATCCACCTTTATGAATAACCTTGCTTAAAAGGGTAACTTCTTATTATTTTATTGTAAGGTTAACCTCAAGGTTAAGTTTATGTACAACCTGAGGTTAACCTCTCATTGGGCATTTGGTATCACTATACAAATCCCTCAATGAGGATCCATTTGAATGATACATGTGAATAAAAGGTGATAATCAAGGTGCCCATAGGCACCCACCTTATACTTCTTGTCGTCTCCCTTCTTTTCTTTACGTTGTTTATTATTGCTATCTTTTAATCGTCATTTCTTCTTTTCGGCATACGATTGTGGTGAATGAATGTTTTGGAATGGTTCTTGGTATCAAACTGAGACCTAAATCAACATCACTCATCTGCGAAAGAAGGAATCGTCTCATCAACAATTAAGGGCAACATACAAGTTACATCTTGGTGTTTTTGAATTTAAAATTTAAATTTTGAAATTGCTATTGGTGCCATTCGTGAGTGCACTTCCATGCGACCTACCGTCACATTTGCGCAATCCACCACAAAAGTGGTGTATCGACCTGGACGACGTTACGGTTAGGCCATACACCTTAGAACCGAGAGGAAGGGCGTTCAAATCTTAACACCTTTTGTCTATAGTCATCAAGTTAACGCTGAATCCCTTTCTCTTCCACCCACCAACTAGAGAGTGGCACGTTGGCAAAGTGTTATTTGTTAGGAGGCTGTTGCAGGTTCAAATGAACAACAACATGATCTTTTGCAATGCTTCTCGACATGAACCATTACAGCATCTATCTTCATATCCTTAGTCACATTTGCGTCGATGGCGCAACAGTTGGGCTACACCCTTATACCGTTGAAGTCTGCGGTTCGATTCCCCGCAAAGTTAATTTTCTCATTATGTAGTATGACATACGTGCCTTAGGGGGGAAGCAACTCTTTTGAACTCAACCAACTGCGTGGCACAATGGTTGGTCTGCTTGATTGCAAAGGGACAGTCTTGAATTTGACTCGGCACAAGCATAGGCGTTTCTTTTTTGCAAGGATTTACTACTCAAGGCATGTTCAAGGTGATCCAACTCTGGCTTTGGTCTCATTGCACACGTGTGGCACACTGGTTAGTGCTCTTGCTTGCTTGCAGGGGGTCTTGGGTTCAAGCCTCATCAACTCCAAACCCACTAAATCAAGTTTATATATATATATATATGAAGAATAATTCACCAATCACATCATTCGAAGTGTCAAAATCAGATTTCCCATTGATGACATCCAATCAAATGGCACCAAGTGGTAGTTATTTGATTTGGCAAAAAAAATCCTAAGTTTTGCCATTTGTTTTTTTTTTCTAATTTTAGTGATAATATACCAACTCTTCTGGAGGCCATAACTTTTGTATATAGAAGCTTTTGGAGCCCTTTTTTTTCAAATTGCACTATTTTTTGAGCTCTATGCAATGGTGACATCAGTTTACGGACATGTTATAGATATGTTTAGGGTTTTTGTGCAAAATGGATTCCTTAGGGTATGTTACTTGCCTCAATGGACAAAATTATAGGACTTGGACAGTTCAAATGGTAGGATTACTCAGAAGCATAAATCTCTCGTTGATCTTCAATAACAAAAGAGAAGGAGATATCAATGATCACGATCTCAATAAGAGAAAGGACGAACCTCTTGGACTTATCTTCGTATTAGTGGAGCCAGATGTATTTTTCCACATTAGAGAGAAACCTGATCCTATTAAGGTGTGGTCTACTTTGAAAGATCTCTATGGAAAAGTGCTAGTGAAGTTAATAGGATAGAGATAGAGCTCTCCAATCTCAAAATTTCAGATTTCAGTAATGTTGAAGACTATATATCTCACTCCAAAGCTGTAAAATTGATCTTGCTACGCAAGAGGCAGGGTAAAAAGTGATGAAGAGTATGTCAAATCTATTACTTCCAATCTTTCTCCTCCTTTTCATACAATTGGCTTGGTTCTTTATGTGAATGCTATGACTATCAAAGAGCCACAACCCATCTCTCTTTGAACCCTACGCTTGACAGTTACTAAAAATAGTGTGGCGGCGGCAACTGTAGAGGGTTTGAATCAAAGCAACGGCGGCTCTGGAGGGTTTTTAATCCACAGCTGAGTCAAGCGGCGGTGGCTGTAGAGGGTTTGAAGCCAGGCAACGGTGGCTCTGGAGGGTTTTTAATCCACAGCTGAGTCAGGCGACGGTGACTGTAGAGGGTTTGAAGCCAGGCAGCGACAACGAGGTAAGTTTCGGCATCTCTGATTTAGTGCTTGAAATTATTTAGGTTTTAGGAAAGTTTGACAGGGAGCAAGAAAGAACAGATCAGTAGTATAGGGGTGGCTCGATAATGGAAGAAGGGAAACAACAATTACAAGAACAAGTAGAAACCATAGGACAATTGGTCTCCGTGAATTCACATACTATTCCAATCAGCGAAGCTAATGAAACACGGGGATTGACATATCCACAAGCAATAGGGCATACAACAATACTACCATCTGAGACACCCGAAGAAGGAATGGAAAAACCTATATATGTCAATGCAAAACAGTACTGGAGAATAATAAGGCGTCGACAAGCTCGAACAAGGGCAACAACAATGAAGAGGACTAATCGAAAAATAACAGTAAATAATATTCTTCCACATAAACATGTGGAGAATAAGGAACAATCAAAGGCACTAACCATCGTCGAACGGGGAGATCAGTCAGACCAACATAGGGGACAAAAGAAGGAAGACAAAAGAGACGGAGGCAAAGCGGCAACACACAAGAACACAGAAGGAAAAACAAGCAAGGATAAAAAAATAAAAAATGAAAGCAAGAAAACATTTAGCGTGGAAAGTGCAGGTCACCAAAATGAGTTTCAAGATAGGGAAGAAATTTACAGTCCCACAACCACGCCACTCATGTGGGCACCAAGACTTTATGTGCAAGAGCTAATGAAGATGAAAGAGAAACTTGAGAGCATGGAAAGGAGGGAGAAAATAAGAGATACTAAATTAGATGAGGTCATAAACATCAATCAGAGGCTGGAAAAGGAAAACAACCAACTCAAGGAGCAAGTGTCAAAGCTACAAAACCTTGCGAACATGGGTCAACGTGAATGGCATGTCCTCAAACAAGCCATCCACTCCCCAATCAATGATACAATAGAGGTGGAAAAAATGAATGCAAGACAAATAAAAGAGGTACGGGAAACACTCCAAAACATAGAAACAAGAGAAAATGAGCTGCGAAATGAATTAGCAAAGGCAAAGTCATGGTCTCAAGTAGTAAAAGAACCAATCAATCAACAGAAAGAGTTGATAGAGAAGCAAGTAAAAATTCAAATAACAGAAGAGAAAGAAAGACATGAGAAGTTATCAAACATAATCATCAAAGGGTTAAAAGATTATGGGGATAGGGAAGACACAAACCGTTTAACCAGGGACTTCTTGTCAGATCGGTTACAATGGAAAGGTCAGATCAAACAAGCAGGCAGAATTGGCAAGCTGAGAGGAGGCAAAGATAGGCATATTCGGGTCACATTGATGAGCTATGAGGATAAAACAAGGTTACTAAGAAACAGAGGCATGTTGAGAGGGTCACAATTCTATTTAGATGATGACCTAACCTTTCTACAACAGGAAGAAAGAAATAAGGAATGGGAAAAGGTGAGGGCAGCAAGGAATGAAGGGAGATGGGCATATTTAAGAAATGGAAAGGCGTACATCACATCTAAACAAACCCAAAACAAATAGGGAGTATGGCCCGCCCGAGAACATCTTACGATGGTAAGTTGGAACTGTAGAGGTTACCCTTGGAGAAGAGGACCCGGGTTAGGGCCCATTGCTAGAGACAGAGATATAATCATCCTGACAGAAACACATGAGCACGATGGATGTAGGACTCCAGACTTTGTGGGATACAAGAAAATAGCAATATGGAATAAAGCAACAGAAAATGGCAAGGGGCAGGGGGTATTATGATTTTAATAAAAGAGGAGTGGGATAGGGTCATTAAAATTGAAAAACAAGATGAAAACAAACAATACATTTGGATAAAGATCCTAGAAAATAAGTCAGTTATTAGCATAGCAACATGTTATTTTGCTCCCAAGAATTCTAAATTCTATAAGAAACATGACCTTAACAGAGAAGACCCATACTCCTCCCTAAAAAGAGACATTTTGACATACAGTAAGTTGGGGGAGATTATATTAATTGGAGACTTCAATGCAAGGACAGCAAATAAGCAAGCTAACATTCTAGTAGGTAACGAAGATATTGAGATTAATCCTCTTTGGATGCCAGAAGAGGAAAATCAGCAGTGGACCAGGACTTCAGAAGATGAGCATGGGGCTATCATGCAATATGGAGAAGAGTTGTTAGGCCTTTGCAACATACACAACTTGGTTATTTGCAATGGGATGAAAAGTTGGAAAAATTCAGGAAAGTATACATGCAAAACATATAAGGGACAAAGTGTAATAGACTATGTAATATGCTCACAAAATTGCATACCAAAAATAGAGGAGCTAGAAGTGGAAGATTCCCCAGTGGAACTTAAGTCAGATCACAACCCAATTGTTATGAAACTTCAAATGCAAGGAGACAAACCAAGGGAAAAACACATGCAAGGCAATCAAAACAAACTTCCTCACAAGGGAAACATTCTCTTAACAGAAGAAAATCGATAGAGTTTCAGGGCAGCATTGAATAACAAGTTACAGGAAAGGGAAAGAAAGGGACTACCTCACAGTAACAGAGATTACAATAAAAGTGAATGGTTAATGCACGTTATCCAAGAAGCTCTAAACAAATGCAAGAGAGCTAAACCTAGAAAGAAAGAAAGGAATAGCTTCCCAACCAACCCGTGGTTCGATGAAGATTGCAAGGAAGCGCGAAGATTACTAAAGGAACCAACGGGTAAAACAAGAGCAAACAAAAAAGCATATGAGAAACTGGTAAGGGCAAAAAAGAAGAATACACTAGAACAAGGAGGAAAGAACTGATTTACTTAGGGAAGCATGAACCAAAGAAATTTTGGAAGGAACTAAGCGTGAAAAAGATGCAAACTGAAAATAACATAACAACTAGTCAGTGGTTGGAGTATTCAAAACAATTGTATGAGCGTAGTAACCAGCAAGAGACACCCCCTACTATCATTGTCAAGAAAGAACTTTTCACAAATGAAGACATTATTCAAGGGATAAAAAAGTTAGCAACTGGTAAAGCCCGTGACATAGACAATCTTCAAGCAGAGCATATAAAATGGGGGGTAGATATTCTTGCACCGCAGATCAAAGAGATTTTCAATGAGGTCATACAAAATGGCTTCCCTACAGAATGGACAACTAGCTTGACCATTCCTTTGTTTAAAAGTGGAGATGTAAATAATCCCTCAAACTATCGAACTATCATGATCAACCCTCTCTTTGCAAAGTTGTTTGGGAGTATGATAGAGCGTAGGATCAACAGATGGGCGGAAGAAAAGGGAAAGAGAGCAAAGGGGCAAGCGGGTTTTAGGCCCAAGCACTCAACTATTGATCACTGTATCACGCTTAGACACATAGTGGAAAAAATATGGGACAAAAAAGAGGAGGCTTTTTGTTGTTTTGTAGACTTCAAAAAGGCATTTGACACAGTGCCAAGGAAAAAATTATGGAGCAGAATGGAAGAGCTAGAGGTTCCAATTCACTACAGGGCAGCAGTTCACAGATTATATGAGCATGTAAAGGCTAGAATCAGAACGCAGGAAGGGTTATCTGAATGTTTTAGGAGTGACATAGGCGTCAAACAAGGTTGCCCTCTATCTCCGACATTATTTGGGTTGTACATTGACAAGTTAGAAGAATGGATAAACAAATTTGGGGGAGAGGGTGTGCACTTAGCCAAATATGTGGTAAAACTCCTCATGTATGCAGATGATGTAATTCTTGTGGCCGAAACAGCTAAAGATCTAGAAGATCACCTTCGGGCTCTAGAACTCTTTTGTAAGGAAGTTGGGATGCAAGTGAACACGAGCAAAACAAAAATCATGATTTTTTCAGCAAAAAAGAAGCAACATCTCGAATTTCAGTTTGCAGGAGAACCTCTTGAGGTAGTGGTAGAATACAAATACCTAGGCATAGACTTTCATGACAAGCTCAATTGGAATACATGTAGGATGAAAAGAACTCTAAGTGGTTGGAGAGTGCTATATGCACTTCAAAATCGGTGTAGGAATGTCGAGTTGTGGGACTGGAAGACCACCAAGGTCTTATTTGGCCTACTTGTCACACCGATTGTGTTGTATGGTTGCGAGGTGTGGGCTAGTGGCACGACAAATACAAAATGGAGGCAAATAGAAAGGATTCAAAAACGTCTAATTACAAATTTTCTTAGAATTAAGGCCACAATCCCTTATGAAATTATTCTAGCTGAAACTGGAATGTTCCCTTTAGAGGCAATTGCTATGACCAAGTTGTTATGTTACTTGAAAAAACAGAAAACATGAAAAACAACAGATGGCTTAAGGCAGTTAGGGACGAAGAGCTGCATAGGCAGAAGAACACATGGATGAAACAAAATCAGAAATGGATGAAACGTTGGGAAATCAACATAAATGAATGCCCAAATTTCAATAAAGACATAAAAAACTATGTGAACGAAAAGTTTAGAAGTGGAATGTGGAAAAATGCAAGCAAGAAAAGACAATACTATATTGCAAAGTTTAACCCAACGTATGACCACAAGGAAAAAGCATATATAGGCGTTGAAATCAAGTGGAGGGAAAAAATCCTCATTGCTCAGATAAGGACTAGCTCTCATAGGCTTAGATGTGAAACAGGGAGATGGACAACGCCCAAGGAACAATGGGAAGAAAGGATATGTACTCTATGCAACACAGGGGCAATAGAGACAGAGGAACATTTCATCTATGAATGCCCGAGTTTTTCGGACATCCGTGGCAAATACAAAGAAACGCTTGGAAAAGGGTCTATGATAGAGTTATTTGAAGACAGTAAAATAAAAAAAGTTGGGGAGTTGCTAACCCAAATCAGCAGGAGAAGGAACAACCTTCTCAAGGATATTAATGGTCATATGATTTGAATAACTGTGCTTCCATATTTGGGGGTCCCATAGGCCATGTTTGGGTCTCACGGACGTAATTAAAATCTTTCATTTCATTTCAATTCAAGCTTCTAATCCATTATGAAGTGGCAATGAAGAATTGTGGAGCTCTTTCTCATACACAAGATCATCCAAAAGACTTCAAGTCAATGGAATCTAAGGCTCGGCTGCCATTAACGCAGATCAAAGAGATAAAAGATATATTGAAACCATTAAACAACCCTGGACACTTGGACTAAACTTAATGATGAAATGGATAAAGAGATCCACCTATCAAAAGAACTTAGAAATCGTAAATTCTTACACAATGGCTAAAACTTGGGCAGATAGATAATGTAATAAAATGTAGTGACAAAACAAAAGATAAGATGTCTAGATTACCCTTTTTCTCAATAAAGTATCAAACACTTAAAAGAATGGCCTGAAACCCCACTTTTGAGAATATCTAATCTCATGTGATCCCAAAAATTATTTAGAGCCATAATATTAGCCCTTGAAATGGAAAATTTCCAGCACTATTTTAAATCACTGAATACATGAAAATTCTATAAAAAGATTAAGATACGTCAATATCCCAATGTTAGAAACATCATTCCAAATAATATTTCGGCCCAACAAATTGCAAAGATCCTCCCAAAATAAGCAACTAGCCAAATAAAATTTTTGAAAGAAATTACAAAGAAATATTTCAAAAACAATTGACCAACTACACCCTTCTTCATTATGAATACGGTAAACAAGCATAAACAACCAAATATTATTAACTTCAGCCTAAAAAGAAAGAATTTGTAACAATTGGGCTAAATACAAAATGGGATGGCTGCATCCAATGTTAAAATTACCATCTAACACTATAAAAATTAAGTACAATACATGTTGATAATAGTGATATCCTAGATATCAAATGGTATTAGTTCAACTGGTTAAATTCCTCAAGTTTCAACAAGGAGACCTACGTTCAAATCTTACCAAACAATACATGCATAATAGCCAAGTTGTTGCAATACCCTTATCTGGTCACTATGTAATACAGGTGGGGCCCATTTCAATCCCATATAACCAATTTAAAAAAATAAAAATATAATAAATGCCATCCTAGGTGGTCCACGGCATTGTGGAGCAATGGTAAATGGGATGCATGAGTGCAACCTCAGTTTAAATCCTCCCATTCTAATAGACACTCCTGCAATATGGAGGCATGTGATACAATTCATTGTAATACCATCAGGCGGTATGCTTTGTCAGCATATTGTGATAATGTGGTCAAGCTGTAATATGGGTGGGGCTCATATCAACCCCATATAAACAATTACAAAAAAATAAATCAAATATTATTAGGTTCAGCCTAAAAAGCAAGAACTGCAACAATTGGGGTAAAATAAAAAAATGTAATGACTGCATCTGATGTCAAAAATACCATCTGACTCTATAAAAATTATCTACATTACATGTTGATAATAGTGGCATCCTAGGTGGTCCATGGCATCATGAAGCAATAGTAGATGGGATGCAATTGTAAGCATGCAATCTCAGTTTGAATCCACACATTCTGATGGACACTCCTCCAATAAGAAGGCAAGTGATATAATTTGTTGTAATACAATCAGGAGGTTGCATGCAAGTACAAATTTCATTGAAGGGTTAAGTAAATTGCTTAGGGACTAGGAGTTCTTGGCTCTAGATGCTACCGTAAATTCAGGGGGTGTTTTGACTGGCTGCAAGAACTCAGTTTCCTTAATTAATTCTTCCTTTATGGTTTCAGGCTTGTGAATAGAATTCTTTTTTGAAGACTTGGGTTTGAGGTTATCGGTGTTATGGTCCCTATGAAGATAGGCAAGTCTTCTGGTATGATTTTTCTCCTAAAGGTGTGTTAGGGACGAAAGAGTTATCGTTGGTGGGGACTTAAATTTTACTATGAATAGAAGTGAGGTATGAGGAGAATCTGCAAGACTTGATAGACTTGCATATTACTTCAAACATAAGATTGAAGAAGCTAGTTTAATTTATTTGGAACCAATAAAGTTATTGCCTACGTGGAGAAATAATAGAGTTGGGGAAGCTAGGATCTCAAAGAGGTTGGACACATTTTTGATCTCAAAGTCATTATACAATGAAATGGATAGAAAATGGTCATGGGTTGAGAGTGGAGGTGGCTCAGATCATTCTCCCACAATTAGAAAGTCAAGAGGCAAACCCTGCTAGTCCTTTTAAGCTCAACCCAATTTGGTTGGAGGAAGACGATTTTCAGCAACTGATTAAAAAAGAATGGATTGGTTATGACCAAAGTTCCAGGTTATCCGCGGGTTTTGAATTTGTTGTTGCTTTAAAAAAATTAAAAGGAGTTGTGGCATATTGGATTGCAATTACAAAGGGGAGAGAGATCTTAAGTTGGTGGAGAAAGAAATTCAAGAAATTCATAAAAATAATGAGGCTGGTTTGTTTAAAGCGAAGGAGAAAACAAGACTGGTTGAACTAGAAGTTAAGAAGAACAAATTCTTGGAGTGGAGGGAAGTTGAATGGAGAATGAAAAGCAGAGTTGTATGGTTAAAAATAGGGATGAAAATACTAAGTTTTTTCACAATTTTGTTAATCGTAGGAAGAAAGTTACCACTATCTAGGAGATGCAAAATGAGAAGGGGCCCTCGTTAGGAGTTTCTTCGAGTTAGCAGATTTTGGAGTAAAACATTTTCAATCTATCTATAAAGAACCTGATAGAGTCAATATTGAGGAAATTTTAAAGTTAACTACTTTCTTCCCCAATTTTGTGACAAAGGAGGATAATTTGTTACTTATGAAGGAGGTCACAAAGGAAGAACTGAAAGTTGTCCTAACTTCTTTCAAAAAGGAGTAAAGTCTGAGGCTTGATGGATGGCTTGTGGAGTTTTTCCTAATTTTCTATGATCTTATTGAGGAGGATCTTCTCAAAGTAACGAAGGAATTTGGGTTGAGTAGTTAGGTTTTGGGGGATTTTAACTCCACTTTTTTAGCTTTGATTCACAAAAAGGAGAAGCCTGAAACCTTTGATGAGTTTAGACCTATTTCATTGTGTAGCTGTATCTATAAAATCATTGCAAAGATTATGGTTATTAGATTGAAGAAGATTTTCTCTTAAGTTATTTCTCAGGAGCAGTTTGGGTTTATAGCAGGTAGACAGATTTTTCAAGCCATAGGAGTTGCACAAGAGGGCCTTCAACTAAAAATCTTCCTGCAATGGTCCTTAAACTAGATCTATCTAAAGCTTATGACAAAACTAGCTGGTTGTCTCTCAGATTGATGCTCTTACATGTGGGTTTTAGCTATCCAGTAGTAAAGTGGATTATGGGATGCATTTCTTCTGTATATTTTGTTGTTTTTATCAATGGATCAGCTTCCAAATTCTTTAGACCCTCAAGAGGATTGAGACAGGGAAGTATTTTATCTCCTTTACATTTTTTGTTGGTTGTTTAAGGATTGAGTAGAGCTATTTTGGATGCAAAGAGGGCAGGATCCATGTTCGAGATCAAAGTGGAGGTCCTTTATTTATCTCATTTATTATTTGTGGATGATATATTGTTGTTCACAAATGGTAGTTTAAAGGAAGCTAAAAAGTTGAAGGAAAGCTAAAGAAGCAGATAGGTTATCAAAAGAAGGTCAGCAAGTTCCATAAGGTTTCTTGCAAATGGAAGAGATCAAGGATGGAGTTTCTTCTTTCACCCACATATCATACCCCTAGTTTCTATGCTAGCTCTGGGTTTTTATTGTGGGTTTGTTCATTTGATTAGAGCTTTATAGCAGATTTTAACTATTTATTTTCTTTCTGCTGGTTTCTTTTTCGCTGGTTTCTATCCAAGTTTTGGACATGGAGGTTATTTTGATAATTATGTATTGATATATAAGGATTTTTATCCTTATTATCCCATGCTATTTTGAAGGTGGGTTTTCCTCTATGATCTGCTCGACTGTAATTATATTTTGACTCCCAATAATCTGTTTTATCTTGGTTTTTGTTTGTGCCAAGGCACTTGAGAAGTGTAATTTTCTTTCATTCTTGAAATAAAATTATAATTTTTTTCTTGTAAAAAAAAATAACTGCAACATTTGGGGTAAAATACAAAAATGTAACGGTTGCATCTGATGTCAAAAATACCATTTGACTCTATAAAAATTATCTACAATACATGTTGATAATAGTGACATCCTAGGCGGTTCATGGCATCATGAAGCAATAGTAAATGGGATGCAATTGTACGCATGCAACCTCAGTTTGAATCCCCACATTCTGATGGACACTCCTGCAATAAGGAGGCAAGTGATACAAATTGTTGTAATACCATCAGGAGGTTTGTCAACATATTGCGATAAGGTGGTCAAGTTGTCATATGGGTGGGGCCCATATCAACCCCATATAAACAATTAAAAAGCAGCAGAAAAAATAGTGACATCCTTGATCCTATCCTTTAGCTCCAAAAGTTGGCAAAGTGATAATTTACATACACCTTATCAAACTCGAGAAATTGATCATAAAACCATAATAGTTGCTACCCAGTATTCATTTAAAAGGCTCAACTAAGCAACAGCAAATACAAATCAAAGTTAAATAGAGTCGGAACCAAGCAGTCCACTGTTGTATAAGCATTGAATAGACTATATTATTTTTTTTTATTGAGTAAATACTTCTTATACATATACATATCCGCCGTGGGGATTGAACCCGGGTCACATCACCGATAATGCAAGGTCACTATATTATTACAAAAGGAGTTTCACAAACTTCAAAGGACAAACTTATACAATGGTCTAAGCCTATTTTAACACAATTCCTTATGAAAAAGTAATCAATGAAAGAGTGCACAATTTATAGCTCATTAAAAAAGACATGAAGAGATAAAAATCATTCACCTCAAATAGATAATCAATTATAGGAGACATACTAAAAAGCTATCATCAACAACAAAAACACAAACATACCCAACATTGTCTTTACAAAAGCTAGTGCTCCCTATAAATGCCTTTCACACAAATACTACTTAGTTGAAAGGATGAATACCATATTTTGTTTTATTTAGTAAAATGTAAAGGAATAATGGAAAAACCTAAAAATAATATCAAAACTTCTTACAAAATGAAAATTGTATGCGATGTGCAACTCGAAAATCTTGAATAAGACCATAATGGCTCCAATGCAGCCATGTCGGCTATCTTTATTTTTATCAGCTTGGGTCCTAGGTTAAGGCAGTCAGCCCTTGAGCATTACAGTTAGGATTATGTTGATTTAGTCTATAAATAGGAAGAATTATGTTGTACTTGGAATCATCCTTCATATTCAAATCTTAATCGCCTCTGTTGCACATATGAAACTTTGCCCTCTCCAAATGGCTAGAGACTTCGCCCTCTTTGAGTGGCTAGGATTTGTATTGATTTGAATCTGGAATCTGATTACCTGCATTTCTGATTTTCTGGCACTGAATCTGAATTTATTGTTCTCAGTGGATGTTTATTGTTGCGCATTATTGAATTGCTACTGTCATTAATGTATATCTAGAAGTTGTTTCATTACAAAGACCAATGATAAAAGAAAGCCAACCACTATCCACGTAGAAGTTTTCTAGCTCTCTTACAATCGCAATGGAGGATCAAACATGAATAGCTCAATCCTTTAAGATCTTAAGAAATAAATAGGTAACTAATAAACTATAGTGTTTTGACATACTTAAGAAGCAAGAAATGATAACAAAACCTCCTGTAATTTTGAATGTTATAAAGAATATTACAAAGTAATCTTGTATCAAGATGGTAAAGTAGCCTCATAAAGCTAAGAACCAAAAAAAAAGGGATAAGACTAGGAACCAATATCCTGTTTTTGATCAAGATCCTATATTGCTAATATATAAAAATTAAGGTATGTAAACATCACCTCAAAAATAACGATCTTGAATTTTACACAAACCATGAACTGCTATTGCATTCCCTTTGAAAAGGATATATAGCATAGATCATCCTTAGTTTTTAATGAATATGAACCAAAATTTTGCTATAAATGAATGAGACAGTGCAGGACTCAATGCCTTGACTATAGTATCCTCACTAACAAATTCTCAATCACGAATATGAACCATCTTAAAGTGTGAGCAAATAAAATATTATCCTATGGAATAGTCTAATCAACCATTAGAAGGAGCCATTTGGAAATCAAAACTTTTGTGCAAGAGAATCAAGCCTAATCACAATGATAGGTGTTGAAAGGGGAGTGTTTTTATGGCCCCAAGCTTTGATCCACAGCTCAATAAGAAATATCAAAATTATGAAGTGAGGTATGCAAGCAGACACCAGAAAGGATATCAAAATTGGATAAAAAAATCCGAGTAACTATGACATCATCAAGACAACATAAATCCTCATAAAAATGAGAACACCATCTAAGGCTCTGTGAAGCAAAGGGCAAATAGGATGCAATCGCATATGCAGCCCAAATTCAATTTCCTGCATTGTGATGGATAGTCCCACAATAAGGCGGTCCATAAAAATGTAGTATCATGATCATGTGATTCACTAAAATACCACAATAATGCAGTCAATATGTGATACACGTGAATCCAATTTTAACCTGAGAATAACATCAATGTGCTTCAGCATCAATGAGGTTTTTTATTTGCTAATTTCTTAATAGTATTTATTCTTGACCAAGCTAGCTTGACAGCAAACATGTAATTATTGTAAATCAATAAATATACGAATGCAAGTCCGCAACCTCTTTATACACACATTCCAACACATAAAGTAGGAGAAGACCAACATAGGGGATTAAGAGAAGTGGGGCAAACATTAAATTTATCTGTTCTTTATAGCTAGCTTCCACAGCCAAACCTTCCATTGATATTTTAATAATCATAATAGAAACAAGTTTTATTTTTCTAAATGACTTTAACCATAAGTTACTATCCTTCAAAGTGAACCCAGGTTTTCTTCCAAGTCCATGCAGCAAAGACTACATAATGACTAATCACAACAATGAAATCAGTACATAGCATCAGTAATACATTCAAACAAAACACATGCTAGCCAGAGTCTAATTTTGGAATAATATTTTGCTCTAAAGGCAAGCATGTGTATGGCATTAAATCATTAGCAGCATCCATAACTTCTAGGAGGGTAAGCATATTTGAAAAGCATTAATATAAAGTGTGTGTTTGAATGGAGCAAATGTCTTAATGACACACCCATCACTTGAAATATGCTCCTCCAATACAGGATTGCAAGTCATAATATAAATCTATCCATGATCAGCACAAGATAGAAGATGAGGAACATGTTTTTCAAGAGCAAACATGCTTTAAGCACAGTGATATGGTGGAATTCACAATATGGGATATTGCCAACAAACAGTTCAATCAACAATGCAGATGCTCCAAGAAAGCTATGGTGTCATATATCTAATAGTTTAAATTTTTCCTACAAGAGAATCGCTGGCATAAGCAAAATTTTATTTATGAAATCAATTTACAGTAGAAAACACATCAAATGAGCCTACAGAGCACATTTCAAGTATTACAAAATATATGCCTTCACCAGAATTTCCACTGCACACACACTTACTTTTGATCGGTAAATTTGCACAGAAGTTAAGAGCTGCCTTACTACAATGAGGCATTGAAATGTGGGTCACAGAAGTTAAGAGCTGCCTTATGAATGTAACCCATACACAGCAACCAATTTGGATTCTTTTGTTAGCTTTTGGAGCCTTAAACATAAAGGAAATGCATTCACAAGTATAGAAAAAAGCAATGCATTGATATAACTATGATAATAGCAACTTAACATGCATGAAAATATGATAGAAAACTTGATAAAAAGCTCTAGAAATGCTCATATAAGAAAGCTCACGAAAATTACAATGATCCTCTCATGGAGTTTGCAACTCCTCCATGATAGCAAAATGGAGCTACATTGTGCCTACTACTACTCTCATCTTTGCACTACTCAACCACTACAACTACTACTCACAATGAGGCCTTTATATAGAAAGATAGATTACTTGCCTCTCACTTAACCCTAAGACTCATGTACATGTGGACTACATGCACATTTACATCATTGCACATTCTAACACTTGTGCATTTATTCTATTACATTAATAAACCAATAACTCCTAAACTAAATATGCACCCATGAGGGTTCATTAGGAAATAACCAAATGATGTAATAGCCATATTTTCCAACACCCCCCTGTATTACATTATTTGGTTTGAAGACATTAGTCTTCAATATGGATCTGCAATATGGTACTGTAGTTTGTACTTGCCTTCCTGTTCAAGTAAATAGTTAGTGTCTTCATAAGGGTCTATCCTTGTTGATAGAGCTTTAATTCCACGTTCATTTGTAGGTTCTTCCATTTCTTCAACTTCTTGAATCTTTTGGGCAATGTGTCCTTTATGATTTCCTCCCTGATATTCGAGTTGAGGGTACTGCTTTTGAGAAGGGTATGTCCTTTGGAACTGTTGCTTTTGAGGTTGATACTGCTTTGGCTGAAATATCCTATTTTGTTGATTTCCATAGGATGTTTGATTTCCTTGACCTTGGTTCTTCGGATTGAATCTGCAATAGTTTGTGTTGTGTCCTTTCTTTCTGCATAACTGACAATATCTATTATTCCAAGGTCTTCGTCCTTTTGAGGATGATGTTATATTTCCTTGTGGATTATCTTTTGTCACCAAAGCATTGTTAGTCATCTCATCTTTAACTGTGTTCTCTACCTCATACTCTTGGAGAACATTGACTAACTCATCAAAGGAAATATCTTTACTTAATATTTGCAAGGAGGTAACTAGATGTTTATAATTATCTAGAAGTCCTCTCATGGTCACTTGAACAAGAAGTTTATCCTTTACTTCTTCTCCTAATGTTAACAATTTTCCTTTAATATCTGCTACCTTCCTTAAAAATAGCTCTATACTTTCACCATTGTTCATTTTTAAGGAATGTAATTGCATTTGAAGGTTTAAAATGGTAGCTTTGTTCTTTCCTTCAAATATTTTCTCTAGGGATTTCCAACCCTCTGTAGATGTTTTTGTTGAACTGATATACGTCTGTATTTCATCTATGATAGCAAAGGTTATTATCATAAATACCTTAGCATCACTTTCTTCGAATTTCTGACTAGTTTGGTTTTTGTCCCTGTTGGTCACAAATATGCCACAGGAAAGGATTTTGTACGTATATGCGCCCTAGACCTGGACCAACATTGAAATGTCGGAGGGAAGAGATGCCCTCCGTGCCAATCTCCGAAGAAAGGCCGGCTCTTGAACTAAAATACTCGGTATTTTTAAGACAAGAGTGCAGGAAAGAAATAAAAGGGGATAGGGTAAGAAGTGAGAACGATTTTGGTGGGAAAGAACTAACAGCACGATTATCAACAAATACCATGAAACAGCAGCAATAAATATGAAGAATGAAACTAAAATAAACACTGCGCTATCTCCCCTATGTATCCTCTGGCAGAGTTCCAGGGTTCAAGTATCTTCCTATGCCTAAATCCAGAATTCAGAATTACAGCAATTAGGAAACACAAGAACTTGATAGAAACCACTATCCACAGGCAGCATAAAAAGAATCTAACGCAATATTAAATCTCTTACGTAACCCTCTAAATGATTCCAAGGTTCAATCCCTCATTACACACCTAAATCCAGAACACAGAATTACAGTATGCAAATGAAGAAAAAGAATAACAGAAATCGACACAGAAGATAACATTCATGAGAGAAATGGAGCTCAAAGTCTTCAATATCTATTGCAGAAATCAAGATACAACAATTCTCTAGCAAAAGTTCCCCCCCTTTTTTCATTACAATTCATGGGTTTTTATAGAGGACCCGACCCTCTGAGCCATCAATGCACAAAATCCAGAAGTACGCCCTCGAAAACCTGAGAAATCTACCTTCGCTCCTCCCGTGACCGAGCTCTCACATCTGTTTCTATATTTAGTAGTTACGGCCGCATTAGCCAAGGACATCTGCATTAATGGGCCGCCTGACTCGTCCTGAATCTCCGGGTGCGGTGCTCAAGTGGCTGCTAGGTTTGTCGGGTTCTCCTCCTGCAACTAATATTTCCTTTTCCATTGCCAAAAATGAGTCCCGGGTCTTTCGGGCAAGTAAAAATGCATTTATGAAACACTCGATTGCCTCGAAAAGATACCTGGCCTTGGTGTGTGTGCCCTGGAGAGCTTCGCCAAATTCCAATTCGAGGACCTACTTTGCGACGGATGTGAGCCGAAGCGGGATTGACCTTTCTACATGGGTGCTTCGCGCGAAGGGACCTTCAAAAACAGCTTCGCAAAGACTTAGTGCCGAAGCAGATCTACTTCTTCAAAACATGGCTCCCAATCTCTCATCGCTTCGTCGGGAAAATTGCTTCGCAAATAGATGCTTCGCTGATGGACTAAAAGAATGCTTTGCTACGAAGCTTTTTCAAAATGGTCGTTCGGGGGTTTTTCGGCCGAAGTAGAATTTTGCCTTAGAATATTTCTCCGACTTCTCTAAGGCAGCTAGGCTCCTAGTGAAGGGGCTTTGCACGACAATTGGCCGAAGCGGGTGCTTCGCAGCATTTCCAGGCGAAGCAAGATCTTGTTGGAAAAACAGTTCGCCAAGGAAAGGGGCCGAAGCGGGTGCTTCGCTGAGATTTCGGCGAAGCAGTTTTCATACTTTGTAATTTTCTCCTTCGCTGCTCTATCGCGTCGCAAAAATGGGGCCCGAAGCTAGTCTCATAGAAGCTTCGCTTGCGAAGCTCTTTTCATGCCTTAGAAAATTTTGGGCATGTATTTCATTTTCCTGTTTTCTCCTTGCGAAGCTATGGGTGAAGCTTCTCTATGTATAGTTTATTTACAAAAAGGGAGCAATAAAGATAGCCAAAATTGCTAGAGTGTTGTTTACAACAAAAAGAAAGAAAACAAACCAAGAAATCATCACAGAATTTTAGATTTTACTACCCCTCCAAGCAATGTGACAAAATCGTCAACAGTCCCCATAGTAATTTCCTAAAGTTTTTCAAATGTCAAGATGGCCTTTACTTTGTTTTTCCATGAGAAATAGTTTGGTCCTTTAAGTAATTGAGATTATGAAAGAATGAACTTATTTGATGTCATGATGGTCCTAGTAGGTTACCTTATATCTCCCTAGTATTAATATATGTTGTAAATATGATTCACCTCTATCACTTGCAATCAATTACTTTTAGAAATCTATTAGAGATGCAATCTTCAATAATATGGATTCAATATATTTAGTTGGATATGTCCTTCAAAAATCAATCTTCCAACTAAAAATTTGATGCAATGATAGGTTCTAAACTTCTAGATATTCAGTTTGAAGTAGGATTCCTTATATCTCCCTAATTAGAAGTTTCAGACATATTAAATGTTTGCAAACTAATTTTTGTTTACTACTCCTTATATCTCCCTAACGTTAAGAGTTTGCAACTATTCTTTAGAAGCAATGAAAATGATATAAATGCTTCTAGTTTTACTCTACGTCTTCTATACAACCAATATTTTATTCTAGAGATTTTTTCACCACCTTATTACTCCTACTAACATCTCTAGAATATGAAATAAGCTTTTATTTTAAACTTGCAATATAATAAATATTTCTCACCTTCTTAATTCTGATTTACAAGTTGTTTGTATGCGGTTTGCAAGGGCTGATTTTCTTGTTTCTCTTCACCTTGCTTGTCAACATTCTCCTCCTTGTGGACAAACCGATTTTCCTTCCTCTCTTCAACCGAATGTTGGCTGGATATGTGCTCTACTCTTCACACTTTAACTTCGCTGATATGTGCACTGTATGGGGCTTGAACTCCCTCTTTAAAACTGATCTTTTGTTGGTGCGTAGCCATCTTTTTCTTGTTGGTTTCTACGTATTCTTAAAACTATAAGCTTTCACTTCTTCAATACTTCTTCGGCTCTCTTCCTTTTTATTTACGTACGTTGGGCGCCTTCGTAACTGATGCAATATGAGATGGGGGTGCCAAGTGGCACTTGTCTTTTCCTCTCATCTTTGAAAACGTTCCTTTGAAACCTCTGTGTAGCGCATATGACATGTGGAGCTTGTCTTCAGCTCTCTTCTTGGAAACGTTTGTCGTAGTCCCTTCATTTAACACTTGTGACAAGTGTTGCTCGATTTCTAACGTCTTTGGTGGTTGAAAACTATTGTAACTCGTTTTACCATCTTCCTCCATGCTGGGTGCTTGTATATGGAGGGTTCTCAACTTGTTTTGTCTTTTCCACCTATGTTGGGCGCTCTTCTTCTTATCTTCGTTGGATGTAGAGTATAAGACGTTACACTAATTTATTGGGCGCTTAATCTTCCTATTCAACATGGCACTCTTCACTTTGGATGCATGGAACAACTCTCACCACGTGGTAGTACATGTCTAACTCTTCGTTGCTTTTCAACACTCAACTCTTGTTGTCTACGTCTTTTCCTTGGCAGAATGAATCGACTTCCTTCTACAACGTTGTTGGACGTGCAGACTCATTGATTTCCAGCTTTCTTCAATGGTAATGGTGCCTCCCTTGTGATGACAAAAGACTTGCACTTATGATATCAACTTTTACCCTTGTATTTTCTGTTTTGCAGGTCTGGTTTTGTCTTTTGTGTACGCAGCAACTTTGATTATTATGGCGCTCCGTTGGGTGTATTTTAACACATCAAATACCTGACGTTTGGACCTCTTCGAATGGCCCTTGCTTTTGCTTTCCGAAGGCTCTCTGAAACCTGTCTTTTTCCAGGTCTTATGGAGTCCTTTGAGTGACTCTCAAACGTACACTACAACTGCCCCCCTATGCTTGGAAATGTTATCTTTACTTTGCTCGGAATGTGGGCTTTAATCTGCTGATATGGCTGTTTGTATGTATGGTTCAAGCTTGCTCCCAAAGACTGTTTTAATCTTCTCCAAGACTGTCCGCTAAACCCGTTTCGAGATGTGCACTTAAACTTGGAATTCCTTCTTCCTTTTAAGATCTTTTCCTTAACTGTAATTTGCTGGCTTTTCTTCTCCATCAATTGGAGGTATTGTTATCCTTTTTGGTGGCTATTCCTTGCCACAATATTCTGCCATTTACTTCTACAAAAGAGCTCTCAAAAATCTGCCTTTGATCACTGGTTTGGCTGAACTAGAATATTGGCTTTAACTCTTGACAATATCTTTCTTGCTTGGCTATTGCTAAGTTACCAGTTCGTTTTGGGTTCGGGTTCAGGTACGAAGAACCCGATTCCCCGAAACGACAATTTTTTTTTTTTTTAAGGTTCGTTTTGGGTTCGACCGTACAAAAATTAATAAAAATCATATATAAATATTTTTAAAACTTAAGTATTCTAGTGGGCTAACAATAAAACTTTGGAACTTTAAATAGGAGGTTCAAGGTTCATATCCAATAAAGGTAAGAGTTATATTAGTTAAATAACATCTTCTATAAAGATAATTTCATATGGCCTTTATATTAGTTAAATAACATCTTCTATAAAGATAATTTCATATGGTTAATAAGGCCATGGTTCAATGGTTAACACCAAAGTTCAAATCCGATGGCACCAAAGAGACTATATAACTAAGTTAAAAATTATCTTTATCTTTATAAAATTAAAATAAAATTTTTAAATTATAAAAAAATATTTTATATTGTAAAACTCCTTGTCCCCGAATTTTAATAAACCTTCACATTATGACTAACGACTAACTTAATAATTAATACATATTATTTAATCTTAAATTAGATATAAAATTTAAAATAACTAACTTAATAATTAATATATAAATAATATATATTAATTATTAAGTTAGTTATTTAAAATTGAACTTATATTAACTTAATTATTAACAATTATTAATTATTAATTATATTTAAAATTTACAGTTTTACAAAACACACTGATCATTTAAACTTAGTTATTAAGGACCGCCCCTCGGATTCCCAACGGCTTTAGTGACGACTCTCTGTCATCCCTCCCGATCCGCCACAACACATGGTGAACGATGTTAGCACCCGAACTGTCGCCGGCCTCGAAGCATCTTGAAAAATCTCCATACGACCACACCCAAGACGACGCGTCGCGACCGAGGGCTTGCTGGCGGAGCCACTCGAGGGCATTTATGCCGTCCTCGTACTGTGCGGGAAGGCGGTGCTCCGGAGCCATCCTGTAATTGACAGAGATTATGATACAATTTGCCTCCAGGGCCAATCTCGTGAGGAACGAGTGGTAAATGGACCACGACGCAGACCCCATGCAAAATCCCCCTCCGTGGTAATAAACCAGGACGGGCAGCTTAGTAGTTTTCGCCGTCTGTGATGGCACGTATATGCACGCCCACAAGCCGCATGACTGCTGGAATCGTCCACGAATCCTCTCGACGAAAGCATTATTCTGGTTCATTTCCAGTCGTGTCCGGGACCCTAGTTCGTCCACGGTTCTGCCTGGGGGACCGGATATGTTCGGGTCCGTCCAAGGACGTACCCGAACGTATCCGGTCCCCCAAGCAAAACCTTGGACGGACCCACGGGCGTACCGGACCCGATTCCGAAATGGTACGTCCCGTACCAGTATCCAAGGGTCTAGGGTGCCGAACCGATAACATAGGGCTATTGTTTTACTTATTAACCCAAGCTACTCAATGTAATATTTTGCATTCTATCTGATGCAAATATAGTCTTCTTTTCTTTAGAATGAGCAATAGAGTGTTGATACGTTTCTTTCTCTCAAAATATACTTAACTTCTATTTTCTTCTATGTGCAGGTTTGCTCCTTGTAAACTGTAACTTTTGCACTATTTTGAAGACTTGAAATGAAACTATTCTATGCGACTCTTTGATCCTTTGAAAACGGTGCTTGATAAACCTTAATATGAAACCAAATATGAAAGCTCACCTAATGAACTTTTGCACCTTATGGTTGCATACCTTTTTCTCTCGTAGATGATGGAGATAGTGGTGATTCAAGTCACCTCAATGGCTGCATTTTGTGGATGATTTTGCAGCTCTACTATGTTGTCTAAAAACAGCTCTTTGCTCACCTTTTTGCAGCTTCAATACCTTATCAACTTGCTGCTCTAAACTCTGATTTGGTGGCTCCAAAACTTCTTCATAATGTACTTCTGGAATATGATTTTTAGCAGTCACTAACGCTGCCCATAATTTCTGAAATTTTAAGCACTAAGCAATCTTATTTGTTGCTTCTGATTTCTTTAATTTGCTGCCCTTTTCGCTGTCCACGAACTCTGTATTTTGCAGCTCTAAGTGCTGTTAATATGCTGCCCTTTTCTTTGTCTTCAAATTTGAAAATTTTCCAGATTGTAAGACAGTCAATACCATCACTGAAATGCTGTCCTTGAATCCCAAAGATTTGGTAGGATTCTCCCCAAATCGCAGCTGAGATGTTGCTCAAGAACCTCCTTCAATGATGGATCCCAAATCTCGCAGATTTGGTGGTTCTTCTAAGTCTTTTCTCTTGCCAAATTCTAACTTCAAAGTAGATCTCCTCCTCACAATCTATCAATCTTGAGATCTATTCAATACTACCTTTTTGATTTGACAAACTTCTTGCCAAACTTTCTCCTTTGGGCTTGTTGTAGGATGGCAATAATTGTCCCAATTCTTTAGCTTCTTCTTTGGTAGTAATTTCTTCAACGAGTCCTTCTATGAACTCCTTCAATGTGGCTCACCAAGCCTTCTTCTTGTTTCTCCAAGGTTCTCAATCTTGCCGCTTCAAAATCTTCAATGAGACCTTCCTTGGCCTCTTCAATCTTCAACTATGGAAATGAGATCTTCTTCTAGGATCTCCTGAATCTGCTGCTGCTGAAATCTCTTCTTCAATAGAGTCTTTCAATGGACCTCTTCTTCAATCGGAAGTTTTCATTCTTCAATGGAGATCACTAACCTCCAATCTTTTGCTAGGACTATTCTCCTTGAGTCTCTTCGATCTTCAATGGGGTCTTCTTTCTAGGACCTCCTTCCTAGATTTGCAATCTTCAATGTGGCTTCCTTGGCCACTAAATCTCTCGTCAATCTTTCAACTAGGAGTCTTCAATCTACAAATCTCTCAATGGGACCTTTCTCCTTAGGCCTCCAAATCTTCAATCCTCATTTTTTTGCAACAAAGAATCAATCCCTGCACGAGGAAAGTAACTTCGACTTTCAGGCAACGAAGATGAAGTTCTTCTCTATCTGTTGTAGGAAGCTTCCCACCTTCCGAGAGTTAATTTTCTGCAACAAGAAAAACTTAGATGATAGTAACCCAATTATTCTCCTGAAAACTTCTTTCTCTCTTGCAATGAATTATTAGAGATAATAAAAATTCCTATGACTCTATGAAAAATAAACTTCACTAGTTGGATTCCCAATCTAGTGGATACAATGCTGAAGTAGTTCTAGTATTCACAAGCGTTACAACTCTTCTGTAAAAACTCTAGCTAAATCTATCATGTGGATTTCTCTATTTTCTATTCATCTACCTAGAGCTACTTCTATAAAAAATCTATTGTGATGGTATTTGCATGCAGCGGCGCACTATGGCTGATCTGGTTTGCAAATGCTCAACAATAGTAATGGTGATCACTTGTGGCTTTCCTTTGATCCACCGTGGCTCTGATACCATTGTTAGCTTTTGAAGCCTCAAACATAAAGGAAATGCATTCACAAGTGTAGAAAAAAGCATGCATTGATATAACTATGATAATAGCAACTTAACATGCATGAAAATATGATAGAAAACTTGATACAAAGCTCTAGAAATGCTCATATAAGAAAACTCACGAAAATTACAGTGCTCCTCTCATGGAGTTTGCAGCTCCTCCATGATAGCAAAATGAAGCTACATTGTGCCTACAACTACTCTCACATTTGCACTACAACAATCACTTATAATGAGGCCTTTATATAGAAAGATAGATTACTTGCGTCTCGCTCAACCCTACGACTCATGTACATTTGGACTACATACACATTTACATCATTGCACATTCTAACACTTGTGCATTTATTCTATTATATTAATAAACCAATAACTCCTAAACTAAATATACACCCATGAGGGTACATTAGGAAATAACCAAATGATGTAATAGCCATATTTTTCAACATCTTCTCACTTTATTTCTTTGTTTATGGATAATTATTTGCGAACTGTTGTCACTGCAAGTCGCATAATATAAGATCCAATTATTGTAGTGTGATTCAAGGACTAAATATCCCTACACTTCACGTGGGACCAGCTCTGGATTAAGGACTGATTGCCTTATCCCTAGATCTAGAGATACTTATAGGAGGATACAAAAGGAAAGATGAAACAGATATTGCAAATGATTTATTCTTTCTGCTACTTTGATGAAAATAAAGATAGCTAAGAATATTAGTATTTACACTTGGGTGAGACAGAATTCAAAACAAAAAAGTGCCTTATCTACAAGGCCATATGTATACTTGTATTCAATAAGTATACATAAGAAGGGGTAACACTCAGATGCCATCTATGTCTGCATCGGGACATTATTGAAATGATTTGGAGTTATAAACAAAAGAGTAGCCTTTACAGGTGGCAGATCCAAAAAGCTGAGAACATATAAACAGAAGAAAATCTACTAAAGCAGTTAAACTTAGTTCAAGAGATTACATATGAAAGATATCTTCAATATAATCAAATGAAGCAACACATCTAAGTTGACACAATGACCAGAAGTTACAGATAACTATTAAATATACATTTTATTCATCAGATTTACCAGGGTACAACTATGATGTAACAAATAAGGAAACAAATATTTGCATCTCACAACATTTTAGATTACCAAACAGTAGCTATCTAGATCTATAAAATAGTTAAAAAAAGTATATCTGCACATGCCCAGCTCAAACTTACAATCCAAATGTCAAAGCAATGGAGGGTTTTAAGCGAAACTACAAAATTGGGACTCTAGATATCCTAGAATACCCGTAGTAGGAAATGGAAAGATTTGTACACAGTATAAAAAGGAAAGACATGAATGGAAAGCAAAGCAAAGGGGGAAAAAGAAGGGAATGCACATACTCACAATGGAAGAATTGACATTTTATTCATCTTCAGTACTTTCATTTAAAGCAAATGCAGGTGGTTATTTTGACAAGTATTTGGATCATAGATGCTCACGATGGAAGGATTGACATTTTATTCATCTTCAGTTCCTTCATTTAAAGAAAACTCAGGTGGTTATTTTGACAAGTATTTGGATCATAGAATTGGAACTTGCAAGTGACTCACAAGCGGTCACTCAAACCAGCACCTAGCCAGTAACTTGCTCTTTGACTCATGAGCAAAGTTGGCAGTGAGAACTCGCCAGCCTTGCTTGAATCACCCAATACAGGATTCAAAACTTGTTAGTGGCATAAAACAAAAACACAAAAATACTCTTTTTTCCTATTTTCTGGCTTTGGCTTCTTGATGAACACTAACTAAAATTCAACTACACTAGACATGGAGTTTGTCAGATTCAATCACGTTTGAGGTGGATTTCACTTGGTGTTTGATTTCCATAGATTATTTATTTTCTTTCCTACTTTGCCAGTGTAGAATGGCACCTGTGCAAAAGGGCCAGGCCCATCCTGCAAGTCCAGGCAAGGATCCCACTTATAAGCATGACAAACCAGATTATATTGGGGGCTTGGTGGTATGCAAATCTAAGAATTTTTTGTGAGAGGAGACATCAATCGCCTAAAATACCACCATTGCTCGAATCCTCAACAGATGTGCAATCCTGTGAGAAAATGGGCCCCGATGTGCTACAAGAGATGATAGCTCTCCTTGATAGCTTTGAGGAAAAGAAGATACAAAGAAAGAGGACTGAGGTAGAGGTTGGAGCAGTCATAGGTGTCCATGAGGATTTCTCCCTTGCTGAATCAAACTATTTTATACTTGGACCATGGATTTAGTAGTCTTTCACTGGCACTTGAGACAGTGGAACCAATCAAAATGAGAGCTTCTTCATTTCTCATAATGCTCCTAGTGTGCAACCTAATTTGTAGGAATTGGTTGGAATTGGAAGGACCATGAATCAAGGATATCTGCAACAAAATTTTGGCAATATTGCAACATACCATTCAATGTGCCTTCTTAGAAACATATTTTAGTTTATTTACAAAACTGTAAATTATAAATATTCTATTTGTGGATTTGTGGTGGAAAATGGTGCCTAAACATCAAATATTCAAAGGGTAACAATCCATATTTTGTGCCTACACTATAGCACTTGTGGGTTTTAGCACAACTGGATCTTGTATGAGACCATACACAACAGAAAGTGGAAAAGGTTAAGCCAAAAGTGCATCAATGAGCTCGTTATTGTGCAATACAATCCTGGACTTCACATCAAGCATGAGGATTGAGGAGGGGAAGAAGTCTCATGGTGCAATTGACTTAGATGACATCGATCCACTTCCAGACTAAATTGCTAATGATGTAGACCCCATGTTCATGAGGAGGACCTTGTGGAATTGAAGAGGGAAGCAGCAAAAGAACGGGAAGATGACATACATTAGGATGCTCTGACTTCCAATTCAAGGATGATGAAGAAGGGGAAGCAAATGTGTAGAACATTTTGAGGATGTTGTATTTTTGTTACTTGTATGCTGATGATATTGTAGGTGTACTCTCTTCTAGAGAGAGAGAGAGAGAGAGAGAGATGCCAAGCCTGAGTCCAAGTTTAAATTTTGGGTCATTGAGTTCTTGCCAACTTTGAAATTTTGAGCTACTGTTTGAATCGTTTTGATTACTCCAGTATAGTAGTTTAGGCTGATGTTTGTGATGTACTCCATGTCAATAAATGGATAACGGACAATTGATCTGCATGCATAAGAGTCTCTAGGATGTGATGACATTCATTCTAGCAATTTACATATAGAGTATCAAACCACCTATCAACAGAAAACTCGTCAAATAAGTTCACAACTATTTCGTGAATATTGTGCATTATGTATGCTCTATGATCAATTGTGGACTTGGCAACTTTCCTTTGTTTCGAGCAGCACAATGAGCAGCTTTTGGATATTTGAACATTGCACATTTAAAGGCTTTTGTGTTTCTGTATTGGGGAGTTGTGAGATTTTCAATCTAGCACAAAAGGCAGAGCATAAAAGATTTAGATAAATCATTTTACTTAGTTATTTTGACCTTACACTTTTCTCACCATGTTTCTGTGTTCCGTTGCATGAAGCACAAAGCACAGAATTTTTATCTGATGGTGACACACTCACTATTTTCTTTCCATTGTCCCTTAATGTTTTTTCTTTAAACATAAATCTATAGAGGCCATCAAGCATTTGATAGTTAGGTAGTTAACAGTAAGCCAATTGACAATTTTAAAGGCAGCTCCAAATTTGGGTTGATGGATAGAAGTCTATAAGCATACTGCAGATCTGAAGTCTACTTTTACAAGTAATTCTAGTCCTTCCTTTTGTTTCACCATGTCTCCTCTCTCTTTTGTCTTGAAAATTCTCAAACATCCAATATGTTATTAAAGCAAGGCTGTAAGGTCTTTGCGATAATCAGAGTTCAACATCAAACATCTGAGGTGGCAGATGATCAGAGTCCTAAGTTCAGTGATCAGGAAGAACTGAAAGACATCAGAAGTTTGGCATTTAAATTTTTATGGTCCTTGACCATATAAGTGGGTGTGTGAATGAACATATCCTCTCTCCAAGATCTGTACAAGACACATGTAAGAGAAAACTGAAAGAAAGTAAGACAAATGCCGAACAACTCCCTACTTAATCTTTAGAGGAAAGTGGTGCAAAACAGGCGTAGACTTTCAATTCAACAAGAAAAATAACTTCTGTCTCACACAGGAAGCAACATATACCCTAGGAAACCCTTTCAGGAAAAAACCCACCAATCAAGGAGCACTCAAGGAGCACTCAAAAAGCATATTATTCAATAATCAGCAATCTGCATTTTCCAATACAATTCTCTAAAGAGTATCCACTTCTTCGGTCCTATTTATCAGCAAAGCTGCAAATAGGCCTGCAGTAACACAGCTGCAAATAGGCCTGCAGTAACGCAGCTGTCCTCAAGTGACACAGGGCTGGAAATAGACCAGCAGTAATGTAGCTGTCCTGCAGTGACACACTGCTGGAAATAGACCTGCAGTAATGTAGCTGTCATGCAATGACACAGTGCTAGAAATAGACCTGCAGTAATGCAGATGTCCTGCAGTGATGCAGTGCTGGAAATAGACCTGCAGTAACACAGTTGTCCTGCAGTAAAACCATGGTCTAGGTCACCGTTTCTTCGTTTATATATACTCTTAACATAAGACATGAGACAAGATTTGCAAGGTGTATGACACCTATTCCCAACATTCTCCCACTTGTCATATACCTTACAAGAGCAAAAGAGAAACACCAACAAAAGAGTGAACTAATTGGTAAGGGCAAAAATGTCCATATCCTTGCAGCACCATCTGAACTTCTCAGTGCTCACAAGCTTTGTCAAAGAAAGCATCTGCAACATTTACTAAAGTATTCACCTTCTCAAGCATAACCTTCCTATCCTCCACCATGTTACGAACAAAATGATACTGCACATCAATGTGCTTTATCCGCACATGAAACATAGGGTTCTTTGCCAAGGCGATAGCACTCTGACTATCACAATTAATTTTTATTGCTCCTTGACTCAACCCGACACCCAAACACAATTTCTGAAGCCAGACTACCTCCTTTTTGGCATGAATAACTACAACCTGCCACTTGCTCGTCCAACTAATTGCACCACCAAACAGGCTAAACACATAGCCATTGGTTGACCTCTTGCCGTCAACATCTGCCCAATCTGAGTCCACAAATCCTTGTATGTCTAGCTACTTGTGAAACTTCTTGGCTGCCAAGGATCCCTGATAACAAATAGAGTAATCAAAAGTACCTTGAAGATATCTGAAAACCCTCTTCACTACTGCCCAGTGATCCTTTCCAAGATTTGCCATAAACCGGCTCAAGACTCCCATTACTTGGGCAATGTCCAATTTGATGCAAACCATTAGCATACATGAGGCTCCCAACCACACTAGCATAGGGTACATGAATCATGTCCTCCATTTCTCCAGGTGTACGACACTACTCAACAAAAAAATTTGTTCCCACAAAAATAGGGATACTAACTGGTTTGCACTTCTTCATGTTGAAACGTTGCAAAACAGAGTCAACATACTTTCTCTAACTTAACCAAAGTTTTTTGCTAGCTCTCTCTCTTCTAATCTCCATCCCTAGGATAAACTTAGCAGCTCTTAAATCCTTCATTTCAAATTGTAGTGAAATCTGAGATTTCAAGACGCTAATGATATCCTTATCGTTACCAATTAGCAACATGTCATCCACATACGAAGTGATAACAATAAAATGATTACCCTCCTGCTTGTAATAAACACAATGATTTGATTTGGATCTAAAAATCCCCAACCTCAAAACATAAGAAATAAATTTCTTATACCACATCTTAGGAGACTGTTTAAGACCATAAAGGGATTTCTTTAGCTTACAAACTAAGTTTTCCTTGCCCTTTTCCACATAGTGTTCCGGCTATTTCATGTAGATCTCTTCCTCCAAGTCTCCATGTAAGAAAGTTGTCTTTACATCCATTTGCTCAACCTCAAGATTAAATGTTGCAGCAACAGATAAAAAGAATCTAATGGATGTAAGCTTTGCAACTAGAGAAAAGATCTCACTAAAACCTATTCCCTCTACTTGAGAATATCGCTTACAAACCAACCTTGCTTTATACTTGTCTACCTTGCTATTAGAACTGAATTTCCTCTTGAAACCCCATTTGCATCCAACAAATTTCCTTCCTTTAGGCAACTAAACTAGGTCCCCTGTGCCATTCTTCTTTAGAGTTGTCATCTCCTAGCCCTCTCCATTAGCATCTTGTTCAATCTTTCGGCAACTCCATTTTGCTAAGGTGCATAAGGAGTTGTCTTACACCGCTTAATTCCATCTCTCTGCAAAAACTATCAAATTCTTTGCTACAAAACTCTCCTCCATTGTCTGTTCAAAGAGACTTAATCTCTCTTCCTATTTGGTTCTCAACAAGAGCTTTGAACTCTTTGAACTTAGCAAACAATTGAGATTTTCTTCTTAGAAAATAAATCCATGTCATCCGTAAATGATCATCACTGAAAGATACATAATACAATGATTTAGAAAATGAAGGTACATCAATTGGACCACATACATCGCTATGCACTAAATCAAGTAAATCCAAACATCTATGAGAGCTCGAATAGAATTTAACTGATTTTTGTTTTCCATTAAGACAATGTTCACAAAACTCAAAATCAAAGGAAACATCATTTATCCCCTCAACGAGGTTTTTACTCACCAAGGTTTTAAGACCTTTGTCACCAATGTGACCAAGCCTATAATCCCACAACATAGTCTAATCCGTCGGTAAGCTGCTATTTGGAACTGGTGTACTGTTGCATGAAATCGTCTTAGCATCAAGATGAAATAGTGTCCTATCACGTACTCCTTTAGCAAGCACTACTGATCCACAAACCATAGTGACTCCTTTGTTAAAGATCACTTACACACCCAAGTCAGTCAAGCTACTCACGAAAATGGGGTTTTGTGCCAAACCAAAAATATGCAAGGCATTGGTCAAGGTTTTGGTCATGCCATTTGAGAGTTGTAAAGAATCTCTCCCTCTACCAGCAACCTTAAGGGACGATTTGTCCCCCAAGTACACACTCCCACTATCACCGTCCTGGTACTTCATGAAGTACTCTCGATGTGGATTCATTTGGTATGACGCTCCTGAATCAATCAGCCAAACAACATCCCTAATGTGAGTGGAAAAGGCAGCCATGAATGCATCTTGCATCCTCCCGAGAAGACTTAGAATCGAAACCCTCATCGGATTCATGCTTGTTCTTATGCTTCTTCTCCTTGCACTCTTTCTTCACATGCCCCTTTTTCCCACAATTCCAACATTTGATCTTTGTTAGAGTGGGAGTCTTGGATATGCCCTTGGACTTGGACCGGACAACATTCTTCTTCCCCTCGTTCCTTTCTTTGGATCAGCCACGAACAACCAACACATCCTTGACGTCTTTCGTGGTTTTCCTCCACATCTCTTCTGAAAGCAAGGTAGAGACTATCTCCTCCACCTTCAACTTGGTACTAATGGAGTTGATAGCCATTACTATATTGTCCCAAGAATCAGGTAACGAACATTGTAAAGTGATACATTGGTCTTCCTCGTCCATTTTTATTTCAATGGATCTTAGCTGCGAAATGATAATGTTGAATTCGTTCAAGTGTGCTACTACGGAATCTCCATCCCCATCCTTAGGGAATACAATTTCTTCCTCAGAAACACTTTGTTCATAGGGGATTTGGCTTGGTAGATTGAAGCCAACCTATCCCACAAGATTTTTGTAGTAGGGCACTCACTAACACTCAAGAGCATGGAGCAACCAAGCATAACCGAATCAAGCTTCGTGCCTTCCGATCCATCACCGTCCAGTCTTCATCCATCGTAGACACAAGTTGACTTCCAAAAACAGTAACTCATAGATCTTTGTCTATGAACAAATCCTCCATTTTAAGCTTCCATAGCTCAAAATTTGTACTGTTGAATTTTTCTATCTCCAACCGTGATGTACTTGCCATCCTAAGATAAAATCACTTCCCCTATGCACAACTTTCACTCAAACCAAGATTAATAGTAAAAATCATTTTTCCTAACAAAGGATCGCAAAAGTTGGCCAGGCTCTAATACCAATTGAAAAGAAGTTAGACTAATGCGGAACAACTTCCTACTTAATATTTAGAGGAAAGTTGTGCAAAACAGGCCTAGACTTTCAATTCAACAAGCAAAATCACTTATATCTTACACAAAGCAACATATACCTTGGGAAACCCTTTCGAGATAAAACCCAGCAATCAAGGAGCACTCAAAAAATGTATTTTTCAGTAATCAGCAATCTGCTTTTTACAATACAATTCTCTAAAGAGTATCCACTTCTTCGGTCCTATTTATCAGCCCGCAGTAACACAGCTAGAAATAGACCTCCAATAACGCAGCTGTCTTGCAGTGACACAGTGCTGGAAATAGACCTGCAATAGTGCAGCTGTCCTGCAATGACACGGTTCTGGAAATAGACCTGCAATAGTGCAGCTGTCCTACAGTAACACAGTGCTGGAAATAGACCTGCAGTAACACAGCTGTCCCACAGTAAAACTATGGTCTAGTTCACCAGTGTTTCTTCCCTTACATATACTCTTAACATAATACATGAGACAGTTAGGATTTGCAAGGTGTGTGATACCTATTCCCAACAAAAACCCTATATTATATTTTTGCACTTAATCAAAAAAGTTTGGAAAGACAGAATTTGTGTCTTTCTGGCAGAGATTATTCGAGACATTTTGGGAGGCACATTGAGGGAAAAGGTACTACAAGTAAGGATTCAAAGATTGGTTTCCAGTGCAAGAAACACCAAGACTGAAGAATTAGACATTTGTATGAATATTCTGTAACTATCTATGTTTTCCTTTTACTATAAACTCTGTTTATAGTAATCAAGGGATATCAGGAATAACATTTTGAATTGGAAATAAAATAAAATTATATTATGGAAAGATTCTGGACTTGACCTTTGTGAAAGACAATTACAGTGATCAAACCAGAGGGAGTGTAGTAGGAAAAAAATCATGAGTCAGAAAAGAAAAATCTGCAAGCTACTAGATCTGTTTGGATATTGTGCATGATCTTGTTTTTGCATTTGAATTTAAATATGACAAGTTTGAATAATTTGCTTTTCCCTTTAGACACAAAAGTTTACTGGCACAATTATAAAATCTGAGATAGTCGGGTGACTGCTACTTTTGACTATTAAAATTTGACGAGTATAGTCGAGAGGTCACAAGGTTTGGATGCCAAGGATGTTCAGGTTTTTTCAAACCGAAAAGCAAGAAGCAGTAGTGCTTTTGAAACTCTCAGTAACAGGTGACATGCTGGCTTAAATCTCCAAATTCAAAGATCGCTTCAAAAAATTGGCAATATTTGCAGGCTAAATAGTAAACTGGGTTTTCTATCTGCAGAATCTGCTCTTCTCTGAGGATGTTTGGGAGCAACTAGCTGCCACTGATAATAGAATGGACAAAGAAGATTTGATAGTAATCACCTTAAAAGGTTTGTCTCATCCTCTGAAAATTTCATTAAAATATTTAACCAAACATTAGAAAATGCCAATATCATATTTGATAGGTTGTGAACAAACTCATGCATAAGTACAGGTGGATCCTTGGAGAGTATTTTTGCTGTCCAAATGAATAGGGAAACGAAGTAAGCTGAGGCATCTTTATCTACCATAGGTAATTAAAATTATTAAAATGCCATTATATTTGTGTGCAAGATGTGTCACCTAAAAAGAGATTGTAGCAAGAAAAAGTGGCTAGAAAATAAAAATAACTAAAATTCAGGACAGACAATGAAGAAAACAAACATTTCTTGGCTGTCTCTCATGATGAAAATAAAATAGATTTTTTCTTTATATATTCGGTCAGGAAAGTCTTGTTTGCCAACTTTGGTGCCGACAACACGAACTTCAAGAGTGTGATTATGGGGAAGGATAGATGGTATTATATGAAGGGCCAAGGTAATTTACAACTCCAACTTGTAGGAGGTAAGAAGATTAGCTTTCAAAATGTGTTGTACATTAAAGTAAAAGTTTGCTTTTCATCAATCAAATCATGAGTCAAGGCCATTTAGAAGTCAAATATTGTGCAAAGAGTGTAATAGGTCATAGCCTCTAGTGTTTCAGATCATAATTTTTATAGGTTTCAACAGGTTAATCCTCCACAAGTATGTTCCAATATTTGACAAATTCACAAAAGAATAAAAAAAAAGTGGATGGTGTACCTCGACTGCAAGAAAAGAGAAATCTGTGCAGCATGTTCAGTAGGAAAGCAATCTCAAAAGCCTGTTGAAAATGATTAGGCCCGGAGGACAAAAAAAAATTTCCCACGTGATGCATGCAGACCATAGTAGTCAGACTCGGCTGGACTTCCAAGTAGTCGTCCGAGTTTGAGTCCGAGTGGGCTCAACAGCACCGAGCCCACCCGAACTCGTTTTTTTCTAGGACTCAGCCAAGTCCAACCGAGTCCGAGGCTGAGTCCGAGTTTGAGCCGAACTCGCGAGTCCGGAAGTCGGGACTCGGCTTGCCCAAAAAAATTGACGTTAAAAGGAAAAAAAAAAATCGGTGCGCATAATGGGTTGTGGGCCATTCCGTGTGGACATTGACATGACATGGAGTTTTTCTACGCGACTTCTTCGGAAAAAATTTATGACCCACAAATTTATTGTTGACATGAAACTGTACCATTTTTGAACTTGCCCTTATTGCGATTGCGTCCTTCATTAAAGGCAATGCTTATCCTTCTCCTCCGCCCTCAAATTTGACTGCCAACTACCAGTAAAAATTTAATATTAAATTAAATTACGGTTAGTAACATCACTTATTATTAATTTCAATTCCGAGTTAGTGACATCACTTACTATTAAATTCAATTCCGGGTTGGTAACATCACTTACTATTAAATTCAATTCCAGGTTAGTAACATCACTTACTATTATATCCAATTCCAGGTTAGTAACATCACTTACTATTATATCCAATTCCAGGTTAGTAACATCACTTACTATTAAATTCAATTTCCGGTTAGTAACATAATAATATGAGAACTCGGGCAGTAAATTCAATTCTGGGTTAGCTCCATTCTCTGACCATGAACTGCAAGGTCGTCCTTACTCATTATATTAAATAGTTTCTCGGCCCAGGTTCACGCCTTATATTTTATTTTGGTGCCCTTTATAGCTGTATAAAGTTGCAGTCTCGCTCGAATTAATAGTTGCATTGATTGAGAGTTTGGAAAATTCGTTTCAGAGAAGGCTGAAGCTAAAGAGATTGCAGAAGAATATGGGAGCATTGTGACAATGCACTTTGCTGAAGAATATGGGAGCATTGTGACAGTGAACGGCTAGGCATACATACTCAATCCATATACCAAGTATGTAACAAGACCTATAATCGATTAGACGTGCACAAAAAAGGTGATCATGTAGACAAATATAAATTAATTGTTGCAATGTATAAGTTTAATCGAAGGCCTTTCCTTCGTGAATATGCTTATTCCGAAAATGAAGTATTTAGGGCTCACATATGAATAAATCTTAGGATTACTTTATCTTACTTTAACTTAGATTACCCTTCTTATCGTGTAATTAAAACTCAACCCTGCTCATTTTTGCACCACCTGCCACCTCTTCTGTCCTTTATACAACATTTCAATTCGAAGGGGATCGAGCGCGTGACGTATTTGTCAATCGAGATCACCAAGTAATAATCGTAGCGGCGAATTTTATCGTTGCAAAAAATCCTGGTTTACATCCCGGCCAGACCATGTCCAATGAAAGTTTCAATTTGGTTAGAATTTGTCTTCCTTGTCCCTCTCACAACTCTCATTGACCTTTCACTTCTCTCTAACATTTATTCTCTTTATTTCTTTCTTTCAGTCATTCATTCCACAAAAGTTTGACAGCCATTTATCAAAATTCCCTCTGAATTAAATAATAATAATAGGTATCCAAGATAGGATGGTTAAATATATATTAAAAGAGATAGAATTGACTAATCATGTATCAAAAATTATTAATAAGGTAGATAAAATTATTAATCTCTCAGCCTATAGACGAACATAATACACATTGACTTTTATTTCCAGCCTATTGTGTTCGATTTCTATGATGAAGATTGACGTTTCAAATAATCATAAAAAATGAACATTGTGCCGCCCATAGATTATATTCGGGGCTTCCTGTTTCATGCAATTTGAGATACATTATATTTGGGGCAGGCTACCCCACAATGACGAATTTGAGTGGGATCATACCTAAGTCTAATAGGTCACCATCTAGTCATCACCATCTAGTCATCAACAATATCTATGACAGCATATTCTTCACTAACGTACTTTTTAATTAAGAATTGAGTGTGTTAAAATCAAAAGGATCGTGGCAAAGGGCTCGCTTGACTATCAATTTCATTTATTTGTCGGTATTGGGACAAAATCCTTATGATTCTATATGAGTTGTGTCTTAATATGTATTATAGGAAAGATAATGTTTTATTTTTTATTTTTTATGGTATGATAAATTAATTGATTGGGTTTAGGTAGGTTATTTTATAGGTTTTTGACTTTTTATTTGTTTATACTTTATAGCATACAATTTTAAACTTCGAAATATATATTGACTTTAATTGTTTAAACTTTATACTATAAAATTTTAAGCTTTGAAATATATAATTATATATAAAAATATATATTGACTTTTGATAAAACTTTAACTCTTAATAATTTCATGTGGTCATGTATTATGCTTGCGAATAACTCCAAACTTTGTAGCAGTTATGTTGTGATAATCCAAAATATCGCTTCAAGTAGGTTTCTTTGTGGTATGGCAGTGATATATGAGAAATCTAAATTCAAATCGAGATTAAGATTAATTAATAAGTATTGTAATTCTTATTCATTCCACAAAAGTTTGACAGCGATTTATTAAAATTCCCTCTAAATTAAATAATAATAAGAGGTATCCAAGATGGTTAAATATATATTAAAACTTAGAATATACTAATAAGTAATATGCATGAAAAAACTTATTTTTTCAATAAAAGATTACTTTTTTTTCATTTTTTTTTTTTTTTCAGAGTGATTTTCCAAGCCTTGTCAAGTTTTTTGGCCGACTCCCGAGTCCAACTCCCAAGTCGACTTTTCTGAGTCTAAGCCGAGTCCGAGTTTTGCTACTATGATGCAGACATCTGTGGACCATTGAAGGTGGCCTCCATTTCTAGTTCCACGTTTTCTTTATATTTTGTAGATATTTTAAATAGGAAAATATATATATTCTTTAAAAAAAAGAAATCAGAGGCTTTTCATTTTCCAAAACAAATTTCCCAGTTGATGCATGCGGACATTTGTGGACCATTGAAGGTGACCTCCATTTCTAGTTCCACATATTCTTTACATTTTGCAGATGATTGAAATGGCAAATTATAGATATTCTTTTAAAAAAGAAATCAGAGGCTTTTCATTTTCCAAAGCAGTTGTTTAAAATGAAATCGGTCCCTGCATCAAGGCTTTAAGAACTGACATAGAGGTGACTTTATTTCTAATCTATTTGCTGAATTTGTAAAGAAGGTATTCAGATGCAAATTATAGCTCCATTTTGACTAAATCAACAAATCCTTTGCGGGGGAGAGGAGGCATAGGACAATAATGGAGATGGTCAGAAGAATGTTGAAAAGAAGAAATGTTCAACAAGAAATGTTCCAAATAGATATTAGGGTAAAGTTATTCATCCTGCAATCTCTTTTCTTAACAAGGTCTCTTTAAGGGTACTTCAAAGCATTACACTTGAAGAAACATAGACAGGTAGGAAACCAGAGGTAAGTTACTTGATAATACATCGTTCCACTACATATGGGCTTATTCCACATCAAAAAGCTAATAAGCTGAATTCCCAGTGAGGAGAATGATGTTTGCTCGAAACAGTGATCATTCTAAGGCACATAGGTTGACAGATATCTTTATAAATAAGGTGGTTATTAGTAGACGTGTTATTATTAAATAAAATCAAAGAGTGTGTTTCAACTTCATATCATTATGCATGATTGACATTTCTAAATCCGTAATGCACAAGGTGTACAAGTGCCATTGGATGATTGAAGGATTGATTTACAGGTTTTTCCAGATGATAATAAAGCTAATTTTGAGGCTGAAATGCCTTAGGTAAAGGAGTCCATTGCTAGTGATTCAACCCAGCACATTATACAAGTGAAGAACAAACTTGAATGGTACCATTCCACCTTAAAAAGATTGAACAAAGTAGAACTTGCTAAAAGCTCTTTAGGTGGGAGACCTTGATGACGAAGCAAGAAGGTATTTGAATCTTTGAATTTTGCATTTTGTTATTTGCTTTGACGACTAAACATTATGTTTGAGTCTACTTCCTATAAAGAAGCAAAAGGAGAAAAGGACTGGGAAAGGACAACGCAGACCAAATATAATGTCATGTTGAAAACAAAAAATCCTTGGGTTCTTGCTAAATTGACTTTAAGAAAGAGGCACATTATATCTAAATGAGTTAAAAAAAAATTAAAAAAAAACAAGGAAGATGGGTCTTGAATAAATACAAAACTAGGTTAATGGTGAAAGGGGTATGCATAGTAAGGGCGCATAAATAAAGATGAGGCCTTTTGCTCAAATGACAAAGATGGTAACAATCAGGTTAGTGTGGAAGGGCAAGTTGATCCACATGATTAGTCAGCATGGGCCTCACGAGTTATGAATTGTACAGTCAAATACAGGTTATGTTGTGATACGAATAGATGATTTAATAATGGCATGTGTTGTACATAGTTATGTTTAGGAGCACATTTAATTTTTTGCTAGGATACAAGTAGTTGGATGGGCGCGACATTTGCATGCCATCCTCCTCTGTCATAAGAATACATGTACATCCTACTATTTGGTCTAGAGCATCATGGTGTATACTCGATCACGACTATTTCCAGACTGTATTGGAGACTAGTTGGAGATGACATTCATGGCTTGATCTAGATTTACTATGTATTGCATATTGTGGTTTCAAGGCACAATATTTTATTGTAGATTACTTCTATTACATTGTTGCAATGTGCAGCATGATATAGTATTGCATGACTTGGATACTTTCCATACTACAATTAGTTTTATTAATGCCTCACAGTCTGGCTAGACTAGACCAAATTGACACAAAGAGTGCCTTCCTTAATGGAGATTTGAAGGAGGAAGTGTTTATGGATCAGTATAAGGACTTGAGGTTGTAAAGGATTTGAGGTTGTAAAGAAGGAATATCGTGTCTATAGGATGGTAAAAGTTGTTTATGGATTGAAGCAGGAGCCACAAGCCTTGTATATATACAAACAAGTTGGCAAATGAACATCATGTCTGCATGAGTTTATGAATGCACAAACACATATGCCACATTGGTGATGAGTTATTGCTGTGTAGAGTTTGTTGTATGTATTGTCATCATGGAGTGTTATCACGTGTGTGTATGTGATGACATATATGTAATAAGAATTATGTAATGTGTTATGAGACATTTTTTATGTTTCATATATATGGGTAGTTCTGTGGTAGTTGGGCAATTGCCAATCGCCTACTAGTCCTATCATACCTATATGCTTAGTTATCAAGTTCAAGTTCTTATTCGAATTCGACATCCTTAAAGTTCGAAAGAAATTCGCCATGTTTAAAAATTCGGAATAAAATTCGACATAAAATTCGATATATTATAAATTCTTGAGAAGAATTAAATTTAAATTAAAATAAAACTTAACTTTTAAATTATTTAAATTAAAATTGTATTTAAATTAGTTGAAAGAAGAATTAAATTTAAATTACAATAAAACTTAAATTTTAAATTAGTTGAAAGAGGAATTAAACTTAAATTAGAATTTTTTTGATAAGGGAATTAGAATAAAACACATATAAAAATATTACCATAACTTAACCTATTTTCATGGTGGCCCCGAAATTAGAATAAAAGAACATTAAGAGTGAGAGAAGTGTTGAATATGAGCAGAGTGCATGTGGTGTAAATGAAGCGAAGCTTCCGAAGCCCTACGAGCCACTCGATTACCCATTAGTTAAGGAGATAAGCCATCCAGGCATCTGCCAGGCTATAATTTTCAGTGGAGGACGTGTTGAGTTTAAAGGCATGCGAGTTTGAACGTAGCTATTACGGATGGAAGGAGAATGATGGTGAGATACAAACTTTCGATGCCGATTTTCGATTTGCCGAATTTATGGTTTGTTTGTTGTTTTTCCCTTTTGCATTTCCACGCTCGAATTTAGGGTTTGTTCGTCGAATAAATTCGTGAAGATTTTAAATTTGACGAATTTCGAATTTTATCTTAAAAATTCGACGAATTTGATAACTAAGCCTTATATGTATGCATCTAGCCTGTGTTTGTTATCTATTTGGTTTGTGTGTTGTACACTCAAAAACCATGTGAAAGGAGGTTACACAAATGCGGAACAACTTCCTACTTAATCTTTAGAGGAAAGTAGTGCAAAACAGGCCTAGACTTTCAATTCAACAAGCAAAATCACATATATCTCATATAAGAAGCAACATATACCCTGGGAAACCCTTTCGGAAAAAACCCAACAATCAAGGAGCACTCAAAAATTGTATTATTCAGTAATCAGCAATCTGCTTTTTACAATACAATTCCCACACAAGTATCTACTTCTTCAGTCCTATTTATCAGCAAAGCTGGAAATAGACCTGCAATAACGCAGTTGTCCTGCAGTGCACAGTGCTGGAAATAGACCTGCAGTATTGCAGTGCACAGTGCTGGGAAATAGACGTACAGTCCTACAGTGCACAGTGCTGGAAATAGACCTCAGTCCTACAGTGCACAGTGCTGAAAATAGACCTGCAATCCTACAGTACACAGTGCTGGAAATAGACCTCCAGTCCTGCAGTATGTCAAGGAGAGTTGATAGCAATTGAAACAAGTTGTGTGTCAAACAATGCACAAGACAGGAATCCAACACTGGAGAAATGACACGTTGGCATGTCCACTGGTAAGCAGGGTAGGAGTCGAACATCGAAGCAAACACAGGTTGGCATGTCCAACAATGCAAATGAAAGAAGTCTAGCATCGGAGCAATTGTAGGTTGGTATGTTTTATGGTGAGTCAAACAAGATTTTAACAATGGAGCAATTATAAGTCGACACCTCCAATGGTGTGTAGGACAAGTCCCCCATGGAAGCAATTGTAGAGTGGTGAGTTCTATGAAGCACATGATGAGAGTCCAACACAAGAACAACCAGTACTTATGATGAATCAATTAGTCAAAATGACGACCAATATTGGTAAGACGCACAAGTGTCCCATATTTCATGTTGTGCAATAGAGGACCCAATCAACCATGGTAAAATCTACGTTGTGATTTACGAGCCCAACGGTTAGATTTGGAGAAGGTTATTCCTTGCCACACTTTCCAATGACAATGAATGCAATAGAAATTAGAGGGCACGAAATAGGGGGAATTAGATGCCTCTTGATAGAAGCCAAGGTTGTCTTCACCAAATTGGTCGTGGCATGCAATCACGAAGACACCAAACTAGTCTTGGCATACAATCATGAATACACCATTTCAAACCTAACCTTGGAGCAAAGAAAAGGGCCCGTCATACTCATTCCCAATACCATTAGATAAAGGTGTCATAATTCGCCAAACAGATGACAACAACATCATCTATTTAGGAGGAGCCAGCTTCATTATTTGGAAACAAGTGGTCTTTTCAGCCATGTATCTATGAATGGTTGTCATCAAGGGAACAACCATCGAGGTTTTAGCATTGTGTAAGACAAAGGATCAATTCGATTGGAAGAAGACCAAGCTTTTCATGGAGGCAATGCCATCTATTGCATGGTTGACACGATGTAACGATTATCTTGGATGGTGACAAGCAAAGATGTCATTGGCCGCCCATAGTTCATCGACCCCCTACATCGAGAAATTCAGGGAAATCAATTTGGGATTGTTATAGATGTTTGGCAAAAGGCACTATCGGCCTTGACAATGAGGTTGTGATAGTCAACCCTATCATTGTAGGCTTCATCGAGGTTACTAATAAGGTTGTGACCATAAACAACCTCATTGAATGACCTAATGCTATTGCCCTTGCCAATTGGGCCTTTACCGTCAACACTATCGATTGGCTTTCCAATTGACCCTACCATCCTAGGCTTCATTAAGGTTGCTAACAAGGTTGTGACCATTAGTAGCTTCATTGAACGACCCAATGTTGTCAGCCCTATCTATTGGGCCATGATCACCAACACTACTAATCAGACCTTGTACATCATCCCAATTGATTGCATGTTGACTCTTGGCCTTGTTGGCATAGCCAAGTTGTAAACCCTATCAATTGGCTAGGGCCCAATGGTGTGAATGGAACATGAGTCATCGACCTTGCCGATTGGTTAGTCCTCTTTGAAGATGGCAAATGCCTTCTCTACAAACCAGTTGACAATATAAAAGGCCAAGATGTTGACAAAGCATTGCATGTCGATTGGTGCTCCAAGTGTGTGTCAACCGGTGTTTTACTATCAATTGGACTAACTAGCAATGGTCCAAGAGGGTCGATAGGGCTTATCACCTTGCCCCGCCAATCAACCAACTCTTAGAGGTCTTGACGAAGATTTTTCAGCAAAGAGATTGATTGGTCAGTTTATAGAGGAGGTGACAAAGCTCCCTCCATTGACCTAATCAACCATGTGAGTACTAAAGGTGCTAAAAAGGCAGGCAGCCACATTTGCACTTTGTTGCCCAATTTACTGCTAATCAATCAAGCCATCATTTGGTGTGTTGTTTGGTCACATTTTAGAGAAGAATTCCCCAAGTATTGAGTTCCCCGCTAGAATACCAATCTAGGGGAAATCGCTTGTGAAAAGGTCGTCAAAGTAGGTCAAGCAAATGACATTAGAATGCTGCCCCTTGACCACCGACACAAGTGACAATGACCATTGCCTCTCAAACTTGCAATGTGGCCAATTGTACATAGCCAAGCATTCAAATGGAGAATAAAATTGTGCTTCCAAAAAGTTAAAAATTTCATTTTTGCAAAAGATGTATGGAATAAGAAGAAGCAATGAGAGCATGACAAGTGATTCAAGTAGCGCATTCAGTGCTTCTACTTGGTTAGTTTGTTGGTCTATCAACAAGGATGTCGACAATTCTAAAGGAGAGGTAGATGTAGGCAAGCAAGTTGGCATATGAACATCATATCTACATGAGCACATGAATGTATGAATGTATGCGCTCGTCAATGGTGACTACTTGTCATTTAAATAGAGTTTGTTGTATGTGTTGTCATTACATATTGTTGTTGCATGTAGTGACAAAATATGTCTTTGTAATAAATATAGTGTAATGTGTTACGAGGTACATTTAATGTTTCATGTATAGGGGTAATTTGGTGGTAGTTGGGTGTTTGTTAATTGCCTCTCGACCCTACAAGACCTATATGTATGCATCTACATTGGTTGAGGGGGGTGTTGGAGGATGATGGTGGAGGCACATTTGTCAATTGTGTGGTTTTTGTGTTGTACACCCAACAAAACAAGATGTATTGCAATTGATTGAAATATGAAGGATACATACTATGCATTTATATGTATACGTAAGTTCTTAGCATTGTGCATATTCTTTTATAATGGAATATAGTATGTTGCATTCTATTTCTTTGTGTGGGAGTTCTACATGGTATATCTATCTTACAAGATTTGGCTTCATAAGAAGTTCCAATCCAAATCTATATGCAAAAAGAAAAAACAGATGATATTGTCATTATTATTTGTATAAGTGGATGACTTAAATCACACTATCAACAAGATGGACCCTATTCAATGGAGGTAATCCATTTTGTATTTGACATGACAATTTAAGCTCACTTGCACTATCGTTTAAGGGTATAATTTTACCAAACTAACAATAAAGAGGTTTTATGTCACAATTGAAGCATGTTAAAACTTTGTTGGAAAACGTTTTGTGTCTGTCTGCAAATTGGTAACTGTTTCTATGGAGGCTGGTATAAATTATCATCCAATAGTGACTCAAAACAGACCAAGAAACTAGTTTTCAAAATTTTGTTGGTGGCCTGCTATATCGTACAACTGCAAAGCCTAATGTTAGTTTTGTTGTGAGCTATATTTCCATATTTATGAGTGCTCTATTTAAAACACCAATCAGCAAGTATGATTTGTGCCCATGACTGCAGTTCAACAAACGGATGGGGAGGGTTCTCCTCTCCCCAACCTCCAGATCTTGGACCAATTCCCTTCTATCTTCTATCTAATACTAAAAATAAATAATGAAAACTGGTTTAAGACATGCAAAAACCCATAAGCAAAATAATGCAAGAAAAACAAATCTAATCTACTTTTGTTTGAGAGTAAGGGTGAAAGAGAAATAAAATGCAAAATACGGCTAAGACCGTAGAGAGGTTTAAGGTTGATGCAATCAACAACTCCAGCAAATACCATATAACTTCACTGTGATGAGATCTCCAAAGTAATCATTCATATCACAAAGAAAAACGACTAATAGAGGGAAGAAGAGCAATGCTACTAGTTCCACACATCCATAAATTAAAGGTTAAACACACAATAATTCATGAATGTCAAGCACAATCCTTTGTTTTATTGATTTCAAAATGTTGAGTACAATGATCTCCAAAGAGTAGCTTTGGTATGCTAGGTAGCCAAAAAAACCCTTACAATGAGCATTCAACTCTTATTTATACTTGAACTTGTAGCCACGAAATGGACTACATACAATGTACCTTGGTGATAATTACAAGGTGATTACATCATCCTTATCCTGTTTACTAAAAAATAAACACAAAGCGAGGCCCCTTGGTTGCAAGTTGCTCTGGTGAGTAGGATGATCTGACAAGCAAGATGCTCTAGTGAGCGAGGCTCTCCAATTAACAAGGCATTCCAATAAATAAGGCGCTTGAATGAGCGGGGCACACTAGCAAGTGAGGCATTCAGATGAGCGGGAAGCTTGGAAGAGTAGGGCATTCTAGTGAGCAAGGCACTCTAACAAGCTAGGTGCTTCAGTAAGCAAGCACCTTATGGAGTGGGAAATGCTCAAAGTCATAGTTAGAAAATCACTGAGAACCCGCAATTTCTTGTGAAACTCACGAGAAATTCCGGGCAGCGCTTTTTTTTTAGTTTCTCCGCATCAAGAATCTCGCCAACTTGCAACGAGATTTCAACTAAAAACTTGCTGACTTCTCACAAGAAAATCAGTCGTAGGCGCAAAAACAGAGGAAAAACGCAGAAGTTGGTTTTAAAAAGCAAATTCTTCTCATTTGCTCATTTTTCATTCTCTTTAGTTGTGTGTAAATTCTTCTAAGAAGTGAAAACAATAATGTTAAACCAGTTTTCCAGATCACATCAAAGATTGGACATCGTTTCAAGAAGATTGGACTCCATTGACCTATTCACACTGTAGGGTGTTTCTTGAACCCCAAATTCTTTTACACTAGTAGTCTTAGTGGTGATTACGACGTCCAGGCAGGGATCTATACTAGCACAGAGAGCATGATAGATAACCCTGCCAAACATCGCCTTATCTCCGCTGAGTTGCAATTGTATAATGCCGCGGGAGGGAGCTTGTTTGCATCCTCCGCTAAAAAAGCAAGGTTAAGCTTACGACCAGGTAAAGCATTTAAACTTTTATGGTTTAACTTTTTTTTAATTTCTTTTGTAGTTTACAATATTCTAGTTCACAAATGTAAATTAATACTTTGAAAATTATCTTTTTTTTGTAGATTTATGGTGGGAGGACTATGGTTCCAAAACACCTACTCTAAAGAGGATAGCTATCTGCATCTTGAGTCAGCCTTATAGCGCTTTTGGGTGTGCGTGCAATTAGTCTCCATTTGAGGATGTACACACCAAGAAGCCTAGTAGGTTGGCCCAGGAATGCTTCAATGACCTTGTGTTTGTACAATACAATCTTCGGCTTCACACAAGACAAGTGGAGGCCAGTGAATCCTAAGAGGCAATTGAATTGTATGAGCTAGATCTACCATGTGATTGGATCACCGAGAGTCCTATAGATACCGAGTTTACTATAGAGGACATTGAGGCACTTGAGGAGGAAGCAAAACATTTAAGAGGATTGGAGGAGATATACCATGATGATACCGTACCTAAGGAGCCTCCAATTCGACCACCTATTCAAAGCCAAGGCAAACCATCTAATGCTAGGGGGACGAAGGGAAAACAAAAAGCAATTTAAAAAATTCCTTCATTGATATGGTTAACACTCACAACAGACACGAAAATATTTGACGATGAAGAATTGACGATTGCATTGCCAACAACTATAAATAGGGATTACAATGCTTCGGATAGGTTCCAGCAGATAAGATCACATTTAATGATGTTGGTTACAAGGCTTATCTGATACGGACTATCTGGCTATGAGAGATCCAGCGAGCCTGATGTGGAAGTTGTCTGCAACGGCCAACAAGGTAGGAAGTGGAATATCCTTGACGTGTGTGGCGTGTCCTGGTGTCGAATAGACGATCATCCTCCAATGTAAGCTGAAAATCAGCTACAACATCTATAGGATGACTAATGATTGGTGTGATCTCCAAGGTGGACTCATGGTACGGCCGAAGTAAATCGACATTGACAACATCATGGATGCCCAAGTGTGCGCGTAGATCAAGACGAAAAGCATTCTCAAACACCTCCTAGATGACAATGTAAAGCCCATAACAAATAGGTTTGATCTTGCTATGTGCCTTCTCCGTAAACCTACGGCGGTCAAGATACAACCAAACTCTGTCTCCAACTTGGAAGGAATGTGGAACACGATGGCGGTCCATGGCCTGCTTCTACTGCTGTTGAGTTTTCTACAAAATGTGAAAAACCTTCGACTAGAGGTGCTGCAAATGCTGAATGAAAGAATGAGCTCTATCTTGTTCTTTGTGCATGTGGACAATGACGGGAGATGGAAGTGACAATGGTAACTCATATGGGGCAAGAGGCTGAAAACCTAGACACACTTCAAAGGGTGAATGACCTATGGATGAATGGTCAGCCCGATTGTATGCATGCTCGATATATGTAAGACTCAAATCCCACTTAGATGGAGATGAATGATGGAAGATGCGAAGACTTTCGACAAGAGTATGATTGATGACTTCAGTTTGACCATCAAACTGTGGATGAAAAGCAATGGAGAAATTAAGGGACACACCTAAGAGTTTCCACAAAGAACGCCAAAAATGACCAACAAAATGGGAATCACGATCAGACATAATATTGGTGGGAAGACCAAAAGAACACCAGACGACATCAAAGAAAAGTTAGGCTAAGTCGGCAGCTGAACTAGTTTTACAACAAGGAATAAACTTAGCCATCTTACTAGAACGATCAACTATGACAAAAGCACAATCATGCTGACGGATTGTCATAGGAAAACCAGTGACAAGATCCATAGAAATACTTTCCCAAGGACGTGAGGCAATGGGCAAAGGCGTACTGAGACTTCACTTGCAGTTTGTTGGTTTAGAGTGACTAGAAAGAGCATACTGTCTCATGTACCGCAAAACATCACACTGCATGTGAGGCCAATAGAAGAATCGCTGCAAATGATGGAGAGTCTTGTGTTTGCCAAAATGTCCACCATAGAGGGTAGAATGAGCCTCCTTAAGAAGGGATTGTCGATGCTCACGAGGGACACAATGTTTGTCAAGACGGTAAAGCAAACCCTCCTTAAGATGATAATCCTGAAAAGGGGTCAAGTTTGAGGAGGAAGGATGCTGGAGATGCTGATATTGTGGGCGAATGAATATGAGTGCAAGTGCTTGTGCTTGATTTGTGGCTTTTCTGGCTTGTCGGCAACTAAGTAAGAGATTACTAGTGTGCTTGGTAGATTCAATAAGATAGTGCTTATTATCTTGTTGAAGTGTGTAAGTGTTTTTATAAGCATCATATGTAGCACGCCTATCATATTGATAAGGCCTACCAAGCAATAAACCACAGCAATCCATGGGGGTTATATCACAAGTGACTTTATCCTTGAACTTAGGGCCAAAAGCAAATGCAATGGTGCATGTGTGTGATCTGTGAAATGGTGTTACTATACTTCCACCCAAGAGAGTAAGGATTAGGATGTGGTGCAGTAGGAAGCTTTAGCCTATCAACAATGGACTTTGCGATCAAATTCTTTTGCGAGCCATTGTCAATGATACAATCAACCGCAAAATCATGAAGCAAATGGGCACGCGTGACGAACAGATTGTCACGGCCGCCTACGGTTGAATGATGAGTCATCAATGTTACATGATTGAGTTGTCTCCCCCCTTAACTCCTCATAAACTTGTCCTTCGCCAGTAGTCTTGATGGGATTATCACATGTGCCCTCATCAGACTGTACAAGTCTTCTTCTTAGAATTTTGTAATTGTCTACATTCAGATTTATCATGCCCTTTTTTTTACAATAATTACAAAATTTTTGAGACCGCATGAGAAGAAGAAGAAGAAGAAGAAGCATGAAATGTATGCTTAGAAGCAAGGGATTGAGTAGAAGCGAGAGTAGAAGAAGAAGATGGAGAGAAAGTAGAAGGTTGACTTGGGGCCTGTTGATGTGAACGAGGCAGTTGTGTCGAACCACCAAAAGAGTAGCGAGATCCTCAGCACTGTGCAACGAACTTCTCCGCAAGCTGTGCATGATTGAAGACATCATCAAGTGTAGTGCAAGGAGTATATTTCAACTTGCTTTAAAAGTGTGCAAGAAGCCCACTTTTAAACTTAGCAATGAGGAAAGTTGCAGGATCAGATACGTGAAGCAAGATACGTAGACGATTGAATTGATGAACATAATCTTGGACACATCAACGCTTTCCCTGGTTAAGGCCATTGATTAAGCAAGTAATCATCATAATTGGATAGATAGAAAGTGGCCTTCAATGCTGCGACCAAATCATCACAAGTAAGGATGGGATTTTGAATTTCGTGGTGTTCAATAATGAGAACCTTAACCATGCCAGAAAGTTTGAGTTGGGCGAAAGGAACTTTATCATCGTCCAATGTGTGACTAAAGGCAAACCAGGTCTCCATATCAAGGATCCAACTATGAGGACGGTAGGATCTCGAGAGCCTTCATAAATTTTAACTTCACACTTGGCATGAGAAGTATGAGAGGAGGAGGACTGCAATTTGATGTCCTTAATAGTGTCAGCCAAAGAAGTGATATGGGTTGTGACTTTGGCCAATTTTTCAGCTAAGGCCATATTGGCGGCCATATGTCGAGTTTGATCCAGGGAGAAAACCGGAAATGCAAAAAGGGGTGATCACAATTCAAAAGGCAGGCCCGTTGGACAATGTGATCTTCAAGACACAATGAGAGAGATCAAACAAGAGCAAATGGAGAAATGGCCACGACGAATGGATGGGACTCGAAACGAGCATTCCAACGAATATATATAAGGATATACTCACAAAAGTAAATGCCCTGAAAAGTCAAATTATGCAAAGGGGGATGGCAACGGCTAGTTTGACGGCAACGGCAACGACTAGTTTGACAGCAACGACTAGTTTGACAGTAGCGAGGGCTGGCAGATAGCTTATGTGCAACGACTAGTTTGACGGCAACTGCAACGGCTAGTTTGACGGCAACGGCTAGTTTAACGATGACGACAACAGCAACGGCTAGTTTGACGGCAACAACTAGTTTGACGGCAATAGCTATTTTGACGACAACAGCTAGTTTGACGACAACAAGGGCTGGCGGATAGCTTATGTGCGAATCACCGGATTTGAAGGCCAAAAGGAGTGAAACAGACCCAATGTGGGATAAACCCACGAAATAGTTTTCGAAAACAAACTCGCACTGCCGACCGGAAAACAAAACCTGCCAAAAAGAGATGTCGAAAAACAACGAAGTGTTGCCGAAAACGTCATATCAGGGCCGAAATGTGCGAAATTGGCTGGAAACCTACAAATCTTCACCGAAAAACGCTGGAAAACATAGGGGGTCGCCCAAAAAAAATATGGAAATCACGTCAGAAACCAGCGGATCAATGCCCAAAAGTGAGAAACATCACTAGGAGCAGCTCGATCGCCCGATGTTGAACAGTGTCGCAGATCGCACGAATTCCGATCTTTGTTGGAGAAGATCGCGAAACGCAACGATCGCCCAAAGGTTGCAGACGTCGGCCTATGTGCAGCGGTGGGATTGCAGAGGCAGGAGACGTCTGTCGACGGCGGGATGCATCGATGAGATCAGAGAGGAACGGTCGTCAAAATTGGAACGATGCGAGCAAAAGACAATGGGGCGGGAGGATCGCGAGCAGATCAGGACAGGAGCACAACGAAAATCAGATGTCACTGCGATCGGAGGGCGACAAAATTATAGAGTCATTAAGGCGTAAGGATCTACAAGGAATTGTAGATCTGTAGAGCCAATCCTGGGGTGGAAACAACATGAGCGATCGACCACAAGGGGTAAACGGCATATTCATAGCAACAGCCCGAAAGTGTCCAGGAATGAACATTGGATGGAAAAATCGCCATTGACGAACGACGTAGAAGAAACGAGCAAAAGCAGTTGCCTCGAGTGAGTGGCGAGATTGCCTGTGAGAGAGTTAAGCTAAAGGCAGACGAAACCACCAGACCAAGATCCACTAGGAGGATTTTTCATTCCTTTTCTGAACCAGACCTAGCCTAAGGAAGAGGATAATCTCCAAACCCAGTGCTCGGCTCTAATACCAAACTAATAAGGTTAAGACTCACAACAGACACGAAAAGATTTGATAATGAAAAACTGACGATTGTATTGCCAAAAACGACTATAAATAAGGATTACAATGCTTCGGATAGGTTCCATCAGATAAGATCACATTTAATGATGTCAGTTACAAGGCTTATCCGATACAACTACTTGCCAACAAATATTTAATAAAATAAATGGTCGTAAATACAACATTATTTATCAGCTTACAAGCAATCTTAATACATTAATACCTATCATTCATATTTTGAAATGTTGCATTTCTATGATGTATTTGGTTGAATTTGATGATCATGAACTGAAATTGTACTATTTTTTTATGAATATCTAATATAAAATCAACTTTATCGCTCTCCAATTGTGGTTTAAATTTTTTTTTAATTATTGATAAAATATCTAATTTTTTTTTGCCAAGTTTTCCCGAGTTGTCGATAAAATCTCCAAAATTGGGTTGTCGAGTTTAACGTGAGTTGCAAGTTTTCCAACTATGCTCAAAGCGAAGTGTCTTTGAAGTCTAGCTTGGTCCCTCCACATTTTTCATACTGATTGCATGAAAGAACTTGTTCTGGAAGCGATGGTAATAGACAATTGCTACCTGCCCCAATGATTAATCACTAAAAAACAACATAAATTTTGAGAAATGAAATGAAATATTATTAAAGTCCACAGTGGGCCAAAAAGACCCAAGGGACTATAAAAGGACAATAATTACCAGTGAGTGGGCTAAAACGCCCAACAAAGACAAATACAAAGACGCAACTCGATAAGCGGGCCAAAGAGAATGGGAAAAGAGAAGAGAGGAAAGAGGTGGGTTGTAGTCCAAAAGAAATTGTGGAGTGCATGCCAAGAAGAACGAAGAGAGAGAGAGAGAGAGAGGGGGGGGCAAAGCAGCCTAAAGGGGCACTCCCCAACTTCCCCGAAACTAGTCTTTCCTAACAGTCGAGGCCGAAGAATCTATGTTGAAGAAATCCCTAATCTGTCTCTACACATCACTAATCTGGGGCCCCAACAAATTATGGGTGCATTGTCTAGTCACCCTACCTCTGTCTAAATGGGCCAATATGGAACGTTTTTGTCTGGTATCTCTCGGTCCATCTGAGCTGGTGAGGTAGGTTGTGATGGGTTGAGAGTGAGAGGGGCAAGAGCCACCTAGAGGAAAGCTTCTCTGTCGATGAAACTAAGTTACCTCCCTAAAGAAGAGTGTGAGACACCAATGGTCCAGGTATCCAAAGAAAGTGGATAACTATCGAGAGTTATCCCTGAAAAGGCAATGGCAATGAAATCTGCCTCAGATCTCATATTAGACGAGGCATCAAAAAATAATGTGATGCAAGGTTTCTACTTCTCCCAAAGAGCAAAAAAGGCAAACCCACTCCCCCAACAGAAGATGGTGAATTGACTCAACCCGAAGTTGGTGGGAGCACACTCTGAGCTGTCCAATCGGGATCCGAATGTTATGCATTGATTTGTTGAAGGTACTGTGAGGGGACTATCTTGTCATCTTGAATTTGAAGGAATTGCTCGTGATAAAAAGACAATTTGGGGGAAAGAGGAGCAATGGCGAAGATCCATGTGTAGTTGGTATATTGGAGGCTAATGTCCTTCCGGATCTCGTGTAGCATCTTCTCATTATTCCGAGAAGGGGGGGGAGCACCCAAGGAATAAAGGGGAAGTCTATCAATCTGTATCTGAATACTGGCCAAAAGTGTGGAGACCTGAAAATACTAGCTCCTCCGACCCCTCCCCAAGAGCTCGAAGAGCAAAGGACAAGGTAAGAGTACCATCTACAACTCGAGGGGGTATCTCCTAAAGTATGAACCCTGTGCAGATAGGTGATAATCAAAAAGATGATCTCAATCCAAAGAGGAGAGGCTCCAAACTCTGCCAAAATAATTGAACGGGGGACCGTGCCCTTGCAACAAATGAAACTTCGAAGAAAAAATGTTTGTACTCGTTCAACATGAGACCATTCAATCAAGCCAAGACTAGGACCCCAAACCACTGACCCATAGGTAATAGTTGGCTTGACCAAGGCATCAAAGATTCTCATTTTTACTAGAATATCCTAGAAATGTGCTCTAAAGCAACTCCTCTCAAGCAAAGAGAGAGTTTGCATACCCCTTACACACTTGGGCCTAAGTGGCGGGTTTCTAACCAAAGGTGGATCCAGTGAAGAGAACCCCAAAGTACATGTATGTGGTGGTGATCTCAACCTCTTGCCCTTGAAGATAGAAGTAGAGATGGGATAGAGCCTCTTTGGTAGTATTGAACACCATAACCTTGGTCTTAGAAAGGTTCACTGTCAACTATCTAAGTCACAAAAAGCGGCTAGAGTATCCAAATGACACTGAAGCCCTTCAGGGGTCGAGGCTAGAAGGACAACGTCATTAGCGAAAAGGAGGATAGAAATCAACACATGGTGAAGGCAACCATCCTCTGTCTGTGTGTTCTCTCGGATAAATGACTCAAGCTCGTCAATGAAGATCCCAAAGAGTGTCGGAGAAAGGGGGCAACCTTGTTTCACTCCTATGGTGTTGTTAGGACCCTCCTAACGTAACTCTTAATCATATTATATATTATATTGTATTATAAAGGGACACATCCCTTCACCATTCACACCTTTTAGATAATATGTAAATAGGACAAGGAGGATGCTCCAAAGATCATCCAAGAACATTAATTTATTATATTGTGGGTTTCTGCCTTTCAATACAAACTGCGATTCTATTCAAACAACGATTCTTTTCTGCATTCAATTCAGATTTCAAGTTGCAGGTTCATAACAATTGGATCAGAGCTAAAAAGACCTGAAATTTTTTCCCCACCCCGCTCTAGTTACTTATAGGCAATTACTCGACAACGTTTTCTTTTCAGCACACATTCTAACCATTACTGACGGAACTGTTACACAGTAGGCCACAGTCGCTAGCAAAGGTAGCATACAGAATTTTTTGGACAGCATCACGCATTACCGGAGTTAGAAAACCCCAACAGCGAGTACAGGCGAGGAAAATATCATTCGGTGTGAACAAAGAGCAGCAAGTACGCAAAATTAAACGCGGCGGAGACAGACAATTTTTTCCGACAAAACTAATTTCTGCATATTCAACTCACTTATAAACCAACCACACCCTAAATGGCCAAGGGAAGACGATCTCAAGACACAACGAAGGAGATTGCGAAGGAGGTTTCAAAAGAAATTACGAAAGAACTCTCGCAGTTTTCCAAGGAAATGAGAGACATGATGCAAGGAATGGCGTTTTGGAAGGACAATTTAGAAGATAAAATCGCTACCAAAATAGCAAACCTAACCATAAACATCACCAACTCGAATACAGATATATCCACTAAATTGGATGCTACAACCCATTCCATGGACTTAGTACAGCAAAATTTGTTGCTCATGCAAAATGGACAACAGAACACTACGCCACCACAACAAACATTAATAGGGGGACCACATACATCAATCCTTCCCCGTACCACAAAACTAGATTTTCCAAAATTTGATGGAGGCGACCCCACAAATTGGATATATAGGGCAGACCAATATTTTGCCTTATATCAAATTCCGGAGATTCAGAAAGTCCGTATCGCATCATTTCACTTGGAACAAATTGCTACCCAGTGGTATCAATGGTATGAGAAAACAAAAGGTCCGCCCACATGGATCGAATTCACAAAAAACTTAATGTTGCGATTTGGCCCCACTAAATTTGAAGACTTCACAGGAGCCCTCACTAAACTGCGGCAAACCTCCACCGTAAGGGAATACCAAGCACAATTTGAGAAATTGGCGAACCTTACAATAGGACTAGATGCATCATTCTTCCAAAGTTGTTTCATTAGTGGCCTAAAAGAAGACATTAGAATGGAGGTACAAATACAAAATCCTATCGATATGATGCATGCAGTGGCATTAGCACAAATGATAGAAGAGAAGAACAATAACCAAAGGCAAATAGGAAGAGTTTTTTCAGGAAAAACACCAAATACCTACACCAGCCAAAAACTGAATAAGGTCATGCCAATTAAACGAATTAGCCAAGAAGAGCTAAAAGAAAGACGAGAAAAGGGCCTATGTTTCCACTCGACGAAAATTTTACCCCCAACCACAAATGCATCTCACCGAAATTATATATTTTGGACACAATTGATTGCACTCCCAAAGAGGAGGATGACATAGAAGTGGAAGTAATAACTGAGTTTGCAGAAGAAAACCAAGAAGATAAAACAGAAATATCCTTTAACGCATTAGCAGGATACTCGATTCCACAAACAATGAAGGTAAAAGGGTATTTTAAGAAACAAAACCCTATTGTGCTCTTAGACTATGGTAGCACTCACAATTTTATAGACCCCATTTTGGCCAAACAAGCTAATTGCTTTATATATCCCTGCAATAACAACGAAGCCATGATCATGCTATTCAATTACTTCCGAGACACCAACCTCCAAATATTAGACCTTACCGATATCCATACTTACAAAAGACGGAAATAGAAAAATTAGTACAAGACCTACTAAGGGTAGGGGTCATTCGACCTAGTAATAGTCCCTACTCTTCGCCAGTCATACTAGTAAGAAAAAAGGATGGATCATGGCGCCTATGCGTGGATTTTCGCGCTCTCAACAAAATAACGATTAAAGACAAATTTCCTATTCCAATCATTGATGAACTACTCGATGAACTAAATGGAGCCGCATATTTTTCTAAACTCGATTTACGATCAAGTTACCACCAAATTCGAGTTAAGGAAAGCGATATACCCAAAACTGCTTTTCGCACCCACGAGGGACATTATGAATTCTTGGTGATGCCTTTTGGCCTCACCAACGCTCCATCCACATTTCAAAGTCTTATGAATAAGGTATTTTCTCCCTTCCTTCGAAATTTTATTTTAGTTTTCTTTGACGATATTTTGATTTACAACAAGACATGGGAAGAGCACTTAACACATATAGCGCAAGCACTCAAAATCTTGGAAGAAAATCAATTATACGCAAAGCGATCAAAATGTTCCTTTGGGAAACAGGAAATTGAATATCTTGGACATATTGTCTCCAAGGAAGGAGTTAAAGTAGACCCCGAAAAATTGAAGATGTGGAAAATTGGCAAATTCCAAAAACTCTAAAAGGGTTGCGTGGGTTCTTAGGATTAACGGGCTATTATCGCAAATTTGTTAAAGATTATGGGAAAATAGCAGCACCCTTAACAGCCCTACTTAAAAAGAATGCCTTCATATGGTCTCCAAAAGCGAATGAAGCTTTCATGACTTTGAAAAACGCCATGTGTACCACCCCCGTCCTAGCTATGCCAGATTTTTCCCAACCATTCATTATTGAAAGCGACGCTTCCGGATTGGGAATGGGAGCGGTGCTCATGCAAAATGAGAAGCCCTTAGCCTTTACTAGTAAAGCATTTTCCAAAAATAATTTAGCACGTTCCACTTATGAAAAAGAAATGTTAGCTATGGTCCATGCTATCCAACATTGGAGACCATACCTTATTGGAAAACATTTCATTATCCGCACCGACCACCATAGCCTAAAATACCTTCTTGAACAACGAATAACCACTCCAGAACAACAAAAGTGGGTAACAAAACTATTAGGCTATGATTATGAAATCATCTAAAAAAAGGGAAAGATAACATGGTTGCGGATGCACTTTCCAGAAAGTTCGAAGAAACTTCACAATTACATGCTTTTTCCTTCCCCATCCCTACATGGATCGAACAAGTCAATGATGAATGGTATGCGGACCCTACTATACACACCATAATTCAACAACTACAACAAAATCCCATGAGTAAACCCCACTACTCTTGGCAAGGTAACATGCTCCGTTACAAAGAACGTCTGGTCCTCTCACCTACATCGGTTTATCGTCCAAAGCTTCTACATGAGCTACACGCTACACCTACTGCAGGCCACTCTAGATTCCTAAAAACCTACAAAAGAGTGACTAAATCATTTTATTGGCGAGGGATGAAAAATGATATCAAGAAGTTCGTCAATGAATGTGAAACATGCCAAAGAAATAAAGGTGAAACAGTGGCAACACCGGGCCTTCTTCAACCTCTACCCATACCAACCAGGACATGGGAGGATATTTCAATGGATTTCATTGAAGGTCTTCCAAAATCCGCAGGAAAAACGATGATCCTAGTGGTGGTAGATCGTTTATCTAAATACGCCCATTTTTTTCCAGTAGCTCACCCCTATACCGCTAGTACTATTGCTCAAATATTCCTTGACAATATTTTTAAATTACATGGCATGCCTTCCACTATCGTTAGTGATCGTGATCCCACTTTCACTAGTAATTTTTGGAAGGAATTATTTAAACTCCAAGGTACGCGACTTCGGATGAGCTCCACTTACCACCCACAAATGGATGGTCAAACTGAAATTGTCAATAAGTGCTTAGAAACCTATCTCCGATGCTTTATTTCCACCAAACCCCTTCACTAGGTTAAATGGCTTCCACTAGCTGAATGGTGATACCACATATCACACAACCATAAAAATGACCGCTTTCGAAGCATTATATGGCCAATCACCCCCATCTCTAACCTCTTATCTTCCAGACAAAAGTACCAGCTGTAGAGATGGAGCTGGTCACTCGAGATAATATCATTCGCGCTCTGAAGGACAATCTACATATCGCTCAACACCACATGAAGCAACAAGCGGACCAACATCGGACTGAAAGGGTTTTTCAAGAAGGGGATATGGTATTTCTCCGCCTCCAACCATATCGTCAAACTTCATTGAAAATAAAAGGGTCGCAAAAATTAGCACCAAAATTTTATGGCCCTTATAAAATTCTACAGCGTATTGGACCTGTTGCATATAAACTTGAATTACTAGAATCTTCCAAAATCCATCCGGTATTTCATGTTTCTTGTCTTAAAGCCGTAATAGGCACTAACATCGTTATGCAAACTCAACTTCCAGAATTTTCAGATAATGGAGCTCTTGTGGTTGAACTAGAAGCTATCCTAGACCGTCGTATGCGCCACCTCCGCAACCGCACCATCACCGAGGTATTGATTCAATGGAAAGGTCTACCTCCAGAGGATGCTACATGGGAGACGCTCCACCAGATTCAACAACAATTTTTGCAATTCCAGCTTTGAGGACAAAGCTTTTTCAAAGGAGGGTGGCATGTTAGGACCCTCCTAACGTAACTCTTAATCATATTATATATTATATTGTATTATAAAGGGACACATCCCTTCACCATTCACACCTTTTAGATAAGATGTAAATAGGACAAGGAGGATGCTCCAAAGATCATCCAAGAACATTAATTTATTATATTGTGGGTTTCTGCCTTTCAATACAAACTGCGATTCTATTCAAACAGCGATTCTTTTCTGCATTCAATTCAGATTTCAAGTTGCAGGTTCATAACAAACTATAACTCTCTTTTTCTGAAATGAACTTTAATCATGAGAAAGGTGATTATACTAAACCTTTCCATCCTAAAACCTTATATATTCATTATCTAGGGGTGTCATATGATGTTATGGTTCAAACCTCAAGTAGGGATATGGAAACCCGAGTCACATGGTCTTGGGGATTGACTAGGGTTAATGAACAGTTTGTTTGTAAACTTTAATTTTAGGGAATTAATGGAATAAGAGGTGCCATATGATGTTATGGTGCAAAAATCGAGTAGGGATATGGAAACCCGAGTCACGTGGTCTTAGGGATTGACTAGGGTTAATGAATAGTTTGTTTGCAAACTTTAATTTTAGGGACCTAATGGAATAAGAGTAACCTTAGTTCCTAGTTCTAAAAGGAATTGATGATGAATATTGATAAAAAGAAAAAGGTCTTTGAGATTAGATTTTATATTTGATAAAGCTAGAATAAGCTTGAATAAGAATAGCATATGTATCCATTAGTGTGAAAACTTGGAAATATTGTCTTGTCAAAATAAACCTACATACTTCAAACCTTTATCAAGCATATGACAAAAGGTTGAAGATTATCACCCAAAATCGTTGAGATGTGGGTAAGCATGCAATGAGGCTCGATAATAATCATAGTCTAACAGAACAGGTTGGTTCATGTGATCTAGTCAAAAATAGTAACGATGGGTGGTATGGAACGTCACCTCTAGGTCATTTCCCGAGTACACTGATAAGTCCCTGTACCATTTGGCTAATAAAGAGCTAGTATGATAAAGAAACTAGTTCTACCATAATGTTTGATATGGGACTAACGTTTGTGATTCATAATGGACAATCGAATGAAGACCAAGGTGAAGGTATTGATATAGCTCTAGCTGATCTTAGGAAAGAGGGTAATCAGCTAGACACTAGGCATATATACGCTAACCCTTTTGCATAATAAATTTTGAACAAGTCGATCGATTAAGTCGAGGTTCAATATGCTAAGGGATGGGGAGAGTATGCACCCACCCCCTAGGTGTTATGGGCCCTAGAGTATAACCCTAGCCATGGATTGAACCTCATGCCTAAACAAGAGGAAGTCAAATGAGATAAGTCAATTCTATAAAATGGTACAACTTACAATATTTGGCCAATATCATCCACTTAGGATATTATCTGTAGCAATCGTAATTCTCAAAAGTGGTATGATATGCTTTGTACTTAAAAAAAGAAAAAAAAAACTTGATTTGAGTGAACATTGAAACCATAACCTTAAACCTTAACTGTATAGTGAATGATGTTGTGAAAGGAAAAAAGTTCTTGTGCAACATGAACTAGAATAAATGGTACAACCAGGTGACTAGACATGGGTTGTTATAGAAAAACTTGTCATATTGAGGCAAATAAACACCTAACTAAAAATAAACTTCATATTCTATTGGGAAGAGAGCAGTTTAAAATATTAATTAAATTTTAATCCTTCACAAAGCATGCACGATGTAATCACTCAATATAATATCAGAAGAAGGCAACGCTCCCTGAAATTGCACATATAAATTATGTTAATTTTTTGGATATGAAAATGTTTCACAATATAAGCAAGATTGGGTGAATTGGAAACTGTGCATATTCTATCGAGAGAAAAGGGCTTAAAGAAAGGATTCAAGGATTTGATTGCACTGCAGCTAAGTTTTTAGTCCACTCATTGGCACTGACTTGTTGGTGATTCTGTTTTCCTAGAGAAGAGAAAAGAGAAATACATTTGATTAATTTCTAAAAACAACCTTGTTTCGTTGTGGAAAAGGAAGCTAAAATCTCTCATACATGATATTTTAAAACATAGCCTATGCTCTAGGAAAAACAAAATCTAAGAAGTTATACTATCACGTGGATTTAACGAAGATATTCCCATGACTCAACTATTTATTCTAATACTCAATATATAAATATATATATGTAATAACGACTTCAATCTAGTTATTTAAAATAGAGAATTATGTAGATTAAAAATAAGGTGGTAGTCCATCAACATACAAAAGAACGAATGAATATTACCTCTAGCCAAATATTCTTTCTTTCTCCTCTAACTTTGCTCTGTAATTCTTTCTCGTTGCTCCTAGTATCTGGCTAGTTCTCCCCCAAACTTGGTAGCCAAAAGGATTTAAAAGATGTTCGAAGGAAAGGATGAGCAAGTGGTTTGTAATGCAACCTACCACCTAGCCTCTCATCTTATTTCACCAGCTTGATGGGGGTACGTGATGGTCTTCAAATATTGCCAACTTCTCCAAAATAAAAGACATGAGTTCATATTTATAAGTTAAATGTGATTTCTCCCAAATTTTAAAGATTAATTAATATTTTTCACTAATAACTTAATTAAAATATTAATAGTTAATGTTAAGTAGTATTTTATTTATATTTCATTAGACAATAATTTAGCATTTAAAAATTAAATCATTCACATGTTTTACCAATTCTTTATTGTTATTATTTTCTAATGCTAGTATTAATTACTAACATTAGGATAGTGTTAATGATTAAATTAATTAATTAATCATTACCGAATGTTAATATTAACCATTAACATCAATATTAATATTTTAATTATTAATAATGTGATATTATTATTAACACCTTATTGACAAACATTAATCAACAAATTCCATGTTTCAACTCAATGCAAGATACAAAACAACATTGTGCACAAACAATGCTCTTTCAAAAGTATGAGGTCTTATGATAACTATAACGTTACCACCTACCTACTAAGGATAATTTTTTTCTTTATAGCAACCTCATTTCCTGACGAAGCATTTTAATCAAGCACACACATGCAATGCATCTATATGAAGAGTTTTCACCCCTTAGTGGCTATCAATGAAAATTTTATCCATTATTTCTCTTTTCTCTTAGCTCTAGTGGTTGTCCATGTCAATCCACCTGTGAGAGTATCTAGTCCTACAATCACAAAATTCATCAGCAGTACCATATTCTAAAAAAACGTATAATATGAACTCGAAAGTAAAGTGCAACTTATCAACCCATCTTGATAGAATCATGCATATGATATCAAAACATATGTACATGAATTAAAAAACAAATTTAGTCTCACCAAGAGGGTCGTTACATCGTTTCAACTCCATATAACCATTTAAAAAAATGTTAGTGTTGTTAAGTAAATGACTTTCACTTTCAAATTTCTTTACAACATCATTTGGGCGCAACTACATTCGTATTTGTAAATTAAGCCACTTCTAGCACCATCATCTAAATTGTGATGGCATCAATGTCAAAGTCCTATTTGAGTTAACACTGATAATACCAGCCTCTAGTCAATACCAAACATCACTTGGCTGAGTTTCTACCAATTCTAGTCTCCCCGTCTCAAGTGCAAAAACTACCATGAGGCTTGTTGCATAGGGAAAGTCAAATCATTTTGACTCCTCAGCAAATTTGTAACAACTTTTTTATGTTGAGCTCCATTGGTCTACTATGGTAATTTATGGCCATTAATATAATTATCTTATCAACAACTTCATTTTGTTAAAATTTAGATATTGTTGAAAATTGTATCAGTCCACCCTCTAGCTTGAACAACAACGGATCGGTAGCTCAGTTGGTAGAGCAATAAAATGTTGAATATAAAAGGTCTTAGGTTCAAGTTCTAGCTAGTCTATGATCTTAGAGTTAATTTTAAAAATCTTCTAATAAAATAAGCACTTTCACATAGATATTGTAAGTAAAGTAGAAATTAATAAAGAACAAAATATTGCAATATGAAATGTAAATGCAAAAATATATAAATCTCATAAATCACAACACAGAATTGTAGGCCTCTTCGAGGGGGAAACCTCCTTCAATATTTTCATTCAATGTGCCAAAAGATATTTTCATTCAATGCGCCAAAAGATACATTCATTCTTGTCCTTCATATTTTTTAATACTTCATCATCCTATCCATTGCTCAAGGTTGGCTTACATGCAAAATACCACCTGAGCTAGAATATTCTACCAAACAAAATTGTTACATTCTTGATAACAGTTATGTAAAATGATGTCATTTGTCTAAGCACTTCTAGTGCCACAAACTATTACAAAATATTACATAATATCATTACAAACCATTATAATGAGGGTCCCCACATTAAGAAAGGAGTTATTACATAATAGTGTTAGGATGGAGTCCTAACATGCCCTTCCCCTTCAAAAAATTTTGTCCTCAAAGCTAAATATGAGGAAATTATTGCTGAAGTTGTTGAAGTGGCTCCCAAGTGGCATATTCAAGTTGTAATCATCACCATTGAACAAGAACATTAGATATGATACAATGATGAAGGGTGCATGATCTCTTGTTCAAAAATGTTTAGGCTCAAGAAGGATGGATCCTTTGTCGTTCAACTCTAGTAGTGTGGATTGTACATGGACCTTGTTGTCAACAACCTTCTTGAGAGAGGATACATGAAAGATTGGTAAATTTGGGAAGTGGCTAGAAGGGCTAGTTTGTAAGCTACTGACCCAACTGTTGTAACACCTAGTAAGGACCATACTACTTGATCTTAAGTTATCGGAGAAGGGAAGCACACTATCTGAGGGTGGAATCTACAACTTGAACCCTGGAGCTTCCTGGAGTTTAAGAGGGTGCTTATGGAGGATGACCATATACTGCTTCAAATGGGCTCACCTTAGTAGCAATATAATATGATGTGTTATACCACCATTCCACCAAAGGAAGCCACTTGGTCCACTGTGTAGGATGTTCTAAGGTGAAGCAACAAAAGTATATTTGCAAGCACATATTGAAAATTTCAATTTGGCCATTAGTTTGAGGATGATAAGTTGAACTTATTTTGAGTTGAGTTCGCTACGACTTGAACAGTTCCTAAAAAACATTACTCTTAAAAGTAGGGTCCCTATCGAATGTAATTAATTTAGGAATTCCATAGAGATGAAAGATGAATTCTAAGAATACTTGGGAAATAATGGAGGCGGTGTAGGTGTGGGACAAGTAACATAAATGATAATACTTTGTGAGACAATCCACTACCACCAAAATAACAAATTTTCCTCCTGATTTAGGTAACCCTTCAATGAAATCTATAGAGATATCTATCCAAACTTGTTCAAGAATTAAAAATGATTAAGGGTTCTAGGGGAACACACATTTTCTCCTTTCATGTTTTGGAACCGATCGCATTCTACCATAAAAGTTTGAATTTCCCTTTTCATTCCCCTCTAGAAAAAATTATGCTTGGTCTTTTCATAAGTTTTGAGAAACCATGAATGCCCAACTATTGGTGATGCATGAATTTCCTGTAGGATGAGGTCCCTAATTGGTAAATTTTGAGGAATGATGATTCAGTCACGATATCGTAAATATTGACCATCCCAAGAATAGCCAGGGCATGAGTTAGGTTCTTCTTGGACTTTGTTGACCAACGTTTACAAATAAGAGTCCTTGGTCAAATATTCCCTGAGATGATGGATCCATTGCAAAAGTGGTGTAGATATAGTATGTAGCATTTACTTCTCTTCATATATTCGGGATAAGGCATCAACCCCTATGTTATCCTTTATTTTCTTATAGGTAATTTCATAGTCATAGCCTAACAATTTAGAAACTCATCTTTGTTTTTCTAGTGTGGTCACCCTTTGTTCTAAGTAATATTTGAGACTTTTATGATCAATCTTGATGGAAAAGTATCACCCAATGAGATACATACGCCAATAATTAACAATATGTAAAATTAAAATCTCCTTTTCATATTTAGACTTGCCCAAATTTTGGCCAAAGAGTGCTCTACTAGTGAAGGCCAATGGTTTTCCTTCTTGCATCAAAACTACCCTAGTACCATTACCAGATGCATCACTTTCAATTACAAAATATTTAGAGAAATCAAGAATTTTTAACACAAGGGTGGTGGTCATAGCTTGCTTCAACTCTTCAAAAACCTTCTCTATCGGTTCTGACCACATAAAATAATTATTCCTCAACATGGCTATCAAGGGAGTTGTTATCTTCCCATAATTCTTTATAAATTTTTGATAATATCTAGTGAGTTCCAAAAATCTGCAAAGTCCCTTTAAAGTTATAGACTTAGGTTAGTCTTGAACAACATGAATATTTTTAGGGTTCACTTGAACTCCATGTTTAATTACAATGTGACCCAAATATTCAATTTCTTGTGACCCAAAAGAACATGTGGACCTCTTGGTATAAAGTTGATTCTCAGACAAAAGTTGTAGTGTTTGATCCAAATGTTAGAGATGCTCCTCCCATGAATGACTATAAATCAATATATCATCAAAGAAGACTAGAATGAATTTATGAAGGAAAGGTTGGAAAATGGAATTCATCAAACTTTGAAAAGTGGAAGGTGCATTGGTCAATCCAAATGGCATAACCAATAATTCATAGTGCCCTTCATGAGTTTGAAAGGTCGTTTAAAGAATGTCCTCATCCTTGATTCGAATATGATGATATCCTAACTATAAATATAATTTTGAAAATATTGGGCCTATGCAAATCATCTAGCAATTCATCAATTGCAGGTATAGGAAATTTATCTTTAATAGTGATTTTATTAAGGTCCTTATAATCCCCACACAAGTGCCAAGATCCATCCTTTTTCCATACCAATAACACCAAAGAAGAATAGGGACTAACACTAACATAAATAACCCCTGCAACATGAATTTCCTATATCATTTTTTCAATTTTTTTTAGCATATGGATACTTATAGGGATGAACATTTTGAGGAAGACTAGGAAAAAGTTGAATTGCATGGTCGTGAGAATGATGAGGAGGTAGTCCTTTGGGTTCCTCAAAAACTTGAGCATGTCTTTGCAATAAAATCCACAATGCTTCTGGATGGTCCTCATCCCTTTCCTCATAAGCTTCTATAGAAAAAAATCGAGCCACAACCCCATGGGAACATTATGAAGACTAAAATATTGTTTGGCATGACACCTCCAACCTTCTGGATCCTTTCCATCAAACTTTGAAAAGTCTACTTTGGGTATTTTATATCCCTAGTTATTGGTAACTTCCTGTTGTTGAATGTTGGTGCCCTCATCCTTATGGTCATGATACTCAAATCAGCATTTGTGTGGGAATTACTAGTTATACGACCTTTCAAGTCTTCAATTTTTCCATTTAATTCCTCCTTCATTTCCTTTTGTTCCCTTACTACATGGAGCAATTTTTCATGTAGATATTTGATATCCACTCTTAACTAATTTAAATTTTCATATAACTCCTCCCTAACATGTTTTCCCCAAGACTCTACATGATAGAATATTTTTTGATCTAATTCTTGTGGCTTTTTTTGTTCCCTAGTACTTATATCCATGCTCTAGGATTTTTGACTTGTAGAAAGTAGTTCTAAAATGAAATAAAGTGTTTGACGAAATATCTACACATCAAACATTGTACATTGCTTTTACATACATATGGTATGCAAATCTAATATCATTAGAAATATTAATGTAATCAAATGCATGTGATTAGAAATATTAATATAATGTAATCAAATGTATGTGATTAACAATGCTAATGTAATAAAATAATATGTATGTAATCAACCATCAATTGCAACAAGTTAACTAAGTTAATTGTGTTGTTTAGTTTGGAATGAAAAGTAGTTGGGGAAGTTTATGCTTGGTTGGTTATGGTAACTACCAAAGCCCCACTATATATAGACCCCTTCATTTTGCAAATCATCCATCAATAATCCATATCCATTGCATAGGAGAGTAGTTATTAGAATGAGATAGTGTTATACGTAAGATTATTGTAGTCACATGACTAGAATGTAATCATATTCATGATAATGCAAGGATACAATTTTATGCCAACTTTATTATATCTTTGAATGCTTGTATGTGTTATACTCTATGTTGTGTTACAATGTTATAGGGAGGAGAGCTCAAATAAAACACAGCAATCGTAGGGATGACACCACCTAACTATCTAGGGGAGCCGACACAAGCCAACCGATATTACTAACATGAGGTCATCATGATTGGAGCTGACATACAATTAGCTATCACTGTTGGAGCTAAAATGGGCTTTACCAACATGAGGTGTCACTATCCATCTTGTTGTAGTATCGATATTTAACATTTATCTTGTTGAAGTGTCAACATCTAACATTCGTCTTATTGCAATGCTGACATATAACATCAATATAATTATCATATCCATACCATCATAAGTCATGCAACATTAGTTATTGTCATCAAGACTAGAGTTGTCTTGAGCAAGCCATAACAGGTGGATCCATCATCAAGAGATTGTTTTCTGAGTGATAGTAGCACAGAAGTGTTAAACAACATTGTCATGTTCCTTGACATGTATTGCCAATTTTCCTCCCCCTAAATTGTCATTCCCTTATCTTGGGAAGTCCTCACCATTGTCTACATTTGGAATCATTACTTAGATCAAGATTAGGTTGAGAGAAGTGAAAATGATAATAAAATGAGGTGAATGACAAATTCAAGTTTGCAAGGCAGGTGATGGAGGAATCAAATACAAACTATGGAGCAACCAGTACGAAGAAGTGTGAGACTAGAAAACCAAGGAACATAAAGTAGAGATTAAGTTACACAATCAAATATGGAGAGGATATGGAACCCTTTGTCCAAGAGCAAAAAGAGAAAGGTGGAAGACATTGCTATTAAAAATAGAGAATGAGGTGCAAAATCAAATAGTTGAGAAAGATATTAGTGTAGCAGTAGAAGCTAACATAGTAAGTGAAGAGCATATGGTAACACCTGAGCCAGTAGTGAGGAGTTTGTCAATAGGTTCAGAAGATCAAAGCTTAGCACCAGAGCAACCATACGAGAATTCTTGAGGAAGACCAAGATCACATATTGTTTACTTGTGAAGGAGGTCATGAAGTAGTGATGAAAACTATTTGAATTAGAAGCACTTGAAAAATAAATTGATCCACCTATAGTTGATAGAGAGTGGAACTGAACCCCAAAGGCATCATCATAATCAAGTGATGAGGAGGTCGAGAGAGACCCAATGGCACATGTTTCCAATAGGGAAGGGAAAGAAGACCCAACATGTCGCATTGGTACTTGTGCCACAATTTGGAAAACAAATGGAGGAACGTAACCTGTTGAATGGTTGTAACTATTTCTTGCCACTTTACGAGAAATGGTGATAGACTAGTAATTAAAGAGAGAGTATACAACCATTCGTGCAATGGAACACCATGCAAGAAGAATTCATAAATAAATTTGGATCATTACAAGATGATATAGAAATCATAATAAAAATGTATGTCATGAAACAAAAACCATATAAAGATGTCAAGAATTACAATAGGATATTAAAGCAATTGGTTAACAAAATGAATAGACCACCTGTAGATGGACTAGTAAAATGCTAGTTCATATATGGACTTCTACCTAAGTACATAAATAATATGAAAGTAGTATCATCCTCCACATATGCTAAAGCTCTAGAAAAATCAAAGAATTTTGAGAGCGAAGCAAAATAAATGAGAACCAAAACTGTGGGACATTCAAGGAATGACAATTCCAATAGCAATGTGGAAGATAAGATGTAAAGTTCCATCTACTTATTTAGAAAAGAATTTGACAAAAATATAAAAGAAGTCATAGGAGAAGTATGAAAGGAATGAAAAGACATTTGGCATTCATATTGCAAATTAGGTCACACGAATATCAATTGTCCTAAAAAAATATATTGTAATATATGCAATATGGTAGGTCATCCAGTCTCTGATTGTCCATTCAATTTGAAGGGAGTAAGACACCAAAGCATGATTATGTAATAGGAGGAACAAGTAAATAGCTAAAGAAATGGACAAGACACAACTAGTGGCAGATATAGGAACAACTGTCGAGATGGAAGGCAAAAAGGAAAAAATTGACTGCAATATGATTTATATGGAAGACTTATAATACAATATTGAAACTTCCAGGAGTGGGGACACTTTGCAAAAAGCTACCCCGAGCCATATACTGGAAGAAATACAAATGGGAATAATGTTACTCATATGTGTCGATGGTGTGGACCGGGTAACCACAAGGAAGTAAATTGCTTGAATAAAGTAAGTGGCACATAGAATGTCAATTTAATTGACATTGACAAAGTAAGTGATAATCTAGAAAAAGAAAAATAAGTACTAGTAATGATAATAGCTCACACTAGAAAAATGGAGCAGTATCCAAATCCTGCTAAGGAGAAGGAGCGATGGTAAGAAGCCCACAAAATTGTAAAATAAGAGTTGGATAAGGAGAAGCAAGAAAGGCTACTCCAAGAGAAAGCCCTAAAGAATTTGGAGATAATAACAAGTAAGCAAGAATCAATGGAATATTTGGTGACGTAAGTATTGAGCATGACCATGGAAGTTAAAGTGTTGAATTTACTAAGTGCAGTACCCAAATTATACACCACAATTGGTAAGATGATAAAAAGGAAAAGATAAGAAGTTAAGGAAGTAGCCAATGTCAAAAAAGAGCAGTTCATTGATCCCATGATACTAATTATCAAATTTGAAAAGAATCCAACCTTGGTTCACATGGATATATTGAACCACAAGCTAACTCAAGTTATTGTAGATGGAGAATCAAGTGTGAACGTGATGTCGGATAAGATGTGAAAAACATCGAACAACCCACATTGAGATCTCCAAATTTTAGATTGTAAGGAGTAGATAAATATGAGATAGAGATGAGAGGTATACTGATGAATAAAAAACTATGGATAGTGAAGCAAGATTTTACCTTGGATTTCATAGTGATTGATATGTAAAAATCTACACATGATGCATTGCTTGGACGTGGATAGATCATAATGGTGAAAGTAAATCATAATTGGGAGAAGGAACATTTCACTTTTAAGAGAGGTCAACACAAGTATATTATCAATCTGAAGAATCAATCTATTAACCAAGACCTCACAACCTCGTATGAATTAGGTAGTTCATAATTAGACAATGAAATAAGATATGAACTTGATGGAGTATTGTAGTTGGAAGAGTGCACAAAAAATAAGAATGATGATGACAAGCATCTACTTCATTGGAAAATGGAATACTATGAGGTGTTCACACCTCAGTGCTTATACATCCACACAAAATATGAAATCCAACCTAAAGAGAAGGAACCGAAAGGAGGTTCGAGAAGCAAAAAGAAATCAACAATAGAGAAAGACCAAGAAAAATAAAAGTGGATATTTCCAAATAATTTTACAAGATATACCATGGATGATGTGGTAATTTAAGACAAACGAGCTCATCCCATTGATGTTCTAAAAGTAACTAAAGAAACTAAATCTATCAGATACGAAGGACCAAAGATGGTGCAGATTAACCTTAGTGAAGAAGACGAAGAGAAGATGATAAAGTGTTGAGACGATTGGGATCTTGTTCTCAAAGCAACAACATTCAAGATCTTTATGGAGTATAAAGACTTGTTTGCATGGACCTATAATAATTTGAAGGAAATACAATTGAAACTATGTGTACATAAGATTTATTTGATTGAAGGCGCACAACCATCGATGGTGAATGCCAAGATAGAAAATATGTTGGATGCAGGTATTATCTTCAAGGTTATGACTAGTGAATGGGTGTCACCTATAGTGATTACCTTAAAAAGAGAATCAAACAAGATCCAAATTTGTGTAGATTTTTGAAGTCTCAATATTGTAACCATAAAATATTCTTTCTCGATTCCATTCATAGACTCCATAGTGGAGGAAGTATTTGGGCATGAGATCTATTTATATTTTGATGGATTTTTAGGCTATAACAAAATCAACATATAGTAGAAAATGACATTTATGTGTATAATTGTATGCCTTTTGGATTATATAATATGTTTTCTACCTTTCAATGAATTATCTTGTAGATTTCTGATAAAATATCCATAGGAAACTTCAAATTGTTTATGGATGATTGGTCCCTATATGGCCAAGAATTATAATATTTGGAGACACTAGAGGAATGCATGAGTTTTTGTAGGAGAGCACGAATCGTGCTTAACATAAGAAAGTGTGTGTTGATGGTGTCATATGGGAAACTACTATGATATATTGTATGTCAAGAAGGCTTGAAGCTAGACTGAGATAAGATTCGAGTAATATTTCTAATAGAATAACCACACAACATGAGTTCTATAAGAAACTTCTTGGGAACGGTGGATTATTACAGGAGGTTTATCAGGAACTACATACAAACTTCTTATGCACTAGATACTGTCATGCATAAATGTTCCTTTCAAGTGTGCGGAGGAGCACCAAGAGGATTTTAAAGGATTGAAGACGCATTTGGTGAAAGCACCTATCCTGGTTTACCCAAATCAAAAGGAGTTTCATGTCCATGAAGATGCCTCAAAATTTACAATCGGTTATGCCTTAGCCTAATAAAGATATTTTAGATTGGACCAACCCATTTATTTCATAAGTCGATTGTTGTCAAGGGAAGATAAGAACTATAGTATGATGAAATGAGAAGCATTAGGGATGTTTTATGCAGTATAAAAGTTTAGACATTACCTACTAGCCAACCCATTTGCTTTTTATGTAGACCATTAGGAATTGCTATACATGATAAACAAATTGAAAATATATGGATGAGTGAATAGATAGCTCGTCACACTGTAAAAGTTTGTATTTCAAGTGGTAATAAGGCCAAGAAAGTGTAGACACCCAATTTTGACACACCCTCAAAGCAAAATACACCAAATAAGACACCCAACATCAATAGACACTCAACCAGCTCAAACCCAGAGATTTGGGGTATTTTTTTTGCCTCTATCAAAATTACCACTTAGTGTTAAAAATTCTAGTGGCATTTTTTATCATTAATGGAATTTTTGCAAAATAGTAAAATTTTAGGTCCTAGCAAGTCAACCTGACTATTGGTAAAAATCCCAATCATGTCAAAAACACCAGTGGAATTTTTTACCATGAGTGGTGATTTTGAAAAAATGGCCAGAATCTTCTCGCACAAGCGAGGAGCATGTGGATTCTTTCGTTCCACTACCTCCTTTGACCTCACATGTTCCAACAACAAACTAGACCTACGAAATTAAAAAAACCCTAAGCCTATCCCAACCAATTTTGCCTCTCAATCCCTCCTTCAAAATTTATATAAGCATCCCTTGGGACAAGGATTCAAAAAGCACTTTCTAGCTAATTGCATTCTACAAAAAAATTTCGAGCTCTTTTCATTTGCATTCTTCTCTAGTTTTCTCCATCAAGCTTTCTTTGGAGGTAAGTTGATCAAGGCAAGGAGATATTGGGGTCAAGAAGTTTCTCTTGAAAGTAAGGAGGAATCATTGCTAGGTTGTATAATCCCTATAACTTCTCTCCTCTTTATCCTCTTGTTTTCTTTTATGCATTTACTCTCCTAATTTTGGCCTTACTAACTTGTACTTTACACATTCATTTTCTTGCATTTCCATTCTTTTTCCATTTTTATGCTTCTAATATCTTCTTTTGTAGGTCATATAGTCTCTTAACCTCTATTTTTGGCTACTAATATCCTTATTGCAGGTCCATTGGAGTTCATCTTTCTTGTTGCTCTCATTCCCAACGATTAACACTTTCATTACAGGATTTTTTGTATTATTTTGTCTAACATAATTTCATATATTGTTGTCCATTTTATTTCAAGTATATTTACTTCATTTAAAGTGTACCAACCTACTTTTCCTCTCTTCCATGCTCATCAATTTTCAAACTACTCTCATTTGAAGGCATTTAATATTTAGTTCAAATTCTCTTTTAATTATACATTACATGGTTTTGTTAAATTTCATTCATATAAGCATTCATCTTCCATTCCAAGCTACTATGGTGTAGATGCAAGGCCTTCATTGCCTTTTCATCACATCACTCATAGTTTTCATCATTCTTTCTTCATCTCCTTGTCCTTCGCCTCTGTTGCTATAGATTCCTAAGTTTATGACATCATTCATAACATATTACATTAACACTTGTGTGCATTGCTTTTCATTCAATTTTCTCTAGATAAGATATTAATTGGATTGTTGCCTTCATTCCTAACACTTTTACAAACATCTTAGGCCCCATTTTCTATCTTCAAGTCATCTAGTTTTAGTTATTTGGGACTACCCACTCCCTTTGCATATGCATTCATTTTGATCACTAATTCCTAGGATTTTGAAGCTTTAATCCTAAAATTTGTGAGTCACAAACTTAGTAGACATGTCATTTAACCTTACGCTTACACTGCATCAAAAAAATTCCCAAAAACAAATTCAAAATCGATCCCAAAATCATTCCAGTTTGTTTTGGAGCAAAATCATCAATTACTATAGTAGGTGGAAATTTTGACTCTCTAGAACACATAGAGCAAAAATACCACTCATTGTCAAAAATACCATTAGCATTTTTGCCACTCACTGGTATTTTTGAGAGGGCTATGTTTCCATCCCTAGGAGGCACTCATACTAAAAAATTTCATAAACAAGGGGTCTAATAAGCTAATAAGATAAATTCAACTTCATAACACTTAGATCCCCCAAATCAAATAAACCTAATTTTTTTGGTTCTCTCTTGCAATTTGTAAAAATGACAGTTAAAGTCAAAAACATCAGTGGCAATTTTGATTAGGCACTGGTTGAGGTAATTTTTCCACTTGGGACTTCCTTAAGTCCTATTTTTTAGCATTTTTCTATATTCTAATCTCTGTTTACATTTGTTGTTTGCTTAAAATCATACCTCTTTTGGTAAATCAAAGAACCTTAATTTATATCAATTCAACTTCTAAATCACATTAGTCTTGGGCTAGAAATAAGAAACCTTAGATCAGATCTAAACTTTTTTATTTCCAAGCACTTAGGCAAGAAATCATAAAAGCATATAGTTGCATCCTAGGCTAAATTATCTTCTTGCATCATCCCTTATTTGCCTTGAAAAGAAAAGTATCTCTCTTAGCTTAGACCATCTTCCAAATGAAAAAGCATTTTAGGTTAGTTCTTATTTTCTTGCATTTGTGTATGTCAATATTAGCAAGAAATTATAAGTGATCTTCATCTTATATTTTAAGGCTTGATAAAGAGTCAGGTTAGAAATCCAAAAATATTAGGTGTTTGTTGAATAAACTCATTAAACAACATCAAGCATAACATCAACATTGACACCTTGAGAAATTACATTGAGTAAATCCTACTTGCATTGAAGATTTCCACGTATTCAAGGTATCATTTGGAAAGAGACCCTCAAGTGGGGAAGCAGGGATATACCAATAAATTTCCCCCCCATTATGAGGTTTTAAATCTACATCTTGGTGAACCTGACATGAACACTCCTTTTACCTTAAATAAGATAAAAGTTTATCAAACTTAAGCAAGATCACATAACTTTGTTTGCATAGCTTACATCACATTAAACAAAGATAACAAGAACATAACCAAATTGTTAGTCCTATTGGGGGAAGGATAACGACCCCTTGAGTAAACCGATGTACACATTTTTGAAAGAGTAATTTCTCTTAGCTAGTATATTATAGTGGGTTAGTGGGAGTCATAAGGAGGGTTGCTTTCCAAGGTGACAAGGATTTTAAACTTCTTATCTTATTTCCTATAAGTACTTTAGAAGTAAAACTCTTAATAAAATTACTCCTCTCTTCTCAAAACCTATAAAATATGGCTCTACATCCTTACAACACCTGAAGTAAGGGTTTAAAATCCTCATATTACGAGTTCTACACACAAAATCATAATGATCAAGTGGAAAATCCGTGGTCACGCCATGCATAAGAGGAACATGCCATTGAAAATATTACTTTCAATTCTAGATATCATATCAAATATTACATCGAAAGAAAAAAATATATTTTTCAAGATGTTTAAAGAACAAAGTGAGAAAGAATCACCTACAACTTATGACAACATTGAACATTCCAATGGTTAATCCACTATTCAACAAATCAATGAAAATAAAAACTTTGTTATTCTTAATGTGGTTATGGCACATCCCACCAATTATACAACTCCACAAACCATATCTATAGGGATACCCATGCAACTTCATAACAGGTGCTGAAAATGTTGTCTGAAAGCCCCTACGGAGAGTGAAACCATCCTTTCACTATCTCATACAACCGCGAAACTATTGTCAGAAGGTGTCCATAGATGCCAACTGTCCGAAGTCTCTCAAGAAGTAAATGTCGAGGCACTATTTCAAAAGATTTCCTAAAGTCAACAAAGCAGAGCAATAGACTCTCGAGAACCTAGAACATGCCTCCTCAATAATAGCTCTAAGTACTAGGATATGATTGATGGTCTAGTGGTTTGACCGAAAACCAGCTTGGCCCATGGCCCTGTGACCCTCCTCCTCCAACCTATGTGATAGAAGCACATCTAATGTTGTGGCATAGAGCTTGGCAAAGACATGCCCAATCATGATGGTCCTGTAATTGTTGGGTTTGTGAGGATCTCTTGCCTTGTGGATGGGGTGGATGATATGCTGAGTCCAAGAGTCAGGGAATCCCAAGCAGAAAAAAAGGTTGAAGAGAACTAAGGGTACAGCAGATTTTGGCATCTCATGTAAGAGATGTTTTTTAACTTATTTTGTTATAGAGATGTTAATTGGGTAGGCTTTGCAGATGGCTAGAAATCCAAGACAGATGTTAATTGGGTAGGCTATGCAGATGACCATAAATCCAAGACAGGGTATGTGTTTAGCATAAGATTAGGTGTTGTACCTTGGGCAAATAAGAAGCACCATACAATGGCTTTTTCTCCATGGTAGCAAAGTACAAGGCTCTCATTTTGATATGATGCCAAGTTGTTTGCCCAAGGAGATTGCTTCTGGATTTATATGTAACTCAATTTGAGGCAATAATACATCATTATGACAATCACATTGCCATTAAAATGAATACGTATGTCGTGTTTCATATACACACAAAACATATAGACATTCATTATCATTTTATTCTGCAGCTTCCAGAAGACAGACGTTGAATTAGAATGTTGTTCCACAAGTACAAATAGCAAATATTCTCAGCGCTCACAAAGGCTCCTCTATCGGATAAATTTAAGAAAAATTTCATGTTGTGCCCCATATGACCATTAAGGGATGATAACAGAAAATATATAATAGTCGACAAGTAGATGACAGTCAGGCAGTTGATAGCTTCTGCAGATCTAAACCTTACTTGTTCTGAGTGATGTAACTTCTCCTTTCTATATCTTTTGTCTAGTAAATTCTCATTCATCCAATAATCTTCATGGAGTTAGATTTAGAATTTTTTAACCATCCCATCTATGAAGCTAGAGGAAAATTCATCCCTTAATCCCTTGTCCCTGCAATAACTTTTTAAGCCTCAAAGCTTATTGTCTCCCAAGGAAAATGAGATAAAATCTAAGTTACTTCATGAAAATGTTTTTCATTAGTCTGATGAGGTTAACCTTACACACAACTACAAGTAGCATGATTTACAAATCAGGTGTTGATTTCAATGGAAGCACATTTCTTCAGCCAGTCAAAGTTGGTTTGTCAGATATCCTTTAATTGAATCCTCCAAGACCCACAAAAACATATAGATTGCTGATTCTTAAAAGACTAAAGTTGAGGGGAATTGTCAACCTTACTCCACTTCTTTCTTTGAACAGAGTAAACATTAGTTCATTCAAGAATTATCTCAAGGTAACAAAATATTTTTTAAATCTTCTTCATCATAAAGGCATGGGTTTAACGATTGAACAGCATCATGTGCAGGCAAGTGTATAACACTAACCTTTTACACTTTGACAAAATACATGGTACCCTGAAATTATCTTGCTCCAAACCTTTTTACACATATTTGTAGACTTGTTTATTATCATTATCGTACAAATTCCCTTGCTAACCTGTTGGCCTTTGGTTCAAACATCACTCATAGTACCTTTGAATGTTTGAGGGCCTTTATCTGTCTATGATGTAAAAAAAATTGAAGGTGAAATCCACTATTAACACAGAAAAAGATGAAAAATATTAGCGTGAAAGGGAATGATTAGATTTAGAATCCATAATGGGGAACAGCATCACTCTAACTAGAAAGGCGACTTTTCAGTTGCATATAATGTAAGATGTATGCATCCAAGGTTTTCTACTTACAATGCATGATTTAGATATCTAGCAACCCAAACATTATCAGCGATTTCAAAACTCATGTAGTAGGTGAAGACCATAGGGCATGGAGGTGTTGACAAAAGACTGACATACTACAAAATATGCTGACAAGGTGGAGGTGTTGACTAGCATGTGCTGAAAATAAAAAGGGCATTCTGTTAGAAATCGGCACATGTTAATTTGAGCATTGCACCAACTCAATAATTTGCATATTCAAGAAATATGCATAGAAGAGAAATGACTTAACCCTGAGGACAATTATGACTCTAATCAGGGATAGAAAAATTTAGAAACACTTGGTCAATCGGTTCTTCTCACAAATATTTACTAAACATACTAGACTTTCCAATGTTATTGGAAATTTTAAATTACAGGACCAACCTGTTACGGGTGCGTTAAGATTTCATTTAAGAATAATTATGCGATGCCTACAACAGAATTAACAATCCACACCTTTGCACTCACATGTTTTAAATAAATCTGTTATATTTTATGCATATCAAATAAACATTGTTCTTTGCTATAGAAGTTATCCAAGGCTGTCAGTAGCTTACTAGTCTGACTTCACAAAAGTAATATACATAACTGGGGGACAGGTAATCCATTGAGTAAAAACTGAGGCTAAAAGAGGCGTACTTAAAGATTTTATAATTGACCAAGGCAGTAATATGAACATATAATCCTTGGTGATGAAAAAGTTGAAGACTTGATTGAACAAATGTTTTAAAAAGAAAAGGGATAAGGCAAATTTCATCTGACCTATTTTTAAGTAGCCACAAGTTGAACTGTTTTTCAATTGGACAGTTGAGTGTTATTTTAATTCCAGATAAGTATCTATGTTACCTTTCTAAAGGTGACATCTTAATCGGACCCCTGTTTGCGGTGTTTTCTATATTTTGAGAAGTATGCATTTCCAGGATATTTAGGTTGTCACATTCTTTTTTGAGCCATTGTTGTCTGTTGTAAACTTAATTAAACCACAGAAAAAATTGAGACCAGAATTTGTTTCTTCTCCCATTTGTTTTTATCTATAATTGAATTGCTCAATAAATAGCGGTTTTTCCCTGGCATTAGCTAGGCTTGATTTGATTCGCATGCGTCCTCTTTTCTAATTGCACATTCTGATGCCATCAACTCTTTTTCTGGGTCACTCAAGGCCCCTTTTCTTCTTATGTGTGGAGTACTTCTCTGTATTAACATTGAGATAGCAGACTATCAAATTAATTTTAAAAATAAAAGAACTCTTTTGGTTAACCAACTACATCCTTAAGGCATGCATTTCATTAAGATTTACTCAGAACTTGCAACAACCCTCGTCCATTTTGGACATGTTAAACACTGACTCCATTAACATGGGGAGCAAGTGCATTGTTAGTAAATTATGGCCCACTGAACGGTTAGGAACATTCAAACAACTTTATTTCATTTCTTGTAAATCTAAGTCCAACGATTTTCATATAGTTTTTAATGTTCTGATTCTTCTTTGTATCTTGCTTTTGGATGATGGAGGGTGACGTCTCACACCTTATTAAATCCAATGTCTCAAGTATCGTTGCACAGACTGTAATGTTTATCGAGACTGTGCTTTGTCTAGTGCTTTGGTTCAAGAAAAACTTAAATACCTTCTTACAAGTGATAAACAACTCCCTTCTGGTCAATACTGACATCTTTCAATAAATCGATATCGCATTCAGTCATACCATATTCAACTAGTTTAGCTTCTACCAAGTTGACCTCTTGATCACCTTAGAAGTAGGATCATAAGGCTGAGCACCTTGAGTATGTATTGATCTTATAACTCAAGATAAAATTACATATGTCTGTTTCAAACTTATCTAGTCATCAGTGCAAAATGCAAAGTTGCCGTATTTATCATTTCCCCAATGCTAACAACCATAGTCCACCTACTCTTCAATTTTTTAGATCTATAGTGCAGATTTTTTACATCCCCTTGCTCATGTTTGCATTACACTCAAATTTAAATGGTTAGCACCCGAAGGGTTAGGTGGATTTGTAAGTGCAAGTATGGCTGGGTACCAAGAAGAGACCTAAGTTCAAACTTTAGTGGAAAGCCACCCCTTTGCAAAGGTAATAGTCTGCTCTGAATCCTCTGAGTGCGTGCCGAGCCAGACCAACGACGACGGTACGAACCCTGAGCACCAATGGTTCCCATCTCACGCCAATTCAACAAGAACTAGACGGATAGGTTTGTTGGGAGCAGTCCCTGTGATTTGAACCATGCACTGACCAGTTACTAAAAATACTGGCGATAACCAACTCTCCTATGTAATAAAAAAAATTAAATGGCTAGCTTCAACCATTTTCAGCGATTTTCACCTCACTGTTATTGATGAGGCAGCCGAACAGGCAGCCTTTTTTTTTTGACTACACAGGAAGGCTGGTGTTGGATTTGTCTCTCTGACCAAATTTGGAATCAAAGAAAATAAACTAAAAATGCGACTCTAATAAAACCCATTCCAAAGTGGTATATGGGTAGCGCAAAGTTGTAAGTGGGCACTTATTGCTTAGAGGTCTCACAAACTATCCTCATGGACGGACGGCCCTGTTGTTGAAGAGCCATATAGCTGACCCCTTTTTTTGGGTTTTCTAAGTTCTCCTTGTTTCCAACCATGTCTAGGTAAGTCTAAGTAACCCCTAAAGGACATCCCCTTCCCATGTATGGCTGCAAAATTGTATGTCAGATCAATTACCTTAAAGTATGTCAACATTCACAAACTATCCAAGAATGAAAGCATTCTGCTGCACATCAAGACAGAAGCTTGAGGAACCCTCTATTTGATGAAAACCCTTAATGACCCACATGCGGGCACTCTGCGACCTACTGAAAAACGAAATAACAGATCCAATCCTACCTACCCTTTATTTTGAACTTTATATAAGGACAAAATCCCCATAACTTAATCCAGCTGCTCCTTCATAGAGGGAAGGGGAATGAATACTCCTACATGCCTACGACCAAACAGACACATATACCTTTTTCCGCCATAACCCTCAGCCCTCAGTATGTCTCAACTCTTCATTGATCCCATTTAACCACCGATATCTTGATTAAAATGCATTTGGGTGTGGATATATTGATGAAAATTTCAACATTAGTAGCATTTTTAGTACCATTTTTATTTATGAAAACAAAGTCTGACAAGATCTCAAGACGAACATATGGTAGCGAGCGATATGTGCGTACCTTCAGACATTTCGTCCACACCAACAACGCCATGCCTAGAGCTTTGGCCTTAAGCACTTCCAAGCGGGGAGGGCAAGTCGGCTAGTCTTCCACTTCCCATTATGGAAAGTAACCTAACCTGACATTGTTAAATATAATATTACTAATATGGATGTTTCCCACCTTTGGATTTGTTTATTTGTGCTGTGCCCTCGGAGGACATGTTTGTGGGAACGTTGATTGCTTGGTCTTCGAATAATTTTAAAGGTCGATGAACGGAGGATCTGTGGCCACCTGTTGTTCTAGACAAGTTGTTTGTTTTTTTAAATTTATGAGCTCTTGTTTTTCTTTTTATATCTATTTTTCATAGGACTTTTATAAACCCTAATCTATTGGCCGTTAAATAAAGACAAAGTCAACAGTTAAAGAAAAAAGTACCTTAATAAAATGAAATGAAAGATTTTAATTACGTACGCGAGACCCAAATATGGTCTATGGGACCTCAAATATGGAAGTACAATTACTCTAATCATATCATATTATCTTTAATATTTTTGAGAAGGTTGTTCCTTCTATTGTTGATTTGTGTTAGTGTATCACTTCCAATTTTTCACACCCTTACCTTCAGGCTATAGGATTCGTGCCCAGAAGGGGGATGTGAAAAGGATGGGACAATACCTCGGACTGAGAGGCCCTTTGAAGGTCCCGCCTCTCGGGGGAGGTGTATAAGGGTGAATTTTTGATGGATGGTGGGTTCACCAGGAAACTTTTGAATGGCAGTTTCCACGCCTAGGTTGATAGTGTGTTTGATGTGTTCATTTTTATGCTTGATCATTCAACTCCTAGGTTTGGCCGATATGAATCTAAACTATTCTATATGCCAATGCGGATTTCAATGAATACAAAAAACAGAAATAGATGCAAATTACAAAGAATATGCTAACCAGAAGAATTCATACCTAATTTCGGATGTCTGATGGAGATTTTGAGTCTTGTAGCAGTTCAGATCGTCTCAGTTTGCACATTATCGTCTGATATTTCTTGGGATCATCTCAAATCACAGAAGGTCATCTGAAATAGGACAGAATCACCTGAAATCTGATGAATTCGTCAGACGAATCCGTCAGAAACCTGCAATCACGAAAATAGACACAAAATACCAAATATGCAAATGCAGAAGCAAGGGATAATGATAGAAATAACAACAAACTTGCCTAAATAATAGTGTCTAATAACAAATGAGGAAATGCAATAAATTTAATGATTGATTTTACCTTTATCATGCAACTATGCTAAATGAGGTGAACTCCAAGATGCATAAAACATAATAACTTAAAACAGTGCAGAAATATGTTATGGAAAATGCAGAAAAGCTTAAGAAAATGCAAACTCTAAACTCGGACTGCCCCCAATCTGGACTACAGTCAGGATCGCCTCCAATCATACGAAATCGTCCGCAATCGTCCGAGATCGTCTGCGATGATCCAAGCTAGCTTCGACTGAAAAATAGTAGAGTTCCTACAAATAAAAATGCAAAAATACCAAATGCAAGCAATAATACGAAGGAATAAAGAGCTAACTCTGCAATGAAATCCTGTCAACAAAGGGGTTGGGAGTTCAGGGAGAATCAGCAAGAATTAGGCGAGGAGGCAGGGGGATAAACTAGAAAAATCCTAGTTTATATAGGATTAGAAAGAGGTTTGGGAGGTTGGGGATCATCCCAATCTGGGAGATCTCCAACAGGGAAATCTCCAACTGTGCAGACACGCTTCTGCCCGAGTTGGAGAGAATTATGAAAATTTAGTTTTGGGACGAAATCGTCTGGACGTTCTATTCCAGATGAATTCGTCAGATCGGGGACGATTTCGTCTAATCTGCGACGATATCGTCCAACGGTCAAAACAAATCCTAAAAATGGCGCGGAAAACGGGGAAAGCGGGTAAAAGGCGGTTTAACGGGCAGTTTGGGGTTGAAATTCAAATTTTAATATTTTATCTTTTTACTAAGGTTTTAACCGTGCCAATTTTAGGGTGCTACATTTTGCCCCCTCTTTAGCGAATTTTCCGAAGAAAATGCGTTAAAGACGAGTTTTTCCCGTTTTACGAGAAAGCAAAAATATACTCAATTTTTTAGACGACGATTCTTGGTCGAATCGTACGAATGCTGACTTATGGTGCCCCCTCCGTGTTTTTACCCAAATCGAACGTTTGAGGTAAAAACGCGGAAAAGCAAAAAATTTAAAATGTTGATTTTTTAAATAAAATTAAAGAAAATAGGGTAAAACCCTAATTCATTTGTACTATTCACTTTGACTGTTCCAGAGTTCTACAAAAAAAAATGGTGGAGACAGCGCACAGAGCGACAGAGGTCCGACGCGGGCTACGGGTAAGGATCTAATCCTAGTAGATTAGGTTTAATGTAACTTTATGCAAGTTGTTTTGATTTAAATTTGATTGTTTGGGGCATCGTGGCCATTTTTAGGCCGTCGACGTCGTCGAGACAAAATCGTCCCTAGAGCGTCGATTTCGTCTGACGGCGAAATCGGTGAATTAGGGGCGATTTCATCCAACAAGGGTGATTCCCAAGTTGCGAAATCGGAGATGATGTTGTCCTCACAAAGGACGATTTTGCCCAATTTGGGACGATATCATCCAATGGTGGACGATATCATTTTAAACTTGATTTTAAGTTGTTTAATTTGCATGCTTGAGTTATTAATGATTTTGTTGTTTTATTGTTTGTTTTGCAGAAGGGATTACTAAAGAGCCGAGAATGGAAATACGATGGGCTAAGGGATGACATAGCCATGCTTGACCAGGCAGAGCATGACCGACTTGGACTGGTCGGCCTACAGCATGTGGCAGAGATGCCACAAGTACCGACTGACATAGGGCTACTGACAACCCTAGCAGAGAGGTGGTATCCGGGGTCGTCCTGCTTTCAGTTACCGATAGGGGAGATGGCTCCCACTCTAGAGGACGTATGGAGGATCATGAGGATCCCCATACAGGGATGGCTGATGATGCCTACGGCCAATCAGGGCCAGGCGATGATGAGACTCACTGGAGACCCGAGCTTCACCCTGGAGAAGGGCGAAGTGAACATCGAGTCGCTACGACAGATGCCTGGGGCATCTAGGCTGACACGAGTTTTGGCAGGGGTTGTCGGTGGCTTACTGTTGTGCCACCAGAGCGGATGCAGACTACCGTGGGTGCTCTCAGACATAGTCTACGACATGAGAGACCACGGGTACAGATTTGCATGGGGGAGCTTTGTACTCTACCGCTTGTATAGGATCCTGCATGGGGTCGTATACAAGGGAGGTCGATGTCTGGTCTTGACATCATTGCTACAGGTTTGGTGCTGGGAGCACATTGCGGTGCGGAGGCCGATAGGGCTCCCATTGACAGGTGTTGACCGAGAGAGACCCCGAGTTTTCTACTGGTGGTTGCAGAGGGGTTCACAGTGACGGATAGATCTATCGATGTCTCGGAGGTTGCTAGATGACCTCATCCCAGACCAGATCACCTAGAGGCCATGGCGAGAGCACCCGGGTGGGCAGAGGATGGGCAGGAGCTGGCTCGCATCAAGCGAGTCTATTGGCTGAGGATGGAGCGGGGAGAGGTAGAGCTCCACCGCTACGATCGAGTACTACGATAGTTCGGTCTACAGTAGGGGATCCCTTCTCTCAGGGATTACGAGTACTCCCAGACTATTCGGGATAATACTACACTGAGCGGGGCTCCAGATATGCAGTGATTCTGGAGTCAGGACACGGACGATGCCCCCATCCAGCCAATGGATGGTGACGACATCGGGGTTGTTGATGGCTATGATGCCTGGTACATAGGCATCCACCCTCCTCGGATGACGAGGGTGCAGGGTCCAGTACACGCTGCGGTGCACCAGATGGGGAGGCGACGATAGGCTGCTATTGAGGTAGCGCGGGGTCACGGGGGAGAGAGCAGTGATGGATCCCATAGGAGAGACGCTAGAGGATGGCACGGGCTCCATAGAGGCTACAGGAGACAGAGCGGAGGGAGGAGAGGCTCCCTTCATAGTAGAGGGAGAGACCACCATCGCCTGATAAGGGCAAGGGTGTTGACGCAGGGGAGAGCAGTGAGACAGCGGCTCTTCGGGCTGAGGTTGCCCGCCTCCGGGCTCAGGTGCAGACATTGCAGGATGAGGCTACATGGCTCAGAGCTCGGGGTGGAGGGGTGAGCAGGGATGATCTATCATGGTCTATTGCTCAGACCACATTCTACCAGGGGTTATACTATCACATGGTTCCAGAGAACCAGAGGGTACCACTGCCAGCCCCTATTGCAGAGCCGGTCATGATGGGATCGACGAGGACATCCTCACGATCGACGACGAGGACCCGAGATACAGCCCGGACCTCTATGGGACCACCTCCTCCACGTCAGGGTGGGGGAGGAGATGAGGCTGAGAGCTCGAGGGCTTCTCGAGGCTAGGTGTCTATGGACTATAAATTTTGTAGAGATTGTTGAGAGGATTGAGTATGCCAGGGTATAGATTGTGGCATACCAATCCAGTTTTGATATGATGTATATAATTTTTGGAAAATATATATATATATGATCTTGTTTCTGATGATATGACTTGTTCATATGTTTTTATGATGCTTTACTTTTTGAATTGTTTGCTTATTGGATTGAGGATTCATATAATTATGTCGTTTTGAAATATTATAATTTTGATGTCATGTTGTAAGATTTTAAATGAAATAATCTGATGTAAACAATTGGTGGTTGTGGTGTGATTTGATAAAAAATAAAAGGGACTTCTAACAATAATTTCAAAGGACATTGTCGCTATTATAGACCATTTCATGGAGTCGTCGCTCACTCGGTCGTCAAGCTAATCCCAGTATAGAAATATTGTTAAAAGTAAAAGAGTGCTTAAGAGACTGTCTTAAGACTTTGTGTTGTAATGATGGAGATAATGATGGTTTGATGATTTGTTTTCAGATTTTCATAAAAATAGTATGCATGAAAAGAAATATGATTTTGCTAGGCATAAATTCCTAAGTGTGATAAAATTTTGAACAATTCCTTTAGAATTTATACCATGGGTGCAATATTGAATTTTGAACATAATGTCATGAAATAGAATAGGTGTTTGTTTGTTTGTAAAGCATAATTGTGTAACATAATGATGCAAGTCACATGTTTTGATGAATTTTGTTTTAAAATAAATGGAAAAGAAAATTAGAACGATGGTTTGCGCTAGGCATAGAATTATAGGTATAGACTTATACCATCATCGCGAAATCCAAAGAAGAAAATAGATTGTTGGTTTTATTGCAAGATGCATTTTTGACCTTTGATAAACGAGAAAAATAATAATATGAAAATTTTGTTTGAAATTATTTTTGAGATTTTGTGAGAAGATGTATGTAATTGCTTTTATAGAAAACAAGAATTCTGAAATAAAAGGATAAAATTATTCCGAAAAGAGTTACAGAAATATTTTAAATTATCTCAAAGAGAAATGTAGATTTATAAGGAATCCTCATGTGCAAATGTGAATTCATTACCGATCTTGATTTATCATAATGATACAAAATCTCTCAAATACAAATGTGTGTGCGATTGTATTGTTCATTCACCAATTTTGAGCAAGATAATTTGATACAAGTAATTTGCCTTGACCAAATGAATGTTTGTTGACCATGATTTATATGCATGTAACCATACCAGACTACTATGTAAGTTAGGTTTATCAAGAGCTAGCTAATCCATAAGCTGACAGAGGTCTGTACAAAAGAAGGTCGCTAATGTGACAGACATATCGCCACGCTAGGATTTACCCAAGGCCAAGCGGGTTGGGCACAAACCACCTGTTATGGGGCTTACCTCACAGTTTTCGAATAATTGAGAATTCTAGGGATTCAAGCTCATTCACCCTTCTTTTCTTTTCAAGGGGTAGGGAAAGGAGTTTATTGTATTTTGCTTTTGCTTTTCACTTTTGCTTCTTCTTTTTTTTTGTACTTTTGTATTTTTGCTTGATATTTGAGATAATGCTGAAATATTGTTGTGATGATTCAAAATAACCTTTTTCTTTTTCTCTTTTTCTTGAACTTTTCTTTTCTTCCTATGCTAGGGATACTTGCTCGGATTAGCTGTAGAGCAAGGGATTTTTATTCTGGGTAGGGGTGAGCTTGTCCTTTTGTCAATTCTCAAAGATTCTAGACCATGTGCATGATAGGATAGCAGGGGAAACTTTTCGCTCAGGAAACCATTTCTACTATGTAGCATCATATCGAATGTGCAATGAAATCATTTTAATGTGAAGAGATATACTTGGTTCAAGTAAATAACAAGATCAGTTCTCTATGCTCAAAACTTTATTTAATTCCAATGTGGACTTTGATATAAGAGAGATGAATAATCATAACAAATAAAATCAAGAGATTTATTCATGTGAATGTGAAAGTGCGGGATTCCAAATAAATACTAATTTATCCAAAATAACTGAAAATATAACTGCAATACTTCACAAATTGAGAGGTACAAAGATAAAAGACGGTTTTGAAGATTTTGATGATTTGGATGTTTTTGGTGTTTTTATATTTTAAGTTTATGAATTGAAAGAAATACAAGATAGTGGTTTTTTTGAAATGTTTTAAACAAATATATACAATGATGAAATGACCAATTTTTACGCATAGTAACGTTTAAGATGCATAATGTTCATAGGTTCTTTAAGTTCTTTACCATCTAAGGTAGATAATTTGTATGCTCCTGATCCAAATTTAGCAGTGATGACATATGGTCCAAGCCAGTTGGGCTCAAATTTACCTTTAAGGTTTGTAGTTGCATTAGTATTTTTTTATTTTCTTTTAAGACAAGGTCACCGATCTCAAAGGATCGAGGATGAACTTTCTTAAGATATGCTCTCTTAAGCTTGTTTTGGTAGGCGCGAAGATGCTCCAAAGCATTGATGCACTTTTCATCTAGAAGTTCTAGCTGACTAAATCTGCCAGCACGATATTCATCCCCTACTTCAGTATCTTGAAGTAGTAGAGCTAAAGAAGGAACTTCTAATTCAAAGGGAAAAATGGCTTCAGCACCATAAACCAAGACAAAAGGTGAAGTTCCAGTGGGGGTTCGAACACTAGTTCGATAGGCCCACAAAGCAGGATATAACTGAATGTGCCAGTCTCGACCGGTTTTATTGACCAATTTTTTGAGAATTTTGATTAAGGTTTTATTAGATGCTTCTGCTTGACCATTACCCTGAGGATAATAGGGAGTGGACCAGCGATGTTGAATTTTATATTTTTGACATAATTTCTTGACATCTTTATTTTTGAAACAAGTTCCATTATCAGAAATGAGATTGGTAGGAATTCCAAACCTACAAATAATTTGATTAAAAACAAACTTGGAAACTTTGTTCCATTGCAAAAAAATGGCTCTTCATCCCTCTTCGAATTTTTTTTTTTTACTAGTAAGGCCACTTTGGGATGCATTTTCTAAGTTTCTTTAATAGGTTTAGCATCCTGGATGGACTACTAGATGATGCATGACTACGAAGGGTCCAAACCGGCATGTCTTCATATGTCCAAGCAAAGACATCTTCATAGTCTTTAAGAAATGAAATGTATTTATCTTGTTTTTCTTGACTTAATTCTGATCCAATATTGATTATGTGAGGGTTATGTTCGGTTCCAATGTTAATTTTTATAACGTTTTCAACTTCCATATGTAAATATCTCTCAAAATTAGGTGGGGTGGGTGAAACACCCAATTCTTGTAATTCTTCCAAGGTTAGCTTGGATAATTCATTTTGAGGAGTCGAGGCCTCAAGTTGGGCTATACTAGGTATAGAGCCATCAAAATAAAATTCATTATATAACAATTCCTCAATGGAAATATCATGAAAGATATCTCCCTCCAACTCGTCGTCGGATTCGGCAATCATTTCAGGATAGGCTATGGATAGCATATTGCAGATAGAAGAATTATTCTTTGGATACAAAGAATCTTGTTTATCTAGATAATCTTGATAACATACGAGATGGTCATCATCCTCAAATGGAAAGGGCTGACCTTTACTAGAAAATAGGCCCACACCACAGCGGGCAGGCCACGGTTCTACCTCGAAAGGTTCTTTCATACCATTTTGGAAAGGTCCCAAACCTTTCCCTTTATAGCCCAATTTAAGCATTATGGGTTTAGCTTTAATATATTCATTAGCAAAATAGCATCGAGCATATCCATCACAATGTGTCTTGATGTTTCGGGGTATTCTTCCCCAATCATATCCTTTATAAACAAAAGCACAACTTTCGACTTGGTAGATACTTCCCATAGGTTGTGGGAGGCCCAAGGTACGAGGAGAAGGTGGGAGTTTATTTAAAAGGAGGGAAGTCTGCATGGCAGTGTTGGCTTCGTCAGATATAAGAATTTTAGATAAATCGGGTAGGAGCTCATCAGTAAGAGCATAAGAGGTAGAAGGAACATTTCCTACATCGTCGGGTGTAGAAAGGATGCCAGTAGTGGATGTAGATGTCATAGGGATATTGATGGGTGAATCTAGAGGTATGGAAGATATAGGAGTAAAACGGGAAGCATTGGGTGTAGGTTTAGGCTCTTTTCGAGGTCCTAATGTGGTTTGTTCAGAAGATGGTTGAGCTAAATGTATAGGTGTAGTTGAAAGAGTAGATGATGTTATGGGTGTGTGTTTCACACGTTTGGACGGATGATAAGAATTAGGATGTGTGGATGACAGGGCGGGGCAAAATTGCACTCCAACAGGTTCTGCCAAAGCACACATATCAAAGGGTCTAGGATCACCATGAATGGTAACCAACTGGTTTTTAAATTCGAATTTAACACATTGATGTAAAGTGGAGGGAACCGCTCGCATCGCATTGATCCAAGGGTGACCCAAAAGTATATTGTACGATGCAGGGCAATGTACAATAAACACGATCGTATCTAGGGTTCTAGGACCAACTTGCAAGGGTATAGTAATGACTCCACACGTTTCTTGTGTCTCGTCATTGAAGGCTTTGATAATCATATCCGTTCTTTTCATCTCGTCACTCCTAAACCCAAATCGTTGGTAGAAGTCAAAAGTGCATATGTTTAAAGATGAACCATTATCAATCAAGACTCGTTTAACAACTACATCTCCAATTAGGGCAGTAATATATAAGGGATTATCCTTATGTAAACTATGTTGTGGGATATCTCTATCTCGAAAGTCAATACAATCGACTTCTCGAGTGATGATAGTATTGGACATGGCTTCAGGTTGAATATTTTGAGGTACCATCATTTGGCTTAATGTAAGCATTAATTCATCCCTATGGGTAGGAGAAGATCTTAACAAGTCCAAAAGGGAAATTCTAGCTGTAGTATTGGATAATTGTTCATTAATATTGTAAGGAGGCTTAGGTTGAACATTAGACATATGATTCCCTTTATTGGGATTTTTCAAAACAAATGGAGCTGATCCATCATTCTGAGTTTGATCCTGTTGAGAATTTTGAGCCTGTTGTCTGGTAACGACTCCGATGGTACCTACAATGTTATGTTGAGGATGATGAATTGGTCTCGGTCTAGCGTTTATGGCTTGTTCATTAGAAAGGAACTGATGAGAAGAGGGTCGAGTAGTAACTCTTCTAGGAAATGGTTCTTTCGGAACCATAGAATCTATGATAGGTTGAATAGGATCTGATTCATTTTTAGAACTATTCGATTGATTTGAGGTGATGTCTATTTCACTTTCAGTATCCGATTCTACATCACTAAGATCCGGTGTTTGAGTATTATATAGGGGTCTGGACGTAACCATGGATAAAGTTGTGTCAAATATTTGAGGATCCTGAATAGGTAATTGTCCGCTAATAGTCCCTACATATCGGGTAGGAGGGGGAACATTATGATGTTCGATTTGATTAGCCACCTCTTTACCATGCTTTGGTAAAGGATGTTGAAATATGTCCAATGATTGATTGGCATTCTGATTCTGACTTTGAGGGGTGTTCTTTTGAGCGTTATTAGAAGCATTTTGTTTAGGTTGGAAGGCTTGCACCTCCATCTCATTATTATCAATCAGATCTTGTATTTTATGTTTTAATATTTTACAAGAGTTTGTAGCGTGTCCAGGTCCTCTATGAAAATCACAATGTAAATCAGCTCTATATCCGGGTATAGTTGGATCAGGTTCCCGGATAGCTGGTAATTGGATCAAGCCTCGTGCTAGTAATTGGGGGAGAATGGTTGATAAAGGTTGATTTAACCTAGTAAATTCTTGGGGTGGTTTATCAGGAGGTTTCAATATAAACTTCTCCGTTGTTTTCGTAGTATTAACATTAGCAATGTTTCTACTATCAGTGACTCCGTCACCCACAACTTGTTTATTTTTATACTGATTTTTGGATGTTTTCTCATCATCTTTCTTTTTGAGCTGACCTCTTCTAATGAGAGCATCTTCCACCCTTCGAGCTAAGTCTATAGCTTGATCGAAGGTGGTCAAGGTAGCGATTGATAATTCATAGGATAGTTGTTCTTGTAAATTATTGATAAAAATATCCAACATCTCCCGATAAGGTAACACAAAGTGTAGTTTTCCTATCAACTGTCTCCATCGAGCTAAGAAGTCAGCAAAACACTCATCTTTGTCTTGTTTTAGGTTGTACAAATCTTTAATGGTTACATGCCTTTCGATATAGGCACTAAATTGATGCACAAAAGACTCAGCGGTCTCTTCAAAATTTCTCAAAGAATGAGTGGGTAGTTGATAATACCACTCCAATGCCATCCCCCCTAAGCTTTTCGGGAACATTTTTAGTAATAGCAAATCATCATGTGATATGTCATGACATGCTATCCTAAACATACGAAGATGCTCTATGGGATCTTCGGTTCCTTTATATATAGGTAGGACAGGCATAGGAAAGTGTTTGGGATATGGTTGTGCTACAACTATAGGATCTAGAGGTTGACTACACATCTCTCGGTAATTGTACGAGGGACGGTAGGGATCTATTTGGTCCATACGGGAGGTTAACTGTTTCACCATGGCTTCCAGATTGCCAGCTTGCCCACCATATTGGTTCGGTGGTACATGAGCATGGGATTTGTGAGCGTAAGAAGGCGGAACATAAGGATTCGATGCTATGTTACTATTATGCAAATGATTGGTAGGAAGAGTATTATGAAGAAGATTTGTGGTAGCATTATGTTGTATCCCAGATTGTTGGAAATTAACATTTGGTTTTGTTTTAGGCTTTTGTTGATTTGAGGTATATTGATCAATAGCTTGGCGAAATAGAGCAGTGAATGAAGGTTTCTTTTGTGTAGGAATAACCCTTGGTTTGGTAACAAGCACTCTAGGTGGTTGGGTAACCTGTTGTTGTTGCATGTTCTGGATTATAGCAGCCATGTCCAAATTGGACGGTCCGACTTGATCACTCTCTTGATCAACAAAGGACAAAGGATTAGTGCGTGTGTGATATATATCTTCTAGGGTTGCTTGAGTATCACTAATTTGATCTTTATCCATATGGACTGCTCTATTAAGAGTGCCAATATTATTATTGAGAAATTTCCAAAAATGGTCCATGTTCTCAAAAGTAACAGCTCCGTCTGGAGTTATTTTAGGAGATGAGGATCCTTCCTCTCTATCATTTTCTTTTTGTTCATTTGCATCCACAAATTCTTCTTCTTGTTGGTTTAAGGTTACTTCTTCTTGAATTGGTTCTTCAAGAAGGGCATCTGGTTTATTGGTTTTTCCTAACCAATCTTCTTCTACTTCAATTTGTTTTCCATTCCTGAGTCTAGTCATTGTGTCTAAATTTAGGTTTTAGCAAATATATATTAATATATTTGCAACAGATCTTGGGAGGTATATATTTTAATTATATACCTACTATAATACTTAAAAGAAAATGTTTTGATTTTTTTTTTTTTTTTTTTTTTTTTTTTTTTTTTATAAAGACAATAAACAACACACTAAATACAAGAAACAACAATAATAAAATAATAACTTAGTTTTCTATAAATAGTTTATAGATGTCATTGATAGGATCAAGTTCATCAGGAGTCATAAAGTGCTCCTCTTCAAATTGGAAATTGTTTTTCAAGAACTCAACAAAGTGTGCTATGGTGATATTATCTGTTTTAGATTCTGTTTTGTAAAAATAAATCTCATGGCAATATTCTCGATATAACACAGCTCTGGGAACTCTATTCCATATTTTTCTATCTGTAAGAACGACCTCTTGGTCCTCTACACGAGACAAAAATTTATGTACTACAGCTGCATTCTCGAGGTATTCCTCAAAGGTATACAACTCAGAAGACACAAGGGCTCTTTTATCTGCTAACCACCTATGGCAAGCTCTCTGAAGTTCATGGTACAAAATCACTTGATCGGGATCCAGGATTCTATCTAGGACAAACCTCTTGATTTGCCTAAGTTCAGTTGCTCTAGATGAAATGAGATCTAATCTCCTATTAAGTTCGTCCCACAAAGGTTGAACCCTATTTGTTTGAGGTACTCTAAGCACAGAAGTAATCTCTATAGTTGCTAATTGGTTTTCAACATTAATGGTGACAACTCGTCTTTTATTATAATCTACCATCTAAATATGACATGCAATCTTTGATTCTAAATGCATTTATGTTTTGTTTTTTGGATTGAATTGTTTTCAAAAGGTTTTTAGTTTTCACGTCGGGTTCACCAAAATGTATCGCTCCAAATTTTTTGCACCCTTACCTTCAGGCTATAGGATCCGTGCCCGAAAGGGGGATGTGAAAAGGATGGGACAATACCTCGGACTGAGAGGCCCTTTGAAGGTCCCGCCTCTCGGGGGAGGTGTATAAGGGTGAATTTTCGATGGATGGTGGGTTCACCAGGAAACTTTTGAATGGCAGTTTCCACGCCTAGGTTGATAGTGTGTTTGATGTGTTCATTTTTATGCTTGATCATTCAACTCCTAGGTTTGGCCGATATGAATCTAAACTATTCTATATGCCAATGCAGATTTCAATGAATACAAAAAATAGAAATAGATGCAAATTACAGAGAATATGCTAACCAGAAGAATTCATACCTGATTTCGGATGTCTGATGGAGATTCTGAGTCTTGTAGCAGTTCCAATCGTCTCAGTTTGCACATTATCATCTCGATATTTCTCGGGATCATCTCAAATCACAGAAGGTCGTCTGAAATAAGACAAAATCGCATCGAAATCCGACGAATTCGTCAAAAACCTACAATCACGAAACATACACAAAATACCAAATATGCAAATGCAGAAGCAAGGGATAATGATAGAAATAACAACAAACTTGCCTAAATAATAGTGTCTAATAACAAATGAGGAAATGCAATAAATTTAATGATTGATTTTACCTTTATCATGCAACTATGCTAAATGAGGTGAACTCCAAGATGCATAAAACATAATAACTTAAAACAGTGCAGAGATATATTATGAAAAATGCAGAAAAGCTTAAGAAAATGCAAACTCTAAACTCGGACTGCCCCCAATCTGGACTACAGTCAGGATCGCCTCCAATCGTACGCAATCGTCCGAGATCGTCTGCGACGATCCAAGCTAGCTTCGACTGAAAAACAGTAGAGTTCCTACAAATAAAAATGCAAAAATACCAAATGCAAGCAATAATACGAAGGAATAAAGAGCTAACTCTGCAATGAAATCCTGTCAACAAAGGGGTTGGGAGTTCAGGGAGAATCAGCAAGAATTAGGCAAGGAGGCAGGGGGATAAACTAGAAAAATCCTAGTTTATATAGGATTAGAAAGAGGTTTGGGAGGTTGGGGATCATCCCAATCTGGGAGATCTCCAACAGGGAAATCTCCAACTGCACAGACACGCTTTTGCCCGAGTTGGAGAGGTTGTTGAAACAGAAGCTAATTATGAAAATTTGGTTTTGGGACGAAATCGTCTGGACGTTCTATTCCAGACGAATTCGTCAGATCGGGGACGATTTCGTCTAATCTGCGACGATATCGTCCAACGGTCAAAACAAATCCTAAAAATGGCACGAAAAATGGGGGAAAGCGGGTAAAAGGCAGTTTAACGGGCAGTTTGGGGTTGAAATTCAAATTTTAATATTTTATCTTTTTACTAAGGTTTTAACCGTGCCAATTTTAGGGTGCTACAGTTAGCAATTCACCAACTTTTTTTATTTTACTGTCTTCAAATAAATTTGTCATAAACTCGTTTCCAAGTGTTTCTTTGTATTTGTCATGGATATCTGAAAACTCGAGCATTTATAGATGAAGTGTTCCTCAGTCTCTACTGCCCTAATGCTGCATAGAGTACATATCCTTTCTTCCCATTGTTCTTTGGGCGTTGTCCATCTCCCTGTTTCACATCTAAACCTATGAAAACTACCAATCAATTTATATTTTTAACTTAAATTTATAAGTTTTCTTACCTATGAAAACTACCAATCAATTTATATTTTTAACTTAAATTTATAAGTTTTCTTTTTATCAATACTTCTGCCATAAGATTAAATATGAATCTTATTACAACACAATAATGTAAATAATATACTTACTATAAAGATTACAACACAATAATGTAAATAACATGCTTACGATAAACTACAAGCATGCACATATCTATGAGCTTTTTTAAAATTGTGTTTTTAATTATTTTAATTTAATGATTTCTTCGTGGCCCTTTTGAATTAAAAAATAATATATCGCTCTCAAAATCAAAGGCTTCACAAACATTTTAATAAAACGACATGGTTTCACGAGTGATGTTATTTTCATGAAATATACAATTTGAAAGGGTTTAAAATTTATTAAAAAATTATTATAATATTTTTTTAAATTTGATAAAAATTATTATAATATAAATAAATATATATATTTTGAACTTATATGATGGAATCGATAGCTGCTACAAATCCGGGTAGGTTGTCCGACTTTTATGACCATCACAATATTTTGCGTTGACCGCCTCAAAAACTGCCACACAATTCTTCACACAGTCCGTCCCTATAATCACCATGCCACAATCATTTTAAAAAAATTACGTCACTAAAAGCACAGGAAAGGGACAAGCGTTCAGTCCGACGAAAAAATTATTATAATATTCAGCAAAATGTATTTTAAATTATTTAATAAGAGGGTTTGTCTAGAGAGCTTCACGAAGGATTAGGGTTTTTCTTTTTAAATGTCCGATTTTTTAGGAGTGGTCATATGACAGAATTCGAGTAATATTGAGGGAGATACGACCATGTGAAGTCAACTATTCGAAACAAGGGTAATAACGATTTTTTAAGTCTCGAAAAACAAAATTGCAAATATTTGTCAGCTAGGGTTCGGATGATGGGAAAAGCAATGAAGGGTTAGGATTTGAGTGAGGCTAGACATTTTATATATAATTTTTCAACTAAGTTTTTTCCCTTTATTTATCTTAGAAATTTGCATGCCAATTATTATAAAGTTTTTATCAAATATTATATATATATATATTTTTTGGATGAAAAAGCCATTATATTAATAAAATAATGTTTAATCATACAAAAAAGGGTGGGTGGGATTAGCACACCCCGTAAACCAATACATTAACCATTGTGGTTAAGAGTATACAAGAGTGTCAGAAACAGCCCACAAACCGCCAATAACAACTCGCCAAAACAGTATTAAATATGCATTCGAAAAGAAAGAAGCCGAGAAATTATTGCCACCTGGAAGGGGAAGGAAGATGCACATGACTCATAATGCAGGGTGCATTCCCCCAATGATCCATGAGGGTACGCAAGTACTGCAGCTCCACCTGTACTTTTTTAACCTGTACTTGAATCTATAACCAGCAATCAAAGAATATATCATATTTATCAACAACAGAGAAGACATGTCCGACATCTTGCTGAGAAAAAACAGCTCTATTCCGGGACTTCCATAGATAAAACAAGGTACCAATTCTAAAAATATTCCAAACAACATCCAAGTTGAAGGAAAAAGCAATAGGGTCACCCAAAATAGCATGCACCCAAGTAAAATCCTCCTGCATAAAAGGTCTGAAAATTTCAAGAAGCCACTCCCAAGCTGACTGAGCCCGATCACAAGACCAAAAAACATGCAATAAATCTTTCGCTTGTCCACAAACCGGGCAAATGAGATTATGAACACCCAGATGCTTGAGCCTACTGCCAACAGGTAACCCTTGATGTAAGAGACTCCAAGCAAAAAAACTCTGTTTAGGTTCAATATAAGTAGCCCAAGCAATCCGAAACCTCTTATTCCATTGGGAGGGAAGAGAGACTAAATTCCATCTCAGAGTGAGCTTATCAACCATTGGAACTTGTGGGGTGAGCCATTTGTAACCAAGATGAGCTTTATATTGCAAAACAGGAAGCTCCCCAGGCCAACACCAATCTGACCACCAGGGTTTTTGAAAATGCTTATGTAGTTTGCTCCAAATAGAAAACGGAATACTATCAATAACCACCTCATAAGTGTCTCTATCACCAGGATTTAAATTGTGAATTTGACGAAAACTTTCCCAGGGTATCCAACACCTGGCATGTCGGGAGAAGAAATAAAAAATGGAAGCAATACCACGCTTATAGAACCTCTGCGCTCTGACCCACTACACCAGAGCTAAGGGAGAACCTTGCCAAGTGATAACAGGAGACCACCAAATATTCATGGAAGACAAAGAGGCACCTGCTTTGCGAAAACTCCCTTTCCAACTAAGCCAGGGTTTGAAGGCCTCCCAGGCTTTCCAAATACTCTGAATGACAAAAGAACCTTTAACTTTAATAGGGACAAGGGCAGTAAGAATGGATTGCAATCCCACCCCTTTCCAAATTTTCTTCCCCTGAAGCAAACCAGAAGAAATGCAATGCCTGACCAACACTTTCCAAGATTCATCCCCAATTAAAGATCGGGTGATCCATTTAGCACAAAGGGCAAGACCTTGTCGGTGACAATCAAACAAACCCATGCCTCCACAATCCTTGGGCAAACAACAAATTTCCCAGGCTACCCGATGAAAACCTTGCTTGACAGAGTCTTTGGCCCACAAGAAGTCTCTCAGAAGCTTATCCAGTTTTTTATAACAAGATTTGGATGGAACCCAACAAGATGAATAATAGACATGGGTAGTGGCTAAAACCTTAGAACAAATCTGAAATTTTCCTGCTAGAGAAAGTTTCTTACTAGTCCAGTAAGAAAGCTTCTTTTCCACTTTATCAATAACATACTGCCACAATTGAGCAGAGGAACCATGAAATGCAAAAGGAATTCCAAGAAATTTAAACACCTCACCTGGATGAATCCAAGTCCATTGGAATTGATGTAACCAGTGTGGCAGTTGAGATTGAGATTGCCAAAAATAGGATGTTTTTTTCCATTGTATAGAAGAACCAGAGGCTAAACAGAACACCTCTAAGCAACTAATAGCCGAGGAAAGGGATTGCTCATCTTCTTGAAGCGTTAAGAAGGAATCATCTGCAAAATGACCATTGACCAACTGACGGTCAGAATTAGGGAGAGCAATACCCTTGATTAATCCTTGATCCATCTTATGGGCCAACAAATAGCCAAAAGCCTCTGTAGCAAGAATGAAAAGAGATGGAGCAAGAGGGCACCCCTGTCTCACAGAGCGACCAAGAGAAATTGACCGAGATTTACTATTATTCAAGGTAAGAACATTTGAAGCATCTTGAAATAACATAAGAATGGTGCTCACAAATACTGGCCCAAAACCTAGAGCCTCGAAGCATGGCAGCTTATGAAGTACCACTCCATCTTATCATAGGCTTTCTCAAAGTCTATCTTAATGAATAAAGCATCTTGTTCAGAATTTCTTGCCCACTCCATACCTTCCCAAACAACAAGAACATTATCAAGAATGTATCTTCCCTTAACAAAGCCGCTTTGTTCAGTGTCTGACAATCAAAGGCAGAATAGATTTAAGCTTAAGCGCAAGGGCTTTAGCAATAATCTTGTAGCTCACATTAAGCAGGGTGATCGGCCTCCAATTGGTGATGAGCTCAGGATCTCCAGACTTAGGAATAAATTTAACATTGCCTTTGTTAATAATGGAACCCAGTGAACCACATTGCAGTGCTTCAAGATAAACTTTGTGGAGATCAGAACCAAGCATATCCCAAAATTCTTTATAGAATTCACATGGGAAGCCATCAAGCCCAGGTGCCTTATCATTGGCCATAAGTGACAAGGCAGTTTTTAGATCTTCCAGAGAAAGAGGAGTGTCACAAAATAACATTTGCTCAAGAGAAAGCTTGTTGGGGACAACAACGGTACAATCAGCAAGAGCTTGCCTTCTAGCATCATCAAGGGGTTGAGAAGCAAAAACACCTTGATAATGTGAAACAAATACTTTGACAATGTCTGAAAGATCTGTAAATCTCTGCCCATCAACTTGAATGGCTTGAAACTGAGAATGTTGAGCAGGAGGTCTGAGGCGCTGAAAAAATTCTTTGGTCACTTTGTCCCCCACTTTGAGCCAATGCATTCGAGCACGTAATTGAGCCCCCTTGGCTTCATACAAATCAACCTTTTTTAGCTCATGCCGAATGGAAGAAACTTGGGATTGAGCAACAGAGTTGAAAGGAGAGGCTTCAAGCCTGAGACAGGCTTTGGATAGCTCACTTTGCAAGGCAGACTTAGCCTGTTTTCGTCATTTTGCAACTTCAACACCCAGAGTTCGCAACACCTTAGTGGTTCGTTGAATGGCAACATTCCACCATTCAATCCTTCCAAAAATACCATCAAGTCTAGGAATCAAATTCCAAATGCGGCATATATGAGCTTTCATGCTAAAGCTATGCAAAAAAGAAACATTTAGGTAAAACTGTGAAGAATGCACTCTAGGTTGAAAGTTTAACATTGCCACCGAGAATAAAATAGGTGAATGATCGGACAGTGTAGTACCAGGCAAAGTCAACACATACGGTGAAGAAGGCAAAAGACGGGAGAACTGAAAGTTGTCACACTCAAAAATCATGGCTCTGTCCAATCTTACCAAAACCCTAGAAGAAGCAACCTAAAAATTGGACCAGGTGTACCAAAGAGCCTGCGGGAAGTCAGAAGGCGAGAAGCAAGAATTAGGGTCATAAAGGCGAAGCTTGTTTTTCATAAAAAACCAAGCTTCTCTTTCACCTAAACACCACCGCATCGGGACATGACTGACCTTATCAGAAGATTTCTCCACCATATTAAAATCTCCACAGAGCACCCAAGTGGCAAATGGCGGATTCATGGTAAGCCATCTCCACAACTCGCATCCGTCGGAAGCGACATTTGAGGCATACACATTAACCACCCCAAGCGGTTTTCCACAGATCTCGAGCAAAATCCAGACAACTTGATTGGATGGGTCAACACCCCAAGTCACAACATTCTTCTGTAATCGAGGCCCAAGGATAGTGACGGCTCCTCCTTTTCTCGGGGAATGCTTTGTGGCAAAAGAGGTACTTCGTGGCCACAAAAAATCACATGTACACTGCAGATTGAAATCAAAAATCTTAACTTCTTGTAGACATAAAATATCGAGGCTTCCATGCATTCGAGAAACATTTGACATCTCATTTCGGACCAAATATTTTCTGACCGGGTCCGTCAATCCTCGAACATTCCATGATAAAAAAATCATTGGGATTTGTCAAGATGCATGATCTCCATGACATCCTCTCGCATCACCCAAACCTCGTAAGTGAGCCAAAATAGTTGGAGGTCGCATGGAAAGCATCACTGTTTAGTTGTCGACGTTTATCATTCCGAATAGGGCTACGAGAGCGACGGACCTTCAAGGCCCGACCCTCCTCCACTGAAGAATTATCTGGAGCTGCCACCACTGAGGCCAAAGAAGGGCCCGACCAAAGAAGTTGAGACACTGGTGGAACTGGGGGTTGCATGTCAACAACCGGAGGGGCCGTATCAATAGGATTCTGAACAACTTCAGCAGAAGCTTGCATGTCTTGAGAAGGAGAAGGGGCAGGTTGTGCAGTAGAAATCGAAGCTTCTTGTTGCTTAGTACCACGAGATTTCTTGCTAGAGACAGTAGTCCATTCTTCAATGTTTCCCCGCGAGCCATTAGCAAGAGCCGTAGGAGTGGGCGAGGGATTTGCCTTATATTTCCATTCCATCAAAGGGCACTCCCAAATTTTGTGAGCTGCAGATTGACACCGATAATGGTATTGGGTAAATTGATATAGGCAACTCTTTGCCTTATGGATTGGTCCCCGATTTTAATATCAATAAACTCCCGCAAATCCTTAGTAAGGTCAACTTTGATACAAACCCTTCTAGTGGGTCGAGCGGAGAAAAATTTTTTTGGCTCAAGGCAAACAAACTTACCTAAGGGGGCAACTAAAGTCTGCAAAAAACCCCAAAGAGGAATAAGAAGACCAGGGAATTCAACCCACACCGGGACTTCTAGTGTAGCTTGATCACTGACTTGGAAATTTTGAGAGTAGGGTTGCAAAATCAACAGAGAATTACGGACAGTCCATGGACCCCTAGACAGAACCTTATGTGCTTGAGCTGGATCTGAAAAGCAAAAAAGGAAATACCCTTTTGTAAGGTTTTGTACATTCTCCACTTTGACTCCATGTGGGCCCCAAACTTACTGGACCCATGAACAAATAAGGGTATTTGTTAGGCCTTATATAAAATGAACACAATAAGATATATTACAAATGAAACAAGGTTACAATATATAGGCATAAGCCTATATGAAATGCATGACACTTGTCAAGTGAAACTGACAAGTGTCAAGGAAGGCATAGTGCACATTACATTAATTCTAACATTCCCCCTTACTGTGCACTATCCTAACTAAAGAAAAAAAAACAAGTCAACATTAGGTAACATTCCCACTTAATGTTGAATTCTCTAAAAGAATTCTACATCCTCCTTTATTGCTGATTTGGTCTAGGCTCGTGCTCTTTGCGCTTGGCTCTCCAACTATGAATAATGCTAGATTCACTATGTATACATCTCGGTTTGTTGCCTCAGGGTCAGCCACTTCCACGGGTCTATTGCCACTGGGTCAGCCGTCTAAGTGCCTCAGGGTCATCATGGGTGCCTCAGGGTCGACCACTTCGGGTCTGTTGCCTCTACAGGTCATCCTCAGAGGATGTTGCCTCTCGTAGGTCACTAACTAGATCCACCATGAATATCAAGTCCCCCCTCATGGTGAACTCAATCTAGAAGGTGTCGGTCTCTGCCAAAAATGCACCTTAATACAAAAGAAATACGAGCCATGAAATACAATAAAATTGAGCCTTAGAATCCAAGTGTGGAGGAGAAGAAAGAAGAATAGAAGAGAATATTTTGAAGTGTCTTCGTCTGTAGTCTTCAGAAGTAGATCCAAAAAAAACCTCGGATAGAGTCTAGGGTGTCTATGTCTGTAGTCCCTAGAATAAGTGTCCTTATGGTAGTCACCTCATCTTACCGAAATGCATGGGTAACCAGCCGCTACATCCGCCAAGTAGAAAGAGGAGAATACTAGATACTAGGTTCACTTACAATTACCTTGGGAGTGTCGGGTTCAACCGAGAGTGCACTCCAAGGTAGAAAAAAATTTGAGGCTAAAAAAAAAATTGAAACAACCTCAAAATTATAATATGACACCATCATTGTGTCCGTCATGGAAAAGCATTTCCAGTGACTATAAATACCCCTATACTTGTGTCTGAATGGGGCCTTCAACATGTGGAAAAATAATAGCATGTCTATCTAGGCAGTAAATAGACAACATCGCTCAGTGGCGGCATCGCTCTCAGGAGGAAAAAACAACATCAAATTCTATCATAGGGAATTACATAGAACATACGAAATTCCAATTTATCTTTCACTTTTCACTTGGAAAAGTGCATAAAAAAAATAATCGTTTGGGACTCGATCTATATACCCAAATAATGATCCAACTTACACCCATACAAAAAATGGTCCCTCCACTTTATAAAAGTGATAAAATGCCCTCACATATGGCCCATGAAAAATATGCCCCTTAAATAACTCTCTACTTCATGATTTAAAAAAAAAAATATTTAGACCTAAAAAAAAATCTCCCTTCTCTTTAATAACTTTAATTAAAGAGAAATCATGGGCAGAGTGCATGGGTCCGAGAAATCCTCCGCCTCGAGGGCCTACTAGAATGCGCGGTGAGCCTCGATGAACATGCCCTTCTTCTCGTAACACGGGGTGAGCATGCAGAGACTGTTGGCGTTCTTCCCGTTGAGCTCCATCGACTCCTTCATGTCTGCCTCCGCTGCCACCTCGACGAATGATGACACCACCACCGTCGCGTCCTCCATCTCCCGCATCCTGCTGCAGATGGAAACACGGCCATGTCTAGGAGAAATCGAAGCCCCGATTCATGCCCAGGATGAGGGTCGTAGAGACTTTGACCCTAGAAAGATCAGAGACCACATCTCAGGGGGGATGTGGTCTGCATTGTTTCTCCCAACTCCATTTACTTTCCCGTCATCTTTTTGGCCATGTTATCAATTAGTGTCATCGGGGGTTCTTCCAACGGCCTAACCCTCTCGCTGTCACTGCCATATGGCTCCTCGTCTGTGAAACAGCCATCGTCGGTCCAAAAACAGAAACAGACACCTCCAGCCCAGCAGCAATGGGAGTATGAAACGTGACATTAGCTCCACGATAGTTAGCACTATGCAACATCAATGAACCACCATGTGGAGTTTAGGCCAGCGACCACATGTATCTGACGTATGCTATCATCACCACCATCGATTTCCCATCAACCACGTAAAATGCATCAAACGATTGCCTAAAAACTGCTCCTGCGTCCAAACTTGCCATTGCTCGCGATCGTCACCCGCAGCCACTACTTTGAGCGTGTCGCAGCCATGGTTACAAAGACCATCATTGAGGTTGTCCAGATCTGCCACAAGCATGAGCCGAGCGCTACCCCAAATTTTCCTGTTAATTGACGAAGGCAGAGGTTTTGCTGTCGCCGCACTTTCCTTCTCCTCTGTCACGTTGTCGTATGGCTGGGGCCAAGCTTGCAGATCGCCCATGCAAGCCTCCGTTGATAACAATATAAGACTTCTAAAAAATATCGTCAGCCTTCCTCACTATCAAACCAATATCCCCCAAAATCGAACCCAGGTTTCGTCCACCCGTATTTTCGAGAGCCGATTGCCGTTTTTACTCAAAGAAGATATCAAACACCCACAACGAGTGGCTACCTCCATGAATTAGTACGAACACAGGCTACACAAAACTCCACTGAAGATATCAAACACCCATAGCACGTGGCTATCTCCATGAATCAGTATGAACACAGGCTTCACAGAACTCCACTGAAGACATCAAACACCCACAGCGCGTGGCTACCTCCATGAATCAGTACGAACACAGGCTACACAGAAAAATTTGACGTTCTCCAACTGAGCAACAGTTTCGTGAAAGAGGGGTGATTTTACTCCCAATGTTTGAACTTTGCCTTCCTCTCTGCAACTTTTTCACATACAACATGTGATCTCGAATGTCATAGAGAAAAGAATAATTTGTGGTGCGTTGTAGACGATGTTCACCTCCATTTGCGCAGATGAATCTTGGCCTTCCTCATAATGTCACAAATTATCTTATGGTCATTTACAGCATTTGGAAATGTTGTCAACATAGCTCTACAGGATGAATCTGAAACCAAAGATATTTGCCTCATGTGGCTGGCGAGCATACTCCCAAATTTTAATATTTTTGACCATCTAGTTTTTGATCCATCAAATGATGGAGAGCATACTCCCTCGGTAAAAAAATTAAAAAATAGGGAAAAAATGAGGGGGGAGGGAGGATTTCCATGAGGGAAATCCCCCCTCAAGGGTTTCACAGGGCAGGGAAAGCCTGCTCTGATACCAAATGTTGGGCCTTATATAAAATGAACACAATAAGATATATTACAAATGAAATAGGGTTACAATATATAGGCATAAGCCTATATGAAATGCATGACACTTGTCAAGTGAAACTGACAAGTGTCAAGGAAGGCATAGTGCACATTACATTAATTTTAATAGTATCATATGGGATACGACCCAAAAAATAACCCACCAGGGTATGATTCTCAAACCATTCACAAGCTGTATGGAATTCATGCAAAGGAATAACAGCTTCAGGGACAGGGCCTTTACCTCATGATACATTGTTAGAATGAACTTGCACGGACGCTTCCCCGGTACCATTGAGCTCTCCAGTAGACTCAAAATAAATGGAGCCGACTGCATGAGCGGCAGCCATTAAAAAGGGTGAATTAACACCACCTCAAGGCGGTGTTAATGCAACAGACAGGATTTTCCCACTAAAACCCTTATGAAAAACGCACAACCAGTCTTGCCAGGATTTTTTTTCTAGTTTCGAATCCTTACCACATTTTCAAAAAGGATTATTCCCTATAATGTAAGTCACTCTCATATTATATTTGCTATTGGACACTCAAATAAATTTTAATAGATTTTGAGTTTTAGTTTCCTTTCCATGGACCGTTTTATAGTTAAATCCTTAGAATCATTTCTAGTGGTAGAGGTTAGTGAGCCCACCTCAAAGAGATCCTCGTTGCTCCAAGATAGGGTAGTTCAATATATATATAAATATATATATTAATATATATTTTGAACTTATATGATGGAATCGATAGCTGCTACAAATCCGGGTAGGTTGTTTGACTTTTATGACCGTCACAATATTTTGCGTTGACCACCTCAAAAACTGCCACACAGTTCTTCGCATAGTCTGTCCCTATAATCACCATGCCACAATAATTTTAAAACTTTTACATCGCTAAAAGCATAGGAAAGGGACAAGTGTTCAGTTCGACGAAAAAATTATTATAATATTATGCAAAATGTATTTTAAATTATTTAATAAGAGGGTTTGTCTAGAGCTTCACGAATGATTAGAGTTTTTCTTTTTAAATGTCCTATTTTTTAGGAGTGGTCATATGACAGAATTCGAGTAATATTGAGGGAGATACGACCATGTGAAGTCAACTATTCGAAACAAGGGTAATAACGATTTTTTAAGTCTCGAAAAACAAAATTGCAAATATTTGTCAGCTAGGGTTCGGATGATGGGAAGAGCAATGAAGGGTTAGGATTTGAGTGAGGCAAGACATTTTATATAGAATTTTTCAACTAAGTTTTTTCCCTTTATTTATCTTAGAAATTTGCATGCCAATTATTATAAAGTTTTTATCAAATATTAAATTTGCTATTGGACACTCAAATTTTAATAGATTTTGAGTTTTAGTTTCCTTTCCATGGACCGTTTTATATTTAAATCCTTAGAATCATTTCTAGTGGTAGATGTTAGTGAGCCCACCTCAAAGAGATCCCCGTTGCTCCAAGATAGGGTAGTCTTTGGTAAATTTAATGGGTATTGGCCAAGGGCTTCATCCTTGAGAAAATAGATTGATGGAAGTTGGAAGTCTCCAAGAGTGATTCTATCATTTCTTCCCCAAGGCTTTTTCTTAGCCATTTTTTGTTCCAAGGAAGAAAGAGAAAAAAATCCTAAAAGAGGGTCCTTGGTTTATGGGAAGAGCAGGTTTCTTCCTGACCCAGTGGTATGAAGGTTTTTCACCTGAAAATGTAAATCTATCCCTAGTACTAGTCTAGGTTAGAATGTTTGGGTTACCCATTGAATTTTGGAAAATAAATACCTTCAAGGTAATAGGCAACACTCTAGGAGAATTCCTTGAGATTTTAGATACGACAAAAGATGGATTTTTGGCTATTTATGCTCGAATATTGGTCATAATTGATATAAGTAAAGCTTTACCATAATCAATTATTATTAAGTATGTGGATAAGATGTGGAACCAAACCATAGATTATGAAAACATATCTTTTAGATGTAGAAGATGTCATGAGATGGGGCATATTGAGAGATTATGACCTAAGAAGAGCCCAACATAATCATATGTAGAAAACCATAAGAGAAACTTACAAATGGTTATGGATGAAGATGATTTTCAACTTTAAAAAAATAGATCTAGAAAAATGAAAGAAAATAAATAGTGGAGACCAATAAGGAAGGATATTGGAAGAAATACCAACTATTTTGAGGCTTTAGCCTATGAAGAAAAAGTAGATCAAAACTTAGAGGACACAATACAATAGTTTCAACATATTAACAAGGAATCATCTATTTAGTATGATCCTGATTTAAGGAAGAACATTCTCGATGAACCTAAAGAATGTGTCTCATCAGATTTTGAAGACTCTCTTGAAGTACCATGCACCATTCAAGAGAAAAAAAACAGTAAAGAAAATACAGTTTTAGAAGTAACTACCTCTATCATTGATAATGAAATATTAGAAAATGAGCAGGACAAGTCAAAAGCTTATGTAATAGAGCTAGGAGAGGATAATTATGATGAAAAGAAAAATTGTGAAAGAATATTGAGGAATAGAATAATAAGACCTACTCCTAATATAGGCAAGGCAAAAAGAGTAAAACCCTCAAATTATCAAGCAAGATCTAGGGAAGCAAGAACAAACATAGAGAAAGGAACACGAACTACGGTGGTTGAACTTCTCTTTACCAAACAACAAAATGATATTGGTAATTCACAAGCGGGGCCAAAAGCCCCTAATGAGACATGATTGTCATCTCATGGAATATAAGGGGTGTTATTACCCCCTCAAAGCAGAGGTGCATTAGGGACCTATGTTTAAGTAATAAACCTGATATTCTTTATATCTAGGAAACTAAAATGACAAAAGAAGTTTCAAAAACTATGAAAGCAGTATGGACAAGATGTGAATGGGATGCTATAGATTTTGAAGGAGCGGTAAGGGGAATTCTAACTTGTTGGAATCCTTCTAGAACCTCCTATGTAACCATTCATAAAACTAGGCATTGGATAGCCTCTTTAGTCACTTGCTACTTTGCATATTATCATTTTATCCTTATCAATGTCTATGGACCTACAACTCAATCAGGTAGATTAGAAGTTTAAAGTGGGATTTAAGCCTTTATGATAAGTCAAGACCAAGAAACCCGATTCATAATCATAGGAGATTTTAATTCCATAACTAGGTTGGATGTAACCCAAAGTATGAGAGATTTCTTAGCTTTTATTCAAAACAATAATCTATGGGAGGTTGAGTTTGAAGAAGACAACTATACTTGGACCAACAATAGGAGAGGCTAGAACCTAATAGCAAAAAAATTAGACAGATGCATACTTTTTGATCATTGGATATATGAAGGAACTTGTGCTAAAATTAATACCTTAACAAGGATTGGTTCATATCACTGGAAAATAAGAGTTAAAATGGTGGTAAGTGAATTCAAAATATATCATATTTTAGATATGAGCAGATGTAGGAAGACCATCCTCAATTTGTTGATATGATGACTCAAACGTGGAACTCTTTAGGTAATGGTGGGTTGTATGCTCTTCCAAATCAAATTAAATCTATGACATCTAGATTAAAATAATGGAACAAGAACACTTTTAGAAACATTTTTGAGAAGAAAAAATAACTAAAAGATAAACTTTCAAATTTTCAAAAAGGTGATCATAATAATCTAAGCTCGGAGGAAAGGGAGTTGCTTAGTGAATATCATAATATTTTGAGCAAGGAAGAGAAATTTTGGAGATTAAAATCAAGACATACGTGGTTAAAAGGAGATAAAATTACAATTTTTTTCATAGGATGGCTATAGTACAAATATCAACATCTAGAATTAGTATAATTAAATCAATAGAAGGGGCTTGGATTGAATATTAAAGTGAATTAGAAAAGAGGTAAAGTCTTTTTATCAAAATATTCTAGGATCATAGGAGACTAAAGTTCTTAATGATAAACTTCTTCAAGATGTTCCTTCAATTATAACTAATGAAGACAATAGGAAATTGATGAAGCCTATTACTCTAGAAGAAGTTCATTTAGCTCTTTTCTCTTTTAATAAGGATAAATCCCTAGGTCCAAATGGGCTCTCTACAAATTTTTACCAACATAATTGGGATATAGTGAAGGATTCTTTATTGGTGGTAGTGGAACAGTCTAGGGTAAAATAATACATACCTTATAAAATAAATGCAACATATCTTACCCTAATTCCAAAAAAGAAGGATGTTAAATTGTTTGATTCTTTTAGACCCATAAGCCTATGTAATATGGCATATAATTTTATCTCCAAAGTGATTGCAAATTGATTAAGGGTATTGTTAGACAAAATCATTTTAGAAGAGTAAGGAGGATTTGTGAAAGAGAGACAAATTCTAAACGAGATCATAGTAGCTCATGAAGTTATACGTTCAATAGATTCAAAAAAAGAGAAAGCAATGATCTTAAAACTTGATATGAGCAAAGCCTATGATAGGGTTAAATGGGATTTTCTTTTTGCAGTTTTAGAAAAGTTTAGTTTCAAGATGAAATGGGTGAGATGGATTAAAGCTTGTGTCCCTACAATTTCTTATTAAGTGTTGGTCAATGGGTTAGTAACAAAATTTTTTAAATCCAAGAGAGGCCTTAGACAAGGAGATCATCTATCTCCTTATTTGTTCATTAATATTGTAGAGGGTGTGAGTAGGAACCTAAAGAAGGCTTACAAAGATGGGCTTATAAATGGACTTAAGGTTAGTAATAACATTGACAACATCACCCATCAATAGTTTGTAGATGATACAACCCTTTTTGGAAGGGTAAGGATAAATGAGGTCAGAGCTTTGAATAAATTTTTAAAGGAATATGAAAGAGCTTCAAGGCAAAAAGTTAATAGGATAAAATCCAAAATTTACTTCCTTAACACTCCAACTAATATCAAAGCAAGAATTTACAAGTTACTTCAAATGGAGGAGGTAAATTTACCAACAACTTATCTAGGGATGCCTTTATTTAAGGGGAGAATGAGGATAGAATTATGAAATCCAATTATTAGTAAAGATCAGAATAAACTTCCAGCTTAAAAAGGTAGATGGTTATCATTATTAGGAAGAGTGCAATTAATTAAGTTAGTCTTATAGGCCATTCCAACATATTATATTTTCATTGTATTCTATGCAAAAATTAGTTGAAAAAAGTTTAATCTATATTATGTGATCCTTTTTATGGTCAAGTTTACATGATAAAAGAAAGTTTCCTTTGGTGAAATGGAGCAAGATGTGTGATGATAAAAGTAGGGGAGGTCTTTGATTAATAGTTCTTACAGATGCAAACTTAGCTCTTAGTGGAAAAGTAATTTGGAGATTATACAAAGAGAGTCAAAGACAATGGGAACAAATTCTTCTAAGTATGTTGATCCCAATGACCCAAGTTTAATATTTACTGCATTCTCTCTACCAAATGGTTTTGCTCTTTGGAATGGTTTAAAAAAATTAATTGATCTTGTGATTAAAGGTTTAAGATGGGTGGTAGGAACTGGAGAAAAATTTCTCTTTGGATGGATACTTGGTGTGATAAAAAAACCATTCAATTTAGATCCAATTTTGAAACCTTGGATGAGATTGCTTCAATACAAATATGGTGATAGGGTTTCAAACATTTTATACACGTATCAGGAAGAAAGATACAAATGGAAAAGAAGACTTTTTTACAAGTATATAAGACATTAATGCTAGGAGGAAATTGAGTAGAAAGATAACAACTGTGATTATTCCGAGGGGAGCCAAGGATAAATTGATTTGGGAGTTGAATAGCTCGGGAGAATACACAACAACAAGTGGATATAATGTACGACACTAACATATTAATAATATCACTAGAATATGGAGAGATATTTGGGATAGCCCAAGCATTTCTAAAGTCAAAATGTTTGTTTGGCTAGTAGGTCATAAAAGTTTCTTCAAGTATAACCTTATGAAAATGGGTTTTCACGGCCCCTCTCAAAGTGTTCTTTGTAAAAAAGAGGAGAGTATAGACCATCTCTTGGTATATTGCTCAATAATCATGAATAAATGGAAATGGATTCTTAATATGTTTGGTAAATGCATGGTGATGAATAACAGAATTGAAGATTGGTTAAAGCAATGGTAGAGCACTTATAAAAGTGAGACTTTATAGACAATATTGATATATCAAAAGATATAATACTTTGGACTGTATGGCTAGAAAGAAATAGAAGAATATTTAAAGGAAAGGAAAGCAATTTAGAGGTAATGAAAAGGAAGATATGTTTAGCCATAAAGGAGTCTAAACCAACCCTATCAACTCACCTAGTCCCTAATCTAGAAGCAAAGAGCCTTGATAGATGGAGTCAAGTCATTAAATGAAATTATGATGTTGGGTACAAGAGAAGCAAAAAGAAGGCAAATAATATAAAATGAAAACCACCAGATGTGGAGTGGGTTAAATTGAGTTTTGATGGAGCATCTAAAGGAAATCCATGTCCAATAGGAGTAGGAATAATTAGAAATAATAGAGGAGAGATTTTGTATCATTACAATTTCAATAGCGGATTTAAGACCAATAATGAAGTTGAAGCTTAAACGACTTTAGAAGGATTTAAAATATGCAAACAAATGAAATAGAACAAAATATGGATGGAAGGTGATTCTCTCATTGTAATAAATGTAATTTTGAGGAAAGCTAAGGCTCCTTGGAACATACAAGAGATAATTGTGGAAAATCAATATCTTGCTAAAGAGTTTGAAGAAATCAAGTTTACACATACATTAAGAGAATAAAACAAATGTGCAAATAGGTTAGCCAATAGAGGGGTTTTGATTGAGGATCGTGAAGTTAAGTTCTCATGTCCATTGTTAGAGGAATTAGTAAGTTTATTTGAAGTTGACAAGAAAATGTTGATTATTTGAATCAATATAATGATTAAGTTTTACTTTAATATTTTTTATTGGTAATATATGCTTTATTTTGTAACAATAATGTGTTTTCATATAAACTATTTATTATAATTTTTGTGGTTGCACTTGTGTTTCAAGAAGGAAACTAGCAATCCAGATTTGGTAAAGTGGACTATGATAATGCAATGTTTTGAAAATATTAGTCTACTAAGATGCAAGCATAGATAGTAGAGGTGAAGTTTTGTATTATGAAGGATGTTATAGGAAAATATCAAGAAGGATGCTGAATTATGGAATATTTGTATTCATACAAAAAATTGAAAAGATCCAAAAATAAAAATCAAGAATTCAAACAATTTATGTAAAATTATTTAGGTTTCTAGCTATAGCATATCAATTGAGATGAGAAGTGTATCTATTTGTAAAATCTCATGTTCTAAAGAAGAGAGTTGTAATTTGTCAAGGGTGGGGGACCCAAATACAACCCCTTATGATCCAACAAAAAAACTATTTAATCAAGGTTTTAAGTCTCATTTTGATTTATTATTAAGACAAAAATTATAATAAACAATAAATTTAACTAACAACTAACAATCAGATGAATACGAGAATAATTATTTAAATAACTATATAATTATCATATAAATCAACAAAATTAAATATATTCTTATATTTATTATTATATAAATAAAATTATCTAAAAATTTAATAATATAAATGTTATGTAAATTTTAGTATATTATAATGTTAATCTAGTATATACTTGTTAAAATAGTTTTAAAAAAATTTACCTTAGTTCCCAAGAAAGGCGACATAAAATATTTTGATAATTTTTGTCCAATAAGCCTTTGTAATATAATTTATAAGATCATTATAAAAATTATAGGAAATAGGTTGAGGAGTAGTATAGGGTGTCTTATCTCAGAGGAACAAGGTGGCTTTGTTCATGGTAAACAATTTTTTGAAGGTATAATTATTGCATAAAAGGTCATACATTCTCTCCATGTCATGAAAAAATCAGGTATGTTTTTGAAACTAGATATGAACAAAGCATATGATAGGGTTTCTTGGAATTTTCTACATGTTATTCTCAAAAAAATTAACTTTGATTATAGTTGGTGTAAGTGGATTAAATGTTGTTATAGCACTGCAAAATTTTCTTTTTGATCAATGGTTCTCCTGCTAGTTACTTCAAGTCATCTTGTGGACTTCGTCAAGGTGATCCACTTTCTCCTTATCTATTCATTATTCTAACAAAAGCATTAGGGATAGCCTTTTCAAAGGCAAAAATGGAAGGAAAATCAAGTGTATTCAAGTTGCAAAAAATGGTCCATGTGAATCTCATATCCAATTTGTTGATGATACTTTTATTTTGGGTCATCCGTCAATAAATAAGGCCATGGAGTTTAAATCAATATTATCATGCTATGAGAAGGCTTCTAGACAGTTGGTAAATACTACAAAATCTAAGATTTTCTCCTTAATACTACCCTAGATTTACAATAAATTATTGTGAATATTTTAGGGTTTAAAATTAAAAATTTTCCATCAACCTACTTGGGTATTCCTTTGTTTGATAAAAAAAATAAAAAAGGAGCTTTGGATCTCTTTTTTGGATAGAATGAAAGCTTGCTTGGTAAGTTGGAAAGGTAAGTTCTTAACCATGGTAAGAAGGCTACAACTCATAAAGACTATATTTTAATCCATTCCTATTTATATGATATCACTTTCAAGACTGCTAACAAGTATAGCATCAAAAGTTAATAAAATTTAAAGAGACTTCCTATGGAAAGGTTGTGAAGAAAAAATTAGGTTTCCTCTTTGTAAGTGGGATAGTGTTTGCAAAGGAAAAATATTGGAGGAGCAAGCTTATGAAATTGCAGACTTTGAATTTGGCATTAGGAGCAAAGCTTGGGTGGAGATTATTCAGAGATCAAGCAAATAATTGGGAAAAAATATATAGGTTCTCTTGATGCAATAAAATTATTTAGGAAAATAACTCTACCTAAAGGATCGTCAACATGGAACTTCATATCAGAGAGTTTGCAATTGATAAATAAATATATTAGATGGTTAGTAAATAAGAGGAGTTATGCAAATTTTTGGTTTGATGATTGGTTGAAGCCTTATCCTCTTATCTCTGACTCAAAATAGCAACCATTGGCTCAAGCATGCCTAGCATGTAAAGGTCCAAAGGTCAAAGACTATATTATTAGAAGCAAAAACTCTATATCATGGATTTCTTTGAGTAACCTGGTTGAAGGAGAGGAACTCAAAAAAATGGCAGATGAACTTCAAAAGACTCTTCAAGAGATTTATTTGTTGATTTTTACAAGATATAATGAGTTGATTTGGAATTTATCAAAGAATGATGGATACTCGATCAAGTTGGGATATGAGGATTTAGAATAATCAAAATTTTCTTCTCCCAAATATTTTCCTTGAAAGAACGATTGGTCATTAGAGGCTCTCCCTAAGGCCTCAAAATTTCTTTGGTTAGAAATTCAAAGTAAGATTCTTATAGGAGAGAGTCTACAAAGAAGAGGATATTATGGATCCTTCAGATGTGTCTTGCATGAGAAGGATTTAGAAACATCATACCATTTACTTCTTTATTGTTCGTTTGCTCACACTATTTGGGGTAATTTAAAAAAAATAAAATTATATTGGGTAGCTCCATCAACATTGAAAGAGTTGATAAAATATTGGATTAATTTTTTTAAAGCTAAAGCATTATGTATTCTTTGAGGGGTTTTACCTATCATTATTTATCAATTTATGGCTTGAAAGGAATAAATTTTTTTTTTAAAATAAATCTCAAAATCATGCTCAAGTTTGGAACCATATTATTGCCTCTCTTGCATAATGTCTAAAAATATGGTGCTCGTCATGGGAAGTATCAATTATAGAAAAAGAGGTTCTACTAACTTGGATACAATATTTAAACATACATGGAAGAGTCATCTGCAACAATGGAATTAAAACAAAGGATTTACTTCGATCTATGGTAAAATGAAAATGTCGAGAAATTAGGTTTATCAAAATTAGTTTTGATGATGCTTTTAAAGGAAATCCAAGAAAAGCAGGTGGAGGTGGTGTTTTTAGAAATAGTAAAGGCAAAATTCTCCTCACCTATTCAGAATCATATGAAAATTCAACTAACAACTATGTAGAGGCTAGGGTACTTCTTACAAGAATTAAAATTGTAGTAGAAAAAGGATGGAAATATATTTTAATTGAGGAGGACTCATAAATCATCATCAATGCTATTAACAAAAATAAAAGTGGAGACTGGATAAAAAAAAATATTATTGTTGATGTTAAGCATCTATTACTAGAGGCAATCTCTTGGAAGTGTGAGCATATTTATAAAGAAAGAAATCAGGTAGGAGATAAATTAGCAAATTGTGGTTTTGATCTTCATCCTGGTAAAATTCAAATTTAGAAGGCAATTGGCCAAGTGAGATTTTATATCTTAATCAAAACGATGTCATGATTATGAATACATAGCACTTCAAGGAAGTTGAAGAATATATTTAAGAGAAAAAATAAATGAAAATTTATGATAAAAAGGTATGAGACAATAAATGTAATATTTGGTATTTTGATGGGAGTGGCCCTCAATAGAAGCCACATATAACTTATTAAAAAAATAAGTTAATTATTTTAAAATATTAACAATATTGATTATAGATATGTTTATTATTATCTCAATATATAAATTCAGACTAAATTTTTATAAAAGAAAATTTCATTGCATGCACATGAAAGCATTAGTTGAATAGTCTAACAAGGACTTGTTAGGGCTTTGGCCCCTCTTTGGGAGGTCCAAGGTTCAAACCATGGCAAACCCATAATAGGATAGGTTGGATGATAGCAGTCAAGTGTTTGTCGATTAGCTATCATAGTTCAATTCTTGGAAGGATCGAGGGTCAGTTGACTTTGTCTAACCCAATAAGCTAGAGTTTATAACGACATTGCATAATGGTGTTATCTATTCCCCTATGTATTAAAATAAATAAAACATTAGTGAATAATTAACCAATCTAAAGAAGCAAATTATTTTCATAATAAATGGGTCCACGCACCAATATACTTCCACCTTGGAAGTAAGGATAATGCCTTGTCTAAAATGAAGATGTCAAAGTAAACTCCATTATTAGGATTTTTTAGATTCATCTAATCTAACTTGGCATGGTTTTTATTTTTTATCTTTAATTTATGTACACTTTATTATCTTATGTAATGGAATCACTCGAGAACCTTAATTTCTTAAAATTAGTATTAGATTTTAGAAAAATATCTACTTTGATCCTTCTAAAATCTGTTAACAAGGGAAATTAACCTTAACAAAGATATTGTCCCTACATTATGAGTTATAAGGATCGTGAAAGCCTAGGGAGGAAAATCCCTAGATGATAATGATACCCTATGAGGATCCAATGGGAGCATCTTTAGATCCTCTCTCAGATAGATAAAGTTTATTTATAGATTTGTTGAAGGAGAAACCTCAAACAAAGACTGAAGAAGCACAAAAAAAATGTTAAAAATGTTATTTTTGGTTGTTGGAAAAATATCAATGAGCAAGGAGGCATCTCAAAGAGCCAATGGATGCTTGCCACTATCTAAATTAAGATCAAATATTACCATTGAGTAGAGTTTAGCAAAATAAATCATCCTATATAGAGTTAATCATGATCTAGTTTGTAAATTCATGAGTATTCGCCCTACCCTAAACTTCTTTCATTCATGGGTTTGAAATAATTGGGAGCCTCTTGGCAAGTATTCCATGTGGTTTATTAGTAATGGATATTTCATTGTTAGCTTTTCCTCACTAGTTAATAGAGCTAAAGCCATTTAAATTAGAAAAGAGGAACCACAGCCCGACAGGATTATTTGTCCAACCTTGGAGAATGAGATTTTATCCTTGAATTGAACCCACTGTTGTCTTGTTTTGGGTCCAAATGTGTGCACTCCAAATGGATTTATAGAATGAGCAAGTATTGGAAAACATAGGTATCTTCCTAGTAAGGTATTTGGGTGTCTCTAGAGACACAATGGAAGGAAACACAACTATGTATGCTAGATTATGCATTAAAATGGATCTCAACCAACCCCTTTAAATAGAGGTAAACTAGATCTTGCAAGACTATCTTGGATTCAACAACTAGATTATGAGGCATTGCCTTTTAGGTGTAGAGTTTACCATAAGCATGGGCACTTAGTTTGGTTATGCCATACTATGATCACAAAAATGGAGGCCCCTCTAGCAATGTCAAATCCTATTAAGGAGAGCAAATTTACATTTACCAAATGAAACCAACACTTCTCAAGCAGGAGAAACAAAAGGAGATGATTTTGAACTCCTAAAAGAAGGAGGCAAAAGAAAAAAAATGGTAAGGAGCAAAACTAGCCCAAGCCCTCAAATATGTACAAGATCTTCAAAATACCAGTGAAACAAGAAGAAGAATGAATCTTGGAAAGAGTGGATGGTAATTATGAAAGTAGGATCACTCATGTTTAGGCCCTTCTTTCCACTTATATTCTAGAGTAGGTGGTAGAGTATAGTGAGTTACCAAAACCAAATATGGTAGGGGTATTGATAGTGCATAACCATGAGCAGTCGATTATAAAGGAGTCATAATGGGTGTGGTAGAAAAGAAAAAAGAGAAGTCAACTCTATCATTCGACTAGGTGTTGAAGAAAACAAAGAATATCAACTTTTAGAGAGTGGGCAAAAAATTAAACAAGAAATTGATAGCATATCAAGGAGACAAGTTGGTCAATGGGGGATCGATGAGGACAATAGACTCTAATTGGACTCAATGTAGCCATTGATTTACAATCATAGAATATTAGGGGTTTAAACAATAAAATCCATCAATTTGTTGTTCAAAGACTCTTAGAGAAAAGTAAACCAATTTTTTACTTATCCGAGAAATTAAAATATCGATGGATCTCATTTACAAAATAGTAAATAGAATTTGGAGGGGTGTTGGTCATATAGAAGTTGTTTCTTAATGGGCCTTAGAGGGGATAGTTACCTTTTGGATATTTCTTGAATAAATATTAATAGATAATATAGCCTGGAGGGGTGTCCTCACATCCCATTTGAGGAATAATATGACAATTGAATAGGTCTTAATCACAAATTTCTATGGGACCCAAAACCTAGATAGACAAATTCATAAATGGAGAGTATTGCATAATATGAGAGTCTTGAGGGAGGAGCTAGACTAGATTGTTGCTAGGGATTAAGTGCTAAACTATTATTTAGATATTAGGAAAGAGGAACTCCGATTTTGGACTTAAGGGATCATCTCATGATTGTCCAGGTCCATGCATCACATTTAGTGGATATTTAGTGCCCTGGAACTAGCTATACTTGGACTAACAAGAGGAAGGAGACACATAGCAGGAAGGTGAAGTTAATTCATTTTCTAGTGTTGGAGGAGGTATTTGTGAAATGGAATCTAACATTTTAGATTTTGGAGGGCTCGATCTCAAATCACTTTCTATTTTATTAGAGGAGGAGGATTATGACTTGGTAGCATTGGAAACCATTTAGATTTAAAAATGTTTGGTTTAAAAAGGAGAAACATCATAAGAAAATCCTATAATGATGGGAAGAGGGATATCTAGAGTATGGGATAACAATGTTTAGCTTCCACAAGTAGCTTCATTATATCAATGATCAGTTGAAATGGTGGAGGAGATCTAACAAGTGGGTATTCCAAGCCCAAAGAGTTCCATTGTTGGCCAAATGGGATGAGGTGCAAAAACTCTTCAGAGAGGGAACAATTATGGAGTAACTCAAAGAAGAGGATGATGAGTTGTGTAAATCAATAGAGGATATTAACAACCAATAGGAGATATACTAGAAACAAAGAGCAAGAACCACTTAGTTATTGTAAAGGGACAAAAACACCAAATTTTTCTATCGGGTCGCTTGTGGTAGGAGATAGGCAAACAAGATGGAAGTTATCTAAGATGAGGAGAGGTTCTCCTTTGATACAATCCCAAGTTTGAACTATCATTCGATAAATTATTTTGCTAAATTATTTAAGGGAGGTTCGATGCAAGACAAAGAGGCCTAGAAAGAAGTTCTTGTTGCCATACCCTCTATCATCTCTAAAGAATAAAAATAGACCCTACTTAAACCCATTGATAGAGAGGAACTGAAGGAGGTAGTCTTTGGAATGAGTACAAGATAAACACCAGGTCTAAACGGCTTTCTAACTGAGTTTTTAGACCTTCTAGGACAACTTGGAGGATGATGTAATGGTTGTCATAGAGGAGTCTAGGGGCAATAAAAGAATACTTTAATCATTAAATCAAAACTTCATTACCTTAATTTCAAAAGGGGAGGAGAGGGTATGTATTTTGGACTATAGATCTATCACCTTATGTAATGTCATATACAAAATAATCACAAAGGTAATGGTTGAGTGGCTAAAACCTCTCTTAGACAATATTACCTCCCCATAATAGTAGTGTTTTGTAGAGGGTATGCATATCTTGGATGGTGTGGTTCTAGCTTAAGAGGTAATCCAATCAATGTAGAAATCTAGCAATAGAGGCATGTTCACAAAACTACATATGTCAAAGGATTATGATAGGGTGGAGTGGAGCTTCTTAGCAAGGATGCTGACAACTTTTGACTTATCTCAAGACTGGATAGAGTAGGTCATGAGCTACATCTCTACTCCAAAGTACTTAGTGTTAATCAATGGTCTTCCCTCAAAGCTATTTGGAGCCACCAAAGGCCTTCATCAAGGAGATCCTTGTTCCACTTATCTTTTTCTCATATTGGCTGAAGGTTTGGTTAGACTTATCTTGAGGAGAAGATAGCAAGGTTTACTCACAAGTATCAAGGTGGGTAAGGAGTTTTTGACTCACCTACTGTGTATGACATTGGATTGATGGGATCGACCAAGCCTAAGGAAGCAAGAATTATTAAATATACTCTTAACAATTATCTTAGGGACACATATCAAGTCATCAATGATAAAAAATCTAAAGTGGTCTTCTTTAATCTTGATTGAAGGCTTCAAGATATAATTCTAGAGATCTTGGGATTCATGAGGACTTCTCTCCCAATAATCTATTTAGGGGTCCCTCTATATTTTAAAAAGTTGAAGATGATTGTCTAGAGTAATTTTTTGGATTTGATTAAAGATATAATTGACCATTGGTATCACAAATGGTTATCCTTTGGGGTGGATTAATTCTCTTGTAGTCAGTCATTCAAGTTATGTCAATCTATAAATTTTCGATCATTGCTACCCCACATGCAATATGGAAAGAGTTGGACAAGATGACCATACAATTTTATGGGGAGGAGCAAAAGGAGAGAGGAAATGAGTATTAGTAGGTTTGGAGAAATTAAGTCATCCCAAGGTAAAGGGAGGCTTGGGTCTAAGGATATCACAGCTAAATAATAAAGCTTTGGCTAGAAAGCTTTACTAGAGGTGGATCTCCCAACCAACTTCTTTATTTAATAGATATTTAACTAGTTAATATTTGGGATAAGTGAACTGAATGATGTGATTTGTTTTCCTTTGGATGGTAATAGGTCCCTAGTGTGGTAGGAACTACATATAGGATCTCAGGTAGTGAAAAAGTGGGGAGAGGGAAGAAGGCATAATTTTGGACAGATTCATGGGATCAATACCCATCTATCATTATTGAATTCCTAGAGTTGCAACAAAACAAATAGACATGGAAAGTAGGGGTTAGATCAAGGTTGAAAGTTATTTCAACACTAGCCAACTTGGGGACTATACATTTAAGCATCTTAAGAAGTTGGTCAAGTGGCCAATTCCAATCCCTCCAGAATTAACATCCATCATGACTAAAATCTTGGCAAAACAAATTCTCACAGGTAAGAATGAGGAGGATAAATTAGCTTGGGGATATGGGAGCCTTGGATTCCACATGGTGAAGGATGGATATGAAGATATCCTTCTAAGCCCTCCTCATGCATCTCAAGTTGAGGATTGGAGAAAATTTTGGTAGTCCAAGGATTGGATGAACGTAAATTTTTTTCGTGGTAGTTAATGTCTAATGGAATTCTTATCTTTGATAATTTAAGATGTAGAAGAATCGTTGGCCCATCCTAGTGTGGATTATGCTACAAAATCAAGGAAACATTTGACCACCTAATGTTTGAGTTCTCATTCAAGCACCAAATCTAGGAGAGATGGTACTTAGCTTATAAAATTTGAGCTTGATCTAAACCAAATTAATATTTGGGAAATATGGAAGAGGGGTGAATTTAAATCTTAAGCTCTTTGTATCAAGTGGAAGCTTGGAGTAATTTTTTTGGTGGTAATTGTGGTTGAAGAGAAATGGCAGAATTTTTATAGAAACCTTCCCCTCCTTGGATGGTATCTGGTAGGTCATTTGGAGCAAATTTAAAGAAGTTGTGGTAGTGTATGCTAAAGAGAAAACTTAGGCTGATATAGGAATGATGGAGGAGGAAGCTAAAGTGTAGAAGAGGCTATAAAAAGCTAGTTGGAAGGTACCCTTGGAAGGCTAGATTAAAATTAACATTGATAGAGCTACAAAAGGTAATCCAGACAACATTGGAATTTGAGTAGTCTACAAGAATCATGTTGGGACAACTCTCTATTGGGAACTATAGGGTATGGGCAAGGCCACAAACAACAAAGCAGAAGCCTTAGCTATCAAATTTTCTTCTCTCTAGGTAATAAGATAGGATCATAGGAGGATAATCATAGAATTCGATTCTCAAATATTGATAGAAGTTATGGATTACATGAGGAAATTTGGTTTGGAGACATGAAGGTTGAGGATTCTTGTTATGTGATCCAAAGTTATGTGGGTAGAGCTCTAAATACAATGGCGATTTTTTTGGCTAAGATGGGTATCGAGAAGGAGGTAGGGGTTTAGTGGCATAATGACATGGCTAATGAGGGTGAGAGAATTGGGTAGGTTGGTGAACAAATCTAGCATTTGGTTGATTTTGACAGACAACATAGACACATGGTTTAGTAGGTTTGAATCCAATGTAGGTCTCCTTTTGGTTTTATAACCAAGAGTGGTTAGCTCTTAGGTTCTTGGGATCTAGAGTCATGGAAGTTTTTTGGAAAGTCAAAAAGAGGGAATAAGTGTTCTTGCTAGCTAAGGCTGGGAGGAGTCACATCCCTACTTGTAAATAATATTGCCCTAGTATAATATTTTCAAATTTTTACAAAAAAGAAAAAAATATGGTTGCCAAAAACAAAGTTTTATATTTATTTTTTTATTATAGTTTTATTAATTTTTACACTAAAATTTAAAATTAAAATTTCTTTATATTAAAGTAAGAGGTTATTTTTCAAATGACATTAGCTTGACGAGTTATATTCCTCAAATTTCAAGAAGACCAAGGTTCGAATCTTATCGAGCGATATATATGTAATTACCAAGCTTGTTATAATACTACCATATGGTCATGATGTAATATGGGTGGGGCCTGTTTCAATCTAATATAACTGATTAAGAAAAAGTAAGAGGTTATGGGGCTTACCAATATTTAAACTATTTGCAATTGGATCTAAGGATTAAAACCCAATAAAAAACATAGATGACAATCCTCATCACACCCCAATATAGAAGGAATCATCCCAACCCATATAGTAACATTAGTTCCCCTCAACCTTATTTAGGTTAATAAAAGAAAGGCCCACTTACTTAGCTATGTTGTTCAAAAGAATAACTTAATACCAGCTATGTTGTTCAAAAGACTAACTCAATACCAGTTGTGTTCATAGTAGGATTGTTTAGGATCCTTTCTAACTAAAGAGCATAATTGCAAAAATTAGTTTTAATGTATTAAATGTATCAAAGAGTGATATAATTTTATCTTAATCTTTTCTATATGTAACATACATATTAAGATTAAGATAAGTGTCACATAGTTGCCAATCCCTACAGTTGATATTATGTTTGTATTTCAAATGTGTATATTTTTAAACATTTAATACATATACAAAATTATATAGAAGGAATCATCCCAACCCATTCACTAACATTGGTTCCCCTCAACCTTATTTAGGTTAATAAAATAAAGGCTTGAAATATTGATAGGAGCTATGGATTGCATGAGAAAATTTGGTTTGGAGACATAGAGGTTGAGGATTCTTGTCACCCAAAATTGGATAATGTGATCCAAAGTTATGTGGGTAGAGCTCTAAATACAATGACAAATTTTTTGGCTAAGATGGGTATCGAGAAGGAGGTAGGGATTTAGTGGCATCATGACATGGCTAATGAGAATGAGAGAATTGGGTAGGTTGGTGAGAAAATCTAGCATTTGGTTGATTTTGAAAGACAACACAAACACATGCTTTAATAGGTTTGACTCCAATGTAGGTCTCCTTTTGGTTTTATAACCAAGAGTAGTTAGCTCTTAGGTTCCTCGGCTCTTGAGTCATGGAAGTTTTTTGAAAAGTAAAAAAGAGGGAATGAGTGTTCTTGCTAGCTAAGGCTGGGAGGAGTCGCATCCCAACTTGTAAATAATCTTGCACTAGTATAATATTTTCAAATTAAAAAAAAAAAAAAAAATATGGTTAACAAAAACAAAGTTTTATAGTTGTTTTTTATTATAGTTTTATTAATTTTTAAACTAAGATTTAAAATTAAAATTTCTTTATATTAAAGTAATAGGTTATTGGTGGCCAGACGTTTCTTTCATGCCCGCGACATCCAAATGGCCCAACACATTTTCAGAGAAGCCAACGGAGCGGCTGACTCCATGGCCAACATCGGCATCGATAGTCGCACTGCTCACGTGTGGAAGGAAGATTTCCCACATCACCTTATCACCGCAGCCAACCAAGACAATAAGGATGTTCTCGCTCAGGTGTAAGCGGACCTGCTTGGGAAGCGATCAACCTCCGAAGCACCCAATGATCTCGTGCCATCTGGTGTGCTCCGGGTCTAAGGAAGTATCCAACGCGGGCAGCCACCCTCGGTACCTAGCGCATGGTGTTCACCCATCTACGCTCCCCTTTTCCACTTTCAATCAGTCCTGCGGTTTGGGCTTGGTTTGTTCGCCCCGGTTTTTGTTGTTGCTGACTAGGCGTCCTGCTGTTGGCCCATCTTTGGGTCATTCTTCCTTTGGTTTGTCTGTTGCTTTTGTTTGACGACAGTTTATCTATGGCTGTAGGCCAATTTTGTATTGAGGTTTTGGGATCCTCCTTAAAAAAACCCGCCTTATAATGTCAAATCTTCCACTTACAAAAACAAAAGTAATAGGTTATTGATCAAATGACATTAGCTTGACGAGTTAGATTACTCAACTTTCAAGGAAAAGACCAAGGTTCAAATATTATCGAGCGATACATACGCAATTACCAAGTTTGTTATAATACCACCATATGGTGTAATATGGGTAGGGCGTGCTTCAATCCAATATAACCGATTAAAAAAAGTAAGAGGTTATGGGACTTACCAAAATTTAAATTATCTGCAATTGGATTCAGGGATTAAAATCCAATAAAAAACATAAATGAAAATCCTCATCACACCCCATACCCCAATATAGAAGGAATCATCCCAACCCATACACTAACATTGGTTCCCTCAACCTTATTTAGGTTAATCAAAGAAAGGCCCAATGACCTAGCTATATTGTTCAAAAGACTAACTCAATACCAACTATGTTATTCAAAAGACTAACTAAATACGTTCCTAGTAGAATTTTTTAAGATCCTTTCCAACTAAAGAGCCTAATCGTCAAAAAAATAGTTTTAATGTATTAAATGTATCAAAGAGTGATATAATTTTATCTTAATTTTTTCTATATGTATTATACATATTAAGATTAAGACAAGTGTCCTATAGTTGCCAATCCCTACAGTTGAGATTATGTTTGTATTTCAAATGCATATATTTTTAAACATTTAATATATATATATATATATATATATATATATATATATATAAAAGGAATCATCCGAGCTCATACATTGGTTCCCCTCACCCTTATTTAAGTTAATCAAAGAAACTTGGTTCCCCTCAATTTTATTTAGGTTAAACATTTAATACATATAAAAAAAATTATATAAAAGGAATCATCCCAACCCATACACAAACATTGGTTCCCCTCATGGCAAAAATTTAATACATATAAAAAATTTATATTAAAGGAATCATCCCAACCCATACACTAACATTGATCCCTTCATTGCAAAACTTAGTCTCGCAAAAATTAGTTTTAATGTATTAAATGTCCCAAGGAGTGATATAATTTTATCTTAATCTTTTTTATATGTAATACCTATATAAAAATAAGTGTCCCAATCCCTATTGAGATTATGTTTGTATTTCTCAAATATATTTTTAAACATTTAATACTTATAAAAAATTATAATCATCCCAACCCATACATTAATATTGGTTCCCCTCAACCTTATTTAGGTTAATAAAAAAAAGCCTAGTGCCCTAGCTATGTTGTTCAAAAGACTAACTCAATACTAGCTACGTTGTTCAAAAGACTAACTCAATATCAATTGTGTTTCTAGCAAAAACTGTTTAGGATCCTTTCCAACTAAAGAGCCTAATCACAAAAAAATATTTTTAATGTATCAAAGAGTAATATAATTTTATCTTAATCTTTTCTATATGCAATATACATATTAAGATTAAGACAGGTGCCGCATAGTTGCCAATCCCTACAGTTAAGACTATGTTTGTATTTTAAATATGTATATTTTTAAATATTTAATGCATATAAAAAATTTAATTAATTATTTACTTGCACATTTAATGCATAGAAGAAGAAATTTTGTGTGCATTTATTGTATCATTTTTTATTTGGAAAAAACCAATAAAGTTTTTTCATTCATTTGAAAGAGTAAAAATATTTGAATTGTTTATAACTAATTTCTAATTAGCATCAATCAACAACCACCCTAAAATCAATAATGTTAAGACAATTTAAATACTCAATGTCTTTTATATAGGTTTAGTAATCAGGTTTGATCAACATTTATCATGAAAATAAAAAAGTTCACAATATGTAATATGGAATACTATATTATAATCTAATAAACATAGACTTAATGACAACTACTTTAACATATTTGGAAATTTCCTTGTAATTTTTATGTTCCCATGTGCATGTACATCTTTAAAAAAAATTCAAAATTTAAAATAAAATAAATTTTTTAATTGTTTGGTTATATGGGATTGAAACGGGCTCCACCCATATTACATCAAAGCTTGGATACTATCCATATATCCCTTGGTAATATTTGAATCTTGGACTTCTCCTTAAATATTGAGGAATATAACCAGTTGAGCTAATGCCAGTTGAGCTAATGCCACTTGATAAAAGCTTGGATACTATCCATGTACCCCTTGATAAGATTTGAATATTGGGCTTCTCCTTAAATGTTGAGGAATCTAATGCTAATGCCACTTAATAAAAAAAAAATCAATGTGTAACCACTTAATAAAAAAAATCAATGGGTTTACATAGGGTTTTTATGAGGAGTTCCGATCCCCTCATATTGAGTGGGCTTTGAACCTTGGACTTCTCAAAGAGAGACCAAAGCCCTTACCACTACAGTAAACTTGTAGCTTAAAATGAAATGTTATTTATACTCTTATTATTTTTAATAAGATAAAATTATTATTTTTATTAAGTCACTTTTAACAAAAATGAAATATTATTTTGTGATACAAAAAGCATAGAATTCCTATTAAGTACTTTATCATAAATTAAAAATTCAAAAAATTTAATATATATTCATTTTATTATTATTGTTCTAGGTTGTTCAATTCATTCTATTACTATTCTTCTTGAATAAGCCTAACAATTAAGAGTTTAGAATCTTAAATAAGAGGTTCAAGGTTCAAATTTGATGAGGGAGAGAGAGGGTTATACACCATGTTCCATTAACCAAAGTTTGGGATAAACGTATACATTGTAAAAGATATTGTTCTATACCTTGTGGACATTAAAATTTACTTTAATTTTGATACAACCAAAGTGGTCTTAATGATGAAGACTTTGGAACTCTAATAGAAGGTCTAAAGTTTGAATCTTGTTTAAAGTAAGGTTGCACATCATAGACTTCCTACTAACTACTTTATCGTAAATAAAAAAATAAAAAAATAAAATATAAGCTCCTTTTACTATTATTATTCTTAGGTTGTTTAGTTCATACTATTACTATTCTTGTTGAACGATACAAACATTTAAGAGTTTGGAATCTTAACTAAGAGGTTCAAGGTTTAAATTTGACGAGGGAGGGAAAGGGTTGTACACCATGCTCCATTAACCAAAGTTTGGTGGGATAAACATATATGTTATAAAAGACATTGTTTTATACCTTGTGGACGTAAAAATTTACTTTAATTTTGATACAACCAAAGCGATCTTAATGATGAAGACTTTAAACTCTAATAGAAGGTCTAAAATTTTAATCTTGTTTAAGGTAAGGTTATACATGAAGTATGGCGTACAATAACATTAATAATAATCGAAGTATGTTATTGTATGACATACTTCAATAATTTGAGTATGGTTGGATAACTACCTCTTGGGTAAACAACATCCTTCATAAGGATTGTCCATATAGTCTGTCCTGTTAAGAATTATTTTACCTTTACCTTGTGTTGTATTATAACATTTATTTTGTTGCATAAAAATATCGGTAACACCTTTTTGCTTGATGCAAGGCATGATTTTGGATCGAGCTCGGATGCCACCACTATAAACCCTAGCTTGCTAGGTAAAGACATTATCAACAAAACCCTCAACCGTCTAAGGAATCAAAATAAGGCAGCTCATTGGTAAGGAATCAAACTAAGACAACCCATTGGCAAGTATTCTATCACTACCAACGGGAATTTCCATTTTGGGTAAATTTTTTAAGGTAAAGCATGGGTTTTGAAAGGGTCTTGGTCCCTTGTGTGGTTTGAACCGAGGTCTCTTGGATGAATTTTTTTAGAGTGAAACATAGGTTTTTGAAAGGGTCCCAATATCTTATGTAGTTATGTAATGGTTTGAACCTGGATCTCTTAGATGAGAATCCAAAGCCATACCACTATAGTTTCCCAACATGGACAAATTTATTATTGCTCTCTTAAAAAAATTATAGACAATGTTTACCCTTTGAATCTTATTTTTATTATAGAAAAACTAAAATTGTTGGGAAAGCTAGACCCTTTACATCTTATCTTAGTCTATCTTATATACAAATAATAATATTGATCCCTTGAATAAAGATTGTATGCATTATACATAATACTTTTGAAAAATCAAGTTGGGATATGAGGATTTAGAACAATCAAAAATTTCTTCTTCCAAATATTTTCCTTGGAAGAACATTTGGTCATTAGAGGCTCTCCCTAAGGCCTCAACATTTCTTTGGTTAGCTATTCAAAGTAATATTCTTACTAAGAGAGTCTGCAAAGAAGAGGATATTATAGACCCTTCAAATGTGCCTTGTGTGAGAATGATTTAGAAATGTCAGACCATTTACTTCTTCATTGTCCATTTGCTCACACCATTTGGGGTTAATTTTTTAAAATATAAAATTATATTGGGTAGCTCCATCAACATTGAAAGATTTGATAAAATGTTGGATAAATTATTTCAAAGCTAAAACATTATGTATTCTTTGGAGGATTGGCCCTGCCATTATTTGTTGAAATTTGTGGTTTGAACAAAATAATAGGATTTTTAAAAAATCGATCAAAATCATGCCTAAGTTTGAAACCGTATTAGTGCCTCTCTTGCAGAATATCTACAAATATGGTGCTCATCATGGGAAGTCTCAATTGCAGAAAAAGAGGTGCTAATAACTTGGCTATAGGATTTGAACATACATGGAAGAGTCATATGTGACAATATAATTAAAACAAAGGATCTACTTCGATCTATGGTAAAATTAAAATGTCCAAAAATTGGGCTTATCAAAATTAATTTTGATGATGCTTCTAAAGGAAATCCACAAAAAGTTAGTGGAGGTGGTGTTTTTAAAAATAGTGAAGGAAAAATTCTCCTCACTTATTCAAAATCATATGAAACTTCAACTAACAACTACGTAGAGGGTAGGGAACTTCTTACAGGGATTAAAACTGCAAAAAAAAAAGGATGAAAATATATTTCAATTGAGGGGGACTCACAAATTATCATTAATGTTATTAACAAAAATGGATGTGGACACTGGATAAAAAATAATATTATTGCTAATGTTCACCATCTATTACTAGAGGCAATCTCCTAGCACTGTGAGCATATTTATAGAGAAGGAAATTGGGAGGCTCATAAATTAGCTAATTATGGTGTTGATCTTCATCCCGATGAAATTCAAAATTTAGAAGGCAATTGACCAAGTGAAATTTTATATCTTAATCAAAATGATGTTAAGGAGTTGATTGTGGAAACATAACACTTTGAGGAAGTTGAAGAATATATTTAAGAGAAAAAAGAAATGAAAAAATTGTGATAAAAATGTATGCTTTAGCAAATGTAATATTTTGATATTTTGATAGGAGTGGCCCCAAATAGAAGCCACATAAAACCTATTTAAAAAAAATACTTTTGAAAAAACATTCCCTTAATAGTAATTTTTTTTAATAAGTTATATGTGGCTTCTATTGGGGTCACTTCCATCGAAATATCAAAATATTACATTTATTGCAACATACCTTTTTATCACATTTTTTTATTTATTTTTCTTAAATATATTCTTCAACTTCCTCAAGTGCTATGTTTCCACAATCAACTCCTTTACATCATTTTAATTAAGAGATAAAATATCACTTGGTCATTTGCCTTCTAAATTTTGAATTTTATCTGGATGAAGATCAACACACAATTTACCAATTTATCTGCTACCCGATTTCCTTGTCTATAAATATGCTCACACTTCCAAGAGATTGCCTCTAGTTATAGATGATGGACATAAAAAATAATATTATTTTTTACCCTGATTCCAAAAAAGAAGGATACATAATTGTTTGATTCATTTCAATCCATAAGCCTATGTAATATAGCATATAAGATTATTTTCAAAGTAATGGGGAATTGGTTAAGACCACTATTAGACAAAATTATTTCAGAAGAACAAGGAGGATTTGTGAAAGGGAGACAAATTCTAGACAGATCATAGTAGCTCATGAAGTTATGCATTCAATAACTTCAAGAAAAGAGAAAGCAATGATTTTAAAACTTGATACAATGTAAGGCCTATGATAGGGTTAAATTGAAATTTCTTTTTTCAGTGTTATAAAATTTTGGATTTGAGAAAAAATGTATCAGATGGATTAAAGCTTGTGTCTCTACAATTTCATATTCAGTGTTGGTCAGTGGGTTAGTAACAAAATCATTTAAAGCGAAGAGAGGCCTTAGACAAGGAGATCCTTTATCACCATCTTTGTTCATTATTATGGCAAAGGTTTTGGGTAGGAACTTGAAGAAGGCTTATAAATAGATTTAAGGCTAGTAATAACATCAACAACATCACCCATCAATAATTTGTAGATGATACAACCCTTTTGGGAGGGCAAGGATAAACAAGGCTAAAAATTTGAATAACTTATTTTAAGAATATGAAAGAGCATCATGGCAAAAATTTAACAAGAAAAAATCCAAAATCTAGTTCCTAAACACTCCAACTAAAATCAAAGCAAGGATGTGTAGGTTACTTCAAATGGAGGAGGTAAGTTTGATAGCAACTTATTTAGGGATGCCCTTATTTGAGGAGAGAATGAGGATATAATTATAGAATCTAGTTATAAGTAAAGTTCAAAATAAACTACTGGCATGGAAAGGTAGATGATTATCATTAGTAGGAAGAGTGCAACTAATTAAATCAGTTTTACAGGTCATTCCAACATATTATATGTCCTTGTATACTATGCCAAAATCAATAACAAAAAGTTTAATCTTTATTATGTGGTAATTTTTGTGGTTATGATTATGATAAAAGGAAATTTTCTTTGGTGAAATGGATCAAGGTATGTGATGATAAAATTAGGGAATATCTCGGTTTAAGAGTTCTTATATATGCAAACTTAGCTCTTAAAGGGAAGTAATTTGGATATTGTACAAAGAGAGTCAGACAATGGGTAAAATTTCTTCGAAGTATGTTGAGCCCAATGACCCAAGCTTAATATTTGCAACATTCTCTCTACCAAATGGTTTTTGCACTATGGAACGGTTTAAAAAAATCAATTGATCTAATGATTAAAGGTTTATGATGGGTGGTGGGAACTAGAGAAAAAAATTCTATTTGGATGGATACTTGGTGTGATAAAAAAAACCACTCAATCTAGATCCAATTTTGAAACCATGGATGAGATTACTTCAAGACAAATATGGTGATAGGGTTTCAAACATTTTGTACAAGGATCATGAAGGAAGATACAAATGGAAAAAATATTTTTTTACAAGTATACAAGACATTTATGCTAGGAGGCAGTTGAGTAGAAAGATAACAACAATTATTATTCTGAGGGAAGCCAATGATAAGTTAATTTGGGAGTTGAATAGCTCAGGAGAATACACAATAAGAAGTGGATATAATATAAAGCACCATAAAAATAGGAATATCATAAGAATATGGAGAGATATTTGGGATAGCCCGAGCCTTCCTAAAATGAAAATGTTTGTTTGACTAGTAGATCATAGAAGAATTTTATCCTAAGATAACCTTATGAAAAGGGGTTTTCATGGTCCCTCAAAATATGTTATTTTTAAAATATATGAGAATATAGACCATCTCTTGGGACACTGCTCAATAGTATTGAAACTATGGCAATGGATTCTTAATATGTTTGGTAAATGCATGGTGATGAATGGTAAAATTGAAGAATGGTTAAAGCAATGGCAAAGCACTTTTAAAAGTGATACTTTATAGACAATATGGGATACAAAAGATACAATACTTTGGACTATACAACTATAAAGGAATATAATAATATTTAAAGGAAAGGAAAGCAGTTTAGAGGTAATGAAAATGAAACTTTGTTTAGCCATAGAGGAGTCTAAACCAGACCTATCAACTCACCCAATCCATAATCTGGATGCATAGAGCCTTGATAAATGGAGTCAATTCATCAAATGGAATTATTATGTTGGGGATAGAAGGAATAAAAAGAAGGCAAAACATATAAAGTGGAAACCACCAGATGTGGAGTTGGTCAAATTGAATTTTTATGGAGCATCTAAAGGAAATATAGGTACAATAGGAAGAGGATGAATAATTAGAAATAATAGAGGAGAGATTTTGTCTCATTATGCTTTCATAAGATAAATAATGAAGCCGAAGCTTGGGCAACTTTGGAAGGGTTAGAAGTATACAAACAAATGAAATGGAACAAAGTATAGATGGAAGGTGATTCACTCAATAATAAATGCTATTTTGATGAAAGTAACGGTCAACAAAATATACAAGAGATAATTGTGGAAATTTAAGACTTTGCTATAAAATTTGAAGAAATCAGGTTTACACATATATTAAGTGAAGGAAACAAATGTGTAGATAGGTTAGCCAATAGAGGGGTTTTAATTGAGGATCATAAAGCTAAATTCTCTTTTCCTTGGTCAGAGGAAGTAGTAAGTTTACTTGAAGTTGACAAGAAGATGTTGAGTGCTTGAGTCAAATAATGATTAAGATTTAATTTAACGTTTTCCATTGGTAATATTTGCTTTATTTTATTATATTAATGTGCTTTCATATAAACTATTTATTACAATTTTTATGGTTGCACTTGTGCTTTGGGAAGCAAACTAGCAATTTCGATTTGGTAAAATGGGCTATGATAGTATGATGTTTTGAAAATATTACTCTACTAAGATGCAATCAATAGATAGTAGAGATGATGTTTTTGGTATTGTGGAGGTTGTTATAGGAAAATATAAAAAAGGATGCTAAATTATGGAGTATTTGTATTCACACATAAAATTTAAAAGTTCTAAAAAATGAAAATCAAGAATTCAAACATTTTATGTAAAATGATATAGCAACTCAATTGAGATGAGAATTGATTTTTTTTGTAAACTCTCATGCTCTAAAGAAGAGAGTTGTGATTTGTCAAGGGTGGGGTACTCAAGTACAATCTCTTGTTCTCATAATATATATATATATATATATATATATATATATATATATATATATATATATATATATATATATATATATATATATATATATATATATATATATATATATATATATATATATATAAGGGTGGGGTACTCAAGTACAATCTCTTGTTCTCATAATATATATATATATATATATATATATTCTCTACATCCATTTTTCTTAATAACATTGATGATAATTTGTGAGTCCCCCTTAATTGAAATATGTTTTAATTATTTTTCTACTATACTCTTAATCCCTGTAAGAAGTGCCTTAGCCGCCTCTACATAGTTGAAGTTCCATATGATTTCGAATAAGTGAGGAGAATTTCGCCTTCATTATTTCTAAAATAATCACCTCCACCAGCTTTTCCTAGATTCATTTATAAGCACTATTATTTTTTTTTATTGAGTAAATACTTCTTAGACATAACATATCCATCGTGAGAATTGAACCCGGGTCACATCACCAATAATGCAAGTGGTGTCCTTGCTGGTAGACCACATCATGCGGATTAAGCACCATTAAATTAAGTTTAATAAACCCAATTTTTGGACATTTCTATTTTACCATAGATCAAAGTAGATCCTTTATTTTAATTCCATTGTCATAGATGACTCTTCCATGTATGTTCAAATTCTGTAGCCAAGTTGCTAGTACATATTTTTTTTGCAATTGAGACTTCCCATGATGAACACCATATTTGTAGATATTATGCAAGATAGCAATACTACAATTCCAAACTTGAGAATGATTTTGAGATGTATTTAATTTTGTTATTCCTTTCAAGCCATAAATTCCAACAAATAATGTTAGGGCCAATCCTCCAAAGAATACATAATGCTTTAGCTTTAAAATAATTAATCCAACATTTTATCAACTCTTTAAATGTTGATGGAGCTACCAAATATAATTTCATATTTTTTAAAAAATAATCCCAAATGGTGTGAGCAAACTAATAATAAAAAGTAAATAATCTGATATTTCTAAATCCTTCTCACTATTGGGGAATACTACATTACTTGGTCCATGCAAATGTACCCCCATCGTACCTTCATGGTACAAATGTAATAGATTAGGGTCGAGTCTATAGTTTAGATAAGTATTTTATATTTTCTCTTTTATGCAAGTGTTAATGTGAAGGAAATGCACAAGTGTCATGTAAGAGCGTAATGTGCAAGAAATGCACAAGTGACATGTAAGTTAGAGTGCAAGTGTGTATTGAGAGAATGTGAACAAGTTTTACGTATATAAGTGTGAAAATATGTAATGTGAGGATGTGCACAAGTGTCTTGTATTAGGATTGCATGTAGGAGAGTAAGAGTCATGTAAAACTGTGCAAGTGTCATAGAGTCAAGTATGCATGTAAGAAGAAAGTGAAGAGTCTTGTATACAAGTGGCAATATGATAAACCAAAGGTCATGGGAGTTGTCATATGGAGAGCAATAGTCAAGTATATGAAGAGTCACATTAATATGTCTATATTATGGAGACAAAGCTCCATACAATGTAACACAAGAAAATACTATCAAGGAGGTGTGAAATAAGCATTGATAATAAATATTGTATACAAATTTTGAGCAATTAATATTGTAAGTTTTCTTCATGCTTGTTCATGAATGATTTTGGCCATTTTACATTCATATTTGATATTATAAGTGAATGTTATTTCATTATTATATTAGCCTAGATATACATTTAATTGCTCACATATATTATTCTACATATTAATATTGTTTTTTGGTAATTAAGGGTCATTTCATTAATATCGGGTTTTAAAGGTTAACCCAAAACCTGTTACAAAAAATAGTCGTAAGCTGATGTGGATCCTTTCCTTGTTAAGGACAAACTATCCTTTACTGTTCCTTATCATTCTAAGCCCTCTTGGTACCCATACTAATAACCCGACCATCCAGCTGACCATAAACCATACAGACGCTATTAATCCCCAGATATCTTTTTAGACCATCTACGAAGCTAAGAAGAACCATAATTCCACGAAGGACCCTATCCTCAGTATAGATAGAAACACAAAATTTGTCATAGATTAGAACAAGACAGAGCTGACAAACCAAAATTCCTTTGTACTTGCACCCGTATCTGTGTTCCCGCCACTCGAAGCCCCCACCTCAGACTTCATTGACGGTCATTTTGTATTGCTTCTTCCACGTCACTAGGGACCCCTTGTTCCCACGTGACGAGTCCATTAGCATCAACCCCTAGATTGGCCAACTTATCTGTTGTTTTGTTGCCTTCCCGGAACACGTGTTGCACCAGCCTATCATTCCTAGCTTCAAAAAGTATCCTTGCCTCGTCTATGATTGGTTCGATCCACCACAAAGGTTTTTTCCCATTGGTCAAAAGGTTTATAATGTTCATTGAGTCCCCTTCGACTATTAGTTTGCAATCGATATCCTAGGACATCTGTAGTCCTCTCTATAAGGCTCTTGCTTCCACTTCATTGTTGGTCTTCATTCCTAGCTGTTCAAAAAATGCAAGCACCAAGCCTCCTTGGTGGTCACAAACCACTCCTCTCCAGGATTGCCCTTAGCAGCACCATCAAAGTTGAACTTGAGCCAACTAACCGAAGGTGGGGTCCAAGTCACACCTATTTTAGGATTAGCCTTAATGACCACATGTTCCTCTTCTAAGGGAATATTAAGGGATTGGGCAAGCTATTTTTCCTAGGGACAGTTATGCTGAGCTTCATAGGGAATAATACTGACGTTTTCATGAGCAAAGGCAAGGATCTTACTGGTGATGGTTATAGGATCATGGCTAGTACCCCTAAAGGATCTATGGTTTCTTTCTAACTAGACCTACCATAGAAAGTGGTGAAGGGAGATCTTCCACATGAACCTAAGCCTAAGGTTGAAGAAGGGATTGGGAAATTGCTGGAAAAGGTCAAAGATGGTGGTCGATCTAACCCATGAAATGCTAAAAGCTTGGAATACCCTACTTAGAATATTATCTAAAATCGAGTATTCAAGGAAAATATGGAGGGTGGACTCCCAATTGGCCCTGTAGAGATAACAACGGTTAGAAATAATAAAACCTTTCTTTAACATGTTGTCAATGGTAAGTATCCTCCCTTGGATCACCAACCATGAAAAGAAGGTGATTTTGGGGATAAGATTTTTGACCCACACCAACTGGGTCTGGAGGATGGGATCCTCAGGATCAATCATAAGCTTGTAGGTAGATTTGACAGTGAAATGACTGCTCTCAGTTGTAGCCCATGTTACTTGGTCCTCTCCAATTCTCATGGGAATAAATTATTGGTGCAGGATATTTTGGATCTCCTCTGATTTAGCTTCGAATCTCGAAATCCTAATTTCTTTCCATCTTAACCTTCCATTGTTCTGAATCATAAAATCAGCCACTTTCCTTCCTATGAAATGATCAGTGTACTCCTTGGCCCTGGCAAGGTGGGGCAATTGAGAGAGGGCCTCCTCCCTAGCCCATCTATCATCCCAAAAACTAATCTTTTGCTCGTTACCTAGGATCCATCTCAGCCCTTTATTGATGACATTTTTGCTAGTCAAGATTGCCTTCCAGAAAGCCGATCCTATGTTTAGGATACTGTCCCTTAGAAAATCAACGCCTTAGAGGTATTTCCTTTTAATAATGGTAGTTCATTGATTCTCCTCGTTGATTAAGAGGCACCATGCTTGCTTGGCAATTAGTGCTATGTTCAGCTGGGATAATCTTCTCAGACCTAACCCCCAATTCTCCTTTGATCTGCAAACCTTACTCCATCCCACTAGGTGAAGTCATTGTTTTCTTCCAACCCTAACCAAAGGAAGTTATTTTGGAGTTGTTCAATATTTTGATATATCATAGTTGGGGATTTAAAAATTGATAGAAAATAAACTGGAATGCTCTGAAGGGAGGCCATAGTAAGGGTAGATTTACTTGCTTGAGATAGAAAATGACCTTTCCACCCAACCAGTTTCTTTTGAATTCTTTCTACCACATTGTCCCACATTGATTTCCCGGGGGAGCTTGTGAACAAGGGAAGGCCTAGGTAGGAAGTAGGGAGAGTAGCAATTGAACACCCCAAAATCCCAACAATCCTGAATTGCCTTGGAATGGGTGTGTTGAGGAAGTAAAATTTGCTTTTGAAAAAGTTTACCTTTTGTCCAACCGCCTCCTCATAAAAATTTAATATTCACTTTATCCTTCTGGCTTCAACAACTGAGGCCTGAGTTAGAATGAGGGTATCATCAACAAAATGTTGGTGGATTACTGGACTGGTAAAGGAGGTGGCATTAATACCAAAAATTAGGCCTGCACTATAGGCTGCTTTGATCATTCTACCCAGAGCCTCCGCCACAATAATGAATAGCATTGGACTGATCGGATCTCCTTGTCTTAGGCCTCTAAGACTTTGGAAATACCCTATTGTTGTATCATTAACAAGAACAAAGAACCAAGGCTTGAGGATACACCCTTTGATAAGTCTTACCCACTGAGGATGGAAGCCAAATTTAAGAAGAACTGCAATAAAAAAATTCCAATTGATGCGGTCAAAAGCTTTATTCATATCAAGATTTAGGGCAAAAGTTGCCATCTTAGTTTGGCTTGCAGAGTGAAGGGATTCATGTACTGTAATCACCCCATCAAGAATCGATCTTCCCTGCACCGAGCTCCCTTGACAGGTATCAATCATGAGGGGTAATATTCCTTTCATCCTGTTAGCTATCGCTTTAGTAAGGATTTTGTAAGACACATTGCATAGACTGATTGGTCTGAAATCTGCCATTGTTTCTGGGTCCAGACCCTTAGATATCAATGCAATGAAAGTATAATTAAACCCTTTAGGGATGTGTTTTGAAGAATAAAACTCTTTGACCACCGAGATTACATCCTCCCCAATAATATCCCAAAAAAATTGGTAAAATCGTGGAGGGAATCCATCTGGACCTAGAGCCTTATCATGTTCCATACTGAACAAAGCATCTCTAATTTCCTCCTCAGTGAATGGAGATAGGATTTTGGTGTTAATGGCCCCATCTATGACACTAGGTATGAATTGAAGGAGGGTCTCCTTGGCTTCCTCTTAGCATTGGGCTCCATCCCCGAGGAGGGAGCTGAAGTAGCTAATTACTTCATCTCTAATCTCATTTAAATTCTAAGTTTTGGATCCATCAGCTCTGGTCAGCTCCCTGATCTTATTATGAATTCTATTTCTCAAGGTAGTGATATGGAATTTTTTTGAATTTGAGTCACCATCCTTCAACCATAAAGCCCTAGATTTTTGCCTCCAGTAGGTTTCCTCACAGGCCGGAATATTATGATATTTCGCAAGCTTAATTTGTCCTCTATTCTTGTTGTTTCATCATAAGTATCACTTTGAATCCTACTATCAATGGCACTCAAAATTTCTCCCACTTTTTTCTTGTTCTCAAAGAGATTCCCAAACTCAGCCTTATTCCAAATTCTTAGGTTTTCCTTCACCGATTTCAATTTTTGGGCTAACTTAAAAGCAGAGCTGCCCTGAATGGGTTGTTGCCATCAGCTTTTGATTCTTTCCCTCAAGTATGGATGCTTTATCCACATTAACTGGAAGCGAAAGGGTTTCTTAAAGGAATTAGCTTGTGTAACCTCCAATAAAATGGGATTATGATCTGACGCAATTTTGGGAAGAGCTTGCAAAGTGGAATCTCCAAACACTGTGATTGCTTCTTTTGACAAAAAGAACCTATCTAACCTTTCTTGAATGAGCTAACTTACTATCCTACGGTTTCTCCATGTAAACTTAGCCCCCTTTAGCCTCACATCCATCAACTCATTGGAATTTACAAACTCATTAAATTCTTCCATGCTTCTTGTTGGAAGCCCAGCCTCACCCTTTTTGTCTGAGGGATATAAGGGAGTATTGAAGTCTCCTGCTACCATCTAGGGAATATCATGAAAGACTGCACTCAATTGACTCAAATATTTCCACAATGAGGTTCTTCCTTGAACTGAATTGGGTGCATACACATTTGATACAATCCATGATTTGTTCTTGTCAAGGTCATGAAAAACCACACTCAACACCCTGTCATAATCCTAGATAATGTTGCCTTTCGGACTCCTAGAATCCCATAGCACCATGAGTCCTCCTAAAGCTCCTCTTGCCTGCTTGAAAACCATGTCTCCCTGACTCCGTATTTTTTTAGCTACTATTTTTGACTGGGTTACATCTGTTTTTGTTTCTTGTAAGAGAATAACAGTTGGGTTATATTGCTTTCTTATTGAACTGACTACCCTATGGGTCGATGGGCCATTAAGGCCTCTCACATTCCATGAGAGTACCTTCATTTATATTGTTTGGGATTTTTCCCCCTCCCCTTTCCTTGAGGAGGTTTGCATAAATTGATATCATCTTGACTTGGGATAACCTGTTGTATCAGTGTTTTTTGTTTTCCACTTGCTACTTCATTGTCAGTCCTCAGTCTATTTTGTTCAGCATTAGACATCCTCCCTCTCTTTTTCTCACTACCTTAATCTATTGGGGATTTTTTTGTGCTTCTAGTATTCTTTGGACTAAAGTGAGGAGGTACAATCTGTTGAAGGACCGGGCTAGATCCCTCTTTCGGTCTATGAGTTCCTACCATATCAGTTCTTGATTCTAACTCTTCCATAATTTTTCTATATTCACCATAATTTTGTGGAGCTTCCTAGAAGTTTGAAGGATTTTTGATTATGATATTGGGCAGGCCCGACTCCTTTAGACCTATCTCCTCCATCATTTTCCTATATTCCTTGGGAGTGTGCTTTGAGGCTTCACCGTTATGATTTGGAGGTTTTTTTGTTGCAATATTGGAAGGACCCGATATGGACGGGGATTCTAAGGTTTTTGGTAATTCAACCTGGAGGACTCCATCCTCGTTCGTCTCCCCTTCTATCGCGTGGTCAGTAAGAACTTTAAACTGATTTGAATTCAAGATTTTAGAACTTACTTGGCTTTCCTGCTCGAAGGTAATTTGTTGTTTCCCTCTCTCTTGGGGTTGATCCTGATTGCCTTGTTCCTAGTAGATATTATTATCCTTGACCAGACTGAACCTGCCTCTACCTACTGGTCCTCCCATAGTTTGGTTCCTGGGGAAAGCTTTGCCATTTTCCCTTTTGCCTTCTATCCTCTGGGCTTCTCTGCTAGATGGTAGGCTTGGGCATTGATTTCACAAATGGCCTTGGGTTTTGCATTCTATGCAAAATGCTAGCTTATTTTCATATTCCATCGACTGCTTTCTCAGATAATCACCATAACCTAGTTCCATGAAGGTTGGTAACTCAGAATCTAAGTTTGCATTGACACAAATCCTTGCATGCGTCATCCTTGTCCTTGCCAAGGTTGAATGGTCTATGGCAACAAACTCCCCAATAGTTCTAGAAATCTCTTGCAACCAGTACTCATTGAAAAATTGGGCCGAAAGGTTTGGCAATCGAACCCAGATGGGGGTTGTATTGATAGTTTACTTTTCGGGGTCAAAGTCTTCCCCCCATTTCTTGAGGAATAGGTTGTGCTTACCTAAGAACCACAATCCACCTATTAGGATACGATTTGCGTCCTCTTGGTTATTAAACCTTAGGATGAAAAAGCCCCTGGACAGAGCAACAATATCTAGATTTCCAACTGTTCTCCATTTGGATAGCACCCAAGAACGTATAGTTTCTATATCCGGCCTTTCGCCCAAAAACTTGCCTACTAGTGAAAACTCCTCCAAGGATAGAAAAGGATCCATAGCATTCACAGGTGCCATGATCCAATTGTTCTTAGGTATAAGGGACGGGAGTGAGTGGAAATCACTCTTTTTGCCTTTTAGAGTTTCTACAAAGGATAAACCTCTTCTGGGACCCACAATACTTTGCTGGGTCCATTTGTTCGAGTCTTTGTTAAGAGGTATTGGCCCTCATACCTGGCCAACCTATTCGAGTACAGGCCCCTGGCCCCTTCCGTAGACAGTCACCTTTCCTGCCTCTGGATCCTCACCTACCGCCTGCTCAAGGTTCCTGCTCAAAAAATTCAAACCTCCTATGCCTTCGCTGTTCACGTTGCTCCGCTGCTCCATCCCCCCCACCCTCAATTTTGCTCAGCTAGAGTTGTTTTTCGTCATATATCAGATTTGTTACATATTAATATTTAGACCTTTAATATTATAGTTTCTTTATATTGGAACATGTGATATTCTATGGTAGTAAGGCTTAATAGCCAATAGTGGTATCACATACACCACTTAACTCTATCCATTTTTGATAGAGTTATATATTAGCCACCATTTTGGAGTCTATCCAATTTGATAGTAGTGAAGACTTGGACTCTATTTAAAAAGGTATTATTGAGTAAATATTGAGGGGGCAAGGATTAGTCACCTTAATTTGGATACTGGGGTCTTTCCACTTGGTTTAAGGAAAACCAATGAAGACTAGGACTCAACTAAGATTAATTGATAGTCAAATAAAAAAAAAGTTGGAATTTAGGGGATATTCAAAGTCATATTGATAATATTCTAGGCTCTCTAGAAAAAAGGAGAATCATATATCATTCTTAGGTGTGAACTAAGACATTGAAGAAATATTTTAGATGGAGGAGCATCATAGCTACCAAAGACATTAAAACATTATAGCTTCAGGAGATTGAGAAGCATCACAACTTCTAGGAGATATACAAGCATCATAACTTCCAAGAAATATATAGAGAAGCATTTCAACTTCTAAATATAAAGGAATATTTAAGCTTCCAAGGATATAAGAGAAATTAAGATTTTAGAGAAGAAGAAGCAATACAAAGATTCTATAGCACAAAGTTTAAGTAAAGCACAAAGAAGAGAAGAAGAAGGAATCAATGTAGATTTTTTAAGATAAAGAAACATTGAAGAACTAGGTTGACTAAAAATATTAATTCAATCTTGGCCTTGGAGCAATATTTCGTTTAAGGATAATATTTAGTGCAACAATAAGTAAATACAAAGCAATAGGCCATTCTACAAAGTCTAATATTGGGAGGCAACATGTGTAGAAAAACTACAATTGAAGTACACAATAGTATAACTAATTATAACAAGCAAAACATTGTATAGATGCAAGCGCTCATAAGCCACTAGACATAGAAATACAAGTGCTCATAAGTCACTAGACATAGAAATTCAAGTGCTCATAAGGCACTAGATACATAACAACAAGCACTAATAAGGTTCTAAATATAGAAAATGAAACACTTGTAAGGTGCTAAAGGAAGAACTTGTAAGGCACTAAAGGAAGTATTTGTAAGGTACTAGAGGAAGCACTCATAAAAATCTAGAGGAAGAACTGACAAGGTGCTAGAGGAGGAATTCATAATGTGTTGGAGAAGAATATCAGACACTCACAAAGTGCTAGATGTGAGAAGAACAAGCTATCAGAAAACAAATTGCCAAAGAATGAGCCTCTTGAGAATGTGCTACCAAAGGGTAAGCTATTAGAAAGCAAGTTGTTAGAAGAATGAGCCATAAGAGAAGGGGTGAGCTATCAAATATTGAACCACTAGAGAATAATCTGCCAAGAGAATGAGTTATAGGAGAAAGGACTAGTTATCAGAGATAAAACCACTAGAGAATAGGCCACCATAGGATAAGATGCCAAGAGAACGAGCTATATGAGAAAGGGTAAGCTATTAAAGATCGAACTTTCAAATAATGGGCCATCAAAGGATAAGTTTCCAGGAGAAAAAACCATCAGATAAAGGGTAAGTTATCAGAGATCGAACTGCTAGAGAATAGATCATTGAAAGATGATATATCAGAGGATGAGCAACCTAAAGTTGAACTACTAGGATATGTTCATGGTCATTGATGTAATAGTGGATTGAAGGCTACTAGGAGCAAATATTTTCTCATTTTATCAATGCACTACACAAACTAGGCAACGCCTAGTGACAGAGTTGGAATGAAATAAGGTAAAAAGATAAGTGTTAAGGGATGTTAAACATTCTAATTATCACTTGATATTGTAGTGCTTAGAAATTGGAAGCAGAGCATTGGAAGCGAAGTTAAACAACTAGAATTTTGCTGATAAACGTTACATTTGGTGCATAATATTAATTTTGGAGGGAAAGAAATGAATTTAAAAATGCTCTAAATTGGAGTTATAAGGTTTATGCACATTAATTTTTTAAATATTATATTGATTTGAAAGATATGGAGTAATAAGGTTTACTACATAGGTTTGTTTTTATAAAGAATTTAATTATTAGAAATTTTGAAGTTTATTAAAAAATTAATTATTTATGAAATTGAAAATTAGAAGTTGAAGGAGTTAAAATGAGTTAAGTTTTTGGTTTTTCAAAATTTTGAATATTTTTGAGATTTTAAGATTTGAAAAAAAATTAAAATATTTAAAATTTTGAAAAATAGAGATTTTGCAAATTTAATGGATTAGGGAGTTAAAGGATTTCTACATCAAAGGTTAGAAAATTTAAAATTTCCAAAATTCTTATTTGTGTTATTTCTTAAATTTTGGAGATATAAGGTTTACTACTTAAGAAGAATTGAATTACAAACTTTGATAATTATGGAAGGAAATATGGAGTCCATAATCAGAAAGAAAATATTATAAGTTATAAAATATAGCATTGGAAAATTGATTGAAAAATCTAAGGGTAAGCTAGATATGGCAATACAATTCATCTATAGAGAAGCTATGGATAAATTTTTTGAGACATTTGAATATTATTTACATTCAAATCTTATTGAAGCAATTGATAATTCAAAGGATGATATTATACTACCTATTGATATAGGTAGTATAATGTACATGGCAATTATTTCACTTGAACTTCATAAAATTGAAAAACAAAAGCAAAAATATTTGATTGAAAATCTAAAATAGAAAGTAGAGATTGATACAAGTGAATCATCTCTTAAAACAATGTTTCATTCCTTATGCAATATTGACATTCCAAGTTCATCTAATTCAAGAAATTATTATGATGCTCTAAGTGAATAATCATAGATTACAAGGCAATATTAAGATTGCAAGAAAAATAATGAAACACATGATCCAAAGCTTAAAGATGAAGTAGAAGTCATGCACAATAAATATGTAGATCTACATGAATTAGAGACAAAAGAAGTACAAGCAGTGCATGAACCAGTTGAAAAAGATACAAAGCCTAAAGAACCAAAGAATCAAGATAAAGGAGGATTCATAGTAGAATTCAAGAATGAAGATGAAGATGAATCTCAAACAAAGATTCATACTCAATGCAAGGTCACATGAAGATTGAATATTGAATATGAAGACCAAGATTGAAGACTAAAGTCTTCAATAACCAAATAAAGTTATGTAGGGGATGCTTGAGAAATATTACATTATTTGGTACATGCAAATGTACCCCCATGGTACCTTCATGGTACAAATGTAAATATGTAATAAATTAGGGTTGAGTTTGTAGTTTAGATAAGTGTTTTATATTTTATCTTTTATGAAAGTGTCAATGCACAAGATATGCACAAGTGTCATGTAAGAGTGCAATGTGCAAGAAACACACAAGTGTCATGTAAGAGTGCAATGTGCAGAAAATGGATAAGCATCATGTAAGAGTGCAATGTGCAGGAAATGCACAAGTGTCATGTAAGTTAGAGTACAAGTGTGTATTGAGATAATTTTTACAAATCTCATGTATGTAAGTGTGAAAATATGTAATGTAAGGATGTGCACAAGTGTCTTGTAGTAGGATTTCATGTAGGAGAGTAAGAGTCATGTAAAAGTGTGCAAGTGTCATAGAGTCAAGTATACATGTAAGAAGAAAGTGAAGAGTCTTATATACAAGTGGTAATATGATAAGTCAAAGGTCATGGGATCTATCATATGGAAAGAAATAGTCAAGTATGTGAAGAGTCACATTACTATGTCTATATTATGGTGATAAAGATCCATACAATATAACACGAGAAAATAATATCAAGGAGGTGTGAATAAGCATTGATAATAAAGCTTGTATACAAATTTTGAGCAATTAATATTGTAAGTTTTCTTCATGCTTGTTCATGAATGATTTTGGCCATTTTACATTCATATTTGATATTATAAGTGAATTTTATTTCATTATTATATTGGCCTAGATATACATTTAATTGCTCACATATATTATTCTACTCTTGAATATTAATATTTAGACCTTTAATATTGTGGATTATTTATATTGGGACCTATGATATTTTGTGGTATTAAGGCTTAAAAGCCAACACTAACACAAGGCACATTTGAAGGGTCCATAATATCCTTTTCTTTGTAGACTCTTCTGTAAGAATCTTACTTTGAACTTCTATCCAAATGAATGTTGAGGTCTTAGGGAGAGCCTTTAATGATCAAACATTCTTCCAAGGAAAATATTTGGGGGAAGGAAAATTTGATTTTTCTAAATCCTCATATCCCAACTTGACCGAGTATCCACCATTCTTTGATAAATTCCAAATCAACTCATCTTTTCATGTAAAAATCAACAAATATAACTCTTGAAGTATATTTTGAAGTTCACCCGCAATTTGTTTGAATTCCTCTCCTTCAACCAGGTTATCAAAATAAATCAATGATATAGAGTTGTTGCTCATAATAATATAGTCTTTTACCTTTGGACCTTTACATGCTAGGCATGCTTGAGCCAATGGTTACCATTTTGAGTCAAAGATAAGAGGATAAGTTTTCAACCAAGCATCAGACCAAAAATTTGTATAACTCGCCTCATTGATTGACCATCTAATATGTTTCTTTATCAATTGCAAATTATCTGATATGAAGTTCCATGTTGATAATCATTTGGGTAGAATTATTTTTCTAAATATTTTCATTACATCAAGAGAACCTATATATTTATTAAATATTTTTATCCAATTATTTCCTTTATCTCTGAATAATCTCCACCCAAGCTTTGCTCCTTATGCCACATTCATAAGTCTACAATTCTGCAAGCTTGCTCCTCCAATATTACTTCCTTTGCAAACCCTATCCCACTTACAAAGAGGAAACCTAAATTTTTCCTCACAACCTTTCCATAGAAATTCTCTTTGAATTTTATCAATTTCTAATGTTATTGTTAGAATAAGTTGTTATATTCCATTATTTGCATAACCAAAAGTAGCGCTCATAGGCGCTCTCCAATTTGGTTGTTTAACCACCGAGTTGGTTAAACCAACTTGTAACCACATTGTAACCTTTATATTTGAAATTAATGAGAAGGAACAATTGCTTCATCAAATTCTTCATGGCATCAGAGCTACGGACAGGACGCAGATCGCAGACAGGACGCGACTGATGGACGAACGCAGACAGAGCGGACAGACAGGACGCGACTGACGGATCCTGATGGACGAGCGCAGACAGAGCGGACAGGACGCACAGACCGTAGATAGGACGTAGACCACAGACCGAGGACACCGACACAGACAGGACGCAGACCAAGGATAGACCGCAGATCGAGGACACCGACACAACGGACAGGACGTAGATAGGACGATGGTTCGGGGAGACGGGATGGTTGAGGAGGCAAAAGGATAGGCTGGGGGTGGTTGCCCGAAGGCAACCGAAAGCAATAGGTGCTTTCAGTTTGTTTAAACCCCCCCATAGTGGCCGCATAGGCCATGTGGGATAATTTTTTTTTTGTTTCTTCTCCAACCGCGAGGCTTTAAATATTGCCCGTTGCACGCTTGTTCCCATCGGGCCTTCTGGCTCACGTGGTCAGGGCGGTGCCTAGTCTGCGGCAGGTTTTGGGTTCGAGTCCCTGAGGGGAGGTTTGTTGCGCCCTGCACAGTTTTGACGACGGATATGGTTTGTTGACGCCCTGCGCAGCGTTATTTGACGACGGCTTCGTTTTTTGATGCCCTTGACGCTGCAATTGGTCATTTGACGCCTTGCCAAGCTCCAAAATTTGGTATTTTTTTTACCAATCCTTGTCTCATTTGCAATTCGAAGGGGGGAGATCTCATGATTCATTTGCAAATTTGTCAGATAAAGGGGGGAAATCAAACTATTTGGCAGAATAGTTGCTAGATTTGTAATAGGTGTTAAAATTTGTGGGCATTTATGATTGTTTCCTTTGCATTTAAATATTCTGTTTTCTTGCATTCACAATCATGAATTAAACAAAATATAAGACCCCAAATTTATACCCTATTTGTGCAATTTATTGCACAACAGCGTTCGGTATTTGAGATACCTTTGGTCCACACTTACAGGTAATGTTGTCATGCTTTGGACTACTGTATTCACTGCCTAATATAGCCGCAACAACGACGTCTGAGCTTGTTCTCTATAAATCGTCGGGGAGAAATAAGGCAAACCAGTTTTTTGTTTTTTCTCATTTCATACCCACATCGTGATTGTTGTTAGGCGTAAATCCTGACGAAATTTTTTTTCCAAAGTGTTTAGGGGAAGTTACGCCCCACGCATGCGGAATAAAACTTTCTATGGTAGGTGTCATTAACAACACGATGCCCTTTCAGTATCGCCTATGTTCAATATATTGTGCTTCTCATGTGTACTTATAGTCTCCCTCACGTAAGGGCGAGTACATATTGAGTAGTATACTGTTCATATATACCTATAGTTTCCCTCACGTAAGGGCGGGTGTATATTGAATAGTTACAGTATAAAGATCTGGCAGGTATAAAGAAAGGGAGACCACTTGGTGATATAAGGAACCTTCATAATGGCCACAATTCATAAGTATCTTTCAGATTCTCAATTGTTGAAAGGTCCTAACTTTGTTCCATGGAAGACAAAGATGAAAGCCATACTTCAGTTGGAAGATTTATGGGATGTAGTGACTGGCACTGCAAAACGTCCTCCAACAACAGGAACATATCAAGATGCTTGGGATAAAAAAGACAAGAAGAGTCTCGTATTTATCTTGCTTGCTACTACAGATGAGGTGCAGCCTCATATTTGTGATGCAAAAACAAGTAAGATAGCCTGGGATGCCCTGATCACAGTATATGAAGGCAAGAATCAATCCACTATTCTCCATCTTCAAACTCAACTACATAATCTCAGTATGAATTCTGGGGAAACAGTTGATATATTCCTTTGCAGAGTGGCTGACTTGAAAGCAAAATTGAATGCTATGGGCAAACCGGTGGATGATGATGTCTTGAACTCTGTCATCTTGAGAGCATTACCAAGTTCCTACAAGATGTTGATCACTTCTCTCAATGTTTCTGGTAGACAAGTATCTTTTGTGGAACTGGTAAACTTGCTTCAGACTGAGGAGGCAACTCAGGTCCGTAAAGATGATGTGCCAGATAATGCTCTTTCCACACAACAAAGTGGTAAAAAGCAAGGCCAGTTTCAAAAAGGGGGTGCTTCTTCCAAAGGAAAAGGGAAGCAAAATCAGCAAAAGGATACCAAATATTGCAAAATTTGTGATATGAATAACCATGACACCAACAGGTGTTGGTTCAAAAACAAGCAATCCAACGAAAGAGGTTCTCAGAAGAAGGGCAAGAACAAGCAGAAATACAATAAGCATAAGCACTCTAAAGGCCATGTTGCTTATGTTGACTCCAACTCAGACTCAGATCCTCCTGAGTCCGATTCAGATTCTGACTCTGAAAGAGCACATAAGGTGCTCATGACTCATACTTCGTCTTCCCAGATAGATGTTGTATGGTATATTGATTCAGAGCTAGCAAACACATGACTGGGTACAAATCATGGTTTGATACTTTTGTGGAGAAAGAGGGTAAGCCAACCACAATTGCTGACAATCAAGTATATCAGGTAAAGGGAGAAGGGGATATTTTTGTGTCCCTTCCTGATGGTATTTGTCAAATTGAGAAGGTTCTCTATGTTCCAGGCTTAGCCAATAATCTGCTTTCAGTCACACAAATGTTGGATAGAAACATGGATGTCGTGTTTCGAGTTGTCAAAGGCAAGAAGAGATGTTTTATCACACACAGTGGTAAACATGTTGCAACCGGATCCTACAAACATGGCTTGTTCATTCTCGATGCACTTTCAACTCCACATGTTGCTTTGGCTGCAACTACAAAGGAGGCCACCTCTCTCTGGCATCGACGTTATGGGCACCTAAGTTCTGGATATTTGCTTGAATTATACAAATATGGGATGGTGAAAGGTCTTCCACCACTTTCATCTATCTTACCAGTTTGCTCAGATTGCTTAGCAGGGAAGCAACATCGAGTGCCTTTTGAAGCAAGCTCCTCTCGAGCCGCAAAACCTTTAGAGCTGGTACATACCGATCTGTGTGGTCCTATGCCAACCAACTATGGTGGGAAAAAGTATTTTCAACTATTCGTTGATGATTACTCACGAAAGATGTGGGTTTTCTTTCTTCAGTTGAAATCAGAAGCGTTTCTCTACTTCCAACAATTCAAGAAACTTGTTGAGAAGGAGTCGGGATGTTTGATAAAAACCCTCCGCTCAGATCGAGGGGGGGAATACACCTCTAAAGAGTTTTCAGAGTTTCTTAAGAAACATGGGATCAAAAGACAACTGACTACAGCCTATACACCTCAGCAGAATGGAGTTGCAGAGAGAAGAAATCGTTCCATTATGGAAATGGTTCGATGTATGCTAAAAGGAGCACATCTTGAGGATCAATATTGGGCAAAAGCAGTAAACACAACATCATACCTCCTAAATAGAGCACCCACTAGAGCTCTACAAGGGAAGACTCCACAAGGAGCATGGAGTGGTAAGAAACCTTCCATTTCTCATCTAAAGGTGTTTGGATGTAAAGCATTCATGCACATTCCAAAACAGAAAAGGAGGAAGCTGGATGAGAAAACCCTACGAGTGTATCTTTCTTGGCTATGATGAGTACTCAAAAGGTTATCGATTGATTGATCCTAAGACCAAGAAGACACATGTAAGTAGAGATGTTGTATTTGATGAAGCTCTCACATCAAAAGACACATCCACAACTCGTATACATAGATGAAGAAGAGCCTAAGAAGGAGGTTCAACTTCCACAACAAAAACAAAAAGTTCCAAAATGGTATACTAGCACTTTGAGAGATGCTAAGTTGAAATCCCTTCCAGATCTATCTCTTGATAGGCCATGTACTCGCAGTATGACTCAACAGATGAGAGCAGAAGAATCTACTTCAGAGGTTGACGAACTTTGTCAACACTTTGATGATTTGTCAGTGGGTACCGAATATGACAGGGAAGAAGATGAGGATGGAGAAAAACTTTATATGTCTACATTGAATACAAATGAACCCACAACGGTTCAATCTGCACTTGATCAACCACAGTGGAAAGAGGCTATGGATGTAGAACATAAATCTCTTCTTAAAAATAATACGTGGAAGTTAGTCGATCTGCCAACAAGAAAGAAACCCATAGGCTGCAAATGGGTATTCAAAGTGAAGTATAAGGCAGATGGATCTATTGATAAGCATAAATCCCGGCTTGTTGCAAAGGGATATGCTCAGAAAGAAGGCATAGATTATGAAGAGACTTTTGCCCCTACTGCAAAAAATGACTACCATTCGAGTACTTTGTGCCATGGGAGCTCAGCTTGGGTGGAAATTGCATTAGATGGATGTTAAAAGTGCCTTCTTGAATGGTGACTTACAAGAAGAAGTATACATGACTCAACCAGAAGGATTTGTGGTTGAGGGGCAAGAACAAAAAGTATGCAAGTTGATCAAATCCTTGTATGGGCTAAAACAAGCTCCTCGAGCTTGGTATATCAAGATAGACAATCACCTTGTGCAGCATGGTTTCATAAGAAGTCCTTCGGATGCAAATCTCTATATTAAGAAAAATGGTTCTGATATAGTGATTCTTGTACTTTATGTTGACGATCCGATCATCACAGGAAGCTCGTAAAGAATGATTGACTTAGTGAAAAATGACTTGAAGCAATCATTTGATATGACAGATCTAGGACTTCTGCACTATTGTCTTGGTTTAGAAGTTACTCAAAAAAAATTTCATATTAGAGTAACACAAAAGAAATATGCCAAGACTTTAGTAGAAAAATATCGGATGACTAACTGTAAGTCAAAAGCAACTCCAATGGAGCAAGGACTTAAGTTATCTCGATATGATGAGTCACCTCAGGTAGATGGTACTCTCTATCGCCAATTGATTGGGAGTCTCCTATATCTAACAAATACCAGACCAGATCTCAGTTTTGCTATGGGATATCTTTCAAGGTTCATGCAAGAGCCTAAGATGAGTCACTAGAAAGCAGCAAAAAGAGTTCTTCATTATGTTCACGGTACTACAAATTATGGTCTGGAATATAGACAGAATAATAATTTTTTCTTACTAGGATACACAGACACTGGATTATGCTGGATCCCTTGATGATCGTAAATCCACCTCCGGATATGTTTTTCATCTAGGATCTGGACCTATCTCATGGCACAGTAAGAAACAACATGTGGTTGCTTTATCTTCTACAGAAGCAGAATATCGTGCAGCCAGTGAAGCAGTCTACGAGATAATGTGGTTAAGTCGCATTCTTACAAACATGGGCCTTCCAAAGAATCTTCCTCTTCATTTGTTTTGCGACAACCAAGGTGTTTTGAACCTTGTCAAAAATCCAATTTTTCATGAACGTACCAAACATGTTGATACCATATGTCATTTTATTCGAGATGAAGTTCCAAAGCACCATATACAACTTCAATACATTCCTACCGATGCGCAAGTTGCATATATCTTTACCAAAGCACTTGGACGTATCAAATATGAAAAATTTCGAGATACAATTGGGATTTGCCAATAATGTAATAAGGGGGGATGTTAGAATAAGTTGTTATATTCCATTATTTGCATAACCAAAAGTAGCGCTCATAGGCGCTCTCCAATTTGGTTGTTTAACCACCGAGTTGGTTAAACCAACTTGTAACCACATTGTAACCTTTATATTTGAAATTAATGAGAAGGAACAATTGCTTCGTCAAATTCTTCAGATTATACCTATTGGCAGTCTTGAAAGTGATATCATATAAATAGAAATGGATTGCAATGTAGTCTTTATGAGTTGTAACCTTCTTGCCATGGTTAAGAACTTACCTTTCCAACCTGCCAAGTAGGCTTTCATTCTATCCAAAAAAGAGATCCAAAGCTCCTTTTTATTTCCTTTATTAGACAAATAAATATCCGGGTAGGTTGATGGAAAATTTTCAATTTTAAACCCTAATATATTCACAATAATTTATTGTAAATATACGGTAGTATTAATGAACAAATCTTGAATTTTGTAGTATTTATCAACTATCCATAAGCATTATCATAGCATGATAATATTGATTTAAACTCCATGGCCTTACTAAGAAAGGGATGGCCCAAAAGAAAAGTATCATCAATAAATTGGAGATGATATTCGAAGGGACCATTTTTTTCAACTTGAATACCCTTGATTTTTCCTTCCATTTTTACCTTTGAAAAGGCTCTCCCTAATGCTTCCGCCAAAATAATGAATAGATAAGGAGAAAGTGGATCACCTTGACGAAGTCCACAATATGACTTGAAGTAACCAATAAGAGAAACATTGACCAAAATATAAAACTTTGTATTGCTATAACAACATTTAATCCACTCACACCAACTATAATCAAAGCCAAATTTTCTGAGAATAACATCTAGAAATTTCTAGGAAACCCTATCATATGCTTTGTTCATATCTATTTCAAAAGTATACCTATTTTTTCATGGAATGAAGAGAGTGTATGGCCTCTTGTGTAATAATTATACCTTCAATATTTTTTACCACAAACAAATCCACCTTATTCCTTTGAGATAAGACATCCAAGAATGTCCTTCAACCTGTTTGCCATAATTTTTGAAATGATATTATAAATTATATTACAACGACTTATTAGACAAAAATTATCAAAATTTTATGTCACCTCTCTTGGGAACCAAAGTAATAAAAGGAGAATTGATCTCACTTATTATAGCCTTCCTTTTTTGGGCCTTTTCAATCGCCACTAGCATATCACTCTTCAATAAATCCTATAATTTTTGAAAGAAAATAGCAGAAAATCCATTAGGGTTAGGTACCTTGTTAGGATGGAAAGAGAAAACTACTTCATGGATCTCCTCCAAAAATATCTTCTTCATAAAGATTTCATTTTGTCCTTGAGTGATTATTGATGGAATATTTTGCAGAAGTTTTTCTTGAGCCTCCTTATATTGCATAAAATTTGACAAAATATATTTGAAATAATTAATTGCTTCCTTCCTTATATCTTCTTTGTCCTAAATATTTTTTCTATTTGGAGTTAAAATATTTTTTATATGACAAACATACATATTTTTTTTTGTTGTAACATGATTTTTTCTTGTATTTCTATCTCCTTGCTTGAGTTATTTCTCTCTAGATTTTTAGAACCATTATGAATCATTTTTTAATGCATTATGATAATTAGAAAGTAAATTTTTCTTTCACATAAGAATCCTGATCCATTCCATTAATTTCTATTATCTCTTGTAATTTTTGAACTTGGATTAAAAAAATTTGACATTCTATATCTTCATTTGCTCCTTTAAATATCTCAACTTTTGAATAAAATTGTACATACATGATCCTTCAAATTTTGATTCATCCCACCATAACATAACCATCTAGAAAAAAGTAGGGTCTTGGAGCCACATAGACCGTAAGCGAAATGGCTTTGGATGACCATTATTAGGTAACTCACAAGTCAAAAGAGTGGGTTTGTGATCTAAAGAGATTGTATGCTTTGTTTGCAACCATTTATTAGATGGTAAGAATCTATCTATTATTTATGCTATATGATTTTGCCCAATGTATCTATTATCCCATGTATATTGAAATCTTGAGGGACTAACATCTTAAATGTCATTTGAATTGACAAATGAAGAAAAATATTGCATTGATTTAGACCACCCTACAATACCACCCTTATTTTCGAGAGGAGATAGAACAATATTAAAATCACCCCCAAGAATACATAGATCACAATGAATTATCATTGAATTTGACAAAAATATGCTAAGGTCCTTCCAAAATCTTTTACGAGGAGTAACTATAGTTGGAGCATATACATTTAAAATCCTAACTTTGATATTTTCCTCTTTCCTACAAAATAATCCAACAACCCAATTAATTTTTGCTTCTAATAACTGTCCATCCCATTTACATATATCCCATATTGTTGCAATATCATGTGAAGCTCTTGTAGAGGAATCTATTAAACAATCACCCATCATCCAAATCTTCTTAAAAGCATCTTTACATTCCTCATTGCTTAATTTTGTTTCTTGTATTAAAATAAACTCAGGATTATGACGACCTATTAATTCCTTAATAACTCTTTTTTTAGGATTTTTATTCATACCCCTAATATTTTATGACATCATTTCATCATCAACACTTTTTATTTTTATTAGTGGGTTTAGCCTCACTTCTTGTTAACATCTATGATATTTTATTTGGCTTCCTGGATCAACATCCTTTTGAGTTTCTTTTTCTCTTTATTCTTGCTTTGATTGCCTTCCTCTCCTTTTTCCATTCCTACCAATACTCTCATCTTCATCAATATCTTCTATTTTTTTTCTATATTTTCATATTGTTCATAATGAGATTCATTTTCTAAATATTTAGGTTGCCTTGAAGAGTTGAAAGTGCAAGGAATAACCTCATTAGCATTTTATTCTTTATGTTGCCCTAAAATTTCTAAACTGCATAGATGATCCTCCATAATCATTACTTTCTTATGTTGGCCTAGAAACCCTAAATTTTCTTGGATATCCTCCATAAGGGTTTCTTTACTATACTACTCTGGAAACCCTAAAGTGCAAGGAATAAAATTTGTACTACTTTTATTTTAATTGCAAGGAGAATATTTTAAGCTACTTGAGGATAATAAAAGTGATTTACCTAGATTAATCTTGAATTCCTTCGCCTCATTTGCTTTAAAATTTACCCCCCATATTCATTTGTTTTAAAATTTTCATTCCCCTCTTCCTTCGCACCTTTAGCTCCTATATTTGAACTTGCGTATTATACTTCCTCACCCCTCATGTCATTTTTTTTCTTCCAAAGGCTAATTCGAGTGAATTGTAATGGCCTTTGCCATCTGATGATGTAGAGAAATTTTTATAGCCACTTTCTTAGGAGTGGAAAATCCTTGATTTGACCCGGCTTTTCCTATGATATGATCTCCATGTTTAAAATTGAAGCTACCCTCATGCCCAAAAATTTCTATTTCTTACTCCACATTTTTCACTTTGCAATCTCTTACCATATGCTCGATTTCATGACATTTATGACATCGTAATGCGATATTTTCATAATCAACTTGTTGATCCCATTCTCTTAATTCATATTTAATCCTCATTAGTTACGGTAAAATTTTTAAAATATCCATGGCAACAGTGTATAAAACATGTCTTCTCTCCTTAGTAGTTGGTCCCTTCTAGATGAATTCACCTAGAATATTACCAATATTCTTCAAAACCTCCTTATTGATGAGTTGATAAGGTAGTCCAAAAAGCCTAATCCATACTGAAAGCCTTTTAATAGTTTTTTGTGTCCACCAAAAAAATCTCACTCCAAGATATTAAATATAATGCATCTTTGCTCCTAAACGATGAGCCTCCATCCATTATTTTATCCCTTATTTCTGAATTAGAGGAATAATGAGGAAAAATCCTTTTGGAAGAAAATTCATGGAGTAATTTGAATTCAAACCCCACTTCCATTGGAAATCTCAAAAAAACTTGGCCAGTATCCATGAAACTTACATATTAACACTCTAGTTTTGAGAACCATTATATTATACTTAATCATCTCATCCTTGATAATCACTTATGGTGTAGAATCTACTACATGGATAGGGTTTGCCATAGATTTGTTGTTCCTCTTATTGCTAGCTAGGGCATCCATACTTCAAATTTGGCTATTCATACTTTTAATAAGGACTTTCACAGATGAATATCTTTCCATGTTACCTAGATTATTTTCAAATGAATCCTTTAAATTCTTCTAAGATATAGAACAAGAAGTGGCACTTGTTCCTTGATTGCATTTTGCTTTCTACTTCCTGCTTTTGTGCTCACACTTGCTCTTAAAAGCAAGTTTTTAAAGTAATATTAATGTTTTTTTATAAAAAAAATCATAATTTTATTTCAAGAATGAGAGAAAATTACACTTATCAGGTGCCTTAGCACAAAATAAAAACCCAGATAAAAACAAATTATTGGGAGTCAAGATATAATTACAGTCGAACAGATCGAAGAGGAAAAAAATCCATCTTCGAAATAGCATGAGGATAATAAGGATAAATATCCTTATATATCAATACTTAATCATCCAAATAACCTCCATGTCCAAAACTTGGATAGATATCAGTGAAAAAGAAATCAACAGAAAGAAAGGAAATAGTTAAAAACTGCCATAAAGCTCTAATCAAATGAACATGCCCATAGTACAACCTAGATCTAGCATAGGAACTAGGGGTATGATATGTGGGTGAAAGAAGAAACTCCATCCTTTTCCTCTTCCATTTACAAGAAACCTTCTGGAACCTGTTGACCTTCTTTTGATAACTTATTTGTTTCTTGATTTAATTCCCTATAAACATGAGTAAAAGAGTTATTTTCAAAAAGGGGAAATCACCTCCAATAGTTCATCTCCCACTGGTCTAAGTAGATTATTTTTTAATTGAGTGTATCTATTCATCCAATTGATGACTAGAGTAGAATCTCCAAAAAATTATAAAATTTTCACATTTATCTCCACAACACACTTCATTAGCAATCTCAATATCTGGAACTTAGCAAAATTGTTGGAACCTGTCCCAAGACCTGCTTTAAAATTTGATATAGTGGGTATCTAAGAAGTATAGAATACCTCCAGCACTACTAAAATATGACTGTCTCTGACTAGCCCCATAAAAAAACCCCATGGCTAAAACTTTTCAATGAACAAATTACCTACTTGTCGAGGTTTCTTATGTTTGTCATGCCCTTTGTTTATTGAGACCAAAGTCCTCACCTAAAAAATGACCTGAAATGGGGGTATTAACTTTCCTTTAAAAATAGCTGCATTTCGTGCCAACCATATACCCCAACATATAAGACATGGTAAATAAAGAAATTGTTTCAACTCTTTTTTCAAAAACCACTGTCTTAAGCATACCTCCATTGTTTCTCCTTCCCAAATATTTTGTACTCCAGTTATCTATTCAGCTTCTAACCAAACCTATTGAGAAAAAGGGTATTTGATTAACAAATGTGTGATGTTTTCCTCCTCTGATTGACACAACATACAAATACTTGGACCTTGTCTGCTTCTCCTCTATAAAAATTTCCAAGTCAAAGCCTTATTTCTCAAAGCTAACCACATGAAAATAATTGTTTTTTTTTGGGCAGATAATTTCTAAATTTGCTTCCACCACCAAGTAGGCCCTTGAGGATGAGGGTCAAAACTTGCTTTGTAACCAAGTCTAGCCATATATTGACCCCAGATTTATTGTATGCCCAAGCAATAGTATCTGGTTCAACTTTCAACTTGATATGGCTCTTATTAAGACTATGAGTGTAAGCCTTCCACAAAACAACCTGCTCATCAGAAAGACCCAAGACCCGAGCCTGCTTCCAACCTTGGGTCCAAAGACTAGAAGAATATGATTCTCCCACCTGATGAAGAAATAAAAAACCTTTGTCTTGTAAAGAACTTATCATAGCTTCCAACAACTAAATGTTTTCTCCACAACCCAAAATAGAATCATCTCCTATTCTTACTTGTTCACCATTGCCCACTTTCCAAGACAAATATTTTCCAATCATAGGAAAGGCCTGTACTAGTGCCTTCCATTGAATGGAAATATTTTTAATGCTTTTCTATGGACTTCTAAACCAATCCATAAAGAAAGTAATATTAATGCTTTATTTTGTTTTTATTTTTATTTTTTAAATATATATTTGCTATATATTTTAAATTTTCTATCAATAAGTTTCTTTTATTTAATTAATTTATTCAAAATGTAAAGAATTATCAAGATAAAATTAAAAATTATAGATGTGACCAATGGAGCTAGTATAAATGTATTGTTTTAATGGATTGTATGAAATGATAAAAAATAAATCTAAAATACTAGACAACATTAACATGATAAGATATTTGACAAACATAATCCAATGACCTTAGAAATAAATTCTCCAATATTTTATCCTCAAAGAAATTTTAATTGACAATTTAAAATACATGAACATAACATAAATCAAAGCTTTAATGGAAGATTTTAAAAAATCCTTTTATTTTATTGGTTCAATTTTAGATTTTTTAGAGGTGTACACTACATAGCTTAGCTATGTAATGATTAATAAGCTAAACAAAAAAATTTATATATTTTTCAAAAAGCTATGTATGGCTTCTATTGGGAGCCGCTCCAATCAAAAGAACAAAATAATAGGTTTGTTATCAAGTCAAGTAAACCATATCCAACATGCCTTTTTATCAAAGATATTCTTCATTTCTCTTTTGTCAAATATATTCTTCATATTCCTCAAATTGTTATGCCTATGCAATCAACTCTTTGACATCATTTTTATTAAGAGATCACTTAGCCGGTTGCCTTTAAAATTTAGATTTCACCAAGACAATGATTAACTAAGTTATTTGCTACTTAATTTCCTTCTCTATAGATATGCTCACATTTCCAAGAGATTGCCTCTAATAATAGTTGATAAACATAAATAATAATGTTATTTTTTATTCAATTCCCTCATCCATTTATGTTGATAGCATTAATGATAATTTGTAAATATCTACTAATTATAATTTATTTCCATCCTTTTTCAATTATAATTTTAATCCCTATAAGAAGTACTCTAACCTCAATATAGTTGCTAGTTGAAGTTGCAAATGATCTCGAGTAAGTGAGGAGAATTTTTTCTTTGTTATTTTGAAAAACACTACCTCCACCAAATTTTACAAGATATCCTTTGGAAGCACTATCAAAATTAATTTTGATAAACCCAATTTCTAGACATTACCATTTTACCATAGATTAAAATAGATCCTTTCTATTAACTCCATTGTCACAGATGACCTTTGAGCCCTGGGCAATTTTGGTGGAATGGATACCCCTGCCTCCTTGGGTCTTACCCGAAAGTGGCATCCCTTTTGGGATGTTTTCCACAAAAAAAAAAAATGTCACAGATGACCTCCATACATATTCAAATGTTATAACCAAGAGGCTACCAACTTTATTCACACTTTAGACTTCCAATAATGAGCACCATGTTTGTAAAAATTATGCAAGAGAGGCAATAATATAATTCCAACCTTGGGAATGGTTTTGGGATTTATTTGTAAAAACTATATTATTCATTTCAAGCCATAATTTCCAACAAATGGAGGATTGAGCAGGGACATTTTTCGTAGGACTGCCCAAACTATCAAACTTGTTTTGGCCATATTTCACTCATTCGAACTCGGATTGAGCTAAAATTTTGAGGGTAGATGCCTGAAAAACCCTAGAACGTCTCCACCAATTTTTAGATCATTTGGAGCAACACAGATCCTAGCACATCCCTATGTGTGAACAAGATTTTTGGTAAGCGGTTGTGTGAGGGTTTCATCTGGGTTGAGTGCAAGCAGCTCTAGAGGTTGGTTTTTAGGGCCTTCGGGCCCTAGCGACCAATATATTTGTGGTTTATACTCAATATTTTAGCAGGATATGTTGTAGGGGATCCAATATGGGTTAGAAATTTGTCTTTCAACAGATCATGCTATGAACTTGAGTGACAACGACTTCCAATTTGCTGCACAAAATAAAAGTGAAAACCATACCTTTCCACGACGTCTAGGGCAAGGATTAAAGAGATCACGAAATAAGTTTCAAGAAGCTGATCAAAAAATGGCTCAGATCTCAAGTGAATCTGGTGCTAAGGTGCACCCACAAAATAAATCTACTATGAAAACCCCTGTCAAGGGTAAGAATTTTGAAGACTCAGCCCCAAAAATAAATTTTAGGGATGCCCTCCATGGTGGACAACCTCAGCCCAATGCTAATATTAATCTTAGGGCTTCCCATAAACCTCTAAGAATGCCTAATATTGATCCTAGGAAAATAGAGTTAGGATGTCTTAAAGCAGCTGATGGAACTCCTATTGTTAAGCTTGATATGGGTAACATTCAGACTGGCATTGAAGATCTGGAAAAAAGAGGACTAATTTGTCGGTTCGTGGGTTTTCATCTGAGCCTATCTGCTTTCAAAGTCTGGGCTGCAAAAAGCTGGAAAACTAAAGGTGAGTTACAAATCTCTATTTATCCAAATGGTTATTTTCTTGTTTTATTTGCTAATAATGAAGATAGAGAGAAAAATTTTCAAGGGGGTCCCTGGTTTTTTGGAAGGGCAGGGCTTTTCATGAAGCCCTGACATACTAAATTTAAAGCCGAAGAAGAGATGCCTTCTACAACTCCCGTGTGGGTTAGACTCTTTGGCCTCCCTATTGAATTTTGGAATCCTACTATTTTTTCTTCAATTGGAAACTCTTTAGGAACTTTTATGATGATTGTTGATTGTACTCAAAATTTTGAACATATTATTTATGCTCGGATTTGTGTTTTAATGGATTTTGACAAACCCCTACCTAAAAATATCACATTACAATTTGGGGAAGACACTTGGGAGCAAGTAGTGGACTATGAGAACATTCCTTTTTGTTGTAGAATTTGCCATGAATATGGTCATTTGGCTAGTGCTTGCCCAAATAAAATTCTTGATCAAAAGAAAGAAGATATAAACTCAACAGGTTTCCAAATGCCTAAGAAGAAGAACACTCAGAAAAAACCAGTTATGAAGGATCAATCAAAGTCATTTGCTAATATGTTTGAAATCCTTTCCACAAATGATGTCCCAAGTGAGGAAGAGGAAATAATGGAAACAAAAATCTTAGAAACACAATTTAAATATGAAGGGAAGAACTCAGAGACAAACCAACAAATCAAAGGTTTTCAACAAAAAAAAAAGGAAGAAAATTTACACAAGAAAAACAATCTTTTAAATGTCAAAACTTCAAATAATATAGGTCCCAATATAGACTCTATTGAACCCTCTAGTAAAATTTTGGTTGTGTACGAGCATTCTTCAAGGTTAGAAGCCATCTCAGATTCAATTGGAGTAAGTCAAGAAACAGGGAAAAAAAACTGAAGATGGATTCTAATCAAAAGGCAGGTCGCAAGACCAATCAATATCATATGGTAAAAGAAGGTGAAAAGCTTGTAGAGGAAGGTAAGATTAATGCCCTTCCCAATTTTTTTAGCCCTGGTATTAATGAAGATCATCACTTGGAATATTAGAGGACTCAAAGGGAGTCTTTCAAAACAAAATGAAATTAGAAGAATGATTCAGATAAATCATCCACATCTTGTTTTCCTTCAAGAAACGAAGATGTCAATGGAGGATATGGACTCAATTGCTAGTAAAATTTGGCCAGCTGGAAAAGTGGTTTCCCTCAGTTCCCAGGGGACTTCTGGTGGCATTGCTTGTCTTTGGGACCCAAAAGAGGTAGTTATTCACCATATGGTTGGCAGTTGGGGTCTTTTGGCTATAGCTATTCAAAGTAGACATTCCAACCAACTTATGCTCTGCATTACTGTTTATGCTCCGACTGCTTTGGAGGAAAAAAGAAGATAGTGGAAGGATATAACTCATATTATCTCTCATTTTCCTGAATCTTGGATCTTGATCGGAGGATATTTCAATACCATCCTCTCTCTAGATGAGAAAATGGGGGAAATAGAAATTTGGACAAAAGCACTGACCTCATGAGCGAATATATTGCAAACCTCCATCTTGTGGACATCCAACCAGATAATGGCCTTATGACTTGGTCTAACAGAAGGCAAGGCTTAGCTTGTATAATGGAGAGATTGGATAGGTTTTTGCTCTCTAAAAATTTCTTAATCCATGGTCACATTCCTAAAGTGAAGACTCTTAACAATGTTGGTTCGGATCACTGGCCAATCATGGTGGAAATGTGGAAAACCAATGTGAGTTTCTCTCCTTTTCATTTTCAATTAATGTGGCTTAGAGATAGTTCCTTTAGACCTCGTGTGCAACAATGGTGGAAGGAAGGTAAGCCTAGGTATGGGACTAAGATGTTCTGTTTTGCCAAAATACTGCAATACATTAAATCCAAAATCAAGACTTGGAACTGGAAGGAGTTTGGGGATGTTCATAAAAAAAACATGAAGTTATTGCTCAACTTGAAAATTTGAATAAGAAAATCCATTTAGATGGCCTCATAGAGAATAGAAGTGCAGATGAAATTAAACTCACAACTCAGTTAGAGGAATGGGAAAAAGAGAAGAACTCTTATGGAAGCAAAAATCTAGAATTCAATGGCTCAAAGAAGGAGATCGAAACACAAATTTCTTCCACAAATCTCTTCTAGCTCGAAGATCTCACAACTTTATTTCTTCCCTGAAATCAGATTCTGGAGATGTTGTCTATACTTGGGATGGCATGAACTCTATTGTTGTCGATTACTTTTCCAATATTTTTGCTGCTACTCCTCTTGACTCAACTTCTCAACAAAATGTTCTTCAAGCAATCCCTTCTCTTATCACTTCTGAGGAGAACTCTATTTTGATTGCTCCTGTTACTATCAATGAGCTTCAACAGGTAGTTTTTAAAATGCAAAAAGGGAAAACCCCGGGTCTTGATGGTTTTCCCATTGAGTTCTACCAAGAGTTCTGGGATATCCTTCATGTTGATTTATTAGAGGTGGTGGAAGAAGCCAGGAAAGCCAAAGAAATTTTGAAGGTTATCAATAAAACTTATATTACTCTTGTTCCAAAAGCTCAAGAGGTTGATCATATCTCAACTTTTAGACCTATTGCTTTATGTAATGTTCTTCTCAAAATCATTACTAAGATCATGGTAGAAAGGTTGAAGCCTCTTTTGCATAAGATTATTTCCCCTGAACAAGGGGGTTATGTGGAAGGGCGTCAAATAGTAGATGAGATAGTTCTTGCTCAGGAAGCCATCCATTCCATGGATATGCAAAAATCTCCTTCCATGTTCATTCGGTTAGACTTATCCAAAGCTTATGACAGAGTGGATTGGCACTTCCTTATCAAAGTTTTGAGGCAATTTGGTTTCTCTAAGGATTGGATGGATTGGATTATGGGATGTATCTCTTTAGTTTCCTACTTAGTTCTTATCAATGGTAGGCCTTCTCAATCGTTCCCAACTTCCAGAGGTATTAGGCAAGGTGACCCACTATCCCCTTATTTATTCATCATTCTTGTTGAATGCTTGGGTAGGACTATAACCAAAAAGAGGGAAAACAAAACCCTTGAGGGAGTTACCATTGCTCATGGAGCTAGACCTATCTCTCATCTTCAATTTGTTGATGACTCTACTCTTTTAGGTAAAGCTACAGTTAAGGAAGCTTCTAATATTAAGCAAATCATTAGCTATTTTTCTAAGGCTACTGGGCAGTTGATCAATGAAGACAAATCTAAAGTTATTTTCTTTCATTGCTCTACCAGATAGGAATCCATGGTCTTGGATAAATTAAGATATAATAAGACCTCCCTTCCGATCACTTATTTAGGTATTCCCATCAATATTCAAAGGCAGAAAAAAAATATTGGAATTGGTTGTTGGACAAAGTCAAGAAGAAAATTGGAAAGTGGACCAACATGTGGCTTTCTTCTGGGGGTAGAATCACCTTGGTAAAATCAGTCCTTCAAGCTATTCCTATTTATGTTTCTTCCATGTTGAATATCCCAAAGGTTGTTCTTCGAGAACTGGATCAAATCAATCATCGATTCCTCTGGAGTGGTACTAAGGAGAAAAGAAAATGGGCCTTGGTGAAATGGGACACTTTATGTCTTCCTAAGAATGAAGGGGGTTAGGATTCCGGTCTTCTATTAATAACAACAAAGCTTTAGCTACTAAATTATATTGGAGGATGTTGCATAACCCCAATGCTCTTTGGGCCAATAATCTTCGTGCTAAATATGCTGAGAACAAAAGTCCTGAAGACCTTGTTCGCTATCAACTTCCTACCAAAGGTTCTCCCATTTTAGCAGTTCTTAAGACTGGTGAGGATTTGATAAAGAAAAATTTATTTTGGATCATTCATAATGGTCAACAGGTAAATTTTTGGATAGATTCTTGGGATGGTCACAAGCCTTTGATAACTCGGTTTCCCGATTGGAGGCCTTGGATGGAGGAGCTTCACCGAGCTAACTGGATAAAGGTGGCTAATTACTATCGGTACCATACTGGTAATTCAAAGGTTGGTAGATATTGGATCCCTATTGAGGACTAGCCTATTCAAATCCTAGAAAGGCAAAGACAAGATATCCAAGGCATCCTTCATATGAGATATCTCTCTTGGTCCCATGAAAAAGATTGTTTTGGATGGAACAACACTACTAAGGGTGAGTATTCAGTTGCTCAAGGTAATTTGACCTTATGCTATAATAAACCCAACCAATATTCTGACATCTTTTCTCAGTTGTGGGCTCAAAAGCTCTGGCCTAAGGTGAGGTTCTTTACTTGGCTTTTATTGCATCGTAGGGTGCTTACTTGTGAGCAACTTATGAAGCATGGTTTTCATGGCCCTTTGAAATGTGAAATGTGTGGAGAGAATTTAGAAAATCTTAGCCATCTTTTTATTGAGTGTTCTTTAGCCTCTGAGCTATGGAGGAGAATGGTCACTTTTTTTTTTAAATAAAGGGGTAAAAATTTATTGATAAAAGTTTGGATTACAAAGTATAGCTGAGCGTCCAACCAGGACTCAAATAAACAACAAAATAGGCTAAAACCACTAGACTAGATTGACACCCAAAGAAGACAACAAGAAAAAACCACATTAAGTCCGAATATCCTTGTGGATCAACTCCCAGAGGCGTTGAGAGTCCCCAGATGGGAGACTCTCCCAATTATCGATAATCCAAGGATCCAACAACTCAGAAGCCCTTTTGGCCAGGTAATCAACAACCTCATTCCATTCCCTTGGAATGTGCACAAAGGATATAAAATTGAACTCTTCACTCATTCTAAGAATCTGAATGGCTACAGAGGCCAACTGCCAATTAAATTCCTCCACCCTTTTACTATTTAAAATATTAACGACAATTTGATAGTCGAACTCATAGATAATCCTACGCCAGCCAAGAGAAAACCCCCTCTGTAAGGCCTCAAGAATTGTAAGAGCTTCCATAAAATTGTTCGAGTGAACACCTTTATAAATGGAAAAGAAAAAGCTGACACTGCCAATAGAATCTCTCCCAACACGACCAATTACAGCATGTCCAGGATTGCCCTTTATATTGTAAAGTCTTATTGGATGAAAATTGCCAAACTACTTTGTCTCACTTTTCTTGAAAACCAATACAATAAAGGTGACATTGATCTTATTGTATCATTATTTTTATTTACTTCTTCAACTACAACCAACATATTACTCTTCAAAAAATCCCATTTTTTTGAAAGGAATTTGTAGGAAATTCATTGGGTCAAAGTGTCATATTAGAATGAAAAGAGAAAACTACCATATATAGCTCCTCCATAAAGATATTTCTTGTCAAGCTTTCAATTTGTCCTTGTGAAAATTGATGGAATATTTTATGAAAGCTTACGTTGAACCTCCTTATCTTTCCCAACATCTGATAGAATATCTTTGAAATAATTACTTGCTTCCTTCTTGATATCTTCTTGTTCCACAACATTTCTTCCATTTCGAATTAAAATATTTTATATATAAAAAAACAAATATATTTTGGTTGTAATAAAAAAATTGGTATTTCTATCCCCTTCCTTTAGCCATCTCTCCCTATATTTTTGGGACAAATATGACTCATTTTCCAATAATTTATAATATAGCTATAATATAATTGTTTTCTTGTACATATGCATCTTGGTCCATCCATTAATTTCTATTATCTCTTATAAATTTTTGAGCTTGGATTAATTTTCCTCATTTACTTTAAATATTTTACAAAATGTAGATACCAAATTTTGAAGGCATCATCAAGTCTCTAAAACTGACCAGTTATCTCCATAAGATAGCCAATCAAAAACCTAAACTAAAGCAACCATCTCAAAGCTCAAATTACGAGTATTTACTGATCAAAATGCAAAATAAAAAATGTTGGAATCAAAGTGGTAAGCATTGACAGTGCTTCTTTGTTGGAAGCACTTCTGCAAAACTTTTATATTTGGTCATTTCTTGACTAAGCAAACCTACCAATAGTCATATTGCACTAGCAATGGATCTTTAGTGTCATTAGCACTTATGATCCTAGTGCTACTAACTGTCAATAATGAAAAAATAAAAGTACAACAAGCAAGTCGTCCACTGCCCATGAAACCTAGATAGATCCATGCTAGTCATGTTGGCCATCCTAAATGCATATTGGTCTTGGAACTCACTAAGTCATGTAGATGATGCCACCTATCAAGCTACCAATATTGATGGATTCCTAGGTCGTTAAGGAAGCCTAAAATTCCTATAAAGTTGGACCTCATGGAAGCAAAAAATGACAAACACTTTTGATAGCGAAGCTCTATAAAAATTGTATCTCATGCACAATTTTCTCACATTTTAAATTTTTGTCAAAATCATCTCTCATATTTGATTTCTATGATAGAAAAACTCCATCAATATAATCTCTAATATTCTTTTTTAGACAAAAACGTTTTGTAGACATCATCACTTTTATGTCATTCCATGACAACAAGACAACTGCATGTGTTTTATGGTTTCTGTTGGCAGCCTTCTCTCACACAATAGTGAACTCATTCTCTCTTCAAGACATGGGGTATTTTCCAAGGCTCTTGGGGTTGCCATCTTGTTGATAGCTATTTGGTTGTGCACTTTCATACCATAGATTATTGTCCTTTCTATTTTGTTGTTGCTTGTAATCACTTTATTATAGCCTAACAATATTATTTTAGTTTATCAATTTCATCATAACTATATGTCTTATTGTCAAGTAGTTCATCTTACAATTTGCATCGGAATCCCTACACCCACTACTCAAGAATTCTCTCTAAATCATTTACAAGTTAAGGGTTTTTTCTCAAAGGCTTGTTTTGCTATACTTGTAGGTGGAAGCATTGTAGGATCATAATATTAGTGTTGTTACTATACTTTTTTTCTACTACAATAGAGACTAAGACCCCATATTATTAGTTTACCACTAAGATCAAAAGTACCACTAATTGGCAAAAGCATTGATGACACTATTGCTCCCTAGTGGCATTTTTACCACTAATCTTACGATTATAATAACGAATTTAACATCTATTTTATTTTTATTTCTTGAATAGGGGTTTTATGATGATTAAGGGAGATACATATTCTCCACTAATCTAGGTAGATCTCTCTGCTACTGACTCAATCATTTTTTGTCTATTTTATGTGTTTTAGAGAGTAGGAGTCATTAGCAAAATCATTGAAAAACAACTATAGTGCGAGCAATGCTTTTATCTCTTGCCAATGCTTTGACCATTGAGGTAAAGTAGAGAAAAAAAGTTTTAATTTAATTCATGTTATTCTATACCAGGGAAACTATGTTTCGTTTGATTTATACTTGCATTTATTATTCCGGGTTTCTATTTTTATCATTAAAATAATCAAAAGAAAAAGGATCAAACCATTGTTTTAATAGCATTAGGGGACCATCCATAGTCTTGCATAACATGCAGTATAAATCACATATAACTATTAGGATCTATTTTACTGTATTTATCTTCCAAAATTCTTGCTTTGAAATTAAATTATATTTTACCTTCTTTCTCAGAAATTAAAAAAATATATTTTTAGTAGGTCTTGTCTATTGCATTTTTTTGATACATTTATAGTTAACATAAGATAAAATTAAGGCTAGATATAAAAAGAAATATCTAATGAAGAAACCATAGGTTTTGTATAATTAAATCCAAAAAACATAGAACTTAGGTTCACAACTATCTCTATCCTTGAGGCGAGACACCATAAAGCCAATACCCTACAAGGATAAGGGCGTTAGAACACATGATCCCTTAGACTATGTCAAAAGCCCCCATGATTTTCCCCATCTCATATTTTGGTGAAATCAACATGAAAACCATTACAAGTCCCAAGATTCTTCCTTGACTAAGCCAAAATTTAATTATAGACTGAAATTTGTTAAACCTTAAGCAAGATAATTCAATTTGTCTATGTAGTTAGAATACATTAAATATAGATAACATGAATATAACCAAAGGCTGGTCCTATCGAGGATCGTTTATAATCCTTTGAGTAGCTTTCATATGAATTACTAGGCTATATTGGGTGGATAACAAGCCTAGAGCTACTAGCCATCCACATAGGGTCTCATGTATACTTATGTCTAATAAGAAATATATTATAGTGGGATAGTGGGAGTCATAATGAGATACATTATTATCCCTCATGTACTATCTTGGGCCACATATCTAGTAGGTCACTTCCATGTATCGTTGGTGTTCCACGTATCAACTATTTCTCATGTACCAATAGGTATATAGAGAGGGGTTAGGTATATTAGGATCTTTGGTATATAGGGAGGCCCTTTAGGTATATAGGTAAGCTTGGGTCTATCGAGGGAAGGAAATATAAGGTTTCAAAATATCTTCTCTTTCTTCTCTAATAAATGCTCTAAACAAATAAATATTAAGCAATCCCCTCTTCTTGCCTATCAAAACCTATGGCTAAAAAATGCTACATGACTTGTAGTTTTGCTCATCTATTAGCTATCAACTTTAATCCCCCTATAAGGGGCCATCATGAACACCCTAATATTAAGAACCTTACCTTTAATCAAGAAAATGGGTCTCAACATCTCAAGGTTCTCTAATATGTACCCATAAAGAATATGTACAATTGGTCTTCAAATTTGTAGACCATATGGCCCATTTGTTTTAGAAGCATAAGGAAGTTGTATAAAATTTTCTTAGGGTAGGACATAAAACCCAAGGTGTCTCTATAGGGGATGATTCATTATTGGATTGAAACCAATAGCCTAACTCCAAACACTTGTTAATAAATCAATTAGACCCATCCTTTCGGTCCATGAATATAAACCTCAATGTATCAACATCTCACTTCGTTGATTTAAATCCAACTGTTATCACCACATTTATGGATGCCAAGAAACAAGTACTCTTGCCTCTGTTGGTACATCATTCATCTATGCCTACCCTTGAGGAACTATTATAGGGGAATGCTAGTTGCTCCACATCTCAACAAGTATGCACCAATTACACTCTCCATTAAAGTGTATTACCAAGTACTCCAATATCCAATCCGCATCTCAATTATTCTTATGATCTTCACACTAACTCCACAACTGCAATGATAGGGTTGGGACAAAGCTTTAACATTTCAATATTTCATCATTCATCATTCAACCCTTTTGTCTCCAGTACCTTGGGAATGGATTGTATGATGCCAACTTTGAGATCATATGCCTAGGTATACCAACCTCCCCATTTTTTCAATCATCAACAAATACCTTCTATCTTTCAACATGTACCTTTTGTATAATAAAATCCTATTTTCTTTGAACTTTAATCCTTAACCACTCAAAGCAATTAAAATAGCAAATGACCATTATCCAAGGATCATCATATAGTCACAAGTACTTGTATGATAACTTGTGCAACCAACCTCTAGATCCCTTTGTAGCTAGTCATCCTTTTTCTTCTAATTTTTAAACTCCTAATTTAAAATAGGAGAGAAGACCTCATTAGCCACCTTAAGTTATTCAAGACAAATTGTACTGACATCTCTTATGATGAAATATTATTACTTTAAATTTTCCCTAAGGTTCTTAGCGATCCTACCTTCTACCAGATACCAAGGCATTCCCTAAAGAGCTTTAGAGACCTTGTCAAAATGTTTGTTACAAAGTTATTCATCTACATTGAGGAAAAGGTCATAATTAATGATCTATACCAAATAAAATAGTCCAAAGGTGATAATTTTCTAATTTCTTAGGAAAATGGTGAGCCCTAATGGGGATATTACAATATGTTCCTCCACAAAGAGACTTGTTAAAAAATTTCATAGGAAACCTCAATGAGCAATTAGCCTTTTACTTGAAAATGAATAATGTATCCTCATTTTAAGGTGCAATTAACATGGCCAAGAGAGTAGAGAGCACCTCATCTGTCATGACCCACCTTGGAGGGACACTACTATTTGTATTATGATAGCTGATTTATAATGCTTAATGTACTTGCATTATATTAGTTTTAGTCAAGAGAAAATGATGTTGCATGCATTGAGTGTTGTAGGAACAAGTATTCTTGAAGGTGGAAGATTTACCACCGATATATGAGAATGGAAATGATGACCAAGACAACTCAATAGGTAAAGATCATATTCCTATCGTCACTAGTGACCTCCTTGATGGCGGTGTTACTAGAGAATAACTCTAAAATTCTTGCCACTCAAAGGAAAACAGTGATGGGGGATATTGAGCACGTGCATCGAATTATTGTATGCCTTTTGAGTGATTTATGTTTGATTTTACAATTAAATTTGTATGAGATTGACATAGTGGAATTTTACATTAATTAATGTTCACTATTCATTGTTCACTATTCACTTTTCACTATTCACTATTAACTATTTACTATTTACTGAATTGGGTGAAGTATCCTATTATACAGGCTTGTCCGATTTTGATTGGACAAAAATAAAGAGAAAATTATATTGAATTGATGGTACTATCCTTTCCTCCACATGGCAACTTTAGGATGAGCATAATGGTAGGTGAGATTCTTCCAATTTCAATCTTGCAACACCCGTCTACTAAATAGTAGTAGATAGACACCCTTTTTATTAAAATAATTAGATGCCCATAAAGTGGACCCAATTTTGATTGAGCTTTAAAGGACTTTAGAATTATTAAAAATATATCCCATCCTTTTGGGAAATCACCCACTTGGCTCCCCTACATCGATGGAAATAAAAGGGAGATCTCTCCTATTATCATTAATAGTCATAGCTTTGTATCTATTCTATACCACAATAGTATTAGTTTTGTATTTGTTCCCATGAAAAGGGAACACAAAACAAGAGAAGGTCACCTACCTTAACCTTATTTGGACCCTCTTCAATCCTCTACGTGACATGATAAGTTTTAAGGGACCCAAGGCATCTTTTAATAATAAAATAATGAGGCCACTATTTGGCCATACGTGGGAAATTTTCCTATAAATAGAGGGCACCTTGGGATGGAAGGAGTATCCAAGAAATCTCGGGGCTTAGGGATTATGCTCTCCACTTATGTGGATCAGAAACCAAAAAGCTTTGAGAAAGTACTAAGAATTAGGTAAAAGGGGAGAAAATCTTGAAAACTTAAGGAGTATGCTCTCCACCTCGGTGGATCATAAACTAGAAGGTTTGAAATACTCCCTAGTGGTAGCAAAATATATTTAGAGTGGTCCTTTGAAGCTGAGAAGATAATAAGTTATGCTAGAAAGGAAGCAATAGGAGAAAATACCCAAGTTAAAGTAGGAACACCTTGCAAGGATTCCAGGTTGGAACTTTCCACTCTACCTCTTTATTAGAATTTTGTTTGTTTTGAAGTGAGGATGTTTTATACTGCTTGATTATAAAGTGTAACCATAGTTAATGATCTATGATGTATTGGATATATGAAGGCTTACTATAAGTGCATAGAAGTTAGTAATTTTCTATGTCTTTCAATGAAGAGTGGTTTCTATGTAGAGAGTATTATAACCTTGTATTGGAATATAGGTTGACGTAAGTAAATTATATATCATGTGATGGAACCATTATTGGAATTGTCTTGAATAGTCAGATAGTATTGCATATGTTGACTTGATGTATGCAGGGTATCTAATAGAAAAGTGAAAGTTTTGTATTCATGCATTGAAAGATGCCAAGTGATAATTTTAACTCTTTTGTAGGATTTGAATTTATATATTTTGGATATTTGGATTAAGGAGATCTATTCCAATTTAAATGCTTTGTTTGGTGACAAAATAAAGTGATACGTTTTCTTAACATTATATGTATGGTAAACTTCTAGTATTGAAAATATTGGTGTCTTTTACCTTAGGAAGAGGTACGGGACTCTTCCTTGAATGAAGATAAACCAAACATATGATGATAAGGATTGTGCAGTAGAATTTATTTTGCATGATGATTTATGCAAATAGCAAAGTTAATAATGAATGTATGCATTTAAATATGAAAAAGCATGGTTTGCTTGTGTTGCATTGGCATACTCTGCATGCGAGTTGTCCTGATCCCTTACAAAATCATCTCTCACACATCATGAAGATGCAAGAAAACCAGAGGAGAACCAGTAAAGCACTGAAGATGTTTGTACTGTAGTTCATTTTGTATAAGCATGTTTTGATATGTTCATATTGTAGTCTTGAAGGGCTGAAATGATTAAGCCAAGTTATGTAATATTTGATGTATTTCTCTACTTGATTTTGGATATTGTAAGGGAATATTTTTATATGTTGTAAAGGAAAACTCAATTAGATGGTAAATGATGTAAAATATTGGAAAAATGATCAAATGAAGATGTCTTGAATAAAGCTTATTAGCAGTTGTGATTTGATGTTAATGATATTTTTGTAAATAGAGACTACTTGTATGATTGCTTATTATAAATGTGAGCGAAAAATATATGATGATATTTGGTTGTTTAGTAGCATGATTTCTTTATATGAATTATAGTAAAAGAGAGACACAATTATGTAATCAATCCAAAGATTTAAACTTAAGGTATAGGACCCACCACCACCATCAAACTAACAACACCTTGATGACAAGAAATCTTTATAATAACGCTTAAGACATTTAATCCAAGTTGTATGTAAGTTTCCATAAAGAGCAATAGATTAACGGAGTCTCCTAAGACACTATCCCTTGTTGGTAGTTTGGAGAATTGGAGAGAGGTATTCCTTTGGTGAGGAATTATTCTCCTAATTGGCTAGAACAACCATCAAGATGTCCTCTTGTCATTTGGAAAATATATTATGAGGACATAACCATTGCACTTTGGTATTCATAAACCATTATGGGATGGTGAGATGGTGTTTTTGGGATTGACGCTCCAACTTGAAAGTGGCTTAGAAAGACATATAGAGGTTGGTGCTTCTATTTATTTAATCTATTGCAATTCGAAATACTTACATCTTTAGTGGGATAACTTTATCTTAGGATGTTATTATTATATTAACTTTTTGAAATGTGACAAAAAAAAAATGTGTAGTGACAATTGGGGACGTTACATCGTTAAATGAGGGCACTTAAAGACTAAGTCTAATAAAGAGGAAGATAAGACTTCCTCTAATCCAAAGGGGTAGTACAAGAACAAACATGTTGTAGATGATGAAGTCATGGAGTTATGCATGCTAACAATGTTAGTGCTACTACCAACCTCTAAAATCATGTCTTAGGGAAGCCTCAACAATAGAAACCTAAAAGGAGATACTTTGAACTAGAAAAACCTCTTTCAACCATCCAAGAGTATTTTATAAAAGCTTAAGTGATAGAGCTCTTGCCTATTAAACTTGTTGAATCCATAAGGGAAAAGACTCTGTGTTTTCATTCCAATGGGAAATGTACCTTCCATCACATAAACTACCATATGATCGATCAATGCATGGGCCTCAAAAATACAATTTGAGACCTCATAAACAATGGCCAAATTGTTCTTAACAACTTTGACTCTCAAAATTATTCCAATAAAGTTTTATAAGTCTTTAAAAATTCATTTCCTAATCACAATCATAATCAAATACAACAAACAACATTCACTATAGGAGTGTACCACCTTCAAACCATGGGATGCTAGGTAAGCTTATTTTTCCCAATCATATATCACACATTTGTGTTGTAACTAGAAAACAATAAAAACAATTATCTAACCAACCTTCAAGACATCCTTTGGTCCTTCACACCAAAAAAGTTACTCTACCTGAAGAAACTCCTCTAATAATCCAATTAGGGACCAAGGCTAAGGGTTCTTTTGATTTTCTATGGAAACTTGAAGATAACTCAACCAAGATCTTCCTCCTTGAACTTCTCAAGTATTTTCTAACCCATAGAAACATCCTACACAAAATATTAAATAAATAAATCATTCCTCAAGAACTCAACCTTGACGATCTTCCATATTAGGGTCCATTGGGGTTAATCATACCACCATATCATTTCATCAAGGTGATATTCCTAAATCCTCTTTGGTTGGAGTTATGCAATTATATATTATAGGCCATACTGATGATAAGTTCATTAAGCAAATATTAGTTTATAATGATTTTGGCCTCAATGTTATAGCATAATGTTCATCAATAATTTTGGACTAACCAAACAAGATTCGGATAAATCTAATATTGTTATCAGAGCTTCCGAAGAGACACTATAGTCTTACCCTTCAAATTTAGACCTCACACTCTTAAATTTTTTTTCTATATCATGCCTTGTGACATGATATACACCATTCTTCTTATGAATCTATGAATCCATAAGATGTGGGTTGTCCCATTGACTCTCCATTAATACCTTAATTACAAATATAAGTAAAAGACTTATCATATTCTAGTCAATCTAGAACGATTTTCTTATTGTCAGGTAATCAAGGTAAAAAATACTAAAGCTCATATTTTCCCTTCTCTAAATTTGTCTTTCAAACCATTTTCTTGTTATTTTTAGTCTCCTATCAATGATGCATTGAAACCTCTCAATCTAAATAACATTGACCATAAAAATCAAAGTAATAATCCGATCACTATTAATAAACCATATCATAATCAATTTATCCTATATCTAGACAAGCTTCTTCCATCTCCCTAAACCCTAGGCCTGCCCTCTAGAAACAAGGGAAACAAGTGCAAATAGGAAGATGCTCCTTTGTTTGTGATGGACCTACTAACAAGGAGAAAATTCAATGTAGTAACCCTTACTCAATCAAGCGACAATATGCTTTATGCTTTATGTCAAAATCATATCCCATCCCTAAATAGAATCTTTCCAACATGGGATATTGAGGTAAAGGTTAGATAGGGATGTATGAGTAGGGAATCAAAGAACCCCTATAGGATGAAGCCTCATTGGGTTATTGTGTTTTAGGTTATATTCCTAATCATAGTGAGCCTTTTCCTTCTTATTTCAATAGTGAAGGAGAAGTAAATCATCTTGATCAGTGTGATAGGACATCCCATGATGAATTTATTTCTTTAAATAGATTGTACTAGGATGAGGATAATGACAATGAGTCCTTACTCCTCATAGATCCTAACTTTTTCAAATTTTCTCAAGTTATCAACATATTTTTTCTAGCCCTAATCTATCCTAAGATTTTCATTAAAAAAGACAACTATGGGTAGGAGGATGTCATGAATGATCCTCCTCAATATGCCCCCTCAAACTATCTAGAATAAAACCATATTTATTTTGGGGATCCTTTTCGCAAATCTCAAATATGGTTGTCTCCCAACAAATAAAAAATAATTAGCCTACCTTGGATCTTGTAGATCTAGAGAGCCTAGGAGTATTTCTAGCTTGGCCTTAGAAGATAAATATTGTATCCTAATTGAGAAAAATCTAGATATCATTGATTTGTTCGTCCACTGGCCTTACCCCTTTTCAAGCCAAAGACTTAGATACATGTGGAAAATTTGTCTCAATCACTATCTTTGGTAGGTGTGGTTAGAAAGTAACCATAGAGTCTTTAATGAGTCTATCCATGATCATCAAACTATCATTGCCAGGATCCTATCCTTTGCCAACAAGAATGTGAACCTTATCTCTTTTGATAGCCATAAACCTCATCTACAGGAGATCACGATTGCTTAATATTTAATATTAACCTTGTTAGATGAGTCTGTGCCTAGGGTAGTCAACCCTAGAGCCAATGTTAAGTGGTCCCCACCTCCTACAGGTTGGTTTAAGCTTAATTTTGATGGAGTGGCTAAGGACAATCCTAGTAGATTAGGCACTAGAAACATTGTGTGAGATCATAATGGGAATATCATGCTTCATTTTCTGAATATTTGGGAACAAGGACAAACAACAAAGCTGAAGCTAGAGCTATGTGGAGAGGCCTTCAAATGACTCAAGACTTAGAAGGCAATTTGATCATGGAAGGAGACTCTATGCATGTTATAAATCTCCTCAATAATTGGAAAACACCTCCTTGGAGGTAAAAACAATTGTTGAAGAGGCTAGGATCCTTTTCTAGGGAAGACAAGACAGAAAAACCCAACATGTCTTTCGAGAAGCTAATAGAGTTGCTGATAAGCTGGCCAATTTGGGTGTCAATGGTGATAGAATTTTCAAATGGGAACACGGTGTCCCGAGTGAAGTTGAGGAGCTTATTCAACAAGAATGCCAAGAATGATAGTCAAATTTACCAATAGGGAAGGCACTGTAAGTTTGAAGGCTATGAGTATTTTTGTATCTTTTTTGAACTGGACTCACAATAAAAATTATCCGAGTTGTCAGTATTGGTGGATGCTGCTTGGAAATACCACAAAGACTAATGGGGACAATCACATGTCAGATAACATGGCTCCTAGTCATCTTAGTAATTTGAGGTTGGTTGATAATCACGAGTGCAGGAAAGAAACGACAATATAAGACTTCAAACCAGAGCCACATGGACCACCAGATAGCCATCGCCATAAATCTAGCCAGCAAGTTCACTTCTCCAAGGCTGATTGGCCAAGACGAGATGTGGTCCCAAAACATGTCATATATAGAAGAAAGCAATTACCAAAGAATTATTAAGAGTAACTATCAATACAAAGCTTGTGGGATTTTTTCAATACTTTGCTATGTGTGTCTGCAACTTTTTGTTTCTCTACTATTTCAAGGAAGGGATCTATGTCTGTTTCTTTTTTGTAATTATGATGCAGGTGTGTTTTCTCGGGGTATACCCAAAATATTGTATGGGAAGTTTCTTTTTGATAACAGGTTATGTGCCTTACCGGATGTAATGGCTTTGGCGATAAGGATCCTTAGTAAGGACATGTTCATCAACAACCCTAGGTTGATTTTTGTAAAATTTTTTGGGTCAACCTGTAAAACCCGGTATTAATGCTATAGTATTTTATCTACCAAAGCAAATATTGGAATTTTGGATGAGCCCAAGACCCTCAAACTAGGTATGGTCTTGAACCCAAAAAAGCATGAGGAATACACCAAAATATTGAAGTATTTTAGAGACATATTTGCTTGGTATTACATTGATATGCCTGGTATAGACCCCTCCCTATCTATCCACCATCTAGTCATCATTCCTGGTGCAAAATCCATAAAGTAGAAATTACAGAAAATTACACGCAAAAGTCATACTTCTAGTCAAATAGGAGCTCCGAAAGCTCCCCAATGTCAGCTCCATAGAAACCATTGACTATTATGATTGGAAATTTAACATTGTTCATGTTTCCAAGAAAATAAAGTGTTAGAACATGTATCAACTTTTGGAAAATCAAAAAGGCATGTCCAAAGGATGACTTCTCTTTGCTAAATATTGACACGATCATTGATTTCATTATAAGATGTGGAATGTTATATTTAATGGATGGATTATCATAGTATAACCACATAAATATTGTCATTGAGGACCAGTACAAAACAACTCTCACCATCCCAAGGGGCATATTTTATTATCAATTCATGTTCTATGGGTTGAAGAATACAAGGTGTACCTACTAGAGAGCTATGACATATATTTTTTATGATATGATGCATGGCATCAAAGAAAACTATGTTCATGATCTTCGTATTCAATATTTAAATTGAGAAGATAATGTTTGAGGTATAGGATGCATATTCAAATGGAAAATGGAGTAGAAGGTATACCTAAAGCATAAAAAATGTATCATTGGGGTTATATCAAGAAAACTATTGGGATTCATTATGTCTCAGAGGGGTATCAAATTTTATCCTAATCTGATCTCAACCATTGTTGATATATTACCCCTTCAAACTATAACCCAACTTAGGAGTCTCCAAGGTAATATCCAAGCCATTCAAAGGTTCATATTCCAGCTAACTAACAAGTGTCAGTATTTTACTAAGCTTTTGTGGAAGGATGCAAATTTAAAATAGGATTTTGAATGACGAGTTTCCTTTGATGCTCTAAAACCCTAGCTTTTATCCCATCCCATACTTATCCCAACTAATGCCCTTAGATATTTTTTGTTATACATAGTGACCATTGACTATGCCTTAGGTAACAAGTTGATATACTATGATGACCAACATAGGGAAAGGGCTATCTATTACATTAGCCAAAATTTGATCAATGATGAATATTGATATACGCTCTTAAAGAAGCTTTGCCTAGTCATAGTATTTAATACCTAAAATCTTAGATATTATATGCTTAACCATAAGACCTTTATTATCATGAGAGTTGACCCCTTAAGATACCTTATGTCTAAACCTCACCTCTCAGGAATAAGTACTAAGTGGGTCATTATGCTTTGCAATTTTTATCTTGAGTTCATTAATAAGAAGACTATGAAAGGCCAAGTCATTGTTGACCAACTAAGAGTTGCACCTTTATAAGTTAGTTGACCTTTAGTGATAGAATTTCTTGATGAGTTATTATTCAACCTAAAAGTAGACCACACTAACTCTTGGAACCTGTACTTTTATGTTGTTAGATGTTCAAAGGAGTAGAAGGTAGGTGTAATTATGGTCACTACTTAGCAACAACTAATCCCTTTATCCTTTAAACTCAAGTTTTCTTATACTAACAACATGATTGAGTGTGAAGCTCTTATATTAGGGCTACGTGCAACATTAGATCTTTAGTCTAGATTTATTTTTGTATTTGGGGACTCCCAACTCATAGTCAACCAAGTCAATGGTGTTTATCAAACCAATGCTGATAAGCTCAATATACACAAAGGCTTTATCGATAAACTAATGGCTACATTTAATAAATAATTATTGATGCTATCCCTAGGTTTATCAACCACCATGTCAATATTATGGACTTGGTTATGTCCCTTAGCCCCTTAGATCTAGATGATAAACAAGTTATGATTGTCATTCAAAGAATTGGAGAGCCTTCAACCTTGGAATCTAATCAGATTCCTTAAAAATCCTTTTTCATAGAAGCAACCTCATCCCTTGATCCTTGGTATAAGGATATACTTTCTTACCTTAAGGATAACACCTTGCTTAATGGTTTGAACTATAATGAGTGTAATAACCTCAAGCAATAATCCTGTAGGCATGTTGTCATTAGTGATACTTTATACTAAGGACATATTTTCTTACCTTAAGGATGACACCTTACCTAATGGTTTGAACTATAATGAGTGTAAGAACCTCAAGCAACAAGCCTGTAGGCATGTTTTCATGAGTGATACTTTATACTGCCCTACCTTTGATGGCATTTTGATTAGATGCTTAGAAATTTTTGAAGACTAAAAAATCATCAAAAAAGCCCATGATGGATTATGTGATGGTCACTCTAGTGGTATCACCATCATTAAGAAACTCCTATATATGGGATATTATTGAACATCCATAAAAAAAACTCTTGTGACTATGTCAAGAAGTGTGATAAGTGTCAAAAGGATGATAATCTTATCTATTCTCTATCCCGAGACACACAATCCTTCATTGCACCATGATATGTCTTCATCTAGGGATTAAACATTATCAAGAAGATAAACCTTGTGTCATCTAATGGACAAAAAGTCATAATCATGGATATTGAATAATTTAGCAAATGTGTTGAAGCTATGTCCTTAGGCTCAACCACTAGAGTCTAAGACTTCAAGTTCATCCTTAACTAGATCCTTGGTTGTTATTGCATTCCTTCTGCTATAATATTAGATATTGGAACATCCTTTAAGAATAAGGATATCCATTTTTTTTTTGCTAAGTACAAGGTTAAGGATAAATGGTCCACCCCTTACTATCTTCAAGACAATGGTTAAGTTGAAGCCTCTAACAAAACACTTATTAAATTCCTCAAAAATTTCATTAGAAAGACTGGTAGAAATTTGCATCCCTAGTTGTATCTAGCCTTATGGGCCTATCACACTAGTGTTAGAACTCCCACTAGTCTATAAAACCAAAGCATTATTTCCATTTGAACTTAATATTCCTTGTGCATTTTGTTGTAATATACCTCTATTGGAGATGAATATTATCTTACCCATATCAACCCACTAGAACTACTTGAAGAAAAGTGTTAGGAACCCATCTTAACAATATTATATAATACCCTGCCCAAGGGTCCTTGGTTCAACAGTTGGGACAGATAGTTGATGTATCCCACTCCAAGGTTCAAATATCGATGGAACCAAATAGTTCAGTGTAACTAAGATGTAAAAGGGAAAGGGAAACCCTTTCAAAATCCTACTTAAAAAAGAAAAATATTATGCAATGCCCCATCTAAAAATTATTATGTAATACATTGTAATATGTATGTGGCACTTGGGGCACCTAGACATATGGGCCCATATAATGTAACCATTATAAAAGATGTAACTAATTCTTTAGTTGAATATTCTAGCTTGGGTCCCCACTTGCATGTGAAATTGACCCTTGAGTGTTAGGGTTAGGGTTGGTAGGAGTCTCTAAAAGGCAAGGGCATGAATGGAATATATCATCTTTTTATATTTCATCAAATCTCTACTTCTAAGGGGGTTTCCCCCTCAAAGAAGGCAAAAATTATGCATTGTGATTATATTTTGTTCAATAAAGCTATTGCATTTCCATTTGTATTTCAATATTAGTGTTTTTATTCCCTTAAATTCTATCATTTATTACAATATTTGTGTGGATGTGCTTATTTTAATTGGAATATTCCAAACAAGTGGTATTAGAGAACTTTCCAGGGTCGCACTTTGTTGTAGCTTCAACAATTCTTGTCCTACCATTACATTCTTGTTAAGTATAATTATCCTTCCTTTTATTCTTTTTTGTGAAATGCCCTATGAAAAACTAAGTCAATTTTTTTCTATTTTAGTTTAATAGGTTAGAAACCCTGTGTCATGGGTTTTAAAATATCATGAAGGAGCTATCATTATTGGCTAAGCTAGATTACCATTAAATAATCTAGTGAAGTGAGGGGTAATCAAACCATAATATCTTAGCCTTAGAAAATATTTGTATACATACTTGAGCTCACATGGGTATATAGGGAGATCCCCTAGGTTTAATAGAGACCTTTAGCCCTATGAAGCTTTTAACTGTGCATCTATCAATAGTGCACTAAGAATAACACTAAGGAATAATACCCTCCCACACTGATTAGAGAGGAGGGTAGTGCACCAAAGGATATTGGATATATCCTCCTTGGATAGTGGTCTAAAATATTGGTTTGAGCATTATCGTTTGCTACTATAGTATATAAGATGTTGGAGTATATTACATTATTTTGTACATGCTAATATACCCCCATGGTACCTTCATGGTATATTTATAAATAATAGATTAGGGTTGAGTCATCGTTTAGAGTGTGAGTTATATTTCCCTATATTTAAGTGTGAATGTGCAGGAAATGCACATATGTCATGAAAGTTTTAATGTGCAATAAATGCACAAGTATCATATGAGTTAGTGTGCAAGTGCAAGTTGAGTTTATGTGCACAAGTATCTTATATGTAAGAGTGAAAATATGTAATAACAAAAAAAATTATGTTGGTAAGCATTGAGTTGGAAGGCAAAGAATTGAGTCAAAAGGAAAAGTGTTGAGACAAAAGCCAAGCTAAAATGTAATGTCAAAATGCTACATTGGAAAGGAAGTTGAGCAATAAAGTGCTAAGCACTACGTTGGAAAGGAAGTCGGGTAGTCAAGTGCCAAACTAATAGCATCATTAGTAATTATTAAAGTTGAGTGCAAGGGAAAGCATCAATATGGAAACATATGAGCATTAAAATAGATATCAAATGTAGATTAGCGCTAGTTGAAAGAGTGTAATGATTTAATTCCTATGAGAAATTCAATGCCAACCAAGGATATTTAATGTTTAGTCTGTTCAAATGCAACTAAGAATCATAACATCCCATAGCAAGTGAAAGGCTTGCATGCCTACATGTGGCACCTGAGAAGGACAATAAACCAAGCATTAAAGTGAACGTGAAGTGTTTTTAAAGTAGAGTAAGTAGAACAACAACATAGACATGTGCATGCAAATACCAAGTTTAAAATATTGGTGAAATTAGGATTATTTGAATTCAAATTAATTTTTGAGTTTTTTCTAAGATCTATAATAGGAGGAATAAGGTTAAATTTTGAAGTGATAAGTTTTTAAAGTTTAGTAAAGATAAGGTATTTGGTTTTGGAGTAATAATTTTGCTTAACTAAAGTTTTTTAAGGTTTATAAATTAGTTTGGAAGATAGGAGAAATAAGGTTTAATTATGGTTGTTTAATGTATTTAATTTTTGGAGTGATAAGTTTATAAGTTAGAGTTTTTAAAGTTGGTTATTTATTTTATAAGTTTGGAGTAATAAGGAACTTAGTTATTTTTAAAAGTTAAAAAAAAAAGGATTTTGTGAATATGAAGTTTTATTCAAGTTTGAAGTTTTTGAAGAATAATTAATTTAGCTCTATTTTTGAAAAAAAAATGAAAACATTAAGCTTTTGCAAATTTAATTATTTGGGAGAAAATATTTTCACCACCAAAACTTAGGAAAAAATAAATTTGCAAAATGCGTTATTAGTTTCTAGAACTAGGGAGGCATAAGGTTTACTATTCCATAGGAATTAAATTAGAAACTTTGATTTATTTAAACCTAGGAGTTATAAGGTTTTCTACTTCAAAAGATACAAAAATGGATAAGTTATCAAGAGGAACTTTTCAACATAGGAGGTATTATCAAAATACAAAGCCATATTTCATAAAAGGAAAAGTTCAAAAACAAAATATTTTTAATGGGCAACATCATACTCTTCAAAAATCTTTCCAAATATGCAAGATAGTATCAAGTGAATCTAATCAAACAATTAAAAAAAAATATATTTGGTATATAGATTCAGGAGCTAGTCATCATATGACTAGTAATTTGCAATGGTTTGAGTGTCTAGAAGTCAAGGATAATTTCTATTTAAATATTGTAGATGATAAGAGATATCTAGTTCATGGAAGTGGTAGTGTAACACCTAGTATACCATTTTCAGACTTTGTACTAGAGGATGTTATGTATGTTCCAAGATTATCAACCAATCTCATTTTAGTTATTAAATTGGTTGAAAGTGGGAGATAAATTGAATTTAAATGTATAAATGGTCATAATAAAAGCAATATCAAGAATAAAAATATAACAGAGGCTACAAGATTATTCAAAACCAAAATATATGCTTTATATTCAATTGGTTTTTCTCAAGATCTTATTTATCAAGATGAAATTGTTGATAAATTGCCTGAGTGTTCTGAAAGATAAAAAACATGAATTTGGATTCAACAACCTTTTTATAAACACAAGCATTGGGTGAATATAAATTTCAATATGATGAAATAAATACAAGAGAATAAAAAAATCACATGCATTGCAAGATCACTTGAAGACAAAGACAAAGACCATTATTGAATACTAAAGTCTTCAATAACCAAATAACGTAACACAAGGAGGTATTGGAGTATATTATATTACATGCTAATGTACCTTCATGGTATATTTGTAAATAATAGATTAGGGTTGAGTCATAGTTTAGAGTGTGAGTTACTTTTCCATTTATGTATGTGTGAATGTGCAGGAAATGTGCATATGTCATGAAAGTGTTAATGTGCAGGAAATGCACAAGTGTCATATGAGTTAGTGTGCAAGTGTAAGTTGAGTCTATGTGTACAAGTGTATTATATGTAAGAGTGAAAATATGTAATGTATATATGTGCACAAGTGTCATAGATTAGATTGTACAAGTTATAGAAGTGCAAGAGTCATGTTTAGGTGTGCATACAATATAGAATCAAGTGTTCATCAAGTATGCAAATGTCAAGTAGATAAGCCAAGAGTTATGAGACAACATATGGAAAGGAATAGTCAAGTATCCAAAGAGACACTATTATGACTATGTTATGGAGGCAATACTCCATCACATTCGAGTGGAAGAGAAGAAGAGAATATTACAATCATTTTCATATTTGTAAGAGAAAGAGAAGTAATAAAAATTACACGCATTTTGAGCAATTAATATTATAAGTTGTATTATATGAAGAACACAAGATTATACTGAGAGGGAGGTGAATAGTATAATATTTTTATTTTTCTTTCCCAAAAAGTATTATTCAATATAATCAATGGCAATATCAATAACAATAACCAAAGAAATGCACAAATCATCACACACAATAGAGACACCAATTTAATGTGGTTAAACCAATGCGAGCTACTCCACGGAGAAAATATTTCACTAAAATTTTCTCAATAAATCTCTTAGGAATACTTTCCCTATTACAATTTTTATGGACCTTTGTACAAAGGAGACACCAATCCCCTAATCAAATTCGTGTATCTCTATTCATAGGAGAACTCCTTTCTCCTTAGCTATGACTAGTGATATTCTAGAAAAACTATTCCTCCCACCACTCTGGCTAATTGATCTCTATCCAGTGAAGACACCTATCCTCAATTCCCTAGCTAATGGATATCTATCTACTGGAGACTATCGTCCTCTACACTCTATCACCTTCAAATTTTTTTGTCTTAAATCTACACTAAACGTAGTCCTTCAATCTAGCACAAATCTGCTCAATATCTGTATCTAGTCTGGCATAAATCTATCCTCAAATCTGCACCAAACTTTGTCCTAATCTGTACTAAACATAGTCCTTCGGTCTAGCACAAATCTATCCTCAATCTTTGTCCTCTGATCTACACTAAACTCAATCCTTTGGTCTAGCACAAATCTGTCCTCAATCTCTGTCCTCTGATCTGCACTAAACACAATCCTTTGTCCTCAAGCCTTAACACAAAGCTTGAATCAATCTCAAATCAACTCTACTAGATCTACCCCAAACCTTAACTCAAGGTTTGAACAAATCAATCAATCAAATCTGCTCACAAGTCTTCTCAAAGACTTGTCTCAAATCTGCTCAACAAGTTCACACTAGAACTTTTCCAATCTCATAGAAACATAAAAAGAATTGTTAGAGACTCAATATGCTTCACATTCATCATAACACTCAATCACTTTCAATCACTCTTTTAGAAACATATAGAGAATTTTTAGATACTCAATATGCTTCACATTCACCTCAATGCTCAATCACTTTCAATCACTCTTTTAGAAACATACAAAGAATTGTTAGAGACTCAATATGCTTCACATTCACCTCAATGCTCAAACACTTTCACTCACTCTTTTAGAAACATACAGAGAATTGTTAGAGACTCAATATGCTTCACATTCACAAACTCTTAATCACTTTCAATCTCTATTTTATCACAAAAACATATAGAGAATTGTTAGATACTCAATATGTTTCATGCTCATCAACACTCAACCTCTTTCTCAAATCAATTTTAGAATATAGAACAATTTGTTTCATATAACTTGAACTAACACTTCACACATCCACTTGAATAGGCTCAACCAACTCTACTCAACCAATAACTTAATGAAATAATCCTTGCTCACAAACCCTAGTCCAAGCATATGAACACTCACTCAAATAATTCCAACAATACTTGTCAACCAATCTCACATAACAATGATACTCATGTTCTTTGCAAAATCTAGTTCAAGTTCTTCACTCAACCATACACTTCAACAATAATGCTTATAAAAAAATCTTCACAATAGCTCAACAACTCAATAAGGAAACCTAATCAAGTCCTTTTCACTCCAAAGTTGTTTTCCAGAAAACCAACCAATCAACTCAATCAAGGAAGAATGTGCCCATACCTTTTTTCTTTATGAGAAGTAGACTATACAAATCTACCACAATCATAAAAACTTCTTTGCCAAGTACAAAGAGTTAGATGACAAGAATGATCACTCTAACACTTTTCACAATTTACCTTAATCACAAAGATAAATTAAATCTCAAATACACCTTATTGCTCCATTCTTAAAATAATATCCAACACCATAATATTTGATTAATCACTTCTTCAAAAACCCTAACTCATCACAAGATCATATCAACCATTCATATTTAACATAACTCACTTCAGAAAATTATCTTCAAAGAATAAACCAATATCTACTTATGACTCCCTACTTTAATATTGCATTTATCAAATAACTCACTTGTAAAACAATGCAATAAAATAATTTTTCCTTTTTCTAAGATAAAAGGATTTTTACTCTTAAATCTATCTTAGCAAAATAACATTTCAAAAATTAATAATATTTTCCTTATGAATTTTGGCTAATCCTTCAAAATAAAACTTTCACCTTATTTCTCCTAACTTTAACTTTAGCCCATGCAAAAATTAAATCATAAACCAAAACATTACCACTTTAGCATGCACAGGAGTCGAACTTGGAACTTATCTCCAATGAGTGCCTTGGTCGTGGCTTCCACACCATGTGATCCATGTGCTCCTCTTAGAGCCACCAAGTGCCTATTACGCTTTTACCTCTTTAGCACCCATGAGCCAAAAGGCTCCTTCACCCTTGCTTTTCAGAAACCACACATTGCACAAACTATCACTGTGAAATATGCACACGAGTCTTAGGAGTTAACATTAGTGACTAAGGATGGATACTTTGGCCTTTGTAAAGGCTATGGTTTAAATACCATACACCTTCCAATAATCTCCTACGTCGATGGAGGGAGTACGTCATCTTCATATGCGAAAATGTCGACACCAAACTTAGACTTTGGCCTTATAATTATTAAATATAATAATTTAAATTATTTTAGAATTTAAATATTATAATTTAATAATTAAATAAACTTTGGGCCTTTTAAACCAAACTAAAAGCCTCCTTGGTTTTTAGAAAAACCTTATAACTTGCCCACCATTGGTTTTAAAGAAAAACCTTTTATTTTTGCCACCATTGGTTTTAAAGGAAAACCTTTTATTTTTGCCACCCTTGGTTTCAAAGAAAAACCTTTAAAATCATGCTCCACATAATATTTAAAAATAAACATTATGGAGCTCATCTATCATCAACCTCTTGCATTGCTCCTTTTGACCTTTTGACATCAACGATAGTTCATTCCTTGACATCAATGACAACTTCATGGACTCAAAATGTCCAACATTATATGCTCAGTACATGTTGATTATGATTATTTACATTCATATTACTACATATTATTGAATGTTATTTTATATATTATAAGCCTTATTTTACATATTAATTTTCTCATATTATTCTACTCATTTCATTATCTTTATCTTATTATATTGTGGAAAAATTATATTCGATCATGTGATATTTAACTTGTGATATTTATGGCAACATTAAGGCTTAAAAATCCACCATCATAGGGTTGTGGGTAGTACACATACCTTAGCCTAGAGTAACTTTATTTTTATCATTATCAAAACCTAACACAAATTGTCCAATCTAAAAACCCTAAATACAAACTTAAACATACTAAGGACACTACACTAGTTATGAAATTGATATTACAATAACAATTCTTGGTAGTTGAAACAAAATAATGATGTAAATAACAATAGGGTATAGTTATGATTGTAAATATAGCAAGGATTAGTATTAGACATAATCTTGATAGCCCAAAGAGTTGTTAGAATAGATGTTAGTAAATAGTCAATTGGTGCAAAAGGATCCTGGTGTAATTGCTAGGACAAAAAAGTTTGGGATGCCAAAAAATATCATTTGAGACCTAGTCCATTACAAAAATCTTGTTACACTGATCATTTTGGTATATAGCAGTCGTAATTTTTTTCATAGTCCAAAAATTGTCATTTTAGGGTATAGTCCATTTTGAGTGTCTTTTTGAGCTTATCATTTTTGTATATAGCACCTAAATAGTTTTTAGGACCCTTACTAAAATAGTAACTACTAAAATAATAATTTTATTTTTAGTAAATTAATTTCAAAAATCCCAAATCACAATTCCACGATCGAAGGAACTATAGGGGCTATAAGGGAGATGAGAAAACTAATCAATTGAGTGAATAGATGAGTTAATTGAGTCAACAATTCACTAAATAATTTAGTCAATTGCAAGGTAAAATGCAAAATGAAATAAAACAAATGAAAGGCTCTATAGCTTAATTGAATGATGGGTAGAATAAATTAATAATTGGAGTTCATGAAAAACTACATGATGTTGAATGTCACTTATAAGGGGTTACCCATGCATACAAATAGATTACCCTAAGTGAGGTTGAAGGAAGGGCTGGCAGTTCAGGAAATTTATATAAGGAGGCACACAATACCATTTTCATAATAATGCTTATAAAATGCCAAAGTTTTATGGGAAAGACCTATATGGTTGGTTATGTCAAGTAGATAAATATTTTAAGCTTCACAACATTCCTCAACATTGATGGATCATAATGACATCTTTTAATTTTGAATTTGAAGCTCTTCAATGGTATTAACGAGTGATAATTTGAATCCTAAACTTTCTTAAGAAGCCTTTGAAACATAACTACTCACTCGGTTTAGCCCTAGTGAATATGAGGACTTCACAAGAGCCCTCACAAAATTAAAGCAAACCTCCACTATTTGTGAATATCATACTTAGTTTAAGAAATTGGCTAATCAAACAAGGGGTTTGAGAGAAGGTTTTTTTTAGAGTTGTTTCATTAGTGGGTTGAAGGATGATATCAAGGCTAAGGTGAAAACGTTCAAACCACAGACCATAATGCAAGCAATCAATTTGGATTATTTCATTAGGAGTATTTAGGAAGGCAAGGGCATGAATGGAGTATATAAAGTCTTTTTATATTGTATCGAAGCTCTACTTCTAAGGATTTTGACCCCTCAAAGAGGCCAATAATTATGTATTGTCATTTTATTTTATTCAATAAAGTTGTATTTCCATTCATATTGCAATATTATTATTTTCATTTCCCTTAATTATGTTAGTTATTGCAATATTTGTGTGGGTCTACTTATTTTAATTGAAAGGTTCCTAACAAATTGTATCATAGCATTTTAAAGGTCCATACTCTATTTTAGTTATGATATTTATTGTCCTACCATTCCATTTTGGTTAGGTATAATTTTCCTTCCTTTTATTTTTCCATGAAATACCTTGTGAAAAATTGGTATATATATTTCTATTTTAGTTTAATTGGTTAAAAAACTTGTGCTTGGGGTTTTAAAATATCATAGAGGACCTATTGTTATTGGCTAAGGTAGATTTCCCATAAAGTGTCTAGTGAAGTGAGAAGTGACCAGACCCCAATACCCAGGCCTTAGACAACACCTGTATATGGACTTGAGCATATAGGGTGACCCCCTAGGTTTAGGAGATACCTTTAGCCCTAGGAAGCTTTAAACCATATATCTATCCATAGTACATGGAGTACAACAATTGGGAAGATTACCCTCCTACACTAATCAAAGAGGTGGGTAGTGTACCTATAGAGGGGGGAAACTACCCTACCACGTACAATTAACAAAATATGGATCTGCAAGAGAGAAGCCTTTGGGGTGAACCAAGAGGCTATGCTGTTCTATACACTTAGTTCTAGGGGGAAAGGTTCACCATGAACAGTTTAAGGACTAGCTCCAAATCCTCTAGTTTTTAAGAATGTTTGATTTATTCGATTCAAGACAAACACCTAGATTTGGCCTTTCTAGATCTATGTTATAAGAAGATACATAATGCAAAAATACAATAGCTAACCCTAGTATGATTTTTTATTTGAACTATTTTATAACCTAGGGTTCTAAACAAATAACCTTTAAGCAAGGACTCAAGAAGAGATGCACAAACATAATTAACCCTAAGTGCACACTATATGTTGTTTATATTCAAATGCTTAGAACTTAATTAAATATATTTCTATAAAATAAGATCTAGGGTTTGAAACAAAATTATAAAACACTCAATAAATAGTCTAAAGACTAATCAGAACACTTAGCTTATCCGGTGACTTATACTTGCTTTTCTCCCTTTGTCCAAAACTATCAGCAATTCCTGTTCCTGCAAGGCAACTTAACAAACACTTGAAAATAGGATTAGCATTAGGGGGCCTACTTAGGCCACTATACAATAATGCTTGGAGGTGCAGAAGTCAAGACCCCTAGGTACTTTTAGTTGACCTTTGATAAATAAAAGTGGAAATTTACCTCTAGAAGAAAATAAACATAATACAATACAACATAACAAAATTATGGAATCACATAATAGAATGTATCATCAAGCTCTAAATGCAGCCTAGAATACAATTATGAAAGTTTGGATAGTATATTACCCCAAAATTTCACTCAGGAAAAGTTGTGCCTTATAATAGGTGAGCATGACAATGCATAGGTGAAATTTTTCCCCATAGCAGACCAAGCGTGATTTCGTAGGAACTATATGAAAAATAAAATACAAGTGCGACAAGCCAATTGCGTCACTCAAAAAATCCAAACATGCATGCAAAAGAATGAATTCACCTAGAAGAGAGTGCAAAAGCAGAACAAAAGGGTAGAGATATCCTGAATGGTTGATCTTTCCTTAGGGCTTCAACACAAATCCACTAAGAGTGAGCAATAGCAATCAACAATCCAATGTAGCAGAAATATAATCAATCTTCAAACTCCAAAGTTAAACTTGCTTGCAAATGAAGGAAAAAGATGCAGACCAAATAAGAACACTTCACGAGAAATATGAATTCAAATGTTAGCATGTAAGAATTTATGTATCGTGTCATGTGTAACTATGTGTGAAAAGTGAATTCAAACCCTCCTTATGTAGTGGATTTGAAGGTGAAAAATGCGGGAAAAATAAGAAGGGCCAATGTAAGATACACAAAACCTAAAAAATTAGGGTTTTCATTGGTTAAACCCTAAAAAGGTGAAATCGCACCCCATCAAGACCGATCATGATTTCACCATGCGAAGTCACACCCCATCAGGTATCGAGCGTGATTTTGCATAGAGAGAGAAAATAGGTAAAACATGGGGGAGAAGCCTTGCCCTTGCCTTAGGCAAGTCAAAAGGGTATCCTAGAGGGCTCTAGGAAGATTGACCACTAAAGTGGATCAATTTTCCGTGTCTACATTTTTCTCCCTCTTTGATGCATTTAAGGCCAAGTAAATGCATCAAATAAATATGTAGACTCCTATAGGCAAGAAGACAAGCACATAAAGAAGTGGTCAGGTTTAGGCAAAAGAGTGATGTGAAAGGGGTATCACGAAGGAATCTGGACTTTTGGATGCTAAGCGAGACATTACTACCATTAATACCTCTATGGTTGGGGTGCCCTATCGAGTTTCATAAGGAATGAATATTCCTTAAGGAACTCGAAATAGGTAAGAAGAGAAAGAGCAAAAACATAAAGAACAAAGCAAGAAAATAAAAAATAGAGCAAATATCACTGGGTACAAAATGAATCTAATGCATCTAACATGAAGTGCATAGAGGAAAGGGAAAGAAAGAAGGGGATATAGAGGAAGAAGAACAAAAATAAGAAGTAGATCCATAGGTCAATCATAGAAAACAAGAGAAGCTGATCAAATAACCCTAAATGGAGTGTGTTATGCCCTAAATAATGGTATAGGTGTGGAGTGAAATCTTGCTATGGCTGTAGTACTCGCTAAGATGGATATATGGGCAAAATACAAAACGTAATCCGTTATGGGTGATTGCTCAAATGATTAAATGATGGAGCATAACTTGTTATGGATGATTACTCACTAGTGACTACTGTGGGGTGATTACCCACTAGGATGTATGCTGAGACCTGCTAAAAATGACCAAGGAGCTTATCCTGTAATGGGGTGTTGAGCCCGTTGAGTCAAAAGAATTGTAACCAAATAGGGGAATACATTGTTGTTGATGTGAATGATTTATTAGCAAGTACTACTTGATAGGGATGTGTATATATAGACCAAGTAATCTAAGCATAATACAATATGAGTATGTTCATGTGCTAGGAGAAAAGAGAAAGAAAAAATGAGAAGCAAAGAACTGTGTGTGTGTGCCCCCAACTTGAAGTTTCAGTTAGTGAAAATTCAAGAAGGGGGAAATGTGCAAACAAAGGAGAGAAGAAGGTATATCCTTATATTAACAAAGAAGACAAAGAAAAAATAAGAATCATGTAAAAGACAAGGATAAACCAATAGAGGATTGTATTCCTTGACTTTGGAGAGAAATGATAGTCATTGTAGAAACTTTTCAAAGTCAAGAAATACAAGAGGAAGAGAGAATAGAGAGAAAGAGAAAAACAAAATAAGAAGAGAAGAAGGGATGAAAATGCATAAACCCTAGGTTGGGGCTTCGCTAGGCATCAAAATCCTAGTGAAAATTATAATGCATGTGAGATATGACCTAACTAGGTATCATCATGTGCCATTATCGTGAATCCCCAAAAATTTATGAACAAGCAGTTGTGAGAAAGTTGCAATGCAAGTATAACAAGAAAAAATGCAGGAGAAATAGAATGTCAAGCAATCATGCAAAGTATGATAGGCAGTCATACAATATGAGCAAGCAAATAGATGTAATATTATTTAAACTAAATGTAAAATGCAGATGAAATATCAAGCATAATATCTTTTAAATGCATTATATTCATAGGTTCTTTAAGTTATTTACCATCAAGAGAATCCAAACAATAGGAACTTGAGCCAAAATTGGTATTTATGACAAAGGGACCTAACCATTTGGGTTGAAACTTACCTCGAAGATCAGTACGAGCATTGGTGTTATTCTAGTTTTCCTTGAGGGCTAGGTCCCCAACCTTAAAGGAACAATTGCAAAATTTCTTAGAATAAGATCATCAGAGTCTATCCTGATAGACTCTCAAATTCTCTAAGGTATGAATGCACTTTTCATCCAACAACTCCAATTGGTGCAAGCAATCTGAACTATACTCATCGCAAACCTCGACATATTGCAACAAGATGTGCAATGAAGGAACCTCAAGCTCAAAAGGAAACACCACCTCAGACCCATATACCAAAACATATGGTGAGGCCCCTGTAGGAGTACGCAAACTAGTACGATAAGCCCATAAGGTAGGATAAAGTTTGCATGTCAGTCACAACCAATCTTACTAACCAAATTCTTCAAGATCCTGATCAAGGACTTGTTGGATGCTTCATCTTACCCATTACCCTGGGGGTAATAAGGAGTTAACCACCTGTGCTGAATTTTATATTTAGAACAAAGATTATGAAAATCCTTATTCTTGAAAGGAGTGTCATTATCATAAATAATCACTAAATGAATCCTAAACCTACAAAGAATCTGGTTGAATATGAACTTAGAAACTTGAGTTCTAGTCACTACATCTAGGGGCATGGCTTCAACCCATTTAGTGAAATACTCAGTCATAGTGATGATAAAATTATGACCATCTGACGATACTGGGTTAACTTTCCCGATAATGTCCAATCCCCACATGCATAATGACCAAGGAGAAAAGATAACCTAAAGGTCCTAAGAAGGAGCATGAATAAGATGATCATGGCATTGACACTTGTCACAACACCGAACATAGTCACATTCATATTTATCCATGGAAGGCCAATAGTACCCCATTCAAAGGAGTTTTTTGTTAATATAATTACCAGTAAAATGGCCTCAACATGAACCTTCATGAGCATCACTAAGAGCAAGCCGAGTTTCATAGAAATTAAGACATCTTAAGAGGATGCCTTCAAAATAATGTCGATACAAGGTGTTTCCAATTATGATAAATTGACACGCTCTTTTGTGCAAAATATTACGTTGATTGTGATCTAAACCATTAGGTATCAAACCATTTTTAAGGAAATTAAAAATATTGTTATATCATGGCTCATATGGGGAAGCTTCGATTTTCAAATAATATAATGGGATCAGACAAGAACCAAGCAATGAAGGTTTCCAGAGTTGCCCAATGATGATTGATGCTTGATCATATTCTAACTCTAGAGGGAACAAGGATGCAGTGGTAGCCATGACATCCACATGGTGGTTTGAGGATCTAAGATAGACTATATGGTTACTAGATAAAATAAGGACAACAACTTAGTAACAATCTCCTTGTAAGGTTTGAGTTTATCATCTCGATTTTGATAAACATCGTTAATATGATTAACCACAAGTTGAGAGTCACCAAAGATCGAAATAACTCTAACCTGCAAGGCTAAGACAACTCTAAGACCAAGGATCAAATCTTCATATTCTACAGTATTATTCATGTAAGACAAATGAAGATTGAAGGACAAGGGGACGAGTTGCTTTTATGGGGTGACTAGAATGACTCCAGCACTAGCACCATTCATGAATTGGTCTCCATAAAAAAACAAATTCCAAGACTCAGAATCTTCAATTTTAATATTGAAGAACTCATCGGGAAACTCAACTATAGGATGGGCAACTTCTAGGGGAGCAGAGGCTAACTGATCAGCAATCACCTAATCCTTAATAGCCTTATGACCTATGAAAGTCAAGTCAAAATCACTAAGGGTCAACACCCATTTAGCAGCTTGACCTAAAAGGTGGGGCTTAGACATTAAATAGCGCAAAGGGTTAAACTTTGCAACCACCAATGTCTTATGGCTAAGCATATAGTGTCTTAACTTCTAATAAGCAAACACTATGACAAGGCAAAGCTTCTCTAAGGGAGTGAGTATGGTTTCATAGCTAACCAAAGTTCTCCTGATATAGTAGATATCTCATTATTTATATTGATCATTGTGTTGGACCATCATGGATCCTAAAGCATGAGTAGTGGTTGCTATGTAAAGCATCAAATTCCTACCAGGCACAAGAGAAACTAGAACAGGTGAGGAAGTGAGATAATGTTTGAGATCATCAATAGCTTTCTGACACTCAGAATCCCACCAAAAAACCACATATTTCTTAAGAAGCTTAAGAAAGGGCTGATATTTATCAGCTAACTGGACAATGAACTGACAAATAGATTGAAGTTTACCTTGCAGAATATGAAGTTTGGTCAAAGTGTATGGAGGAGGTATATTAGAGATGACTATTATCTTAGTAGGATCCACTTCAATGCCTCTCTTAGACACTATAAAGCCTAACATCTTGCCATATTTGACTCCAAATACACACTTAGTGGGTTTAATATGAACCTTGTATTGCTGAAGCCTTTCTAATATTTGTCTTAAATCACGGATATGATCCTTTCATTCTATGGAGTGGGCTAGAAGATCATCCACATAGTCATGGGGAATATCATACATCATGTCATGGAAAATATAAGTCATGGCCCACTGATAGGCAGCTCTTGCATTCTTCATGATAAAAGGCATGACCTTCCAGTAGAAGGTTCCCCATGGAGTAGTGAATGTTGTCTTAGCCTAATCTTCAGGGGTAATCATAATCTTGATTGTATCCTGAGAAACCATCCATAAGTGAAAGCATTCCACATTTGGCAGTGAAATCTAAGATCTGATCTATGTTGGATAGGGGAAAATCATCCTTGGGACATGATAAATTAATGTCTCAAAAGTCGGTACATATTTTGATTGTTCCTTCCTTCTTAGCTATAGGAATGATATTGGAGATCCAATCACAATAGTTGATAGGTTTTATAAAACCAATGTCAAGGAGTTTTTAGAGCTCTTCCTTGATCTAGAGGGTAACCTTAGGATGCATATTCCTAAGTTTTTGCTTAACAGGCTTAGCACTAGGCTTAACTACCAAATTATGCATGACAAGGGAGGGATCAAGCCCTGACATGTCAGTATATGATTGTATCGCTCCAAATTTTTTGCATCCCTACCTTCAGGCTATTGGATCCGCGCCCGAAAGGAGGATGGGAAAAGGATGGTGCGGTACCTCGGACTGAGAGGACTTTGCGAAGGTCCCGCCTCTCAAGGGAGGTGTATTTTGATGATTTTTCGACGGATGGTGGGTTCACCAAGAAACATTTGATGGCAGTTTCCACGCCTAGGTTTTGGAATGTGTTTAAATGTGTTCGTTTTAACCTTAAGCATTCATATCCTAGGTTTGGCCGAATGAATCTAGATTACTCTATATGAAAATGCAAGTTCAATGAATACAAAAAACAGATTTAAAGACAGAAAAATAGAGAGTACAGAATGCAAATGAGGAATACCTGATCCGGATGTCTGAAGAAGATTCTGATGTTGAAGCAGTCTGGATCGTTTGAGATTCGACAGAATCGTGCGCAATCGAGAAAAGATCATCCGAGATATGACGAATTCGTCGAGACACCGCAAAACCGAAAATAGATGCAAAATACAAAAAATACTACGAGTGCTAACGAGAGGAAATGATATAAAATGGCAGCAATGTTATCAAACTGCAACTTAAACACGAAACAGAAATGAATTGTGCTAATTTGATGATAATTAAGATTTAATTATGCACTTAATCTAAATGGGTGAACTCCAAATGCAAGATAATATAAAACACTGAATAGATTATCTAATTTGCAGAATAAAATGACAGAAAAAGGGTTGAGGAATGCAAACTTCAGGCACTGATTGCCTTAATACGGATTGCAGTCGAGATCGTCTCGCATCAGTACGAAATCGCCTCGAATTCGACAGGTTCGCCTTCGATCTGAACAGGTTCATCGACGACGATAGGTGCTGGCTCCGGCTGAAAAACAGTGATGTACCTGCAACAAAATTGGTATAGATCTAGTGCAAATGCAAGATTGGGATGCTTTAACGTAGAGGGAATCAATTTGCAGAGAATTTCAGCCAGGGGTTGGGAAGGGAAAATCCTAGAGACTAAATAGGCTTAGGGGGAGTAGTTAGGAGGTTGGAGATCATCCCAATTTGGGAGATCTCCAACGGGGGAGGGTCCCAACGGCGCAGACACGCTTCTGCCCGGATTGGAGACCCGTTGGAACGGATTCCAACTTTGCAAAATCAGTTTTGCGACAAGATCGTCTGGACGTCCTAGTCCAGACGAAATCGTCAAATATGGGGCGATATCGTCTGATCGGCGACGATATCGTCAAACGGTCAAAACAACCTCTAAAAATGGCACGAAAAAGGGGGAAACGGATTTCCCGACGGTTAACGGGCGGTTTGGGAGGTTAAATTTGAATTTTAAATTATTTACTAAGGTGAATGTAATTATTGTAATTTCTTTGCGCCAATTTTAGGGTGCTACATTTTGCCCCCTCTTTAGCGAATTTTTCGAAGAAAATGCGTTAAAGATGAGTTCTTCTCGATCTACGAGAAAGAAAAAATTATTCCCATTTTTAGGCGACGATTCTTGGTCGAATCGTACGACAGCTTACTATGGTGCCCCCTCCGTGTTTTTACCCAAATCGAACGTTTGAGGTAAAAACGCGGAAAAGCAAAAAATTAAAATGTTTTTAATTGTTTTTGATATGATGTACATATATTGTTGATATATATATGAGATGATATATTTTTGATCATATGACTTGTATTATGTGTATGTTTATGATGCTTTTATGTTTGATTGATTGATTTGATAATTGGATGTAATTATGTCGTTGGAGATATTATAATTTGAATGTCATGCGGTGATATTTTAAATGAAATAATCTGATGTAACAAATTGATTGGTTGTGATGAAATGTGATAAAAATAAAAAGAGACTTCTAACAATAATTTCAAAGGACATTGTCGCTATTATAGACCATTTCATGGAGTCGTTGCTCACTCGGTCGTCAAGCTAATCCCATTTATAGAAATATTGTTAAAAGTAAAAGAGTGCTTAAGAGACTGTCTTAAGACTTTGGTGCAATAGTGCAAATGATGATGATGATGATGGTTTGTTTTCAGATTTTCATAAAAAATGTTTGTGCATGAAATGATGTTCAAATGATTTTTGCTAGGCATAAATTCCTAAGGGTGATAAATTTTTTGGATAATTCTTTAGGAATTATACCATCATTGCAAAATTAAAGGTTGACATAATGACATGAAATAATGAAAATGTGTTTGCTTTGGAAAAGCATAATTTGTGTAACATAATGAATTAAGCCATATGGTTTTCATGATTTTTGAATAAATGGGGAATAAAAATTGTTACAATGGTTTGCGCTAGGCATAGAATATGTAGGTATAGACTTATACCATCATCGCGAAAATCCAAAAAAGATAGTTTTATTGCATGGTTGATTTTTGATGAACATAAAATATGAAAATGAGGACTTGCGCTAGGCATAAAATTCCAATTTTGGTTTTGAAACTATACCATCGTCGCGAAAGTCAACCAGATATATATGTATATGTTTTGATTGTATATTTTGAAAGAAATTTTTGATTTTTCTATTATATAGTTGTCTTTATGGTAAACAACTGTACTTGATTTATTCCAAACAAGTTGCAAAAATAATATTTCAAATTATTTTGAAGACAAAAGTTAGATTTATAAGGAATCCCATGTGCATATGTGAATTCATTTCCGATCTTGATTTATCATAATGATACACAAAATCTCTCAAATACAAATGTGTGTGCAATTGCATTGTTCATTTACCAGTTTTGAGCAAGATACTATGATACAAGTGATTTGAAGAAACCAAATAAGTGTTCATTAACCATGATGTAGATGCATATAACCATACTAGGCTACTATGTAGATCGGATTATCAAGAGCTAGCTAATCCATAAGCAGACATAGGTCTGTACAAAAGAAGGTCGCTAATGTGACGGACATATCACCACGCTAGGAGTTACCCAAGGCCAAGCGGGTTGGGCACAAACCACCTGTTATGGGGCTTACCTCACAGTTTTCGAATAATTGAGAATTCCGGGGATTCAAGCTCATCAACCCTTCTTTTCTTTTCAAAGGGTAGGGAAAGGGATTTTATTGCTTTCTTGCTTTCTTTTGAACTTTGCTTATTTTTCTTTTTGTATTATCTTTTGCTAGATAATGCTTGGAACATTGCTGGAATGATATAAAGAACATTTTTCTTTTCTCTTTTTTTTTCTTTTCTTTTTCTTTTTCTTTTTCTTTGCTAGGGATACTTGCTCGGATTAGTCTGTAGAGCAAGGGATTTTTATTCTGGGTAGGGGTGAGCTTGTCCTTTTGCCAATTCTCAAAGATTCTAGACCATGTGCATGATAGGATAGCAGGGGAAACTTTTCGCTCAAGAAATCAGTTCTACTATGTAGCAAAACATGGAAATTACAAATATAATCATTTTATTGTGAAAAGATGTGCTTGGTTTAAGTAAATAACAAGATCAATTCTCTATGCTCAAACTTTATTTAATTGAATTTTGTGGACTTTGATATAAGAGAGATTAGTAATCATGCCAGATAAAATCAAGATATTTATTGTTGTGAGTGTGCAAGTGAGGGATTCCAAATAAATGCTAATTTATCCAAAATAAGTTGAAACATATAACTGCAATAATTGTAAGAAAAATATATATAAATGATTTTTTGAGAAGTTTTGAGAATGTTGACTCTCTCTTTCTTCTTTATTTTATTTTGGTTTCGAAAGAGTCAAGCATATAGCTGTTTTTATATTTTTATCATTATTTTGATTTTTGTTTTTGAGTAAAAAATTTAACAAGTGCTTTAAATAAATGCAATAGATAGTTTTTGAAGATTTTTGGATGATTATGAATGTTTTTGATGTTTTTTTGAATAAATTGAAAGAAATACAAGATAGTAATTTTGAACAAATATATACATGGATGAAATGACCAAATTTATGCATAGTAACGTTTAAGATGCAAAATATTCATGGGTTCTTTAAGTTCTTTACCATCTAAGGTAGATAATTTATATGCTCCTGATTCAAATTTAGCAGTAATAATGTATGGTCCAAGCCAATTGGGCTCAAATTTACCTTTAAGTTCCTTAGTTGCATTTGTATTTTTTTGATTTTCTTTTAAAACAAGGTCGCCAATCTCAAAGGATCGATGACGAACTTTCTTAGCATATGATCTTTTAAGCTTGTTTTGGTAAGCACGGAGATGCTCCAAAGCATTGATGCATTTTTCATCTAGGAGTTCCAGCTGGTCGAGTCGCACGACACGATATTCATCTCCTACTTCGGTATCTTGAAGTAGCAGAGCCAAAGAAGGAACTTCCAATTCAAATGGAAAAACTGCTTCAGCACCATACACCAAAACAAATGGTGAAGTTCCAGTGGGGGTTCGAACACTAGTTCGATAGGCCCACAAGGCTGGATATAATTGAATGTGCCAGTCACGGCCAGTTTTATTGACTAATATTTTGAGAATTTTGATTAGGGTTTTGTTAGATGCTTATGCTTGACCATTACCCTGAGGATAATAGGGAGTGGACCAGCGATGTTGAATCTTATATTTTTGACATAATTTTTTAACATCTTTATTTTTGAAGCAAGTTCCATTGTCGGAGATGAGATTGGCAGGAATTCCGAACACTGCAAATGATTTGATTAAAAATAAATTTAGAAACTTGTGTGCCGGTGCGAGGAAGCTAAAGGCATAGCTTCGACCCACTTCATGAAATACTCAGTGGCAGTTATGATGAACTTGTGTCCATCAGATGACACAAGATTGATTTTGCCAATAATATCCAAGCCCCATTTAGAAAAGGGCCATGGAGATGAAATAGCCTGCAGACTCTTGTGCAAGCGCATGGACAAGGTCAGCATGTTTTTGACACTTGTCACAATGGCGCACATACTCATGTGCATCCGTTTCCATGGTAGGCCAAAAGTATCCTATCCGAAGGAGCTTTTTAGCAATAACACTACCACTAAAGTGTCCTCCACAAGATCCATCGTGGGCTTCACTCAAGGCTGATTTAGACTCTTCTAAGTTTAAACATCTTAATAGGATACCTTCAAAAGATCTCCTATATAAAGTATTGCCAATTATTACGAATCGACTTGCTCGTCGACGTAATAACCAACGCTGGTTTCTATTAGAATTGGCAGGGAAAGTCCCATTTTGAAGAAAATCAAATATGTCTGTATACCAAGGTTCAGGAGTAGTTTCATTGATTAGAAACACATCCAAAGGCTCTAAGCATGACTTATTTGAGGCGGGTTCCTGGAGTCGACGAATAATGATAGTGGCATATTCGTCATCTAACTCCAAGGGCAAGAGAGATGCAGCTGCGGCCATAGCATCAACTGCACGGTTGCTAGTTCGAGGAATAGCTTCCAAGGTGACTTGATCAAATAAGGACATTAATTGTAAAACATAGGCCTTATATGGGCGCAGTTTATCATCTCTGGTTTGATAAAATTCATTAATTTGGTTTATAACCAATTGGGAATCACCAAAAACTAAAAGGTGTTTAATTTTTAGTGCTAGAGCAGCTCGTAATCCAAGGATTAGAGCTTCATACTCAACAGTATTGTTGGTGCAAGCAAAGGTTAGTTTGAAGGACAGAGGAATAAGATGTTTTTGCGGAGATATTAAAATAATACCCGCACCAACCCCACTCATGCATCGGGCTCCATCAAAGTATAAGGACCATTGTTCAGGATGGTCTGCCTCTAATTGAAGGCATTCATCTGGAAACTCGATGATGAGGGGATGGGTAGACTCTAAGGGTGCAGCAGCTAATTGATCTGCTATGATTTGACCCTTAACAGACTTATGTCCTATGAATGTGAGATCAAACTCGCTTAGAGCAAGAACCCACTTGGTTGTGCGACCCGATAAATAAGGTCGACTCATGAGATACCTTAAGGGATCATATTTAGCAATGACATAAGTTTTTTGGCTAAGCATATAATGTCATAATTTTTGCGTAGCAAACACGACTGCTAGACATAGTTTTTCCAATGCTGTGTAGCGGGTTTCATAACTGATGAAGGTTCGGCTAATATAATAATTAGCACGTTCTCGCTTTTCATCATCAAGTTGGGCTAACATAGCCCCTAAGGCAGAATCTGAAGCTGAAATATATAGGAGAAATGGGCGATCGGATTTAGGTGGTGAAAGCACAGGTGGATTAAGGAGGTATTGTTTGAGAAGTTCAAAAGCTTCTCTACATTCGGTATCCCAATTAAAGGGGACATCCTTCTTAAGGAGTTTAAGAAAGGGACCGGTTTTATCCGCCAGCTTATCGATGAAGCGACGGATGGCTTGAAGCTTACCTTGTAAACTTCGTAACTCAGATATATTAGTCGGTGCGGGCATATCAGTGATGGCCGCAATCTTGAGAGGGTCAATTTCAATACCACGTAAAGAAACTAAAACCCCTAATAGTTTGCCGGATTTAACTCCGAATATGCATTTTGTTGGATTTAATCGAATGAGATATTCTCGTAATCGATTAAAGACTTTCCTTAAATCATCTAAATGATTATTTTCAATAATAGAGCGAGCTATAATATCATCCACATAATCATGTAGGATATCATGCATCATATCATGAAAAATGTAGGTCATAGCTCGTTGATAAGTTGCACCGAGCGTTCTTTAAGCCAAATGGCATCACTTTCCAGCAAAAGGTACCCCAGGGGGTAATAAAGGCTATTTTAGCCTGGTCTTCAGGAGCTATCCTGATCTGATTATAACCGGAGAATCCATCCATTAAGGACATCATCCCACTTTCGGCAGTGAAGTCAATGATTTGGTCCATGTTTGGAAGAGGAAAGTCATCTTTAGGGCATGCAACGTTAATATCTCTAAAATCTGTGCAAACCCTAACTTTGGTAGCTTCTTTCTTGGTGACTGGAACTACATTTGAGATCCATTCAGAAATAATCAATAGCTTGTATAAAGATAACATTCAGGAGTTTTTCTAACTCCCCTTTGACTAGCAGAGCCACTTTGGGATGCATTTTTCTAAGTTTTTGTTTGACAGGTTTAGCATCCGGATGGACCACTAGATGATGCATGACTACGGAAGGGTCTAGACACTGGCATATCTTCGTATGTCCAAGCGAAGACATCTTCATACTCTTTAAGGAATGCGATGTATTGTTCTTGTTTTTCTTGACTTAATTCTGATCCAATATTGATTATGTGAGGATTGTCCTCAGTTCCAATGTTAATTTTAATGACATTTTCTACCTCCATGTGTAGATCTCTTTCAAAATTAGGTGGGGCGGGTGAAACGCCCAATTCTTGTAATTCTTGTAAGGTTAATTTAGATAATTCATCTTGAGGATTAGTGGCCTCAAGTTGGGCTATAGTTGGTATAGAACCATCAAAATAAAACCCATTGTGCAACATCTCTTCAACAGAGACATCATGGAAGATATCTCCTTCCAACTCTTCATCGGGGTCAGCAATCATTTCGGGGTATGCTATGGATAGCATGTTGCATGAAAACGACTGATTTTTAAGAGGCAAATCAACATGCCTATCCAAATAATCTTGATAGCATATGAGATGATCATCATCCTCAAAAGGAAAGGGTTGACCCTTACTAGGAAATAGGCCCACACCACGGCGGGCAGGCCACGGTTCTACCTCGAAAGGTTCTTTCATGCCATTTTGGAAAGGTCCCAAGCCTTTCCCTTTATATCCCATTTTAAGCATCATGGGTTTAGCTTTAATATAATCATTGGTAAAATAACACCGAGCATATCCTTCATGGTGAGTTTTGATATTCCGAGGGATTCTTCCCCAGTCATATCCTTTATAAATGAAGGCACAACTCCCGACTTGGTAAGTACTTCCCATAGGTTGTGGGAGGCCCAAAGTACGAGGAGATGGCGGCAAGTTATTTAAAAGGTTTGAATCTTGCATGAAAGCATTCATTTTTTCTGATATTAAGGTTGTAGATAAATCTGGTAAAAGTTCATCAGAAAGGGCATAAGATGTAGAAGGCTTATTACCTATGTCTTGAGATGTGGAAGGTATGATAGATGTGTCTATAGGTTTTGAATTTATAGGGATAGAACTTGAAGGATTGGTTGTAGACTTAAGATCTGTTTGAGGTTCTAAAATAATTTGTTTAGAGGGTTGTTGATCTATATAGGAGGATGAAGTTAATGGAGGGGAAATAGGTGAAGTTATGGGTTTATGTTTCACAGTTTTAGATGAAAGATAAGAACTAGGTTGTGTGGATGACAGAGCTGGGCAAAATTGCACTCCAACGGGTTCTGCCAAAGCACACATATCAAAAGGTCTAGGGTCACCATGAATAGTGACCAACTAATTTTTGAACTCAAATTTAACACATTGGTGTAAAGTTGATGGGACCGCTCGCATGGCGTTGATCCAAGGGCGACCCAAAAGTATATTGTACGATCGTTGGGCAATGTACAATAAACACGGTTGTTTCTAGGGTTCTAGGACCAACTTGCAATGGGAGGGTAATAACTCCACACGTTTCTTGTGTTTCGTCATTAAAAGCTTTGATAATCATATCGGTTTTCTTCATTTCATCACTTCTAAAGCCAAATCGTTGGTAGAAGTCAAAGGTGCAAATGTTTAGAGATGAGCCATTATCAATCAAAACTCGTTTGACGACTACATCTCCAATTAAAGCAGTAATGTATAAGGGATTGTCCTTATGTAAACTGTGTTGTGGGATATCTTTATCCCGAAAGTCAATACAATCAATCTCTCGAGTGATGATAGTATTGGCCATAGCTTCAGGTTGAATGTTTTGAGGTACCATCATTTGGCTCAATGTAAGCATCAACTCATCCCTATGGGTGGGAGAGGATCTTAATAAATCTAAGAGGGAAATTCTGGCCGTAGTGTTAGACAATTGCTCATTAATGTTGTAAGGGGGTTTAGGTTGGATAGTAGGAGCATGATTCCCTTTATTAGGGTTTTTCAGAACGAATGGAGCCGATCCATCGTTCTGGTTTGGTTCTTGTTGAGAGTTTTGAGCTTGTTGTCGAGTAACGACTCCAATGGTACCTACAATGTTATAGTGAAGACGTTGAACTGGTCTCGGTTGAGCATTAATGGCTTGTTCATTAGAAAGGAATATATTAGAAGAAGGTCGAGTAGTGACTCTTCTAGGGAATGGTTCTTCTGGAACATTAGCATCTGTGACGGGTTGAATAGGATCTGATTCATTTTCAGAACTATTCGATTGGTTTGAAGTAATGTCTAGTTCACTTTCACTATTTGATTCTATATCACTAGAATCAGAAGTTTGAAAATTATGTAAGGGCCTGGTCGTAACCAGGGATAAGGTCGTGTCAAATATTTGAGGATCCTGAACAGGTAATTGTCCGCTAATGGTTCCTACATATCGGGTAGGAGGGGGAACATTATGATGTTCGATTTGATTGGCTACCTCTTTACCATGTCTTGGTAAAGGGTGTTGAAATATGTCTAGAGTTTGATTGGCATTTTGATTTTGATTTTGGGGAATGGTCTTTTGAGTATTATTAGGAGGGTTTTGTTTAGGTTGGAAGGCTTGTACTTCCATTTCATTATTGTCAATCAAATCTTGTATTTTATGTTTCAACCTTTTACAAGCGTTGGTAGAATGTCCAGGTCCTCTATGGAAATCACAGTGCAAGTCAGCTCCATATCCGGGTATAGTTGGGTCAGGTTCCCGGATAGCTGGTAATTGGATCAAACCTCTTTCGAGCAATTGAGGTAAAATAGTTGATAAGGGTTGGTTTAATCTAGTGAATTCTCGAGGAGGCTTGTCAGGAGGTTTCAATATGAATTTTTCTGTTGTCTTCGTTGCATTGATATTAGCAACGTTTCTGCTGTCAGTGACTCCGTCACCGACAACTTGTTTGTTTTTATATTGATTTCTAGATGTTTTCTCATCATCCTTCTTCCTAAGTTGGCCTCTCCTAATGAGGGCATCTTCTACTCTTCGAGCTAAATCTATAGCTTGATCGAAGGTAGTTAAAGTAGCGGTTGATAGCTCATAAGATATCTGTTCTTGTAAATTGTTGATGAAAATGTCCAACATTTCCCTATAAGGCAGCACAAAGTGCAGTTTTCCTGTCAATTGCCTCCATCTAGCTAAGAAATCGGCAAAGCATTCATCCTTGTCTTGTTTTAAATTGTATAGGTCTTTAATAGTTACATGCCTCTCGATGTAGGCACTAAATTGATGGACAAATGATTCAGTTGTTTCTTCGAAGTTTCTCAAAGAATGAGTGGGCAATTGATAGTACCACTCTAATGCCATTCCACCTAAACTTTTTGGGAACATTTTTAGTAATAGCAAGTCGTCATGCGATATGTCGTGACATGCTATCCTAAACATGCGAAGATGCTCTATGGGATCTTCGGTTCCTTTATATATAGGCAAGACAGGCATGGGAAAATGCTTAGGGTATGGTTGAGCTACAACTATGGGATCCAAAGGTTGACTACAGATCTCTCGATAATTATACGAGGGATGGTAGGGATCTATCTGGTCCATACGTGAAGCTAATTGTTTCACCATGGCTTCCAGATTACTAGTTTGCCCCCCATATTGGTTTGGTAGGGCATTGACATGGGTTTTATGGGCGTAGGATGGAGGAACATGCAGATTAGATGCCATGTTACTGTTGTGTAAAGTATTGGTAGGAAAAGTATTATGGAGGAATTTTGAAGTTGGATTATGTTGTATTCCGGATTGTTGAAAGTTTGTATTTGGCTTTGTTTTAGGTTTTTGTTTATTTAAAGCATGTTGCTCAATTGTTTGACGGAATAAAGTAGTGAAGGAAGGTTTCTTTTGTGTGGGAGTGATTTTAGGTTGAATAACAGGTTCCTTAGGAGGTTGGGTAACCTGTTGTTTTGACATGTTTTGAGCCATAGTGACCATATCCGTATTGGATGGCCCAGCCTTGTCACTTTCTTGATCAATGAAAGACAAGGGATTAATGCGCATATTAAATGCCTGTTCTATAGCTGCTTGAGCGTCACTGATTTGCCCTTTATCAAGGCGAATTGCCACATTAAGGTCATCAATGTTATCTATGAGAAATTTCTTGAAATGCTCTGCATTGTCAAAGGCAATAGTTCCATTTGGAGCTACTCTAGGGGATGAGGATCCATCCTCTTTAACACTTCCTTCTTGTTCCTTATCTTCACCTAAGTCTTCATCTGATTGACCTAGAGTTTCTCCTTCCGGATTTGTATCTCCAAGAAGGACATTTGGGTCTTTAGTTGTATCTTGTAACCAATCTTCTCCTTCCCCTAAAGTTTCTTTACCATTCCTAAGTTTAGGCATGGTGCTAAGTTTTGATTTCAACAAAATATATATATATATATATATATATATATATATATATATATATATGCAACAAATTAAGAGGTATATATTTACTATATACCTACTACAATATTTGAAAATGAAATGTTTAAGTTTTTGCTAAGTTTTTTGATTTTTTTAGTTTTTCTTTAATTTTTTGAAACAATACAATAAAGACAACAAATAACACAATAAATGCTAGAAATAATACTGAAGTAATAATTTAATTTTCTATAAACAACTTATGAATATCATTGATAGGTTCGAGTTGTTCAGGAGTCATGAAGTGTTCTTCTTCAAATTGAAAGTTTTCTTTTAAAAATTTGATGAAAAGAGCTATAGTGATGTTGTCTGTTTCAGATCTTTGGTTGATAAAAGTAAAGCTCGTGGCAATACTCTCGATATAACACAGCTCACGGAACTCTATTCCATATTTCCCTATCTGTAAGAACAACCTCTTGGTCTTCTACACAACCTAGGAACTGGTGCACAATGGCTACGTTCTCGAGGTATTCCTCGAAGGTGAACAACTCTGAAGATACTAAAGCTCTCCTATAGGCTAACCATCTATGGCAGGCTCTCTGAAGTTCATGATAAAAAACTAATTGATGAGGATCCAGGATTCTATCTAGGACTAGCCTCTTGATTTGCTTAAGTTGTGTGGACCTAGATGAGATGAGACTAAGTCTTCTATCAAGTTCGTTCCACGGGAATTGATTTCTACTTGTTTCAGGCACACTAAGGACATAATTAACTTCTATAGCTGCCAATTGATTTTCTACGTTTATAGTAACCGCTAACCTTTTCTTAGGAGCTACCATCTAAACATGTTTTCAAACTTAAATGTTTTAAAATGCATCTATGTTTTAGTTGTTCTATATATTTTTTTGTTTTTGTTTTTGTTTTTCAAAAGGTTATGATGCATTCACGTCGGGTTCACCAAAATGTATCGCTCCAAATTTTTCGCATCCCTACCTTCAGGCTATAGGATCCACGCCCGGAAGGAGGATGGGAAAAGGATGGTGCGGTACCTCGGACTGAGAGGACTTTGCGAAGGTCCCGCCTCTCAAGGGAGGTGTATTTTGATGATTTTTCGACGGATGGTGGGTTCACCAGGAAACATTTGATGGTAGTTTCCACGCCTAGGTTTTGGAATGTGTTTAAATGTGTTCGTTTTAACCTTAAGCATTCATATCCTAGGTTTGGCCGAATGAATCTAGATTACTCTATATGAAAATGCAAGTTCAATGAATACAGAAAACAGATTTAAAGACAAAAAATAGAGAGATTACAGAATGCAAATGAGGAATACCTGATCCGGATGTCTGAAGAAGATTCGATGTTGAAGCAATCTGGATCGTCCGAGATTCGACAGAATCATCTGCAATCGAGACAAGATCATCACGAGATCCGACGAATTAAATCGTCAGAGACACGCAAAACCGAAAATAGATGCAAAATACAAAAAATACTACGAGTGCTAACAGAGGGAAATGATATAAAATGGCAGCAATGTTATCAAACTGCAACTTAAACACAGAAACAAAAATGAATTGTGCTAATTTGATGATAATTAAGATTTAATTATGCACTTAATCTAAATGGGTGAACTCCAAATGCAAGATAATATAAAACACTGAATAGATTATCTAATTTGCAGAATAAAATGACAGAAAAAGGGTTGAGGAACGCAAACTTCAGGCATTGATTGCCTTAATACGGACTGCAGTCGAGATCGTCTCGCATCAGTACGAAATCGCCTCGAATTCGACAGGTTCACCTCCGATCTGAACAGGTTCATCGACGACGATAGGTGCTGGCTCCGACTGAAAAACAGTGATGTACCTACAACAAAATTGGTATAGATCTAGTGCAAATGCAAGATTGGGATGCTTTAACGTAGAGGGAATCGAATTGCAGAGAATTTCAGCCAGGGGTTGGGAAGGGAAAATCCTAGAGACTAAATAGGCTTAGGGGGAGTAGTTAGGAGGTTGGAGATCATCCCAATTTGGGAGATCTCCAACGGGGGAGGGTCCCAACGGTGCAGACACGCTTCTACCTAGATTGGAGACCCGTTGGAACAGATTCCAACTTTGCAAAATCAGTTTTGCGACAAGATCGTCTGGACGTCCTAGTCCAGACGAAATCATCAAATCTGGGGCGATATCGTCTGATCGGCGACGATATCGTCAAACGGTCAAAACAACCTCTAAAAATGGCATGAAAAAGGGGGAAACGGATTTCTCGACGGTTAACGGGCGGTTTGGGAGGTTAAATTTGAATTTTAAATTATTTACTAAGGTGAATGTAATTATTGTAATTTTACTGCGCCAATTTTAGGGTGCTACAATGATCAAGCAAAAATATATTGATAATATCTTAATAAATTGGTCAATTGCTCCTGTTCATACATGGACAAGGCTTTACCTAGCTTAAGGATTATAGGGGCTTCCTCAGAACCTATTTTCACATCTATGGTCTCCTCAATAAGGATGGACAAGTCATCCTCAAGAGGAGGTATGACAGGAATCACTCCTAAGTGCTCAAGGTCCTTGGGGGACATAGAACCAAAGTCCACTTGAGATCTAGAAGATTCAACCTGCACAACACAAGAGATAAACCCATCAAAGAATATGCCATTTTGAGGTACCTTCTCATATTTGGCATACTGCTCAGGGGTTATGATCGACAAAGAAGGAGAGGGTGGCACCTCATCCTCCCCCTCATCCTCAACACTCCATTCTAAAATTTGATGAGATCTATCTAGGAGAGATTCTTGATAAGAAGAGTTGTCTTGATCCTATGATGAGATATTAATTGATAATTCCTTATCAGGATTTTCAAGTTGCTTAGTTTCATTAGATAAGGAATTTGATGAATGAAACTGAGCTAGATCATTTGGAGAGCAAAATTTATATGGATGAGGATCGCCCAAGATATAAATAGGTTGATTTTCAAATTTAAATTTTACACATTGATGAAAAGTAGAAGGGACAACCTCCATCGCATGGATCCAAGGATTTCTAAGAAGAAGATTAAAATATGCAGGACAAGATACCACATAAAACAATATTTCTAAAATTTGAGGTCCAACTTTGAGGGGAAGTGATATGGTACCATAAACTTCTTGGGACTCATTATTGAAAGTTTTAATGATATCATCAGATCTAGTTATATCTTTCTATTTTAATCCAATTTTTTGAAAGAAATGATTTGTGCATAAATTAAGGGAAGAACCATTACCAATCATAAATCTTTTAATAAAATTATCCCCAATAAATGTAGTGATGTAAAGAAAATAATATTTTTGCAAGTTTGAGAAGAAAATATCAACATTTGAGAATGTGAGATGATGTATCCCAAGAGATCTTACAATATTGGCCATATCACTAGGGGAGATATCTGGAGGGATATATTTTTACCTTAGAACATTTATTAAGGATTCTCCATGAGTAGGAGAATTATGTAATAGTTCTAAAAGAGTGATATTTAAAACTGATTTCCTACTAAGATCGCTGAATATTTTGACCCCGTACTGACTTTTTTGAAGTAGCATTTATCATACCAACCATGTTATTATCATAATGGTGTGGTATAATTATATAATATACTTAATTAGTTTCTTGTCTTATTACATTATGATTAACAGATGGATTTTATTACAAATTTCCCAAATCAAGACGTTCTGCATGAATCAAATCTTGAACCACATGTTTCAACTTCTTACAAGAATTTATCCAATGATCTTACACTCTATGATATGCACAATGCTGAATTGCATTATACCAATGAGCTATAGTATTTGGTTGCCTTATAGGAGGTAACTCAATTGCATTGGATTCTAAAAGTTGTTTTAAAACTGCTTCCATAGATATATTAAGCTTTGTAAAATTTTGTTGTGGAGGTTTTTGAAGTACTATATTTTGTAGGTTGTTGGTAATATTATTAACATGCCTACTATTCATTCCATTATCACCTCCTATGTGCTTATTTTTATGTTGAGACTTAGTATATTTCTCTTCTCTAACTTTGAGTTGGCCTCTTTTGATAAGGGACTGTTCTACTTTTCTTGCCAAATCAATTTCTTGGTCAAAAGATGTAATAGTAGTAGTTTCTAATGCATAAGATAATTGTTCTTGTAAATTATCAATAAATATCTCAAACATATCCTTTTGTGGTAAAGTATATTTCAAACATCCAACTAAACTTCTCTAACAAGCCAAGAAATCTAAAAAATTTCCTCTTTTCTTTGTTTTAAATTGTAGACATCTTTCATTGTTATTTCCTTTGCAATATAAGCACCAAATTGTTGAACAAATAATTCTGTTGTTTCTTCAAATTTCTTCAAGGAATAATTGCGTAATAGATAAAACCATTCTAATTCCATGCCACCAAGACTCTTAGGGAATGTTTTGAGTAATAACATGTCATCATAAATGAGATCATGGCAAGTTGTTCTAAATCTTCTTAGATTCTCTATTGGATCTTTTGTACCCTTATAAATAGGTAAAAATGGCATAGGAAAATGCTTATGATAAGGCCTAGTAGAAACAATAGGATCCAATGGCTGATTACATATTTCCTTGCAACTATAAGTAAAACTTGAGGGCTGAATCATCTCAACTTTTGAAACTAACTATTTTACCATATTTTTCAAATTCTGCATTTCTGGATCACTATTATGCACCGTCGCTAGATTACCTAGAGGAGTGTTAGACATATTGATACTATTGAGGTATGTGGTATATTTTTGAAGAGGATAACTAAAATTTGGTGGAATAGAGGCAATAGTGTTGAGATAAGCAGATTGAGGAGGAAATTGAATGTTTTGAATGACACTACTAGTTGGAGGGACTTGTAGATTCCTTCCAATGTTGGTGGTTATAGTAGTGGTATAAGTTGGATGGTGAATATGATTACCATGATTCAAAGATTCAATCAAGGAGTTATCATGATATGGTATAACTTCCTCAAGTAGGGCTTCTTCCTTTAAAGCTGCATCCAATGCATGCTTATGATATTTATAAAAGGTCCATACATGCTTAAAGGATTTGAAGATAAGGTTTCCATTAGGTCCCTTAATAGGATCAAGACTTTTATCAATATTTTCTTCCTCAAAGTTAGGATTTTCTCTATCATCTTGATCATCCTCTTGAAAAATCTCATCAAAACCTAAAAGCCTTCTTCCATTCACAAGGTTGGAAGCCATTAGAAAAAGAGAGAAAGACTAAAGGCAAAAGGAGAGAACTAAGACCCACATAAACAAGCAACATAAATTATGTTCTTAATATTTTATGATCTAAGCACACAAAATTAATGATATTGATTAAAGTTTTAAAAGAAAAGGAGGTTTTCACATCGGGTTCACCAAAGATGTAGAGGGGGAAAATTGCCCTACTGCATACAATTCCCAAAAGCTGGATTCACAAGAGAGAAGCCTTTAGGGTGAACCACGGGGGTATGTTGTTCTCTACACTCGATTCTAGGGGGAAAGGGTTCACCAGGAATGGTTTAAGGACTCGCTCCAAGTCCTCTGGTTTTTAAGAATGTTTGATGTATTCGATTCAAGACAAATACCTAGATTTGGCCTTTCTAGATATATTCTATAAGAAGATACATAATGCAAGAATACAAGAGCTAACCCTTATTTGAATGCTTTTCTAACCTAGGGTTCTAAACAAATAACCTTTAAGCAAGGACTCAAGAAGAGATGCACAAATAAAATTAACCCTAAGTACACACTATATGTTGTTTATATTTAAATGCCTAGAACGTAATTAAATATATTTCTATAAAATAATATCTAGGGTTTTTAAAAGAATTATAAAACACTCAAAAAATACCCTAAATACTAATCAGAACACTTAGCTTATCCAATGATTTATCCTTGCTTTTTTCCCTTTGTCCAAAGCTATCAACAATTCTTGTTCCTGCAAGGCAACTTAACAAACACTTGAAAAATAGGATTAGCATTAGGGTATTTTCTTAGGCCATTGTACAACAGTGCTTGGAGGCACAAAAATCAAGCCCCCTAGGTCCTTTTAGTTGAAATTTGATAAATAAAAGTAGAAATTGACCTATGGAAGAAAACAAACATAATAAAATACAACAGAACATAATGATGGAATCATAGAACAAAATGTATCATAAAGCTCTAAATGCAGTCTAGAACGCAATGATGAAATTTGGGATAGCAGATTGCCCCTAAATTTCACTCAGGTGAAGTCACACCCCGTAACAGGCGAGCACGACAATGCACAGGTGTAATCGTACCTCATAGAAGACCGCGCACGATTTCGTAGGTACTATGTGAAAAATAAAACACAAGTGCAACGAGCCAATTACATCACTCAAAAAATCTAGACATGCATGCAGAAGAACAAATTCACTTGGCAGATAGTGTAGAAGTAGAACATAAGGGTAGAGATCTCCCGAATGGTTAATCTTTCCTTAGGGCTTCAACACAAATCCACCAAGAGTGAGCAATAGCAATAAAAAATACAATGAAAAAAAAATTTAATCAATATTCAAAATCCAAAGTTAAAATTGCGAGCAAATGAAGGAAAGAGATGCAGACTGAATATGAACACTTCACGAGAAATAAGAAATCAAATGTTAGCATGTAAGAATGTTGCATTGTATCGTGTGTAACTATGTGTGAAAAGTGAATTCAAACCCTCCTTATATAGTGGATTTGAAGGTGAAAAATGCAGGAAAAATTAGAAGGACCGATGTAAGATACGTCAAACACAAAGAATTAGGGTTTTCATTGGCCAAACCCAAAAAATGTGAAATCGTGCCTCGTCAAGGCTGATCGCAATTTTGTCATGCAAAGTCACGCCCTGTCAGGGACCGAGCATGATTTTGTATAGAGAGAGAAAACATGCAAAATAGGTGGGGAGAAGCCTTGAACTTACCTTAGGCAAGTCAAAGGGGTCTCCCAGAGGGCTCTAGGAAGATTTCCCACTAAAGTGGGTCAATTTTTCGTGTCTATAGTACCCAAGGATATAAGCTATATCCTCCTTGGGTAGTGGCCTAAAATATTGGCCTGAGCATTATCGATTATTATCATAATATTAGAGGGCTATGGGAAGTATGCACACCTTTTTCTAGATTAACCCTATTTCTATCATCTATCAAAACCTAACACAAATTTTCAAATCTAAAAACCTTAAACACATACTTAAGTATACTAAGGAGACTACACTCATCATGGAATTAAAGATACATGAATAGTTATTTGTAGTTGGGAAAAAAATAGTGGTGTCAATAATAGTTTGGTACAATGATGATTGTAAATACATGGATTAATAACATACAATATTGACAACTCAGATAGTTAGAACAAATATTATCAATAGACATTCAGTTAGTATAGAAGGAACCTAGTGTAACCACTAGGTCAAAAAATGTGTAGGGTGCCAAAAAATATTATTTTGAGACCTATCCCATTAAGATCATCTTGTCACACTGATCATTTTGGTATATAGCACCCATAAGTTCTTTTTTTATAGTCCAAAAATTGTCATTTTGGGATAGAGTCCATTTTTATTGTCTTTTTGAGTTGATCATTTTAGTATGTAGCACCAAAACACTTTTTTAGGATCCTTACCTAAAATAGTAACTACTAAAACAAGAATTCTATTTTTAGTCAAGCATGTTCAAACAACCCAAAGCATAATTCCATGGCTAGAGGAACTAGAGGAATCGTAAGGGATATGGAGAAAAATTACCAATTAAGTGAACAAATAAATCAATTGAGTCAACAATTTAGTCAATTATAGGGTAAAATATAACAAGAAATCCAACAAATAAAAGACTCTATGAATTACTTGAATGATGAGTAGAATAAATGAAGAAAGGGAGTTCACAAAAAACTACATGATGTTGAAAGTCACTTACAAGGGGCTACCAATGCTTACAAATAAATTAGCCCTGGCGAAGTTGAATGAAGGGATGGTAGTTTAGAGAATTCAGATGGGGAGGCACACTACTATTTTCCATAATAATGCATATAAAATGTTGAAGTTAGATTTTCCAAAGTTTTATGGGAAATACCCAAATGGTTAGTTGTGTTATTAGGAAGATGAACATTTTAGGCTTCACAATGTTCCTTGGAATTTATGGATCATAATGGCATCTTTAATTTTTGAATTTGAAGCCCTTAAATGGTATCAATGGGTGAAATATATAAATCCTAACCTTTCTTGTTAAAAATTTGAAACACAACTACTCACTTGATTTGACCCTACTGAGTATGAAGATTTTACAAGAGCCTTTACAAAAATGAAGCAGACCTATTGTTTATGAATATCATACTCAATTTGAAAAATTGGCTAATTGGACAAGGGTCTAAGCGAAGACTTACTTGGAGTTATTTCATTATAGGGTTGAAGGTTGATATCAAGGATGAGATAAAAATGTTCAAACTACAAACCATGATGCATGCAGTCAGTTTGGCTAGGCTAGTAGAGGAAATAAATCACTGCTTAGAGACGTACTTGTAAATTTCCTCAAGGCTGACAACCATTTCCATCTAAGGCCATAGTAAATTTAGGGAGTTTCCAACCATAAAGTGACTGACTCGAGAGGAAATGGAAGCTCATAGAGAACAATCGCTATGTTATAAATATGATGAGAAATACTCTCTCAAACACAAATATGTATAATAAAAATTGTATTTGTTGTATGTGGATGAATCTTCAGTTAATGAACCCCATTGATAGGAAGAGGAATATTAAGAAGAGGAGCTCACGAGTGAAGAGGAAGCATAAGAGGAGCCTTAGCTGGAGTCTATGCTCTAGCAAGAATATCTACTTCCCAAACTATGAAGGTGATAGGACATTTCAAGGGTGAGAGAATCATAATCCTTATTGAATTTGGTAGTGCACATAACTTCATTGATCTTTGAGTGGAAAAAAGACAAATTGTTATACAAATTCCTACAACTCTTTTGAAGTCATGATAACTAATGGGGGAACTTTACCTTGTAAGGGTAAATGTAGAAATATTAAGGTTCAAATAGGAGATTACACTCTTAAGGATGGCATGTTTATCCTTTCCTTGGGAGGATGTGATGTATTGGGAACACCATGGCCTAGAAATTTTGGTCCAATATTATGGGATTTTTTATGAACTATGGACAAAATTCAATCAGCAAGGGATAAAATACACCCTCAAGGGGATGCATGTTGGCACCACCCAATTTATTTCTTCTCATAGAATGGAAAAGCTTCTAAAGAAATCATCTCATAGGATTATGGTTCAATTGTTATCTATACATATTCCTAATAATACAAAAACAATGCAATAGAAAGAGTTATAAACTCTCTTAGGAAGATAATCATCTATTTTTGAGGAGCCCAAGGATCAATTACCATGACATGTTTATGATCATGCCATCCAAATTGTACCAGGTAGTCTTTCACCAAATGTTTGACTATACAAATATCCATATATCCAAAAATTTGAAATTGAGAAAATGGTCTAGGAATTGCTTGCAATAGGGGTTATTTGACCCAGTGTTAGTCCATATTTATCTCTAGTGGTTTTGGTATGTAAGAAGGATGGGTCATGATGGTTGTGTGTGGATTTTTGAAAACTCATTAAAACAATAATCAAAGACAAATTTTCTATTCCTTTAATTGTAAAAGTTGTTGGATGAATTGAATGGCGTGCAATGTTTCTCAAAATTGGATTTACATTTAAGATACCATCATATTTGACTTAAGAAATATGACATTCATAAAATTACATTTCAAACTCATGGAAACTATGAATTTTTGGTCATGCCCTTTGGTTTTACCAATGCACCTTCCACCTTCTAGAGTTTGATGAGCATAATATTTCAACCCTTCTTACGCAAATTCATTTTTGTCTTCTTTGATGATATTATCATTTATAGTCATACCTACGAGGACAATATCAAACATCTGGATTAGGACTTACCACTCTTTTTTGAGAATTAACTTTATACAAAAATATAAAAGTGTTCTTTTGGCATACAAGAAGTAGAGCACTTGGGTCACATTATATTAAGAGAAGGAATTAAAGTAGACCCCAAGAAAATCCAGGGTATATAGGAATGGCCAAAGCCTCAAACCCTCAAGGGCCTTGATGGTTTCCTAAATCTTACAAGATATTATCAAATGTTTGTTCAAAACTATGGGAATATTGTATCACCATTAATAGCTATATTGAAGAAAAATTCTTTCACATGCTTAACACTAGTAAAACTAGCCTTCCAAGATCTAAAATAAGCCATGATATCAACACCAGTGTTAGTTATGCTCAAATTTTCCAAACCTTTTATAATTGAGAGTGATGTTTCAAGTAGTGGATTTAAATTGGTTTTGATGCAAGAAGGAAGACCATTAACATTCACCAACAAGACACTAAATTTAGGAAATCCACTTATGAGAAGGATATGTTGGCCATTTTGCATGTTGTTAATCATTGATGGTCATACCTCATTAGGCATCACTTTTCAATCAAAACAAACCACCAAAGTCTCAAGTGCTTCTTAGAGAAGCGAGCAACCACACCAAAATAACAAAGGTGGATCTCTAAATTATTGGGGTATGATTATGAAATCATCTATAAAAAGTAAAGGAGAATATAGTGGCTAATGTACTTTCACACCAATATGAAAATCAAAGAATGTTGTATGCCCTATCAACACCACTTTCTTAATGGGCCAATCAACTCAAGGAAGATATAACTAGGGAGTCTAAGTTTCAATCTATGATTCAACAACTCCAATATGATTCTAACTTATTCCTTGGACATGTGTAGGATGGATAACATTTGAGGTATTGTTATCATCTAGTCATTCCTAAAATTTTACAAGTGCAAGAACTCATATTGTAGGAAATTCATGCATCATACACCATAGTACATTTGGGGTTTCTTAAAACCTATGAAATAACCAAATGCATTTTTTTGGAAAGGGAATTTAAAAGAACATTGAAACCTTTGTGGTAGAATGTGATACATACCAACAGATGAAGGGAGGAATAGTTTGCACCCTAGGCATACTTTAGCCTCTTCCAATTTTAGCATGTGCAGACTAATATTTTTATGGATTTCACTGAAGTATTGCAAAAAATTAGAGGTAAATCAGTCATTCTAGTGGTAGTGGATCATCTCACAAAGTATGCTCATTTTTGTTCCTTAGCCCATCCTTATACCACCTCTATAGTTGCCCAAATCTTTGTGGACTCCATATTTTGCCTACATGGTATGCCCATATCTATCATTTTTATTAGAGACCCTAGTTTTAGTAGGAACTTTTTAAATTATAAGGCACTCACCTTTAGATGAGTTCAATGTATCACCCTCAAAATAGGTGGTCAAAAAAATATTATCAACTGCTTGGAAACATACCTTTATTGTTTTGCATAAAAATATCCTACACACTGGGCTAAATGGTAGTATAACACTTTGTATCACATAACTACCAGAATCATACCATTTGAAGCAGTATATGACCATCCCCCAACTAAAACCTTCATCCTATATTTTAAGTAGTTTATGAGTTCAGGTAGTAGATACCACTCTTCATCAACATGCAATACTTCTCAGTATCTCAAGGAGAATTTGGATGCATCAATAAACTGATCAACACAATTTTGAGCATAGTTTTATTGTAAGTCATATGGTTTTTCTCTGTCTAAAACCATACAAACAATCCTCGATACAACTTTATGGATACCAATAATTTACAATAAAATTATATGGTCCTTACTAGGTATTATAACGGATTGGTTCAACCACCTACAAACTTGACCTATCACCCACCTCCAAGATCCATCTAATATTTCATGTTTCTTCATTGAAGAAGGTCATTGAAAATAAGGTACAAACTTAATCAACACTACCTAAGTTTAATGAAGAAGGGTCCATCATTCTGGATCCTAAACAGATTCAGGATCAATATTCTTGCACTCTTTGTAATCATACTATCATCAATGTTCTTGTACAATGGCAAGGAATTCAACCAAAATATGACACATAGGGTCTGCTTCACTAGCTATAGTAGTAATTTTCTCACCTTAATATTTGAGGACAAAGCTTTTATAAAAGGGAAGAGCATGTTAGGACCTCATCCTAACAATATTATGTAATGCATACCCTATTCACACATTAATATGTAATACATTATAATATGTATATAGAATTTAGGGTGCCTAGACATAAGGGCCCGTATAATTTATCTATTATAAAAGATATAACTACTTCTTTAGTTGAATATTATAGCTCAAATCATCACTTGCATGTGAAACCGACCCTTGAGCATTAGGGTTAGGGTTTGAAAGAGACTTTAAAAAGGCAAGGACATGAGTGGAATGTATCAAGTATTTTCATATTACATTAGAGATTTGCTTCTAAGGAGGTTTCCCATCAAAGAGACCAATAATTCTATTTTGTGATTATATCTTGTTCAATAAAGTTATTGCATTTCCATTCGTATTGTAATATTATTGCTTTCATTCTTGCTAATTCTATTATTTATTGTAATATTTATGTGGATGTGTTTATTTTAACTGGAAGGTTACTAACAAGTGGTATTAGAGCACTTTCAAAGGTTGTGCTTTGCTACAATTGCAATAGTTCTTGTCCTACCATTCGATTCTTGTTAGGTATAATATTCCTTCTTTTTGTTCTTTTCTATGAAATACCCTATGAAAAACTGAGTATTTTTTTTTTCTATTTTAGTTTAATAAGTTAGAAATCCTATGTTTGGGGTTTTAAAATATCGTAGAGTATTTTTTTTATTGGATAAGATAGATTGATCAAAATGCATCTAGTGAAATGAGGGGTGATCAAAACCAAATGCCTTGGCCTCAGGAAACACCTATATAGAATTGAGCTCCTATGTACCCTTGGTATATAAGGAGACCCCCTAGGTTTAGAAGAGACCTTTATACTTAGGAAGCTTCAATCATGTATATATCCATAGTGCATTGAGCACAACAATCTAAAATATTACCCTCTCATACTGATTAGAGAGGTGGGTAGTGCACCCAAGGATATAGGCTATATCCTCCTTGGGTAGTGGTATAAAATATTGGTTTGAGCATTATTGATCACTATTGTAGTATATCAAAGGGCTATGGGTAGTACACACACCTTGGCCTAGAGTAACCCTATTTTTATTGTTTTTCAAACCCTAACATAAATTTCCAAATATAAAAACCCTAAAAACAAACTTAAGGATACTAAGCGGACTACACTCATCACAAAATTGATAATACAATAACAATTCTTTGAAGTTGGAAATAAAATAATAGTGTCAGTAATAGTAGGGTACAATGATAGTTGTAAATACAATAGGGATTAAGATCAGACATAATCTTGATGACTTGGATAGTTGTCAAAACAAACATTGCTAGTAAATATGCAGTTAGTGCAGAAGGAACATGGTGTAACTGCTAAGAAAAAAAATGTTTAGGATACCAAAAATGTTCTTTTGAGACCTAGTCCATTATGATATTCTTGTCACACTGATTATTTTGGCATATAACACATGTGCATTTTTTTTAGAATCCAAAATTTATCATTTTTGAGTATAGTCCATTTTGATCATCTTTTTGAGCTAATCGTTTTGGTATATAACACCCAAACACTTTTTTAGGACCCTTACTAAAAATAGTAACTACTAAAACAAGAATTCTATTTTTAGTAAAGTATCTTAAAAAATACCAAAGAATAAATTAAGAAAGAGAGTTCATGAAAGACTACATGATGTTGAAAGTCACTTACAAGGGGCTACCCATGCATACAAACAGATTAACTATGGATGCAATTTTACACCTTTTCACCCACTCTTTTCTTTTTGTTAAGAAAAGACGATGACCCTTAATGGCTAAATTTTGGGAGCTCAACCTTTGAGTAGTGAATTTTTATTACCAAGAGAAGGCCTCACGAGTACAATAGAGGATGCTAGAGTAATCTAGAATGAAGACGATGAGAATTTTATGTTGTTAAGAAGAGCGGAAAGATGGGTCATTGAGGGATGTAAGAATAATTCCAAAAGGCCACTTCAAAAGGAAGGTAAAAGGATAAAGAGTGGCAAAATAGGGCTTTATGTCCTAGAGAAATACCTAGAACCCCACCAGTAAGAAGCATGCAAAAGTTGGCTAAGTGGTAATATTGGCAAAAAATTGGACCCTCACAAATTCCAGGAGGACCCCAAAACCTCACCCCATCATAGGGATGGAGAATCAGGATGATGATAGGTTAGGGTCAAATCCCAAAGCATCACCCTAAAGGAAGGATGAAGGATCATCCAAGTTTAGATATTTATGGAGGTTTGGGCATCCATCAGTCTCTTGATTGATCCTTAAATTGTACCCAATATGGAAACTAGGGTGGAGGCCCGAAATACCACCTTGTAAAGGTTGGAACATAATGGGCAGAGTTTATGGTTGGTAGCAAGCAACATGTGGATACCAAATTTTTTCCCATCGTGAAACTCTCATGAACAACAAGGAACCTCTACGAAAGGAAGGTGCACCCTCATTTATGAGGGCATGCAGTGAGTAGCTAACAATAAATAAGTCTATAATTTTCCTAGTAGGTAGTAGGTTATATCCCAAACACACAAAAGAAATGAGACTCAATGCATCTTATTATGCAATTAATGGTCCATAGTACTGACAAATAAAAATTATTATTTGATAGAGTTTCTCGAAGGAATCAGACTAATCAGGAGTCTAGATTCACACAATATGACTAGTGTACTCTCGGTAGCCACCCTTCATTGTAGTCTGTAGAAGATTTAGTTGTTAGTCTTACAATGACACTGAGAGGGGGGGGTGAATCAGTGTAGCTCTATAAACTTAAATTTACAGCTCTTAATACCGCAGCAATTAAAACTTATTACTAGATACAACAAGTATAACAAAAGAGCATCACACAACACAAGATTTAACGAGGTTCACCAATGTGGCTACTCCTCAAAAATTGACCGCTTGGACTACCATCCAAATCCAGCCTTTGCAAAGCACCAACTTTACAATCAATTTACCAGCACCAACTAGAAGGAGCACCAACCCCTTATTTATCTACACCAACAAAAAGGAGCACCAACCCCTGATTTACCAACACCAACTAGAAGGAGCACCAACCCCTTATTTATCTGCACCAATAGAAAGGAGCACCAACCCCTGATGCCAAGCTACAACCTGGACTTCAATTTGAATCTATAAGTTTGACAATAAGATACCTTTGCTTTTGCAAGACCCTAACTGGTCTTCTTCACCTTTGCATTCTCTATGCACTCTGCTCTCTCTACGCAATCACTTCGCACACTCTACTTCGTTACAATCAAACTTCATGATCGTCTTCTCCCTTTTGTGCACTCTGCTCTCTTTGTGAATTTTGCACTTAGCATGATTCGACATGACTTGCTCTCTATGCACAACGACCGTATTTCACACACATTCGACCATATTCTCAATTCTCCAAACAACCCTCCTTTTATAACAATATTTTTTATGATGAAAACCCTAATCTTAGTCGACTATAAATCCTAATCTTAGTCAGCTTTCATAACAACTATAAACCCTAATTTTAGTCGGTTGTCATCGGTCTTCATCGGCTTCAACTCAAGAAGATGTTCGGTTTATCCATCGCTTGATGATTTCATTCTAGATAGACCCTATAACCACCATACTAACTTTTGATCACTCTTCATATTTTAGCAATATGAAATCACTCTATAACTACCCCTGTAAATGTCGTAGTGATGTCGGTCCACTATCATACTTCTCATTTCAATTGGGTTCTCCTTCTTGACTTGCGCATTTACGACCTATCATGAAATCGTGACATTTCTACCTCTATAGCTTCTTTTGTTGCTATTGTCACGAAAATACATGTCACGATATCGTGACACTTTCACCTCCGTACGCTTTCTCTATTCTTTTGTCATGATATCATGACATTTCTACCTCCGTAGACTTTATCTTTTCTTTTGTCATGATATCATGACATTTTTACCTCCGTATACTTCGTCTTTGCTTTTGTCACGATATCGTGACACTTATGCTTCCATAGACTTTGACTTTGCTTTTGTCACGATATCGTGACACTTCTGCCTCCATAGTCTTCAACTTAGCTTTTGTCATGAAATCGTGACACTTCTACTTTCGTACTTAGCTTCTTTGCTTTTGTCATGAAATCGTGACACTTCTGCCTTCAAAGTCTTCTTCTCTGCTTTTGTCATGAAATCGTGACACTTCTACTTTCGTACTTTACTTCTTTGCTTTTGTCATGAAATCATGACACTTCTGCTTCGAAGTCTTGCTTTCTACTTTTGTCATGAAATCATGACAGTTCTACTTTCGTACACTTCCTCTCTTTCTTTTGTCACAAAATGCGACATGTGAAATCGTGACACTTTTATAAACTTTCTCTCTATTTTACTTTCTCTCTTTATTTTGTCACGAAAATGCGACATGTCGCGAAATCGTGACACTTTTCAAACTTACTTTCTCTCTCCTATTTTAGTCACGAAAATGCGACATGTCACGAAATCGTGACACTTTTCTTACTTGTTCTCTTTCTTCGAACTTGTCGTGAAATCGTGACACTTTTTCCTGCTTTCTCTTTCTCTTCCAACATGTCACGAAATCGTGATAGTTTTTCCACTTGCCTTTTTCTCTTCCAACATGTCACGAAATCGTGACAATTTTTCCTACTTTTTCTCTCTCTTCCAACATGTCACGAAATCGTGACAGTTTTTCCTGCTTTTTCTCTCTCTTCCAACATGTCGCGAAATCGTGATAGTTTTTCCTATTTTTTCTCTCTTCCAACATGTCGCGAAATCGTGACAATTTTTCTTGCTTTTTCTCTCTCTTCCAACATGTCACGAAATCGTGACAGTTTTTCTTGCCTGCTATATATGTCACGATATCGCGACACTTTTCTTACTTGTCTTTTTCTTTGATCTTTTGCATATGGGCCACTTCGGTCTTCTTGGAAAATCACTGTACATACTATGAATAACCTTTGAACTCCTGTCTTCTACATCTGAATAGCTTTTGAACTTCCTGTCCACTGCATCAACAGATCTATCTGACTGTGTTGACAACAATGACAATATCGTTGTCTGCACCTTGCTCAACAATCTCCCCCTTTGGAATTGTTGGCAACACATGTGCAATTTCCTGTAACTCTTCTCCCCCTTTGACAATAATACCAAAGGGCTACTGCAGACTCCCCCTGAGTCCATGCACAACATTCTCCAGGCAAAATTTATTACACTTAGCAAAAATCATGAACATGAGCAAAAAGATAATCAAATACTTAAATGCTCCCCCGAGAATGTGATCCCTGTAGCTAGTCAATTCTTGGGAAGTGTGACCACTCCCAATTTATTGCGAAGGTACTCAAAAACTTCCTTGGGCAATGGTTTTGTGAAGATATCTCCTACTTGCTCTGTAGTTGGAACAAAATCCAACTTAACCTCACCTTTCGCAACTTTTTTCTTCAAAAAGTGATACCCGATAGCAATGTGTTTTGTGCGTGAATGCATAACCGGATTCTTGGAGATGTTAATGGCACTGGTGTTATCACACTTAACTGATATTGGCTCACTGAAGCTAATACCAAGATCTTTCAGGGTTTGTTTCATCCACAATACCTGCGTACAACATGTTGTCGCTGCAATATATTCTGCCTCTACTGTCGATAAAGAAACTGACTCTTGTTTCTTACTGTGCCACGTGACCAATCTATCTCCAAGATAGAATGCACCTCCACTGGTACTCTTTCTGTCATCGACACATCCTGCCCAATCTGCATCTGAATACGAAATAAGGGTGAAGTCTTTACCTTTCGGATACCATAACCCATACTCCATAGTACCCTTGAGGTACCGAAGAATCCTCTTCACTACTGTCACATGAGTCTCCTTGGGATTAGCCTGAAATCGTGCTACCATGCATACTGCCTACAAAATATCTGGTCTAGTAGCTGTCAAGTACAATAAGCTCCCAATCATAGATCTGTACATGGTTTGATCAATAGGTGGAGATTTGTCATCCTTGCTCAACTTGCAACCTATCGTCATGGGAGTGCTAACTGGCTTACAATCCTCCATTGTGAACTTTTTTAACATCTCTTTCACATATTTAACTTGAGAAATAAATATGCCCTTCTTATTTTGATTAACTTGCAACCCGAGGAAATACGAAAGTTCACCAATCATTGACATTTCAAATTCTTTCTGCATCTTATTTGCTAAATCTTTACACGACTCATCTTTGTTGCTACCAAATATGATATCATCTACGTATACAACAAGAACAATAAGATGCCCATTTTCTGTTTTGACATACAAATTACTATCCACCATACCTTTCTTAAACCCTTGTTGAGTGAGATAGTTGTCTAGCCTTGCATACCATGCTCGGGGTGCCTGTTTTAAGCCATATAATGCTTTCTTCAACTTGCAAACCAAGTTGGGATCATCACCAAGTTGGAAACCATCTGGTTGCTCAATATAAACCTCTTCTTCAAGTTTCCCATTCAAAAACGCTGATTTCACATCCATTTGATAAACTTTGAAATTCTTGTAGATTGCTAAAGCTAGAAACATTCTAATTGCCTCTAGTCTAGCTACTGGTGCAAAAGTTTCCTCAAAGTCAATGCCTTCAACTTGTGCATAACCCTTACATACCAATCTTGCTTTATTTTTGACTACCTGTCCGTCTTCATTCAATTTGTTTCAAAAAATCCATTTAGTCCCGATTATATTTTTATTTGCAGGTCTAGGTACTAACTCCCAAGTTTCATTTTTCTCGATCTGATCTAATTCTTCATTTATTGCCTTCATCCAACTTTCATCTTTGCTTGCGTCAACAACATTTTTGGGCTCAATGTTGGATAATAGAGAGTAGTTACTTACTACTCTTCTTCTTGTCTGAACACCAACTTTGGGGTCTCCAATTATTTGCTCTCTAGGATGATTTTTTTGCTAGTCTACTGTTTTGAATTTCTTATTTTCTTCCACTTCTGAATCACAACTTAAATCATCTGAGTCAATTTTTTGTATCTTTTCCATTTCGTTTTCCTCATCTCCTTCAATAACCTCTTCATAAATTGGGTAGTTCTTTTCATAGCTAATTACTCGTTCTCTACCTTCATCAAATTTAACATCGGCACTGTCCACAATTTTCTTTAGGCTCTTGTTGTAGCATTTGTAAGCTTTGCTTTTTGATGAATAACCAACAAAAATACCTTCATCCGCTCTATCTTCAAACTTACCAAGATTATCTTCGGTTCTTTTGATGTAGCACTTGCTGCCAAAAACTTTGAGGTATTTTGTTGTTGCCCTTTTACCGAACCACAACTCATAAGGAGTTTTGCTTTCATGTGTTCTCAGCATGTACCTATTTTGGATATACACCGCAGTATGGACTGCTTCTTTCCAAAATCTGTCTGCTACTCTGCTTTCAACCAACATAGTCCGTGCCATTTCCTGCACTGTCCTGTTCTTTCTTTCTACCACTCCATTCTACTGAGGTGTCCTGGCTGCTGAAAACTGTCTCCTAATACCGTATTTTTCACAGTACTCTGTAAACTCCTCTGAAATGAATTCTCCTCCTCTATCTGATCTTAAACATTTGATCCTCTTTCCTGTTTCATTCTCAACATGGTTTTTGAAAGTCTTGAACATTTCAAAAGCTTCCGATTTATGCTTCAAGAAAAATATCCATGTCATTCTGGAATAGTCATCAATGCACAACATAAAATATTTGTCACCATTTATGCTTTGTGTTCTCATGGGTCCACATAAATCGGTGTGTATTAGTTCCAAAGGTTTGCTTGTGTAGTACTCTTTTGTTTTGAATGTGACTCTAGTTTGCTTCCCCTTTTGGCATGAAGCACAAATGTTGTTTGCAGGTTTGCTGATGGTGGGAATATCTCTCACTGCCCTTTTTGAGTTGATTTTTACTAGATTATCAAAACTGATATGACCGAGTCTCTTGTGCCACAACCAATTTTCTTCTTCCTGTCCAATAAAACAAGCTCCTTCTGAAGTCTCTGAGAGCGTGTACAGGTTGCCAGATGTCCTTGATCCAGTTGCTATCAATTTTCCACTGTTTGTTTTTCTGACTTCACAACCCCGCTTCATAAAAACTACTTCATGACCTTTATCACAAATCTGACTTACGCTCAACAAGTTATGTTTCAAACCATCCACAAACAAGACTTCTTCCGACTTAATTTTTTCGTCACTAATTTTAACTGAACCTTTGCCAACTATCTTAGCTCCATCATTATTTCCAAATTTCATTGAACCACCTTCATATTTCTGTAACTTCTCAAATTTTTGTTTGTCACCTGTCATATGACTGGAGCATCCACTATCAAGTATCCATGGTACATATTTATTCTGTGCTTTAAATGTTGTTTGTACGATTAAGGATTCCTTTTCTTCCTTAAGTCGCTCTTTTTCTTTCCACTCCATTTTGATAGTAGTTTTGGGCTCTTGTTTTGCCTTTCCCTTATCAATAGCTTGTGCATGTTTTTCGGGAAGTTTTCTATTTTGTCTCATCCTATTTGGTTGAAATTTTCTTCCCTGAAACTGATTTGATGCAAATGTACTTCTACAGTTTCTTGCAATGTGCCCAAAATTATGACAGTTATAACATTCTCCTGTATAATTCATCAGAGGAGAAAAAGCATTTCTACTGGTGAAATTCCTTGGTCTTACATTATATTTGCAGTCTGAGATTTTATGTCCATAGCCATTGCATTTAAAATAGAAACCAGAAAAGGGATAATTGAACCTGGGTGATGGTCTTTGCCATGTTGTCGTAGGAGCCATAGGTCTTCTTCTTCTTTGATGTGTGACATTGGTGAATCCATCATTGTCAATTCTCCTTTCATGCCTGGCATTATTGCTTTCTTTTGCATGAGACGTTTTTCCTTGATCAACTTATTTCTTATCTTCATTATTTATGGATTCTACATTTTTGGCCTTTGATCCATTTGATGATTCTCCTTCGATGAAACCCAGACCAAATTTGATGCCTGTAGGCCTTTGGTCATTTATAATCTTATCCAACTTCATAGAACTTTCTTCGCGTTTGTGATAGCAACTAATTTTGTGATTCATCTCTTCTATCTCGCATCCAGTAAACCAACATTCTCTTCTTCTAGTTTGCAGCAATAATCTATTTTCATGGTAATTTGTACTTCGAGATCTTTAGATATTTTCTTGTATTCTTCTATCTGTACTTTCAGACTAGTTATGATTTCGTTTGCATCCTCAAGCCTTTTTGAAATTTTCTTATTCTTTTTTCTTTCTATCTTCAATTCATCCAGAGCTGCAATTAGTTCCTCTTCCAAATTTACTTCTGCATCAATTTCTTCTTCATCACATTCCTGTTCTTTTTCTATTTTTTCTTCTTTGAGTGCCATGAAAAGAGCTTCACCTGTTTCCTTTTTAGAATCCTCACCGGAGCTGTCTTCTGATGAACTAACATTCTTGGAGATGAAACTTTTCTTCTTGAAGTTGCCTTTTCTGAAATTTGTTTTTTTCTTCCAGTCACTTCTTTCTTGGTGCGATCCTTCATCACTTTTGTTCTTCTCATTAAGTGGACATTTAGCTGCAAAATGCCCAATGCCTCCATAATTGAAACATTTAAACGGTAACTTTCCTCTGTATTTTCCTTTTCCCCTTTTTAGTTTTCGAACGAAGTTTGCTTCCATTTCATCTGATGTCTCTTCTTCCTCGGATTCTTGTTTTGCTTTCATATTTTTATGGGCTTTAAAAGTAGCTTCTCTGTCTATGGGTTTAGATCTTCCTATCCTCATCTCATATGCAGTCAAAGAACCATACATCTCATCTATACTAAAATAATTTAGATTTTTAGCTTCTTCTATCGTTGAGACTTTAGAATCAAACCTTTGAGGAAGAGATCTTAATACCTTTTTCACGATGGTAGAGTCTTCGATATCCTCGTCGAGTCCTCTGATCGCATTAATGATTCCATTAACTCTCAAGCATATATGCCTCAATGTTTTCATCGTCATTCATATTTAATGCTTCGAACTGAGCTCGATGTGTCTGTAACTTGGCCTCCTTGATCTTATCGTCTCCTTCATGAATACTCCTCAGTTTGTCCCATATTTCTTTTGCCATTTTATAGCTCATGATCTTTACTAGTTCACTGTCTGCTAATCCGCACATGATAGCATTCTTTGCTTTTGAGTTATTTTCAAACAGTTTCTTTTCGTCGGCCTCTTTTGGAGGAGTGATGGGTATTGTGTATCCACTAACTACTGAATCCCAGATGTCGTATCCCAAAGCACAGAGATATGTCTGCATCCTGATTCTCCAGAACGCGTAATTAGATCCATCAAACAATGGTGCTTTGTTTGATGAGAAGCCTTCACCACCTGCCATTGTGTTACTTCCAAGATCACCCTAGCCGGTTAAGCTTGTACAAGAACTTAGCTCTGATACCAATTGTTAGTCTTACAATGACACTGAGAGGGGGTGAATCAGTGTAGCTCTATAAACTTAAATTTATAGCTCTTAATACCATAGTAATTAAAACTTATTACTAGATACAACAAGTATAACAAAAGAGCATCACACAACACAAGATTTAACGAGGTTCACCAATGTGGCTACTCCTCAAAAATTGACTGCTTGGACTACCATCCAAATCTAGCCTTTGCAAAGCACCAACTTTACAATCAATTTACCAACACCAACTGGAAGGAGCACCAACCCCTGATTTATCTGCACCAATAGAAAGGAGCACCAACCCCTGATTTACCAGCACCAACTAGAAGGAGCACCAACCCCTTATTTATCTGCACCAACAAAAAGGAGCACCAACCCCTGATGCCAAGCTACAACCTGGACTTCAATTTGAATCTATAAGTTTGATAGTAAGATACCTTTGCTTTTGCAAGACCCTAACTGGTCTTCTTCACCTTTGCATTCTCTATGCACTCTGCTCTCTCTACATAATCACTTCGCACACTCTACTTTGTTATAATCAAACTTCACGATCATCTTCTCCCTTTTGTGCACTCTGCTCTCTTTGCAAATTTTGCACTTAGCATGATTCGACATGACTTGCTCTCTATGCACAACGACCGTATTTCACACACATTCAACCATATTCTCAAATCTCCAAACAACCCTCCTTTTATAACAATATTTTTTATGATGAAAACCCTAATCTTAGTCGATTGTAAATCCTAATCTTAGTCGGCTTTCATAACAACTGTAAACCCTAATTTTAGTCGATTGTCATCGGTCTTCATCGGCTTCAACTCAAGAAGATGTTTGGTTTATCCATCGCTTGATGATTTCATTCTAGACAGACCCTATAACCACCATACTAACTTTTGATCACTCTTCATATTTTAGAAGTATGAAATCACTCTATAACTACCCCTATAAATGTCGTAGTGATGTCGGTCCACTATCATACTTCTCATTTCAGTCAAGTTCTCCTTCTTGACTTGCGCATTTATGACCTATCATGAAATCATGACATTTTTGCCTCTATAGCTTCTTTTGTTGTTGTTGCCACGAAAATACATGTCACGATATCATGACACTTTCACCTCCGTACGCTTTCTCTATTCTTTTGTCATGATATCATGACATTTCTACCTCCATAGACTTCATCTTTTCTTTTGTCATGATATCATGACATTTCTACCTCCATATACTTCGTCTTTGCTTTTGTCATGATATCACGACACTTCTGCTTCCATAGACTTCGACTTTGCTTTTGTCACGATATCGCGACACTTCTGCCTCCGTAGTCTTCAACTTAGCTTTTGTCATGAAATCGTGACACTTCTACTTTCGTACTTAGCTTCTTTGCTTTTGTCACGAAATCGTGACACTTCTGCCTTCGAAGTCTTCTTCTCTACTTTTGTCATGAAATCATGACACTTCTACTTTCATACTTTACTTCTTTGCTTTTGTCATGAAATCATGACACTTCTACTTTCAAAGTCTTGCTTTCTACTTTTGTCACGAAATCATGACAGTTCTACTTTCGTACGCTTCCTCTCTTTCTTTTGTCATGAAAATGCGACATGTCACGATATCGCGACACTTTTCAAACTTACTTTCTCTCTTCCTCTCTTTCTTTTGTCATGAAAATGCGACATGTCGCGATATCGTGACACTTTTCAAACTTACTTTCTCTCTCCTATTTTAGTCGCGAAAATGCGACATGTCACGAAATCGTGACACTTTTCTTACTTGTTCTCTTTCTTCGAACTTGTCACGAAATCGTGACACTTTTTCCTACTTTCTCTTTCTCTTCCAACATGTCATAAAATCGTGACAGTTTTTCCACTTGCCTTTTTCTCTTCCAACATGTCACGAAATCATGACAATTTTTCCTACTTTTTCTCTCTCTTCCAACATGTCACGAAATCGTGATAGTTTTTCCTACTTTTTCTCTCTCTTCCAACATGTCGCGAAATCGTGATAGTTTTTCTTGCTTTTTCTCTCTCTTCCAACATGTCGCGAAATCGTGACAGTTTTTCCTATTTTTCTCTCTTCCAACATGTCACAAAACCTTTTTCTCTTTTTCTCTCTTCCAACATGTCACGAAATCGTGACATTTTTCCTGCTTTTTCTCTCTCTTCCAACATGTCGCGAAATCGTGACAGTTTTTCTTTCCTGCTGTATATGTCGCGATATCGCGACACTTTTCTTACTTGTCTTTTTCTTTGATCTTTTGCATATGGGCCACTTCGGTCTTCTTGGAAAATCACTGTACATACTCTGAATAACCTTTGAACTCCTGTCTTCTGCATCTGAATAGCTTTTGAACTTCCTGTCCACTGCATCAACAGATCTATCTGAGTGTGTTGACAACAATGACAATACTGTTGCTACACCATGCTCAACAATATGGGCAAAAGTGTGTTGTAAAGGTTGGAACATAATGGGTAGAGTTTATGGTTGGTAGTAAGCAACAAGTGGATACCAATGTTTTTCCCATCGTGAAACTCTCATGAACAAAAAGGAACCTCTATGGAAGGAAGGTGCACCCTCATTTATGAGGGCATACAATGAGTAGCTAACAATAAATAAGTCTATAATTTTCCTAGTAGGTAGTAGGTTATATCCCAAAAACACAAAAGCAATGAGTCTCAATGCATCTTATTATGCAATTAATAGGCCATAGTACTGACAAATAAAAATTATTATTTGATAGAGTTTCTCGAAGGAATCAGACTAATCAGGAGTCTAGATTCACACAATCTGACTAGTGTACTCTCGGCAGCCACCCTCTGTTGTAGTCTGCAGAAGATTTAGTGTGATCCACGACATGGTTACCCCTGTTGGTGCCACCCAATGGTCTCATACACCACCCATTGTATTGAATGTAGCATTTATTTTAAGGTCTATATATACTGGAATGTAAGGAATTCCAAAGCATGACTCTTTACCCATTACAATTCATATGTAAGGCTTTTGTCATTCTTAAAATATAAGCATATCACTATTTGGTCTCTAAATTAACTCCTATGTATGTGTGTGTGAATGTTGAAGGTTTATTTTTGTAAAAGCTATTTGAATGAATGTGTTGTAATTATGCATTATGGATTTATTCATTCATTGAGTGGTTCTATAATTCACTTTCAATATGAGTGCTTTAAATATTGGGTAGGGGTAAAGTTGGCTAATATGTTAGGTGGTCTACTTGTGTTTCCTATGATGGTGTAAGTCTGTTGCACGTATGTATTGATGATATTGAATCCATCCTTGCAAGTTCTAGCTATGATCTCATTTTCTCTATTTCCTTTCCCTTCCCCCCCAAACATAGTTAGCTAGGACTTCTATTAGGAAAAAATATTCTCTGGAGATTGACCACTCGACATTCCCAGGCTCCATGGCTGTTCAATGTTGGTGTAGGTCCATGGGTGTGCAAACTTCCTCTTCTCTTCTATTTGGATAGATTTTGCACCAATAGTTTTTGGCACTCCCTGTGGGACTCAAGGTCACACCCCCCTTGTATACTAAGTTTGGTGATACTCTACTATGCAATATCAATTTGTTCACCTGGAAACTCTATCGCGTAAAGAACTAAGCTTCCAATGACGGGTTGCCTTTGAAGTAAAGTAGAACTTGGTGATTCTATTAGGGATTAACCAGGTTGATGATTGGTTGTTTTATTTTGTTCTATTCTTAAATATTACTTTCTCAGAGAACTCAAGGTTTGATGAGTAGCTTTGACATCACTAGAAAATAAGTTATGTTCATCTGATGACTTCGGTCCATGGAAAAAACTTAGAAGCTATGAGAAACTAGTGCTATAATTTCTCAGTGCAAATGTCCCTATTGGAATTTTGTAGGCCCCTTGAATGTTTAAAAGCTTCATGATATTCCTAGGGCCTCCTTGAAGTCATTTCCAAGTTTTGATGGGGCAAACAAAACTACGTTCAAGCATTTTTAGGATGTGGCTTCCCTAGCAGTGATTCATAATATCATACATGAAGATGTGATGCGTAGGTTGCTCATTTTATATCTCAAAGGAAGGGCCTTGCTATGTTACAAATACTTAGATGAGGGAAGTATTTATACATGCACTAATATAGCATAAGTGCTCATCAACACATTTAATAATCTAGGGGATCCTCTCTTGATGCTCAATCAATTCTCATGCATTAAGAATAATCCTAAAGAGAATATCATTGAGTTTAACATCCATTTCAAAAGAACTTGGAAAAGGATTCCCCATGAATTCTAGCCATCTCCTACTTAGGCATACTTGTATTATACTTGGGATTTATGCTCGGATATATGCATTATTATTCAACAGTCCAGAGAGAAGAGGTTTCCATGGATTTACAAGGAGGTTATATGAGCCAAAAATATGTTAATGCAAGTGGGAAAGATGCCTCCCAAGAGTATTCTATCTTCATTTAAAAATTTGGCAAGCCCATCCATGGCTCCGCCCGATGAAGAAATTAGGTCAGACCTAGCCAAAGCTATGGAGAATATTCTCCCCAACAATCTCATAATAGAATAGGAAGCATTGGCAAAGATCCAAATGTTGGCAAAGGAAGAGACAGGGTAGGTGACTTTTCATTATGAGCAAAATATCAACACCACAACTTTACCCCAGCCTATGTAGAACATAAGTTCTTGGGAACTAGTGCTTGTTGGTATCTAAATTGACATCAAGCAAAGCTTGGAACTATGAGTCGTATCTTCTAGATTTTTGGTTAGGCATGCACTTGCTGGTCATAGTCCAGATATCAACATTGGATGGATTAAATATTACTCTAATCCAACCTCTAGAGTAGGTTGGTATTCCTTGTCAATTGATAGAATGTTGACTCATTTAAGCACAGTTAAATGTTTAAAATATAGGGATAGAAATGGGTTTAGGGTTAGAAAGTAGTGATTGAATAATGACTAGATAAAGCTAACAACATATGCATCTACAGGAAAAACCTTATGACAAATAATTTCCAATGTCCCACACTTTTGATTAACAACATTTGAAATAGATAGTCTTCATCAATTAAATGAACAGAGATATACTTTAAGAAGTTATTTCAATATCAAAGATACTCATAATCCAATATAGCAGAATAATATCAGTACCAAGATTTAATAGCAAATAACTTCTTGTAAGCATAGATTCAATCATGAAATATTTCAAAATACTCTAACTTAGCAATCCAATATGAGCAAAATAGAATAACCATAGCAACAATAGCAAAAAATTATTTCACAACTTGAATCTTTGAAAGAATATAGAAGACACCAGTCTGAGGAAGACATCCAAGTAATATTCCTTCTATTGATTTACATAAAGTATTTACACAACAGGGCAAGCAAAAACTCTAGAGTCGACCCTAAAAAATGAGGGTTCACCCTCCATTTATAGTTTTACATGCTTGAAATAAAAATAAAAGAAAGTGGAACATTACAAGAAAAATGAAATGCTAGATTATCCAGGTGCTGAGGTGGTAGCCTCTTATTTGTACTTGATTAAAGAAAAATATGTGATCTTGCACTTCTCTGCAATTTGACTTCTATAGCTTGCTGGTCTTTCATGGTGCTTTGGCTCTAGACTATCAAAAATGCAAACCATGCCATCCATAATTCTTGTAGATACTATCCAACCGTAGATCTACAACTACCTGTATCTTGGTTCTTGATATCGTTGACACTTCACTTACTGGTTCACTTCGATCAACCAATTCATGTCATAGAGGCTCTACTTTTATGTACTAGGATATTATTAAAATGAGCCAATCGTTGATTCATTAATGAATGATCGAGATCAAAACTTGAACATTACTGATAACTCTACAACATAGAACATATTGCAGCCTTCTCCTCAGAACAACTTACTACATTCATTGACCCTTTTGACCATAGGCTAGAGTACATAATACCTTAATGTAAAAATATATTTTGAGCTACACGGGATGGATCGTTGTGCTGGCCCACTCATCTTATTCTTCAAATTAGTTTAATTTGCTTTTCATCCCTAGCATAGAACCAAATCTAAAATATGCTATAGCCCACGCCTTGAAACTTGCACATCCATGTTGATCATTCCTGATTGCGGGGTAGAGCATTTCTATTGCCTGCGTGGGATATAACATAAATATGTGTGATATAAAACTTTGCACTGGCCAACTCCCTTGCAATCCTCCTTCGTGAATGTTGACTTTTTTGACCGTGGGCTAGAGCAATGTGCATTGCACTGCTATGAAATAAACATGAACTTGCACGGGATGGAGAAATATGTTGTGGACCATTATTTGGAGAGTGGTGACATCACATTTGACTGATATTAACTGCAAGATGGAACCATGTTCTATGTCGCATAGGCTAGAGCATACTACAAACCACTGAAGTTTATTAAAACCAAAAATGTGTTGTGGCCCACGATATTGAAATGACTAAGTGTAAACTTTGATTGCTTCAACCGTAGGGTAGAACATCCTGCGCTGAGTTACTGCATGGGGTAGAGAAAGATTCTTCATGCCTTTGAAAATATTGTAAAATTTTTCTAAGGATGTGGCCATTTTGGGCCTACATTCTAGCTATTGGACATTTTGAGTCCTCAAGTCAAAGTTGTCATTGATGTCAAGAAATGTGTCAAGAAACAGGTTATCAAAGTTATCATTGATATTCAGAAAGAAGCTTATAATAAATTCAAAGGTTAAGAGGAACAATGCAAAGGTTAAAGGCAAAGGGCTCCATATTATTTTTAAATATTATGTGGAAGCATAAGACAGTTTATTGCAAAGCTAAAGGAAGGTTTAATATTTATTTGATAAATTATTTAAATTCAAAATGAATTTAAATTTTATAAATAAATATTATTTATACCAAGGTGCAAAGTGAAATATGGTTTAAATAAACCAAAGGGTTTTAAAAAGAATTAATTTATAAAATTTAAATTCAAAGGAATTTAAATATTTTATAAATTAATAAAGCTCCAAAGGAAATTCGAGCACCGACGTCCAAATATCATTGAAGGCAATTCGAGCACTGATGTCATGCATGGAGGAAGGAAATTTGGTATATAAGCTAATGCCTTAGAGGTATTTTAATTGATACTTTTGCTCTATTAGGAAGAAAGTGCAACGACCAATTTGTTTAAGCACCAACGAATAACATCAAGGGGATTTGCGTTGAAAGTCTAAGTGCCAATGATGCAAGTGACCTAGTGGCAAAGAGGATAGCATTGGGGTGTTGAGCGCAAGGAGGTCTGTGTTTGAAACACAACGGTAACATTTTTGTGGTAGTTGCATTGGTGTTGGAGAGCGCCAAGGTAAGGCACACATTTTGTGCAAGGTGAGAGAGGAAGATTTTTGGAGCACGTGGTGATCGTTAGTCCTCAAGCAAACACCTAGCTTGTGTGGCATTAGGAGCCGCTTCTAGGGCATCCATTGAGGCTACATGGTGTGTTTAAATTCCCTCCAAGGTAAGGCAATTAATTTTGAGTTTGATTTTTGTGTGTTGCCTAAAGTTTGGAGTTAAAAGGGTGCATGAAAGGTTTATTAGTTGGAAATTATTTTTGATAAGTTGGAGGAATAAGGTGTTAAGTTTTATTTTAATAAAGTATTTTGGCATATTGATTTATTGAAATATTAAAATGATAGAGGAAGCTTCTTGTCTTAGGTAATTTTGAAAATAAGAGTGCATTGAATATTATTAGGAGATTATAAGGTGTAAGTGGTAATTTACTTTTTATAAATGTTGATGAATATTTTATTAAAGATGGAGTGATATGGTGTATGTGTGTTTTGATATTTACATTGTATTTTGATGAAGTTAATCACCTTATAATTTCTTTGAGCTTGGCAAGAAGTGTTTAAGATTTTTGGCAAATTTAGAAGATTCCTTCATCATAAAGAAAAAGGTATGAGCACATTTTCCAAAGTTTAATTTGATTGGTTGGTTTTTTAGAAAATAAGTTTGGAGTGAAAAGGACTTGATTAGGGTTTCCTTTTGAGAGTGTTTGAGTTAATGCATTAAGGTTTTATAGAATAAATATTTCTTGTTAAAACCTTTTTTTATTAGCATTGTTGTTGAAGCCATTGGTTGAGTTAAGAACTTGGGTTAGGGTCTTGCAAAGAACATGAGTATCATTGTTATGTGAAGATTGTTTTATAAGCATTGTTTTTGAAGTGAGTTGTTGAGCAAAGAACTTAAACTAGGGTTTGAAAAGAACATGAGTATCATTGTTATGTGAGATTAGTTGTTAAGCATTATTGGAAACATTTTGAGTTGGTGGTTATATGCTTGGACTAGGGTTTGTGAGAAAGGGGTGTTTCATTGAGTGATTGGTTGAGTAGAGTTGATTGAGCCTAGTCAAGTGGATGTGTGAAGTGATTGTTCAATTTCCATAAAACAAACTATTCTATATTCTAATTTGATTTGAGAAAGTGATTGAGCATTGAGTTGAAACATATTGGGTCTCTAACAATTCTCTCTATGTTTCTATGAGATTGGACAAGTTCTGAGTGGACTTGTTGAGTAGTTTTGAGCAAGTTCTGAGTAGACTTGTTGAGCAGTTTTGAACAAATTTTGAGTGGACTTGTTGAGCAGTTTTGAGCAAGTTCTGAGTGGACTTGTTGAGCATATTTGAGCAAGTTTTGAGTGGACTTGTTGAGAATATTTGAGCAAGTTCTGAGTGGAATTGTTGAGAATATTTGAGCAAGTTCTGTGTGGACTTGTTGAGTAGATTTGTGCAAGTTTTAAGTGGACTTGTTGAACATATTTGAGCAAGTTTTGTGTGATCTTGTTGAGAAAATTTGAGCAAGTTCTTTGTGAGCTTGTTGACCAGATTTGAGCAAGTTTTGTGTGAACTTGCGGAGTAGAGTTTGGTGCAAATTTGAGGATAAGTTTGTGCCAGACCAAATATAGAGATTGAGTAGATTTTATGGTAGGCTATCCAACTTTTATGGTCGCCATAGTATTCTGCACTGTCCACCTCGAAAGCTGCCACATAGATCTTCGTGCAGTCTGCCCCTATAACATCCATGCCACAATCATTTTAAAAATTTTACACCACTAAAAGCACTAGGAAAGGGACAAGCATTTAGTCCAACGAGGCCTGAGATTTGAACCTTGGACCTCTGTCCCCCTTATGGGGTTTGGATTAACCAATTATTTGATTACTACTGTTAACATTGCTATCTATACATTGCATAATATTGATTTGAAAGAAAAGTAAAAAGTGGTCTTATATTTTTCACCCCCCTCACAGTATAAGCTTGTGTTCTTCAATTGGTATCAGAGCGGGTTCCTTCATAAGAGTTTAAAATATTGAAGGATAAGCTATCAAGAACACAATGGATCCTAAGGAGGTGTTATCAAATAATTTAGCACCAGTATTTGATGGAAGTGGCTATATATATTGGAGTATGATGATGAAGATCTACCTGATGGTACTTGGCAATGAAGTTTGGGAAGTAGTGGAATTTGGATACGATCCCTTAATAAATCCTCCTACAGATAAGAAAGGTAAGCTTCTACAACACTATAATTCAAAAGCAATGAATGCACTTGTAAGAGGTTTGCGTAGAAAAAAGTCTATGAAAGTTATGCATTATCAAACTGTAAAAGAAATGTGGGATAAATTGCAAAATATATATGAAGGAAATAAGAGTTTCAAGAAAGCAAAAATTTGAAATCTCAAAGGACAATTTGAAGCATTAAGAATGAACGATGAGGAAAATATTAGTGCTTATCTACTTCGAATTGATGATGTTGTTAATGAAATGTAAGGACTTGGAATGAAGATTGATGAATGTGATGCTTGTGATAAATATTTAAGATTTCTTTCAAAAAGATTCAGTGAAAAGGTTTCTACTATATAAGTATCATTAGATGGTGATAGTTTGACAAGAGATATGTTGCTAGGTATGCTCACAATATTTGAGATAAGAACAATAGATCCTATTCCTAAAAAGGAAGCAACATTCAAGGCAATCAAGAAGACAAAGGGTAAGAAGTCAAAATCAAGCAATGAGTCATCCAGTGATGAAGAAGCTAATTATGGTAGAAGAGATAAGAACTATAGAAGATCCAAAGATATAAAATTTGTTAAATGTTTCAATCATGGAAAGTATGTACATTTTGAAATAGATTGTCAAGAAGCTAAGAATAACAATGGTGAAGAAAAAAAAGATTACAGGAAAAGGGAATAAAAAAGATATAGGCACCAGAAGAAAAGCAAGGATGACCAAAACAAACAAGGACAAAAGTTCTTTCAAAGGCAAAAGAGGAGCTACTATGCGGATAAGGCAAGTCAGTACTCAAGTGATAGTGATGCTAGTTTTTTAGACAATGATAGAGATGAAGTACTATTTATGATTGAAGAGAAGAACAAGCTAAGAAAGAGACTCCAGTAATTCTCAAGTGTTTTAGATGTGGTAACTTTGGACATCTTGAAGATAGTTGTACAAGGGATGGTTATAGTTTCAATGATGATGAGTATGAGAATGCACTTGAAGGACCAGATGAAAATCTTCTAATGGCATTAGAAGAAGAAGTAAGTGATCCTATAGAAGACAAGCCCATAGAAAATAAATATGTGGACAAAGGCAAAAAAATAGAGGAATATTCAGAAAAGGATGGTTATGATCTCAAGGGAAAACTTATTTATACCCTTGATATGGTAAAGAAGGTAAGAAAACAACACTCTAAACTTGAAATTTAGTTTCAATAATCTAATGAAGAGAGAAGATTGCTTATAGAGGATTTAGAAAAATTAAAGGCTAAGGCAAAAAGGTTCAAGGATAAGTTAAAAGCAAAGATATTAGAATGTGAGAAGTTAGAACATGAAGTGGCACTACTAAATAATATTTAGAAGACTCCAATATCAAGATGAAAGGGTTTAAAAATAGCTCAAATAACTTGGATAAGTTCATCAAGACACAAAAGACTACATCAAGCAAGACATGTCTTGGATTTGAATAGAATCAAAAGAAATGGGAATTAGAGTCAACCTCAAGTCTTGGAGATGAAGAAACTTTAGATAAAGATACTTCAAAAGAAGATAGTGTAAAAGAAAGTGAGACATCTAAGGATGATTTGGACAATAGAGAGTTCAACAAAAATAGGAACAATACACAAAGAAGATACATATGGAACAACAATCAGAATAGGTTAAGAGAGACTAAGAAACCAATGAGGTCAAGACAAGGAAACTTCAATGGAAGATGTTTTTCATGTCACAGGTTTGGGCACATGGCTTCATAGTGCAAGACATAGGAAAGATAGGAATATGTGAACAAACAACTTTTCCATGGGTATTGCTACTCATGTAATCAGTTTGGTCACGAGAAAATGAATTGCAGGGTTCATGACAGAATAGGATATGGCTTCACTAGGAGAAATCCTATGGCATTTGCACCTCCAAGGAATAATAACATTAAGTGTTATAAGTGCAAAAATGATGGTCACACAACAAAGTGGTGTAGAGCAGAAATTCCAGAAACAAGTATGAACAGGAACATGAATAGAAATATGAATATGAATATGAATAGGAACAGGAACAGGAATAGTAATATGGATATGAACAGGAATAGGAACATGGATATGAATAGGAACAAGAATAATAATATGGATATGAACAGGAATAGGAACATGGATATGAATAGGAAAAGGAACAAGAACAAGGATGTGAACAAGAATATGGGCATGGAAAGAAATAGTCAAAGGAATCGGAAGGATCAGATAAGAAGGAAAGAGGACAAAGGTAAAGAACAGTGCTTTCTAGGAGTAGAAATACTCCCACCCTATAATTAACCACCTCAAGAGGAGGTGGGGGAGGGACTAAGCTAAGAGGATCATTCTTAGCCCCGAGCCCCAAAGGTGACCCTTTGACATTGATGTCAAAGGGGGAGATATTTAAGTAAGGGGGAGAGATTTTGTATTTGAAGAGAGCATTGAGCCAGGGGGAGCAATGTCCCAGGGGGAGCAGAACAAAAGAAAAAAAGAAAAAGTCAAGTTTTCGGTAAAAAGAATTTGGGTTGCCATCAATGACAAAGGGGGAGATTGTTGGAAATTTTGAGTCCTCAAGTCAAAGTTGTCATTGATGTCAAGAAATGAAGTCGAAATGTGTCAAGAAATAGGTTATCAAAGTTGTCATTGATATTCAGGAAGAAGCTTCTAATAAAGTCAAAGGTCAAGAGGAATAATGCAAAGGTTAAATGCAAAGGGCTCTATAATATTTTTAAATATTATGTGGAAGCATAAGATAGTTTATTGCAAAGCTAAAGGAAGGTTTAATATTTATTTGATAAATTATTTAAATTCAAAATGAATTTAAATTTTATAAATAAATAATATTTATACCAAGGTGCAAAGTGAAAGATGGTTTAAATAAACCAAAGGGTTTTAAAAAGAATCAATTTATAAAATTTAAATTAAAAAGAATTTAAATATTTTATAAATTAATAAATCTCCAAAGGAAATTCGAGTGCCGATGTCCAAATATCGTTGAAGGCAATTTGAGCGCCGACGTCATGCATGGAGGAAGGAAATTTGGTATATAAGCTAATGCCTTAGAGGTATTTTAATTGATCCTTTTTATCAATGATTGAAAGCGTGCAATCATGTTTGAATTCATGAGGAAGAAAGTGCAGTGACCAATCTGTTTAAGCACCAATGAATAATGTCAAGGGGATTTGCACCAAAAGTCTAAGCACCAACGAGGCAAGTGGCCTAGTGGAAAAGAGGATAGCATTGGGGTGTTGAGCACAAGGAGGTTTGTGTTTGAAACACAATGGCAACATTTTTGTGGTAGTTGCATTGGTGTTGGAGAGTGCCAAGGTAAGGTGCATGTTTTGTGCAAGGTGAGCGGGGAAGCTTTTTGGAGCACGTGGTGCTCATTAGTCCCCAAGCAAGCACCTAGATTGTGCGGCATTGGGATCCATAGCTAGGGCACCGATTGAGGCTACATGGTGTGTTTGAATCCCCTCCAAGGCAAGGTAATTAATTTTGAGTTTGATTTTTGTGTGTTGCCTAAAGTTTGGAGTTAAAAGGGTGCATGAAATGTTTATTAGTTGGAAATGATTTTTGATAAGTTGGAGGAATAAGGTGTTAAGTTTTATTTTAATAAAGTGTTTTGGCATATTGATTTATTTAAATATTAAAAGGATAGAGGGAGCTTCTTGTCTTAGGTAATTTTGAAAATAAGAGTGCATTGAATATTATTAGGAGATTATAAGGTGTAAGTGGTAATTTACTTTTTGTAAATGTTGATGAATGTTTTCTTAAAGATGAAATGATAAGGTGTATGTGTGTTTTGATATTTACATTGTATTTTGAGGAAGTTAATCACCTTATAATTTATTTGATCTTGGCAAGAAGTGTTTGAGATTTTTGGCAGATTTAGAAGATTCCTTCATCATCAAGAAAAAGGTATGAGCACATTTTCCAAAGTTTAATTTGATTGGTTGGTTTTCTGGAAAATAAGTTTGGAGTGAAAAGGACTTGATTAGGGTTTCCTTTTGAGAGTGTTTGAGTTAATGCATTAAGGTATTATGAAAAAGAGTTGTTAAAACCTTTTTTGATTAGCATTGTTTTTGAAGCCATTGGTTGAGTGAAGGACTTGAGTTAGGGTATTGCAAATAACATGAGTATCATTTTTATGTGAAGATTTTTTTATAAGCATTGTTGTTGAAGTGAATTGTTGAGCAAAGAACTTGAACTAGGGTTTAAAAAGAACATGAGTATCATTGCTATGTGAGATTAGTTGTTACGCATTGTTGGAAACATTTTGAGTTGGTGGTTATATGCTTGGACTAGGGTTTGTGAGAAAGGGGTGTTTTATTGAGTGATTGGTTGAGTAGAGTTGATTGAGCCTAGTCAAGTGGATGTGTGAAGTGATTGTTCAAGTTCCATAAAACAAACTATTCTATATTATGATTTGAGTTGAGAAAGTGATTGAGCATTGAGTTGAAACATATTGGGTCTCTAACAATTCTCTCTATTTTTCTATGAGATTGGACAAGTTTTGAGTGGACTTGTTGAGCAATTTTGAGCAAGTTCTTGAGTAGACTTGAGCAATTTTGAGCAAGTTTTGAGTGGACTTGTTGAGAAATTTTGAGCAAGTTTTGAGTGGACTTATTGAGAAAATTTTAGCAAGTTTTGAGTGGACTTGTTGAGCATATTTAAGCAAGTTCTGAGTGGACTTGTTGAGAAGATTTGGGCAAGTTATGTGTGGACTTGTTGAGCATATTTGAGCAAGTTATGAGTGGACTTGTTGAGTAGATTTGAGCAAATTTTGTAGGATATTGTTGAGCAAATTTGAGTAAGTTTTATGTGAGCTTGTTCAGAAGATTTGAGTAAGTTCTGTGTGAACTTGTGGAGAAAATTTTGGTGCATATTTGAGGATAAGTTTGTGCTAGACCAGAGATAGAGATTGAGCAAATTTATACTATACTAAAGGATTGAGTTTAGTGTAGAGTTGAGATAGAGCTTTGGAGGTGACAAAGCATATAGAATAGTAGTCTCCAGTGGATAGAGATCCATCAACCAGGGCAGTGAGGATAGGTCTTCTAAGTGGGGACAAGAGTCTTTAGTGGAGAGAGATCCATAAGCCAGTGCAGTGGAGGCAATAGTATTCTAGAGGATCACCAACCAGATTAGAGGTTAAGGAGTTCTCCTATGGTTAGATATCCATGAACTTGATTTATGAGATTGGTATCTCCATTGGAAAGAGGTCCATAAATATTGTAATAGGGAAAGGATTCCCAAGAGATTGATTGGGAAAATTTTAGTGAAATATTTTCTCTATGGAGTAGCCTTCTGTAAGTATGTACCAGTATCCTTATTCAACCTCTTCTAATAATAACAACTCTTTAGCCAGATATGGAAGCCTTGGGGATTTTACATAATTTTAAAATCTAGCCATAAAAATTCCAAGCTGAACCTGAAGTATGATTTTGTACTCCTCAAATGACTGGTCCAATGATAAAATGAAATAGGGTCTCCATTATCATTCTTTTCCTTAGTTGGAATACATGGCATCATGTGCTTTATGAAAGCATAGAACATCCATATAAAGTTCAAAAAATACCAGAAGGAGGGGTTCTCAAAATCCTTTTTCATCGTAACCAACTGCGCATGCATCCTTTTAGAGAGATAGGTTAGCCAGTTAAAATAAATTGGCTTGATGTCTTCTTCCTCTACTTTAGGTAGGTACATCTTTTCATTTGAATTGCAATACAAGGTGGCTATTTTCCAATCTCTCACATACCGATCAAAGTCTAAATCCTCTAGGCAGGCCAACATAGAGAAAAGCTCTGGGTTAGCAAACTGTTCAATGACAATTGGGATTTTGGAAAATATTTTCTTAGACTTGATAGTTTTGAATTGGCTGTAGACCCACCTCCTAAAAGGTTCTACTTCATGAGCACATCCCTAAAAGGAATAATATCTAGTTTGCTCTACTATATCAAAGGGTTTAGGTATTACAGGGGGTCTACACCTATATCAAACAAGTCTTGGTAGGATTTGGTTGTTATGCTAAATAGGGTTTTACCCTTAGCCATTTTAACTGCTTTTACCCTAGGGTCGTAAAACTTGACAATGACCACTATTAACTCAGGACAGGGAAGCACAAAATCATATATGTAAAATGATAAAAGGTGTCAATAGTGCAACTACCTTGAACTATCATAGTTTTGCCCTTTTGCAATTTATCGTTGATGCTTCTTCTGATATTAGTTCTCCTTGTAAAATTCAACCTAATGTTGACCACTAATTTTTCTTTATTGATATAGCATTCCAGCTCAACGGTTGCCAACTTTACAGCTTCCTGAGCTACTCTAAAGACCATTTTTTGAGACAATTCCTTGGATATTCGCTCTTTTCTATACTTGCAAACTTTACCTCACTGCTTCCTTAGATTCCTCTAATAGGTAAATGCTATTTACAAAATTAATGGTGATAGAAAATTATGTTAAAATACCCTCGCATGCATACCTTTCGCCATTAATGCAGTCGATGGACAACTACCCGTTGCACACTTCTCAATTCAAAAGATGGGTGGTTTGGTGGTAGAAAATATCATGTTGTTCATTGATTGGTCATGGTGTAGCACATTTTTAGAACTCATGGTGCTTTTTTATCTCTCTTTTAAAAGTAGTGTGGAGCACATGTCATAGCTTGCGATCATATTTACTTATTTGAGTGTGGCGTGGAGCACATTTCGTAGCCCACGATCATCTTTACTTATTTGAGCATGGCATGGAGCACATGTCATAGCCCATGACTATCTTTACTTATTTGAGTACGGTGTGGGGCACATGTCATAACTCGTGGCCATATTTAACCTTTGGCAATTCTGCCATTTTTTCTTTTCAACTTCTTTAATTTTTTATATTTATGTACATAAAATTTTTAGAAAAAAAAACAACAGTATAATACAAATACATACATATTTTACAAGAAAGATTACTCTTAATCAAAGTAGAGGTTCAGATGGAATCCATTAATTGGGATTGGCTGAATGTTTCCCTCTAAGTCTTCAAGTTGGAAAGAGTTGCTTTATTTAACCTTAGCTATTTTTAAAGGGCCATCCCAAAAAGAGTCAAATTTTTGATGATGACCTAGCTTAGTTCTCTCCACATTCCACCTTAGAACAGAGTCACCTACTTTGAACTTTTTGAATTTGGATTTCTTTTCAAACCATCCCTTAATGTCGAATGGGTGTTTCTAGAAATCCTCATATGCTTGAGTCCTTTTCTCCTCTAACTGAAGTAGATGGATCAATCTGGTTTCAGCTGGACTTTGACCAAACTCTTCTTCTATGTCCACCAAATTGAGAGCTGGTATTTCCAAGTGAATAGGTAGTACTAATTATTTGCAATAAACCAAAGCATAAGGATAGGTTTTAATGGATTTCTTGATGGAAATCTTGTCTACCCATAGAGCTTGTTATAACAATAGGTGCCAGCTTCTTTTTTTATCATCTAGTGATCTCTTCAAAATTCTAGCAGATTTTTATTAGTTGATTCTACTAATCCATTACCCTAAGGATAGTAGTTGGAGAAGTTTTTAATAGTTATACCATACTTACTAACAAACTCAATATATTTAGCTCCTATGAAAGTTGGACCATTGTCACTTACTATAGCTTTTGGGATACCAAACCTTGTGATCAAGCTCTCCATGAAATCAATGACCACTTCCTGATCTGATTTCTTTGCGGGAATGGCCTCTAACCATATGGTAAGGTAATCAATGATATTCAAAATATATTTATGTCCTACTGAGGAGTTGGGATTTATTGTTCCAAAGAAGTCCAATCCCCACTGCTAAAAAGGCTTTTCTACTTGAATGGGCTTGAGGGGGAATGATGCATTTATGGTTCTTCCCACATACCTCTGGCATTCATCATAGGCTCTTATTACCTTGAAAGTGTCAAAAAAAATAGTAGGCAAATAAAGGCCTACCATAATTATTTTTAAACCTGCGACCCTTCCTAAGAAATGTCCTCTAGATAACCCTCCATGAAACTCTTGAATGACATTTTATTTTTGATAACCTTTCAAGCATCTTAGGAGGACTCCATAAATATTTCTTCTATATAATACTTTTGGAAATAGGACATGATTCAAGGCTTGAAGCCTATATATTCTATTTTGTGATGGGTTAAGACCTTGAGGGCAAATCCCTTTTTGGAAGTATATGATCATCTGATATACCCAGTATTGAGGACATTTAGTCTAATATTCTATTGGTGGTTGACAAGATAACATTTATTTTGCAAATATATTTTCTATCAACCCTTGGTATAATGCTATACCTCTGACCAGCTTGGTAGGATGAATTTCCATGTCATACTCATAGATTTTGGTAATCCAACCAAATATTTTGTCTCCCAGTTCACCTTGCAAAATAAAACTTCTTACATATGGGTGAACCACATATACTAGAGTTTTACTTTGAGCCAAGTATTGGCTAAACTTCAATGATTTCATCACTGTGAATACTTGCCTCTCAATAAATTTGTATTTTATCTAGCATTCATGGAGAGTTTAACTCCAAAAAAATATGGGGTACTCTTCCCCATCATCATTCTTCTGAGTAAGCACGGATGCATAACTCTCTTTAAATCCATAAGCGTACAAAATGAAATTATTGCTAATGTCAAGATTTACCAGAATTGGAGTGGTAGAAATAGATTGTTTAATGATCTCAAAAGCCTATTTCCTTTCTTCTGTCCACTTGAAGTATGTATTTTTCTTTAGTAACTTAGATATAGGTTTTACCTTTTGAGAAAAATGAGAGATGAAGTTCCTATCAAAGTTGACCTGACCAAATAAAGATTGCAAAGCTTTCTTGTTCATTGGCAAGGGGAGAGTAAGAATTGACCTCACTATGTTTGGATCAATCGACATTCCTTCTTTAGAGACCACATGGCCCAACAACTTTCCTTCATGGACTATAAAATGATTTCTTTGAGTTAAGAGAGATGCCAAATTCTCTATATTTCTCAAATACTTACTCCAAGTGTTCCAGATGGTCTTGTTTTTTATGAGAGAACACAATCATATCATCTAAGTAGATTAGGATGACCTTATTGATTAGTTCTCCAAAAGCATAATCCATATCCCTTTGAAAGGTGGCTCTTGCATTTAAAAAACTGAAGGGCATCCTTTAATTAGGAAAAGTTCCCCATTTGGTAGTAAATGTTATTTTGAATTGATCCTCATATTTTACCCAGATTTGATTATACCCACATAAATTTTCCAACAATGAGAACCTCTTTGCTCCTGCAACAATTTGAAGAATCTGATCAATTTGAGGGAGAGGGTAATGATATTTCAATGATGCCTGATTGAGATTCCCAAAATCTACACATAGATGGATGTCTCCTTTCTTATTTCTCATAGGAACCAAGTTATCCATCCATGTGGAGTGCTTGATTGGATAGATAATTTTAGCCTTTAGTAGTTTGAGCATCTTATCTCTCATTATGGATTCAATTTTGGGATTCATAGGCCTCTACTTTTATCTTAAAGGTTTTGCATATGGTTCTAGCTCAATAGTATGCTAGATCACCCTTTTGCCATATACCTTTAGATATAAATATGACTAGGCCATAATGTCTTGGTTTTTTAGGTACATCGCTTTGATCTCCTCTACCTCTTATGGAGTTAGCCAGTATGTTCTATCTTATGGGAACAAAATGAATGTTGAAGGCATCAAAATATTCCATAAAATCCCATACCCTATTTTTGGATTCCCTTAGGTAATGGTGCTTCTTGTTGCATATTTTATTTACCTGATTGACTATCAGATATGTATCATCGTATATATTTAGTATCTTGATACCCATATTATCTGCTTGTATTAGACCTAAGCACGAAGCTTCATATTCTATAGTATTATAAGTACAAGACCTGGTTAATCTGTATGCAAAACTCTTTACACCTTCTGATGGGGACTGCAAAACTACATCGACATTGACTTCATTTTTGCATCTTGCACCATCAAAATGTATGGTCCAAGTCTCAGTTTCCCTTAAGGATTGATTGGATATAGCAGGGATATTTTTCTATGCTTTTGAAGAAATGTTGTATGTGCCCATTCCTGTCCCAAACTGACTGTAATATTCTTTGAATGGTAATTCATCCTAAACTTCTATTGTTGGGTGCCAAACATTGGTTATTTTTCTCCTATAATTATCATAGCACTCGCATTTAAATTGTCAACCCGGAAGCACATATACTTTAGAAGATCCACGACTGAAACTACCCACACTACCACCTTAGAGATGAATCCACTAACTACCATTGGGGGTGTTTATGAAACATCAGTTGATTTATCCACACCAAGAAAACTTAAACATAAATGAAATGCGTAAAAGTAAACACACCACACTAAAAGTAGTAATACACCTATCGTAAAAAGAATACAACTATAAAATAATTAAATTTAATCTAGGGACTCAAACATACTACTACACGTAATTAAATATATGAAAATGCTAAGTAATAGGGAAAGAATATTGGCTTGGAGTGGGCCCGAGCTCTAGTAGATTCTGCCCAGCAAATCATGAAATAATATGCAGGTGAGAAAAAAGCTCAAGATTTATTAATTAGTGTAAAAATATTACATACGTTAATGCATTTAAAGAATGCTTCCCCCTAATACAGAGAATTATGTGTTTATATACTACACACACAGGACTTTCTATTGCATTTCTGTTATAACATGCATCTCGATTATAGTCTAAACTGGGTAATGTATTTAAAGAATGCTTCCCCCTGCTATAGAGAAGTTCGTGTGTTTATATACTACACACAAGACTTTATGTTGTAGTTCTATTACAATAGGCATCCTAATTATAGTCTAAAATGGGATAGTTCAGTTGCTATAGCCGACGCATGATGATCAACTTCCTTTTTGTTTCCTGGAAATTAGGCGAATTATGGTTCTACTTCGGGAGTGGTTGCACATCCATATAACCTGGCTAGAACAATTCATTCATCAATGGTTTCCCACTGAAGATGTTGAACGATGGTCATCGAGGTTCCTTTCCAGCCGTTTGGTCAATGCACATAGTTTGGGCATCCACTCGAGGAAGGTGCCTACTTCAGTAAGGTTCCTACCTTGGTAAGGTGACTAATTCAGTGTTGCCTACTTGAGTAAGGTGCCTACTTGAGTAAGGTGCCTACTTGAGTAAGGCACCTACTTCAGTAAGGTGCCTACTTCAGTAAGACACCTACTTTAGTAACACACCTACTTCAGTAAGGCACCTACCTCCATATGCCTTCATCTGATTGAGTAGAACCATGCCAGGTCCATGTAGGACCTCGACTGAGCAAAATATGATAAAAGCAAAGACATAACTACACAAAACACACTTCATGCATTGATTAGATAATACACATGATTTAATTAAATAAATACATAATATTTCATAAAATATACAACTCATTATATATTGTCGCACAAAAACCGTTAGTACATATACATAAATATGAGCATATCTGGTGCTCATCATCCCCCTATTCCTAATATGTGCCATGCCCTCGTGGCACCTAAAACCAATAATCACCTCCTCCTTTTAGGCCACTACGCTTCATTTTTTCCTCTTGATGGTGGTCTTGGATTTGTCTCCATATTTAGGCTTCCATTTCTTCTGAGGGCCCATGGTTTGTTGCGAGGCATCCTTGGGCTATGCTACCCTTATGCTATGCTGGTGATCGATTATGCTGGGTTGGCCTACGTTCTGCACTAGATTATTTTTATGCTAGCTCTACCTTCCTATTGTACTTGGCCCAACACTTGTTATGGGCCCTACCACCATAGTCATTACCCCATTTTGAAAGGCTTCCTCTGCTTCCTGCCATAGGACAACATGTTGGGGGTGTAACTCTTCGAAAGGAATGTTGAAGTTGTCCCTCTTTCACACAACCATGTTGAACTTGTACAACCGAAGTTCTTTAGGGGTGAGTCCAGTGTTTTTCTCTATGATCACTTCTTCCTCTGCCTTTGGTCCATACACTCCCCATCTTGTCGACGATTTCTTCATATTAGAGGGCCTACCCTACGACGAACCATAGATATCCCAAAATTGGTCATCGTCAGTAGGATTCATACAGATGCCTGGATCTATTTATTCCTTTTTGGTAGATTTCCTAGTTTCCTTTACCTCCTTGAACTCCTTATAGAGCTATTTGAATTTCTCTTTCTATGCAAAAAAGGCCCGCTCACCTGCTTCCCATTTCTCATCTGAATGGGGGTTCGGTTTTGCAAATGTTAGTCTGGACTTTCTTTTAGCCCTCTTCTACATTGTTTATGGTGCCTTCCCCTTTCCTTTGTCTGGTATTATAGTGGCCTATGTGGGGAGGTATTCCTTTCCTGTAGAGGCCACCTCCCTATTGGATGATCTAAGGAGCTGTTCCTCTGATTGAGGGTCCCCTGTAGCTGTTCCTCTTATGCCCTGGTCATCTGATGCCTTTTCATCTGGTTCTTCAGGTAGTCCCATTTCAATTTTAGGACCTTGGTGATCTGGGGACTCATTCTTGCCTTTAGGCTCAAGGTCTTACCATTTATTCTACCCTGAAGGCTCCTTTTCATCATCGATATTGATATCAGGGGTTTCTATTTGAAAAACAAAATTTCCATGTTCCTTTGTAATTCCTCTATCAGAGGCGCACGAACCTTCTACCACCTCTAATTCCTCATTTCGGGAATTGGACCTGACTGCCCTTGATGAGACTATTCAATCTGGCAAGGTCAAGGAAACCATGGGCACCTCAATTGCCCAATCAGTCTGGGTAGAGGTATCCCACCTTTCAATCACCCGGTCCTACAACTGCTGGTTCTCTACCCTAAGCTTCTAGATCAATTGATGGAATTAGGCTATGGTAGCCTCCTACCTCTATATTTTTCTCATGATAATATTCTTGTATTCATCAAACAATACTTGCACATTAGATTTCTTGCCCTGTTCGATGCGGTCCTCTTCCATTGGTACCTCAGGCTGCTGTTGCATTCCCACTAAGGACTACGGGTCTTGCGGGCTATGAGTGGACAAATTATGTAGGGTTTGGGTTGTGAAGCCAAGATATGCTTATTATTCCTCCTCTTAAATTATGAGAATTAGGTGCCACAATCACCTTCAACTGTGTATGCGCTCTGTCCGCCGTGCTATAGGTTCAAGGCTGGAGGATTCTGACCTTTCATCTGCATAATTGGGCAGAGAACCGTACCATTCTTCTACAGCATCTGGTGAGAATCAAGGGTGTTCCTCTTTGAACATCCCCCCCAATTTGACATTGTCATCTGCATCTGTTGTCACCTACTTTGAGGCATCGAAGGATTCGGCTCCAACTTCTTCGATCGACCATCGTAATTTTGCCTCCTGCTCTGGTTCGGCTACCACTTGCTCTCATGCACCAGAGTGTTCAGCCCTGATATCGATGAACTTCCCCTGTGCTCCTGTACATGGCTTATAAGGGATGTAATTAGCCCATGGTGGGCTAGAGCAAAGAATAACCCTCTCTAATATCATGATACCTTGTCTTGCAGGGCCTGTGTTAGGTAGAATGGGACGTTAATTTTTTGCCCATGCACCAAATGGCTCAAGAACTGCATATGATTCGCATTATGGTGCAAATACTTCCTGGTGTAGTGAAGTATCTCACAACCTTCTCAAAGAGATTCCTCAGGTGCATAGGGATATTTTGCTTTGGGAGCCCGTGTGGATCGTAGGGGACGTTTATTTACCCCAACAACACCTCCACGTATTTCTTTGCCATGCCATATTTGTACATGCATTCTATAGTAAGGGGGAGGTCGGTGACATGAGTGATGTACTTTGGAGTGACTGGAATTTCTAGTTTGTGTAGTCAAGCAACTCCTTTTTTCACAATGATAGCAAACTCTTTTACTTCCTCTACATACTGGTCTTGGATGACCAGGCGATAGTAATCCATCCACCCAGTTTCTTCAAACCGATGCTCCCCTGATCCCTTCAGTGCTGCTGTGCTCATGCTTTTTGAGTGCATGATTCTTTGATCATCCACCCATGGCAAATTTCCTATTGGTTTTTGAATAGTTTGATGCCCTGCCTTCAGTAAGGTGCTTTTTTATAAAATCAGGTGCCTAATTCTAGAAATTATTTTCGAATTGGGGTTGGCAGGGTACGCCACCCTAATTAATCGTTCGACATGACGTATTAGGTATGAGGGGTGAATTTAATTATTACATCGAAATTATTTTTAGAGAGGCATATTTATGAAAAATTATGTATATATCTAAAGAAAATCATGTGCATACCTGATTGGTCAATTTGTGCTACATGGAGTGTGTCGAATTGGTACTCGTTATACTTTCCATGTGCTAATTATGTCACTTTGGGTACTTCATTCCTGGTTTGCTCGAGGTCCTACACTAAAAACATGGTGGACCCTATTGGTTTAGGTTGGAACACACATCTTCTTGATTGTTGGCCTTGGGATGTGCAGAGATATTGTCCAATGATTTTGAAATATTTTTGGGTGCTTCTAGAATTCCATCATGTGAGATGATGGCATTGGCTTCAGTTGCTCCACATACTGCCAAGTTTGCGCATGTGTTTTTGAGTCGATCGAGGCACCTGCTTGAGTAAGGCGCCAGCGTAAGACACCTTCCTCAATAAGGTACCTACTTTAGTTTGGCACCTACTTGAGTAAGGTGCCTACTTAAGTAAGGCACCTACTTGAGTAAGGCACCTACTTCAGTAAGGTGCCTACTTGAGTAAGGTGCCTACTTTAGTAAGGCACCTACTTGAGTAAGGCACCTACTTTAGTAAGGCACCTACTTGGGTAAGGCACCACTTGACTATGGAGAATGCTCCGGGGTGGTGCCTCCTTGGCAGAGTAAGGCACCGTTCCTCTGAAGTATGGTGCTTCCTTGGATTTTTTTTTTTATAATAAGAGAGCTACGTGCTCCGGTGGTGGTGCCTCCTTGGTGGAGTAAGGCGTCGCTACTCTGGGGTAAGACACCATAGTAAGGAACCTACTTTAGTAAGGTGCCCACTTGAGTAAAGCACCTACTTTAGTAAGGTGCCTACTTTAATAAGGCACCTGCTTGACTATGAAGAACATTTTGAGGTGGTGCCTCCTTGGTGGAGCAAGGTGTTGCTCCTCCAGAGTAAGATTCCAGAGTAAGGCGCCTCTCCTCAGTACTGCAAAATGAAATAATGCTCTGGGGTGGTGCCTCCTTAGTGGAGTAAGGTGCCACTCCTTCGGAGTAAGGCACCTGAGTAAGGCACCTACCCTCTAGAGCCTATTATTCCTCCATCATTTAAAATTTAGCGACTGACATGCATATTAATGTGAGGTTGATCAAGCCTCCTAAAATTATCCTTGTAAGCATCATCATCGCTTTATCCAGGCACAAGGGTGCATCATTTTCTTTCGTAGGATTGGCATCCACACTGTGCCTAGATCAGCTCTATCCTCCTAGTGTGTAGGTTCATGGATGCTGAGCTGGTTTAGGCCCCATTCCCAGAGTTGCCTATTGTTTAAGTAATTAGGCCATTCCCCTACAAAAATAAAATGAAAAAATATAAAAAATGTAGTTAGATGTGATCCGTGCCTATTAGTCCTTGGCTCGCAGGATACCTATAGCTTGCGTGTGGGTGTTGTCCCTACAAAACACACCATAAGCTAAAGAAAAACATGAAACTATACTAATTTATTCTTGGTGGACACTTCTACGTCCACCATGTTGTTGAGAATTCTGACAAAGTTTTACTTGGATGGGGTCTCTTCCATGCTTGGTCTAGATTTCGCTAGCAAGCTTTCAAACTTGTTATATGGGTGCAACCAGTGGCCATTGGATGTTAAAATGTTGTTGCTGCAATCAATTATCTTGACCCACACAACACCATTTATGATGATTTACACCACTTCATACAAACCCATCCATATTTGTATCAATTTTCTTTTTCGCTCCAAGATTCTAGAATCATACAACAACACCCAGTCCTCTTCTTTGAATTGTTTCATTTTAATGTGGTGGTCATGCCACTGTTTCCTTTGCTTCTACATGATATTTGTTATTTAGAGGGCATCCATTCAAGATTTTTCCATTTGGTTTAGCTATTGAATTTGTTCTTTCTATTCTTCATCCAGGTTTAGGTCTAGTTCAACCACTGTTCTAAGCATCTTGACCTCAAATTCAATGGGTATCATTGTGTCCTTCCTATATACCAATTGTAAGGGTGTGAAGCTAGTGGTTGATTTCCACATTGTATTATATGCCCATACTACCTTCGATAATCTTGCAGCCCAATCCTTCTTGTGTTGTTGCACAGTTTTTATCAGGATGTTTTCTATCTCCCTGTTGGTTACCTCCACCTACCCATTTGCTTGTGGATGGTAGGGGGTAGTTCTATTATGCCGCACCCTACACCGTTCCATCAATTCCTTGATCAAAATGGAGGTGAATTGGGGTCCTTGATCTATTGTAATCTCCTTGGGAACTCCAAACCTTGTGAAAATATGGGCAAATAGGAATTTGGCTATCGTACCCTCCTTGGAATCTCTTAAGGCCTGGACTTCGACCCATTTGGTAACGTAGTCTGTACAGACTAAAATATACCTCCCAGTTGAAGGTGGGTTGATGGGTCCCATGAAATCCATTCCCCATTTATCGAAGGGCTCAATGTGTATGTGAGGTTGGAGGGGCATTTCGTCCCTATGGATCAGTCTACCCATTCTTTGGCATTCATCACACTTATTGGTGTATGCGGCTGCATCTTTAAATAGAGTGGGCTAAAAGTACCTGGTTTGCAATACCTTATATGTAGTACTTCTTCTTGATAAATATCCTCCATATGGCTCATTGTGATAGGATTTGAGTATATCTAGAAACTCATGCTCCGCTATGCACTTGCTTATAATTTGGTCGAGCCCTATTTTGAACAGGAGGCCATCAATCCATTGAAAGGAAGCACTCTTTTCAATAACTACCTGCTTCTCTCTATACAAAAGAGAAGGGATGTTCTACTGATGGCCAAATAATTGGTGATGTCTGCATACCATAACGTCTATTCACTGATGATGAATAAATACTCATCCGATAACTGGTCTTCTACCACTTCTACCACTGCATGATTTACTGGGATTAGTTTGGATAGAAAATCTACAACTACGTTGTCATTTCCAGGATTATTAACTATGGTGATGTCAAATTCTTGTAACAAAAAGAGCCACTTAATTATTTTTCCACTAATCATTGGTTTACTCATTAGATATCGAATGGCCTCATGGTCCATGTGAATGAAAACCTTATACCTGGTGATATAGTGGCAAAATTTGTTGATGGCGTGTACCACTATGAGAAATTCTTTCTCTGTTACTATGTAATTGAGCTATGCTCATGCTAAATTCTTACTAACGTAATAAATGGCATAAAATTCCTTGCCATCCTTATGCCCGAGGACCACTCCAATTGCATTATTGGAGGTGTCACAATATATGTGAAATGGGACAACCCAATTTGGGCCTTGCAACACTAGGGTAGAAATCAGCTTCTCCTTTAGCATCTGGAATGCTTGCTCACAGTCCTCTATCCTGTTGAATTCAATGTCCTTCACTAGTAATTTGTGCAACGGTTTAGAAATATTATTGAAATCGGTGATGAATTACTTGTAGTACCTAATAGAACTAAGAAAAATCCTTACCTCCCTCTATGTTTTTGGGCTGGGTAGATATTTAGTTACCTCTATCTTCTTTTGATCTACTTTGATCCTTTCTACCGAGGGATGATGTCCCAAAACTATGCCCTCACACATCATCATAAAGAACTTCTAATTGCTGAGGGTTAAGTTGTTCTCCTCACATAACTAGAGCACACATCCCAAGTATGTTGTTGCTTCTTCAAACGTTTCCCTGTAAACGATGAAGTAATCCATATATACATCTATTGCCTCTCCCATAATATCCAAAAATATGCTTAGTACTGATCTTTCGAAGGTGGCTGGTGCGTTGCACAACCCAAAGTGCAGCACTCTATATGCAAACGTTCCCCATGGCAGGTGAACGTTGTCTTATATTGGTGCTCCTCCCCGATCTAGATTTGGTTGTACCCACTAAATCCATCCAGAAAGGAGAAATATTTCCTCTTGGACAGTGTGTCCAAAACTTGATCAACAATGGGAAGTGAGAAGTGATCTTTCTTTGTTACCTTGTTTAGCGATATGTAATCAAAACATATTCACCACTTCCTATTCTTCTTGGGGACCATCACAAGGGGTGATACCCACTCACTGTCGAAGACTGGTTAGATGAATCCTACCAATAAAATCTTCTACAACTCGACTTTGATAATTTCTTTCATGTCGAGTTCATCCTTATTTATAGTTGTCTGACTGGGGTCACCTGTTCTTCAAGGTATATTCGATGTGTGCAATTTTTGGGGTTGATTCCCTTCATATCTAAGTAATCCCAGGAAAATGCTTACTGATGTCTGGCTAGGAGCTCTTTTAACTCACTCAGTTGTGTGGGGGTCAACCCACTGCTGATGTTCAACATCTTGCCATGCTCAATGTCGATCTTCCTAGTATGGTGGTCCTGAGTGCTAACCAATGGTGACTTAGGAATAGTGAGGGAGGATTCCTCTTGCATGTATCTTGTTATGACACTGTCTTCATTTCCATCCTCCAACAACTCTATCACTGCCATCACAGGCTGGAGGATGGACAATGAATCATTGTCTAGTTTGTCTAACGTAAGTTCCCCCAGTGTGTCCATAGATTGGGTGGGAGGAGAGATCATCAATTTATTGATGTTCTATCCATTTAAAATCGTCATCAGTCCATCACATCAGCTGATGTAAGCATTAATTATAGCTAACCATGGTCGACCCAAGATGAGTGGGTAACCACCCAGTCATGTCTTTGATTGCAGCACCAAAAATTCCATCGAGTATTTCCTTGCATCAACCGTTATGATTATGTCCTCAAGCATCCCCTCCGATGCCATGGTTGACCAATCAGCCAATTGTAATATTGTCTTGGTGGGTTTCAAGTTTGTAAGCTTCAACTTCTGCATGGTCTCCTATGACATCATATTGATGGCTGCACCTAGGTCAACCAAGGTGTTCACCAATGAATATCCTCCTATTTTTACCATCAATATCAGACTACCTGGGTTTGCATATTTGGGATGATATGCATTCCTCATCATCAAATCAACTAATTTCCCTTCGATGCTGATGGTTTGTGCCATCTTGCATCCTAATTTTCTTAGATATAACTCCTTTATTGCCTTGGTATATATGGCCATGTCTCGGATAGCTTAAAACAATGGGATAGTGACTATCAAGTTTTCAAGCTCGAGAGGATATTGAATTCTGACTGCGTCAACTTCCTTTGTTCCTACAACCATTTAGAAAATGGAGCCTTTATTTTCTCAACTTTATCTTCCTTCACCTATTCTATCAGATGGGAATCTTCTATGGTTTCCTTCTCTTCTACCAGGGGAGGTGCCTCTACTCCTAGCTGCTTGCCTGATCTAAGATGAATAGGATTACAACTAATATGATACATTGGATACATCTCTCCCTCTACTTGGTATGCTGGCTGGTTTACCTTGTTGGGCAAGTTCACTATCAGCTATGCTAGTAATCGCACAGGTCTTGTTATAGGTAAGGCTAGTAAGCCTTGCTATGATGGAACCTAAATCATGTTTTGTGGAGTGGAGTTCCACAAAATGTGGTTCCTCCATTGTTACCCAGGGTGCTGATATGGAATCCATGGTTTTTGGTTGGGGAATGCAGCCCCTAGAGGTAAGTTCACCCAAGGTGGTGGTCCCCACCATCCCATATTAGGTGGTGGTGAATGCTCTTATGGCATATATAATCCTACTCCATAAGGTGACATCCTCGTGGGCATATTCCCCATAGGGGGTTGCTGCCAATTTATTTGATTACCCACAAAATAGGCTTCAGTTACATCAGCCTTCTCCTCGGAGATCCACGACTGAAACTACCCACACTACCACCTTAGAGATGAATCCACTAACTACCATTGGGGGTGTTTATGAAACATCAATTGATTTATCCACACCAAGAAAACTTAAACATAAATGAAATGCATAAAAGTAAACACACCACACTAAAAGTAGTAATACACCTATTGTAAAAAGAATACAACTATAAAATAATTAAATTTAATCTAGGGACTCAAACATACTACTACACGTAATTAAATATATGAAAAGGCTAACTAAGAAACATAGGAAGAATACTAGCTTGGAGTGGGCCCAATCTCTAGAAGATTCTGCCCAGTAAATCACGAAAAAATACGCAGGTGAGAAAAATGCTCAAGATTTATTAATCAGTGCAGAAATATTACATGCAATAATGTATTAAAAGAATACTTCCCCCTACTACAAATAATTTTGTGTGTTTATATACTACACACACAAGACAATATGTTGCAGTCCTGTTACAACAAGCATCCTGGTTACAGTCTAAAATGGGATAGTTTAGTTGTTGTAGATGGCACGCGATGATCAACTTCCTTGTTGTTTCCTGGAAATCGGGTGAATTACGGTTCTACTTCAGGAGTGGTTACACATCCATACACCTTGGCTGAAACAACGTATTCATTAGCGATTTCCCACTAATGACATGGAACAATGGTCATCAGGGTTCCTTTCCAGCCGTTTGGTCAACATGCATAGTCTGGGCATCTACTCGAGGAAGGCGCCTAATTCAATAAGGCACCTCCCTTGGTAAGGTGCCTACTTCAGTAAGGCACCTACTTGAGTAAGGTGCCTACTTCAGTAAGGTGCCTACTTTATTAAGGCACCTACTTTAGTAAGGTGTCTACTTCAGTAAGGCACCTGCTTCAATAAGGTGCCTGCCTCCATATGCCTTCATCTGATTGAGTAGAACCATACCAGGTCCATGTAGGACCTCAAATAAGAAAAACATAATAAAAGCAAGAAAATAACTACACAAAACACACTTCACACATGATTTCATTAAATAAATACATAATATTTCATAAAAATATACAACTCATTATATATTGTTGTGCAAAAACCGTTAGTACATATACAAAAATATGAGCATATCTGGTGCTCATCATCCCCCCATGCCTAATATGTGCCATGCCCTCATGGCACCTAAAACCGGTAATCACCTCCTCCCTGTAGGCCACTACGCTTAATTTCCTCCTCTTGTTGGTGGTCTTGGCTTTGTCTTCATCTTGAGGCTTTCATTTCTTCTGAGAGGCCCTGGTTTATTATGGGGCATCCTTGGGCTGTGCTTCCCTTCTGCTACGCTGGTGACCGAATGTGTTGGGTTGGCCTATGTTCTGCATCGACTTCTTGTTATGCTAGCTCTACCTTCCCATCATACTTGGTCTAGCACCTATGCTGGGCCCTACCACCATAGTCGTTGCACCATTTTGAAAGGCTACCTCTGCTTCCTACCATAGGTCAGCATGTTGGGGGCGTAACTCTCCTAAAGGAATGTTGGAGTCATCCCTCTTCTGCACAACCATGCTGGCCTTGTATATCCAAAGTTCTTTGGGAGTGAGGCTATCATTTTACTATGTGATCACTACTACCTCTACCTTTAGTCCATACACTCCCCATCTTGCCAGCCATTTCTTCATCTTAGAGGGCTGACCCTACGACAAACCACAAATATCCTAAAATTTGTCGTCATCGATAGGATTCACACAAATGCTTGGCCCTCTTTCTTCCTTTTTGATAGCTTTCCTAGCTGCCTTTGCCTCCTCGAACTCCTTAAAGGGCTATTCTAATTTCTCTTTTTGTGCGGCGAAGACCCACTCACATGCTTCCCATTCCTCATCTAAATGGAGGTTTTGTTCTGCAAATATTACTCTAGCCTTTCTTTTGGCCCTCTTCTGCATTGTTTGCGGTGCCTTCCCATTTCCTTTGTCTGGTATTGTGGTGGCATTTGTGGGGAGTTATTCATTTTCTACAGAGGCCACCTCCCTATTGGATAATCCAGGGAGCTGTTCCTCTGATCAGGGGTCCCTCGTAGCTATTCCTCCTGTGCCCTGGTCATCCGACGCATGTTCCTATGGTTCTTGGGGTAGACCCATTTCAATTTCAAGACCCTAGCGCTCTGGGGACTCCTTCTTGCCTTCAAGCTCAGGGTCTTGACCTTGATTTTGCCTTGAAGGCTCCTCGTCATCATCGATGTTGATAACATATATTTTTGTTTGAAAAATAGAATTCCCCTATTCCTCTGTAATTCCTCTAGCAGAGGTGCACGAACCTTCTCCAACCTCTAATTCCTCATTTCAAGCATCGAACCTAATTGCCCCTGATGAGACTATTCATTCCTATGAGGTCAAGGAATTCATGGGCACCTCAATTGCCCAATCATTCTGGGTAGAGGCATCCTACCTTTTGATTGCTCGGGCTTGCAACTACTGGTTCTCTACCCTAAGCTGTTGGATCAATTGATGGAATTAGACGATGGTGGCCTCCTACATTTGGATTTTTCTCATAGTCATCTCCTTGTATTCATCAAACAACATCTGCATCATATATTTATTGCCCTGTTCGATGCGGTCCTCTTCTATTGGTACCTCAAACTAATGTTGCATGCCCACTTAGGGCTACGGGCCTTATGGGCTGCAAGTAGCTAAATTCTATAGGGTTTGGGCTATGAAGCTGAGCTCTACATCTTCTTCCTCCTCCTCACTTATGATAATTAGGCACCATAATTGCCTTTGATCACGTATGCGTTCTATCCACCACGTTGTAGGTTCAGGGTTGGAGGATTTTGACCTTTCCTCTCCATAATTGGGTAGAGAATCCTACCTTTATTTTGTAGCATCTAGTGAGAATCGAGGGTGTTCCTCTTTGAAAATCCCCCTAATTTGACATTGTTCCCTACCTTTGTTACTACCTACTCTGAGGCATCAAGGGATTCGACCCTTACTTCTTCAACCGACCCTCATAATTTGGTCTCCTGCTATGGTTCGACCACCACTTGCTCTCGTGCACCAGAGTGTTTGGCCCCGACCACTGATGAACTTCCCCTATGCTCCTTTGCATGGTATCAGGGTTGTAATTAGCCCATAGTGGGATAGGACTAAGAACCTCCCTCTCTGATATCATGATGCCTCATCTTGTAAGGCTTGTGCTAGGTAGAACAGGACGCTATTTTTTTTCCCATGCACAAAATGGCTCAATAACTGCATATGATTCATGTTCAGGTGCGAATATTTCCTGGTGCATATGAAGTATCTTTCTACCTTCTTAAAGAGCTTCCTCAGGTGCATAGGGAGATTCTACTGTGGGAGCTCGTGTGGGTCATAGGGGATGTTTGTTTGTCCCAGCAACACCTCTACGCATTTCTTCACCATGCCTTCTTTGTATGTGCATTCCATGATAAGGGGTAGGCCAGTGACATGATCGATGTGCTCTGGAGTGACTAGAATTTCTAGTTTGTGCAATCAAGCAACTCCCCTATTCACAGTGGTAAAAAACTCTTTTGCTGCCTCTACATCCTAGTCTTGGCTGACCAGGTGACAATAATCCATCCACCCTACTTCTTTGAACCGACATGTAATGTCTCCCCTGATTCCTTCAATGTTGTTGGGCTCATGATTTTTGAGTGCATGATTCTTCGATCGTCCACCCATGGTGAATTTCCTATTGGTTTTTGACTAGTTTGATGCCCTGCCTTCCATAAGGTGCCTTTTATAAACTCATGCACCTAACTTTGGAAATTGTTTTCACATTGGGGTTGGTAGGGTACGCCACTCGAATTAATCGTCCGGCATGACGTATTAGGCATGAGGGGTGAATTTAATTCTTGCACCAAAATTATTTTTAGAGGTATATTTATGAAAAATTATATATATATATATATATATATATATATATATATATATATATATATATATATATATATATATATATATATATATATATCTAAAGAAAATCATGTGCATACCTGGTTGGTCATTTTGTGCTGCATGGAGTGTGCCGAATTGGTACTCATTGATATTTTCCCATGTGCTGATTACATCACCTTGGGTACTTCATTCCTTGTTTGCTCAAGGTCCTATGCTGAAAACGTGGTGGATCCTATTGGTTCAGGTTGGGACGCATATCTTCTCAATGGTTGGCCTTGGGACGTGCAGATATCTTGTCCAATGATTTTGAAATATTTTTAGGCACTTTTGGAATTCCATCACATGAGATGATGGCATTGGCTTCAGTTGCTCCATGTACTACCAAGTTTGTGCATGTGTTTTTGAGTTGATCGAGGCACCTGCTTGAGTAAGGCGTCAGAGTAACCAACAATCTCCCCCTTTTTCATTGATGGCAATCCTTTCCAAAAAATGTTTTTAATCACTAGATTCCAAATCTACTCCCCCTAAGAAACTGCTCCCCTACTTGAGTAAGATTCCTACTTGAGTAAGGCACCTACTTTATTAAGGTGGCTACTTTAGTAAGGTGCCTACTTGAGTAAGGCACCTACTTCAGTAAGGTGCCTACTTGGGTAAGGCACCACTTTACTATGAAGAATTCTCTGGGGTGGTGCCTCCTTGGCAGAGTAAGGCGCCACTCCTCTGGAGTATGGTGCTTCTTTGGATATATATATATATATATATATATTTTAATAAGAGTGCTATGTGCTCTAGTGGTGGCACCTCATTGGCGAAGCAAGGCACCCCTCCTCCAAAGTAAGACACCTGATTAAGGCGCCTACTTTAGTAAGGTACCTAATTGAGTAAGGTGCCTACTTGAGTAAGGTGCCCACTTTAGTAAGGCACCTACTTGAGTAAGGTGCCCACTTCAGTAAGGCACCTACTTGAGTAAGGTGTTTGCTTGACTATGAAGAATGTTTCGGGGCAGTGCCTCCTTGGTGGAGCAAGGTGCCACTCCTCCAGAGTAAGATGCCTCTCCTCAGTGCTGCAAAATGAAAGAATGCTCTGGGGTGGTGCCTCCTTGGTGGAGTAAGGTGCTACTCCTTCAGAGTAAGGCTCCAAAGTAAGGCACCTCTCCTTTGAAGTAAGGCACCTCCCCTCCGGAGCCGATTGTTCCTCCATAATTGAAAATTTAGTGGTTGATGTGCTTGTTAATGTGAGGTTGATCAAGCCTCCTAAAATTCTCCTCGTAAGCATCAGCATTGCTTCGTCTAGGCATAGGGGTGCATAATTTTTCCTTCACAGTATTGGCGCCCACATTGTGCCTAGATCATATCTATCCTCCTAGTGTGCAGTTTCATGGATGTTGAGCCGATTTAGGCCCTCTTCCCATAGATGTGTATTGTTAGAGCAATCAGGCCATTCCCCTAAAAAAAAAATGAAAAAAAAAAAAATGTAGTTAGATGTGATCCGTGCTTGTTAGGCCCTAGCTCTTAGGATGCCTATAGCTTGCATGCAAACATTGTCCCTGCAAAACACACCGTAATCTAAAGAAAAATAGGAAACTATACTAATTTATTCTTGGTGGACACTTCTGCATCCACCATGTTGTTGAGAATTATAACAAAGTTTTACTTGGATGGGGTCTCCCCCATGCTTGCTCTAGATTCCGCTAGCAAGCTTTCAGACCTATTATATGGGTGCAACCGGTGGCCATTGGCTGTTAAAATGGTGTTGCTACCATCAATTGTCTTGACCCGCACAACACCATTTTTGATTATTTCCACCACTTTGTATGACCCCATCCATATTTGCATCATTTTCCCCTTCCCTCCTGGAATATGGAATCATACAATAGCACCCAATCCCCTTATTTGAATTGTTTTGTTTTAATGTGGCTATCATGCCACTATTTACTTTGATTCTGCATGATATTTGTTCTTTGGATGGCATCCATTCAAAATTTATCCAGCTGGTTTAGCTATCAAATTCATTCTTTCTGTGCTTCATCAAGGTTCAGGTCTAGTTTAACCGCTGTTCTAAGTGTCTTGATCTCAAATTCAATGGGCATCATTACGTCATTCCTGTATACCAATTGGAAGGGTGTGAAGCCTTTGGTTGACTTCCATGTTGTATTATACACCCATACTACCTTCGATAATCTTGCAGCCCAATCCTTCTTGTGCTGCTGCATAGTTTTTATCAGAATGTTTTCTATCTCCCTATTGGTTACCTCCACATGCCTATTCACCTATGTATGGTAGGGGGTAGTTCTATTATGCCACACCTTGTACTGTTCCATCAATTCCTTGATCAACTTGGAGGTGAATTGGGGTCCTTGATCTGTTGTAATTTCCCTGGGCACTCCAAACCTTGTGAAAATAGGAATTAGGTTACTGTACTCTCCTTGGAATATATCAAGACTTGGACTTCAACCCATTTGGTAACATAGTCTGTATAGACTAAAATATACATCCTTCTAGTTTAAGGTGGGTTTATGGGTCATACGAAATCCATGCCCCATTTGTCAAAGGGCTTAATGTGTACGTGAGGTTGGAGGGACATTTTGTCCCTATGGGTTGGTTTACCCATTATTTGGTATTCATCACACTTGCTGGCGTATGTGACTACATATTTAAATAGAGTGGTCCAAAATAACCTAGTTTGCAATACCTTATACGTAGTGCTTCTTCCTAAGAAATGTTCTCCACATGGCACATTGTGATAGGATTTGAGTATATCTAGAAAATCATGCTCCACTATTCAACTCCTTATGATTTGGTTGGGCCCTATTTTGAATAGGGTGTCATCAATCCATTTAAAGGAAGCACTCTTTTCAATAACTCCCTACTTATATCTATACAAAAGGGCAGGGGATGTTCTATCGGTGGTCAGATAATTGGTGATGTCTGCATACCGTATATTCGCTAATGATGAATAAATACTCATTCGAGAACTGGTATTATACCATTGCATGATCTTATAGGATTAGTCTGGATAGAAAATCCACAACTACGTTGTCCTTCCTAGGCTTATCAACTATGGTGATATCAAATTCCTATAACAACAAGATCCACCTAATTATTTTATCGTTGATCATTGGTTTACTCATTAGATATCAGATGGCTACATGGTCAGTGTGAATGAACACCTTATACTCAGTGATATAGTGGCAAAATTTGTTGATGGTGTGTACCACTACGAGAAATTATTTCTTTGTTACCGTGTAATTGAGCTCTACCCCTGCTAAATTCTTACTGATGTAATAAATGGCATAAAATTCCTTGTCATACTTCTGCTCGAGGACCCCTCCAATTGCATTATTGGAGGTATCACAATATATGTGAAATGGGACAGCCCAATTTGGACCTCGTAACTCTAGGGGAAAAATTAGCTTCTCCTTTAACGTCTGGAATGCTTGCTCATAGTCCTCTATCCAATTGAATTCAATGTACTTCACTAGCAAGTTGTGTAGCAGTTTGGAAATCTTACTGAAATCAGCGATGAATCGCCTGTAGTACCCAATGGAGTCAAGAAAACTCCTTACCTACCTCTGCATTTTTGGGTTGGGTAGATGTTTAATTACCTCAATATTATTTTGATCTACTTTGATCCCTTCTATCGAGAGATGATGTCCCAACACTATACCCTCACGCATCATCATAAAACACTTCTCATTGCTGAGGGATAAGTTGTTCTCCTCACATCGCTGGAGCACACATTTTAGGTTTGTTGTTGATTCTTCAAATGTTTTCCCGTAAATGGTTAAGTCATTCATATATACCTCTACTGCCTCTCCCATCATATCCAAAAATATGCTCAGTACCGCTCTTTGGAAGGTGGCTGGTGCGTTGTACAAACTGAAGGGTAGCACTCTGTAGGCAAATGTTCCCCATGGATAGGTGAACGTTGTCTTATCCTAGTCCTCCTACCCAATCTGGATCTGGTTGTACCCACTAAATCCATCCAGAAAGGAGAAATATTTCCTCCTGGATAGTGTGTCCAACACTTGATCAACAAAGGGAAGTGGAAATTGATCTTTATTCGTTGCCTTGTTTAGCGATCTGTAATCAACACATATTCATCACTTTATATTCTTCTTGGGGACCACCATAAGGGGTGATACCCACTCACTATCAGAGATCAGGTAGATGAATCTTATTGATAAAAGCTTTTGCATCTCAACTTTGACAATTTATGTCATGGTTGGGTTCATCCTTCTCTGCGATTGTCTGACCGGGGTAACTTGTTCTTTGAGGTTATATTCGATGTGTGCAAATTCTGGGTTTGATTCCATTTATATTTGAGAAATCCCAAGAAAATACTTGCTAATGTATAGCTAGGAGCTCTTTTAACTCGCTTAGTTGTGTGGGGGTCAACCCACTATTGGCGTTCAACGTCCTACCTAGCTCAATGTCGATCTACCTGGTATGGTGGTCCTGAGCACCGACCAATGGTGACTCAAGAATGGTGAGGGAGGATTCCCCTTGCATGTATCTTGTTATGAAACCATCTTCATCACCATCCTCCTCCAACTCTATCACTTCCATCATAGGCTAGAGGATGGACAACAAATCATCATCCAGTTTTTCTAACGTGGGTTCCCCTAGTGTGTCCACAGATTGGGCAGGAGGAGAGATAATCAATTTATTGACATTCTATCCATTTGAAATCATCATTAGTCCATCATGATAGTTGATGTAAGCATCCACCGTAGCTAACCATGGTAGACCCAAGATGAGTGGGTAACCACCTAGTCCTGTCTTTGATTGTAGCACCAAAAAGTATACTAGGTATTTCCATGCATTGACCATTATGATTATGTCCTCAAGCATCCCCTCCAGTTCCATGGTTGACCAGTTAACCTATTGTAATAATGTCTTGGTGGGTTTCAAGTTCGTAAGCTTCAGATTTTGCATGGTATCCTGCGACATCATGTTGATGGCTGCACCTAGGTCAACCAAGGTGTTTGCCAATGAATATCGTCCTATTTTCATTGTTAATATTGGGCTACTTGGGTCTGCATATTTGGGATGATATGCATTCCCCATCATCAAATCAGTCAATTTCCCTTCGATGCTGATGGTTTATGTCGCCTTGCATCCTAATTTTCTCAGACATAACTCCTTTATTACCTTGGTATATATGGGCACGTATCAGATAGCTTGAAATAATGGGATAGTGACTATTAGTTTTTCAAGCTCGAGAGGATATCGAATTCTGGCTGTGTTGGCTCCCTTTGTTCCTGAAGCCATTTAGGAAATGGAACCTCTATTTTCTCAACAATTTTATCTTTCTCCATCTCTTCTATTAGATGGGAATCTTCTATGTTTTCCTCCTCTTCTACTAGGGGAGGTGCCTCTACTCCTAGTTGCTTTCCTGATCTAAGATGAATAGGATTATAACTAATATGATACATTTGATACATCTCTCCCTCTACTTGGTATGTTGGCTGGTTTACCTTGTTGTTCGAGTTCACCGTTGGTTGTACTAGTAACTGCGTAGGTATTGCCGTAGGTAAGGTTGGTAAGCCTTGCTATGGTGGAACCTATGTCATGTTTTTTGGAGCAGAGTTCCACGAAACGAGGTTCCTCCACTACTGCCTAGGATGTTGATATGGCATCCATGGTTGCTAGTTTGGGAATGCAGTCCCTAGAGGTACATTCATCCAAGGTGGTGGTCCCCTTCATCCCATATTGGGTGGTGGCAGCTACCCTTGTGGAATATATGATCCTCCTCCATAAGGAAACATCCTTGTGGGCATATTATCATTTATAGTCATACCTAGGAGGAGAATCTCAAACATCTGGATTAGGACTTGTCACTCTTTTTTGAGAATTAACTTTATACAAAAATATCAAAGTGATATTTTGTAATGTAAGAAGTAGAGAACTTGGGTCACATTATATTAAGGGAAGGAATTAAAATAGACCCCAAGAAAATCCAAGGTATATATGAATGGCCAAATCCTCAAACCCTTAAGGACCTTCATAAATTCCTACATCTTACAAGATATTATCGAATGTTTGTTCAAAACTATGGGAATATTGTAGCACCATTAATAGCTATATTGAATAAAAAGTATTTTACATGCTTAACACTAGAAAAACTAGCCTTCCAAGATCTTAAATAAGCCATGATATCAACACCAGTGTTAGTTATGCTCAAATTTTCCAAACATTTTGTAATTGAGAGTGATGTTTCAAGTAGTGGATTTGGGACGATTTTGATGCAAGAAGGAAGACCATTGTCATTCACTAACAAGACACAATCAAACATAAATTTAGGAAATCCACTTATGAGAAGGAGATGTTGGCCATTTTACATGTTGTTAATCATTGATGGTCATACCTCATTAGGCATCACTTTTCAATCAAAACAAACCACCAAAGTCTCTAGTGCTTCTTAGAGAAGCGAGCAACCACACCAAAATAACAAAGGTGGGTCTCTAAATTATTGGGATATGATTATGAAATCATCTATAAAAAGTAAAGGAGAATATAGTAGCTAATGTAATTTCACACTAATATGAAAATAAGAGTATGTTGTATGCCCTATCAACACCACTTTCTCAATGGGCCAATCAACTCAAGAAAGAGATAACTAGGGAATTTAAGTTTAAATCTACGATTCAACAACTCCATCCATCTCCTACTCGGGCATACCTATATTATACTTGGACTTTATGCTCGGATATATGCCTTATTATTCAGTAGTCCAGAGAGAAGAGGTTTCCATGGATTTATAAGGAGGCTATACGAGCCAAAAATATGTTAATTCAAGTGGGAAAGCTACCTCGCAGGAGTGTTCTATCTTCATTTCAAACTTTGGCAAGCCCATCCATGGATTCACCCTATGAAGAAATTAGGTCAGACCTAGCCAAAACTATGGATAATATTCTCCCCAACAATCTCCTAATAGAATAGGAAACATTGGCAAAGATCCGAATGTTGGCAAAGGAAGAGATAGGCCAGGTGACTTTTCATTATGAGCAAAATATCAACACCACAACTTTACCCCAACTTGTGTAGAACATATGTGCTTGGGGACTAGTGCTTTTTGATATCTAAATTGACATCAAGAAAATATTGAAATTGTGACTCTTATCTTCTAGCTTTCTGGTTAGGCATGCACTCGTTGGTCATAGTCCATATATCAACATTGGATGGATTAAATATTACTCTAATCCAACCTCTAGAGTAGGTTGGTATTCCTTGTCAACTGATAGAGTGTTGACTCATTTAAGCACAATTAAATATTTAAAATATAGGGATAGAAATGGGTTTAGGGTTAGGAAGTAGTGATTAAATAGTGACTAGATAAAGCTAACAACATAGGCATCTACAAGAAAAACCTTATGACAAATGATGTCCAATGTCCCACACTTGTGATTAACAACATTCAAAATAGATAGTCTTCATAAATTAAACGAACAGAGATATAATTTAAGAAGTTATTTCAATATCAAAGATACTAATAATCCAATATAGCGGAATAAGATCAGTACCAAGATTTAATAGAAAAGAACTTCTTGCAAGCATAGATTCCATCATGAAATATTTCAAAATACTCTAAGCTAGAAATCCAATATTAGCAAAATAGACTAACCATAGCAAAAATAGCAGAAAAACATTTCACAACTTGAATCTCTCAAAGAATATAGAAGACACCAATCTGAGGTAAACATCCAAGTAATGTTCCTTCTATTAATTTACAGTAAGTATTTACACAAGGCAAGCAAGCACTCTAGGGTTGACCATAAAAAATGAGGGTTTAACCTCCATTTATAGTTTTACATGCTTGAAAAAAAATAAAAGAAAGTGGAACATTACAAGAAAAATGAAATGCTAGATCAGCCAGGTTCTGAGGTGGTAGCCTCTTATTTGTACTTGATTAAAGAAAAAATGTGTGATCTTGTACTTCTCTGCAACTTGAATTCTACAACTTGCTGGTCTTTCATGGTGCTTTGGCGCTAGACTATCAAAACCGCAACCCATGCCATCCATCATTCTTGTAGATACTATCCAACCGTATATCTACAACTACCTGTATCTTGGTTCTTTACCTTGTTGACGCTTCTCTTACTGGTTCACTTTGATCAACCAATTCATGTCATAAAGGCTCTACTTTTATGTGCTAGGATATTATTAAAATGAACCAACCGTTGATTCATTAATGAATGAATGAGATTAAAACTTGAACATTACTGATAGCTCTACAACATAGAACATATCATAGCCTGCTCCTCAGAACAACTTACTACATTCATTGACCCTTTTGACCACAGGCTAGAGTACATAAGACCTTAATGTAAAAATATGTTTTGAGATGCGTGGTATGGATCGTTGTGCTAGCCCACTCATATTATTCTTCAAATTAGTTTAATTTGCTTTGCAACCGCAACGTAGAACCAAATCTAAAACGTGCTATAGCCCACACCTTGAAACTTGCACATCCATATTTGATCATTCTTGATTGCAGGGTAGAGCATTGCTATGGCCCGTGTGGGATATAAAATAATTATATGTGATATAAAACTTTGCACTGGCCCACTGCCTTGCAATCCTCTTTCGTGAACATTGAATTTTTTTACTGTGGGCTAGAGCAATGTGCATTGCATCGCTATGAAATAAACATGAACTTACACGGGATGGAGAAATATGTTGTGGACCACAATTTGGAGAGTGGTGACATCACATTTGATTGATGTTGACCACAAGCTAGAATCATGTTCTATGCCACATAGTCTAGATGATACTACAAAATAATGAAGTTTATTAAAACCAAAAATTTGTTGTGGCCCACGATCTTGAAATGACTAAGTGTAAAATTTGATTGCTCCAACTGCAAGGTAGAACATCCTACATTGAGTTGTTGCATGGGGTAGAGCAAGATTCTTCATACCTTAGAAAATATTGTAAAATTTTTCTTAAGGATGTGGCCATTTTGGGCCTACATTCTAGCTGTTGGACATTTTGAGTCCTCAAGTCAAAGTTGTCATTGATGTCAAGAAATGTGTCAAGAAATAAGTTATCAAAGTTGTCATTGATATTCAAGAAGAAGCTTCTAATAGAGTCAAAGGTCAAGAAGAACAATGCAAAGGTTAAAGGCAAAGGGCTCCATAATATTTTTAAATATTATGTGGAAGCATAAGAGAGTTTATTGCAAAGCTAAATGAAGGTTTAATATTTATTTGATAAATTATTTAAATTCAAAATGAATTTAAATTTTATAAATAAATATTATTTATACCAAGGTGCAAAGTGAAAGATGGTTTAAATAAACCAAAGGGTTTTAAAAAGAATTAATTTATAAAATTTAATTTCAAAGGAATATAAATATTTTATAAATTAATAAATCTCTAAAGGAAATTCGAGCGCCAACGTCCAAAGATCGTTGAAGGAAATTCGAGCGTCGACATCATGCATGGAGGAAGGAAATTTGGTATATAAGCTAATGCCTTAGAGGAATTTTAATTTATCCTTTTGCTCGATGATTGAAAGCGTGCAATCATGTTTGAATTCATGAGGAAGAAAGTGCAGTGACCAATTTGTTTAAGCACCAACGAATAACATCAAGGGGATTTGCTCCAAAAGTCTAAGCGCCAACGAGGCAAGTGGCCTAGTGGCAAAGAGGATAGCATTGGGGTGTTGAGCGCAATGAGGTATGTGTTTGAAACATAGTGAAATTTTTTTGTGGCAGTTGCATCGGTGTTGGAGAGTGCCAAGGTAAGGTGCATGTTTTGCGCAAGGTGAGCGAGGAAGCTTTTTAGAACACATGGTGCTCATTAGTCCTCAAGCAAGCACCTAGCTTGTGCGGCATTGGGATCCACAACTAGGGCACCAATTGAGGCTGCGTGTTGTGTTTGAATCCCCTCCAAGGCAAGGTAATTAATAATGAGTTTGATTTTTGTGTGTTTCCTAAAGTTTGGAGTTAAAAGGATGCATGAAAGATTTATTTGTTGGAAATGATTTTTGATAAGTTGGAGGAATAAGGTGTTAAGTTTTATTTTAATAAAGCATTTTGGCATATTGATTTATTTAAATATTAAAAGGATAGAGAAAGCTTCTTGTCTTAGGTAATTTTGAAAAGAATAGTGCATTGAATATTAGTAGGAGATTATAAGGTGTAAGTGGTAATTTTAATTTTTGTAAATGTTGATGAATGTTTTCTTAAATATGGAGTGATAAGTTGTATGTGTGTTTTGATGTTTACATTGTATTTTGAGGAAGTTAATCACCTTATAATTTCTTTGAGCTTGGCAAGAATTTTTTAATATTTTTGGCATATTTAGAAGATTCCTTCATCATCAAGAAAAAGGTATGAGCATATTTTCCAAAGTTTAATTTGATTGCTTGGTTTTTTGGAAAATAAGTTTGGAGTGAAAAGGACTTGATTAGGGTTTCCTTTTGAGAGTGTTTGAGTTAATGCATTAAGGTTTTCTGGAATAAAGAGTTATTGTTAAAACCTTGTTTGATTAGCATTGTTGTTGAAGCCATTGGTTGAGTGAAGAACTTGAGTTAGGGTCTTTCAAAGAACATTAGTATCATTGTTATGTGAAGATTTTTTTATAAGCATTGTTTTTGAAGTGAGTTGTTGAGAAAAGAACTTGAACTAGAGTTTGAAAAGAACATGAGTATCATTTTTATGTGAGATTAGTTGTTAAGCATTGTTGGAAACATCTTGGTTAGTGGTTATGCTCTTGGACTAGGTTTTGTGAGAAAGGGGTGTTTCATTGAGTGATTGGTTGAGTAGAGTTGATTGAGCCTAGTCAAGTGGATGTGTGAAGTGATTGTTCAAGTTCCATAAAAAAAACTATTCTATATTCTGATTTGAGTTGAGAAAGTGATTGAGCATTGAGTTGAAACATATTGGGTCTCTAACAATTATCTCTATGTTTCTATGATATTGGAAAAGTTCTAAGTGGACTTGTTGAGCAGTTTTGAGCAAGTTCTACGTAGACTTGTTGAGCAAGTTCTGAGTGGACTTGTTGAGCAGATTTGAGCAATTTTTGAGTGGAATTTTTGAGAATATTTGATAAAGTTATGAGTGGACTTGAGCATATTTGAGCAAGTTCTGTGTGGACTTACTGAGCAGATTTGAGCAAGTTATAAGTGGAATTGTTGAGCAGATTTGAGCAAGTTCTGTGTGAGCTTGTTGAGTAGATTTGAGCAATTTTTATGTGAGCTTATTGAAAATATTTGAGCAAGTTCTGTATGAACTTGTGGAGTAGAGTTTGGTGTATATTTAAGGATAATTTTGTTCTATAACAGATATAGATATTGAGCAGATTTGTGCTAGACCGAAGGACTGAGCTTAGTCTAGATTTGAGATAGAGCTTTGGAGGTGACAAAGCATATTGGATAGTAGTCTCTAGTGGATAGATATCCATCAGCTAGGGTAGTGAGGAAAAGTCTTCTAAGTGGGGACAAGAGTCTTTAGTGGAGAGAGATCCACAATCCAGTGTAGTGGAGGTAGTAGTCTTCTAGAGGATCACCAGCTAGAGTAGAGGAGAAGGAGTTCTCCTATGGATAGAGATCCATGAAATTGATTTAGGAGATTGGTATCTCCATTGGACAAAGGTCCATAAATATTGTAATAGGGAAAGGATTTCCAAGAGATTGATTGAGAAAAATTTAGTGAAATATTTTCTTCATGGAGTAGCCCACATTGGGTGAACCACATAAATTATGGTGTCTCTATTGTGTGTGGTGATTTGTGCATTGCTTGCTATTGACATTGCTATCTATACATTGTATAATATTGATTTGAAAGAAAAGTAAAAAGTGGTCTTATACTGTTCACCCCCCATCTTACTATAAGCTTGTGTTCTTCAATTGGTATCAGAGTGGGTTCCTTCATAAGAGTTTAATAGATTGAAGGAAAAGCTATCAAGAACACAATGGATCCTAAGGAGGTGTCCTCAAATAAATTAGCACCAGTATTTGATGGAAGTGACTATATATATTAGAGTATGATGATGAAGATCTACCTGATGACACTTGGAAATGAAGTTTGGGAAGTAGTGGAATTTGGATACGATCCCTTAATCAATCCTCCTACAGATAAGGAAGGTAAGCTTATACAACACTATAATTCAAAAGAAATGAATGCACTTGTGAGAGGTTTGCATAGAACAAAGTCTATAAAAGTTATGCATTGTCAAACTACAAAATAAATGTGGGATAAATTGTAAAATATATATGAAGGAGATAAGAGTGTTAAGAAAGCAAAAATTTAAAATTTCAAAGGATAATTTGAAGCATTTAAGAATGAATGATGAGGAATATATTAGTGCTTATCTACTTCAAATTTATGAGGCTGTTAATGATATGCAAGGACTTGAAATGAAGATTGATGAATATGATGTTTGTGATAAAGTATTAATATCTCTTCCAAAAATGTTTAGTGAAAAGGTTTCTACTATAGAAGTATCATTGGATGGTGATACTTTGATAAGATATATGTTGCTAGGTATGCTCACAACATTTGAGATAAGAACAATAGATCCTATTCCTCAAAAGGAAGCAACATTCAAGGAAATCAAGAAGACAAAGGGTAAGAAGTAAGAATCAAGCAATGAGTCATCCAATGATGAAGAAACTAATTATGGTAGAAGATATAAGAACTATAGAAGGTCCAAAGATCTAAAACATGTTAAATATTTTAATTGTGGAAAGTATGGACATTTTGCAATAGATTGTCAAGAATCTAAGAATAATAATGATGAAGAAAAATAAGATTACAGGAATAGGGAATCAGAAAGATATAGACACTAGAAGAAAAGCAAGGATGGACAAAATAGACAAGGAAAGAAGTTCTTTCAAAGGCAAAAGAGGAGATACTATGCAGATAAGGCAATTAAGTACTCAAGTGATAATGATGCTAGTTTTTCAGACAATGATAGAGATGAAGTCCTATTTATGATTGAAGAAAAAGAACAAGCGAAGAAAGGAACTCCAATAATTCTCAAGTGTTTTAGATGTGGTAACTTTGGACATCTCAAAGATAGTTGTACAAGGGATGGTTATAGTTTAAGTGATGATGAGGATGAGAATGCACTTGAAGGACCAAATGCAAATATTTTAATGGCATTAGAAAAAGAAGTAAGTGATCCTATAGAAGACAAGCCCATAGAAAATAAATATGTAGAAAAAGGTAAAAAAATAGAGGAATATTCAGAAAAGGATGGTTATGATCTCAAGGGAGAACTTATTTATGCCCTTGAAATGGTAAATAAGGTAAGAAAGTGACACTCTAAAATTGAAATTTAGTTTCAAGAATGTGATGAAGAGAGAATATTTCTTATAGAGGATTTATAAAAATCAAATGCTAAGGCAAAAAGGTTTAAGGATAAGTTATAAGCAAAGATCTTAGAATGTGAGAAGTTAGCACAAGAAGTGGCACTACTAAGATAAGATTTAGAAGACTCCAAGATCAATATGAAAGGGTTTAAAAACAACTCAAAGAACTTGGATAAGTTCATAAAGACACAAAAGACTAACTCAAGTAAGACAGGTCTTGGATTTGAACAGAATCAAAATAAATCAGAAGGAGAGTCAACCTCAAGTATTGGAGATGAAGAAAATTTAGATAAAGATACTTCAAAAGAAGACAATGTAAAATAAAGTGAGACATCTAAAGATGAGTTGGAAAATAGAGAGTTCAACAAAAATAGGAACAATGCACAAAGAAGATACAAATGGAACCTTCAAAGGGCCTCTCAGTCCAAGGTACCGTCCCATCCTTTTCCCATCCCCATTTCGGGCATAGATCCTTTAGCCTGAAGGTAAGGATGCAAAAAATTTGGAGCGATACATTTTGGTGAACCCGACGTGAAACTAAAACCTTTTGAAAACAATAAAAACAAAAAACATAGGTGCATTTAAAAATCATTAGAAAACTACTAAGTTGCATATCATGTTTAGATGGTAGCTCCTAGGAAAATATTAGCAGTTATTATAAATTTTGAAAACCAATTGGCTGCCATAGAATTTAATTCTGTGCTTAGTGTACCTGAAACATATAGAAACCAACTTTTGTGGAAATAACTTGACAGAAGACTAGGTATCATTTCATCTAGGTTAACAAAACTTAAAAAAATCAAGAGGCTTGTCCTAGATAGAATCCTGGATCCTCATCAACTCATATTTTATCATGAACTTTAGAGAGCCTGCCATAGATGGTTAGCTTATAGGAGAGCTCTTGTGTCTTCAAAAATTTTCACCTTCAAGGAATACCTCGAGAATGCAGCCACTATACACCAGTTCCTAGGTCATGTAGAAGACCAAGAGGTCATTCTTATAGATAGGGAAATATGGAATAGAGTTCCTCGAGCTGTGTTATATCGAGAGTATTGCCACGAGATTTACTTCTATCAACCAAAATCTGAGACAGATAGGTCAAGAGAGACTAAGAAACCAATGAGGTCAAGACAAGGAAACTTCAATGGAAGATTTTTTTCATGTCACAGGTTTGGGCACATGGCTTCATAGTGCAGGACACAGGAAAGAAAGGAATATGGGAACAAACAACTTTTCCTTGGGTATTGCTACTTATTTAATCAGTTTGGTCACAAGGAAATGAATTGCAGGGTTCATGATAGAAGAGGATATGGCTTCACTAGGAGAAATCCTATGGCATTTGCACCTCCAAGGAATAATAACATTAAGTGTTATAAGTGCAAAAATGATGGTCACACAACAAAGTGGTGTAGAGCAGACATTCCAAAAATAGGTATGAACAAGAACATGAACAGGAATATGAATATGAACAAGAACATGAACATGAATAGTAATATGGATATGAATAGGAATAGGAACATGGATATGAATAGGAACAAGGATGTGAACAAGAAAATGTACAAGAACATCAACATGGAAATAAATGGTCAAAGGAATCAGAAGGATCATATAAGAAGGAAATAATATAAAGGTAAAGAACAGTGCTTTCTAGGAGTAGAAATACTCCCACCCCAAAATTAACCACCTCAAGAGGAGGTGGGGGAGGGGCTAAGCTAAGAGGCTCATTCTTAGCCCCTATCCCCAAAGGTGACCCTTTACCATTGATGTCAAAGGGGGAGAGATTTAATTAAGGGAGAGAGATTTGGTATTTGAAGAGAGCATTGAGCCAGGGGAGCAATGTCCCAGGGGGATCCGAACAAAAGAAAAAGTCAAGTTTTTTGTAAAAATAATTTGGGTTGCCATCAATGACAAAGGGCAAGATTTTTGGACATTTTGAGTCCTCAAGTCAAAGTTGTCATTGATGTCAAGAAATGAAGTCAAGAAATTTGTCAAGAAATAGGTTATCAAAGTTGTCATTGATATTCAGGAAGAAGCTTCTAATAAAGTCAAAGGTCAAGAGGAATAATGCAAAGGTTAAAGGCAAAGGGCTTCATAATATTTTTAAATATTATGTGGAAACATAAGATAGTTTATTGCAAATCTAAAGGAACTATTATGTGGAAGCATAAGATAGTTGGTGGTTATATGCTTGTACTAGGGTTTGTGAGAAAGGGGTGTTTCATTGTGTGATTAGTTGAGTAGAGTTGATTGAGCCTAGTCAAGTGGCTGTGTGAAGTGATTGTTCAAGTTCCAGAAAAAAAACTATTCTATATTATTATTTGAGTCGAGAAAGTGATTGAGCATTGAGTTGAAACATATTAGATCTCTAACAATTATCTCTATGTTTCTATGAGATTGGACAAGTTCTTAGTGGACTTGTTGAGCAGTTTTGAGCAAGTTCTGAGTAGACTTGTTGAGCAGTTTTGAGCAAGTTCTGAGTGGAATTGTTGAGCAGTTTTGAGCAAGTTCTGAGTAGAATTGTTGAGAAAATTTGAGCAAGTTTTGAGTGGACTTGTTGATCAGATTTGATAAATTTATGAGTGGATTTATTGAGCATATTTGAGCAAGTTCTGTGTGGACTTGTTGACTAGATTTGAGCAAGTTTTGAGTGGACTTGTTGAGCATATTTGAGCAAGTTCTGTGTGATCTTGTTGAGCATATTTGAGCAAGTTCTGTGTGAGCTTGTTGACCAGATTTGAGAAAGTTCTGTGTGAAATTTTGGAGTAGAGTTTGGTGCATATTTGAGGATAAGTTTATGCCTGACTAGAGATAGAGATTGAGCAGATTTGTGCTAGACCAAAGGATTAAGTTTAGTGTATATTTGAGACAAATATTTGGATATGACAGAGTAGAGAAGACAGAAGTATCTAGTGGATAGAGATACATAAGCTAGGGTAGTGAGGATAGATCTTCTGAGTGGGGACAAGAGTCTTTAGTGGAGAGAGATCCACAAGCCAGTGCAGTGGAGGCAATAGTCTTCTAGAGGATCACTAGCCAGAGTAGAGGAGGAGTTCTCCTATGGATAGAGATCCACAAAATTAATTTAGGAGATTGGTATCTCCATTGGACAGAGGTCCTTAAACATTGTAATAGGGAAAATATTCCCAAGAGATTGATTGAGAAAAAATTAGTGAAATATTTTCTCTAGGGAGTAGCCCATTGTTGAGTGGTATTTTCACCCGATTGTGAAAACACACTCTCCGATAGGATTCGAATTCGAAATCCTCTCTTGCAAAGAAACTAAATAAATAATTTCTCCAAGGTCTCCGCTAAGTTAGCATTTTACATAAATAATAACATTCAATTTAAATGCTTGGAACACCTCAGTGGTTGCAAGTAACTGTTAACAAGGGGCACTGTGGTTTATTTTATTTTGAAAATGTAATGATTGTTCATTTAATCAGAATGAACTCAATGTGAATTGATCTTAATGATGGAATTATTTTATTTCAACTTTGGTATATTTTCAAGTATTTTATTTCAAGGACTATAAATTCAACTAAAGTTAGACTTTCGGGAAGATAAAAGTGCAGAGAATAAAAGAAATGAAAACAAAATGCAGAGAAACTAAAACTAAAGTACATTCAGAGGGCTACGATCCTAATTTGACAAAACTAAAGATAATGAGGTTTTCTGCATACAACATAACCTATTGAACCTGCAACACGTACAATCCAGGTAAGTTAGGTGCTGGTTTCTGGGGTTTAAACTTTGGTTTTCAGATTTAGACATTCACATGAAGCAACCAAGAGAACTTGCATTAAACTTCACCTATAAGCCTAGAAATCTGAAAGGGGAAAACATAAACATTAAATCTTGCATGCAGAAGATAACTCCTTCTTTCTTGTCAATGAGATGCAACTCTCTGTAATTATGTATTAAAAGAATGTATCAGTTTACAATGACATAATGTTTCCAGTTTTATCAAAACCAAAAAAAGGGGAAGAAAAACACTCCAAAAGTAGGCCCAGAATGGCTTCTCGCCTTCAGCTCTGCAACTCTGCCCGCAATAGTTTTTGACCCTTGTACCAATCTGTGCTTCTACTTTTAAACTTTATGGCCATGCTATCTGTTTTGCACTGTGACGGTTCGCTTCATCTCCTATATTGCTTCGTTTCATCTTCTAGATCGATTCATTTCATCTCCCACTCTTTCATTATTCTGGATTTCTGCTCGGTCATGAAACGTTCGGTCTTATCTGCAAACTGTAACCGTCGATCCTGAAGCGTTATCATAACCCCTATGCCTCTATGACACGTGCAACACTTCTCTACACATTCTGTAATGACCCTTCATGAATCATGACAAAGGACAACATGTCGCGATATCACGACGTTTTTATATCTACAGCTTTGCTCCTCTACCTGCATCGCGAAAACGAGACATGTCGCGATATCGCGATGTTTTTCTGTCAACAACCTTATCCGCCTTCATGCACTATGAAAATGAGACATGTCGTGATATCGCAAATTTTTTATGTCAAAATCCTTGTTCACCTTCATGCATAGTGAAAATGAGACATGTCGCGATATCGTGACGTTTTTCTGTTTCGGGCTGTGCAGATGCAACTTGTCGTGAAATCGTGACGTTTTTCTATTTCGGGCTATCTCGCTGCACTTAGCCGTGAAAACGTGACATGTCACAAAATCGTGACATTTTTCTATTCCGTACCATCTTGCTACTTTATGTCGCAAAATCGTGACATATTTCCTTTGCTTAGCTTATTAGTCATTATGAATCGCGAAAATGAGACATGTCGCGATTTCGTGACATCTTTCTATCTTTACCTCCTTTACCGCTGATAGATCATGAAAATGCAACCTGTCGTGATTTCATGACACTTTCTTTCATTTGTTCCTTCCTCACTTTCCTGTCGCAAAAACCTGACATGTCGCGATATCACGACATTTTTTCTCCTTGCCCTGCTTTGATTGCTTTGATCATGATTTCATGACATGTCGCAATATCACGACAATTATAGCGCCTTATCTTATCTCTCCTCTATGAACCGTGATTTCATGACATGTCATGATATTGCGATGTTTTTGATCAACACTTCTTCCTGCCTGCTTTGACCATGATTTCATGACAAGTCGCAAAAACATGACATGTCGCAAAATCGCGACAATTTCTGTACTTGGCTATTTTACCCATCAAACATCGCGAAAACACATGTCGCGATATCGCGACAAATTTGAGTCTTCAACTTAATTCTTTGTCTTGCATCACGAAAATGAGACATGTCGTGATATCGTGACATTTCAGGCATCTTTTTCTATTTGATTGCTTTGACCGCGATTTCCCAACACGTCACGAAATCATGACATTTTCTTATCATGCTGCATTTTGTTGCTCCTGGCCATGAATATGTGACCTATCATGAAATCATGACACTTTTTTGTTCCACTGTACTTCGCTTGTCTGAGCCACGAAAACACGACATGTCACGATATCGCAACAATTTTCATTGAAGAACACAAGCTTATATTGAGAGGGGGGTGAACAGTATAAGACCACTTTCTACTTTTTCTTTCGATTCAACTTGCAGTTCAATATTATGCAGTGAATATATAACAGTATCAAAAAAAAAAAATCAAAGCAATGCACAAAATATCATCCACAATAGAGACACAACAATTTACGTGGTTCACCCAACGCGGGCTACTCCACGGATAAAATTTTTACTAAATTTTATCACCTCAAATTCTGGGAAACATGTCCCGATTACAAAGTTTATGGGCACCAACCCAAAGGAGATACCTTCCCCTAGCTCTGCTCAAGCTGGTGATCCTCTAGAAGATCTCTGCCTCTGCAGCCCTTAGCAAGTGGAACTCTATCCACAGAAGACACCTGTCTTCCCTGCTCTGGCTGGAGACCTCTGTCCTCAACTCTATCACCGCACAGTCGGTCCTCTTATCTGCACCAAAACATAGTCCTTCGATCTGGCACTATTGTCCTCGAACTTGCACCTCTGCGCAATTACAACACTCGATCAAATATCCACTTATGCACCTCTGTGCAAACACATCAGCAATGTCTTCGCACACTCTGCTCTTCGACGATCGAACTTCTCCCTGCACTCCACTTCTATGAAAGTCACACTTCGAACGCACACTTCGATCGATACATAAAACTCTTCAAACAGCCCTCCTTTTATACTCACAATCTCAAGATTAGAACCTTGATCTTAGTCGGCTGCATATCCCTAAAACAACGTCGACATCAAAACCCTACACTTTGCGTCGGCCCAAGGTTTAACTCCGTCGGCTCCAACCTTTGCCTCCCTGTAGCTTCTGGCGCGAAACTTCAACATGTCACGATATCGTGACATTTTTACAGCCGTACACCTTCTATAGCTTGCTATCGCGAAATCGTGACACCTTGGCCTTTGTCGACTTCCTTTGTGCTTACGTTGTCGTGAAATCGTGACACCTTTGCCTCTTCCTGACGTCATCTCACTTCAGTCATGAAATCGTGACACTTTAGTCTTCATGACCTTCCTCTCAGCTTTTGTCACGAAATTGTGACACATCTGCTTCTGCTGACGTCATTTGAAACTTTGTCTTGAAATCGTGACACTTTCTCCACCACTGCAAGCTGCCAACTCAACATGTCGTGAAATCATGACACTTTCATCTCCCAACTTGTCATGAAATCATGATGCTTCTTTTATGCTTTCTCCCTGTCGTGAAATCGTGACACTTCTTTACGCTTTCTCCATCTGTCAAAAATCGTGACATCTCCTTTGACTCTTCCCTTTACTACATGTCATGAAATCATGATAGTCCTCAACTCGACCTCAACATGTCAAAAAATGACCTCACTTGGAACTTTGCATCATGTCAAAAATCATGACATTCTGAATAACTTTCTCTCTCTTCAATCTTGTCACGAAATCATGAATCCACTCAAACAAAACTACCCATGTCAAAATCGTGACACTTTTCTTTCTCTGCCTTCTCCACGCAAATGCGACATGTTGCAAAATCGTGACAGTTTTGCCTGCTTCGTCTCTGCCTTCCAGCATGTCACGAAATCGTGACACTTTTGCCCAAAATTTCTCTCTCCTCAAACATGTCATGAAATCGTGACAGTTTTGCCAGCGCTTTCTCTCTCCTCAAACATGTCGCGAAATCGCGATAGTTTTTCCAGCCGCTTGCATACTTTTTCTTACTTGTCTTTTTCTTGATCTTTTGCAAGCTGGGCTACCCTGATCTTCTTGGAAACTCACTGTCCATGTTGAAACCTTCATCAAGACACATTCTTTGACATCAAACCAAATTGCTTCAAGACCTTCTTGACATCAATGACAACATCTACACTTAGAGCAAAGGCAATGTACCCAAGGTACCCAAAATTGCCAACAATCTCCCCCTTTGTCATTGATGGCAAACCTTAACTGAAAACACTAGTCAAGAGCCAAAACTGAAGACAACTGATCCAACAACTGAGAATCTGCCTTTGAAGTTTTTCTCCCCCTGACTTGAAGCTCTCTTCTTCACTATGAAGCTCTCCCCCTTACTCATATCTCTCCCCCTTTGTCATCAATGGCAAAGGGTCACCTTTGGGGCTCGGGACTAAGAATGAGCCTCTTAGCTTAGTCCCTCCCCCACCTCCTGATGAGGTGATTAATTCTGGGGTGGGAGTACAACTCCCAATTTCTCCCTTAGATACTCAAACGTATCTCTTGGAAGAGGTTTTGTGAAGATATCTGCAATCTGCTCTTTAGTAGACACATATTCTACCTTGACTGCTTATCTTGCACTTTCTCCCTTAGAAAGTGATACTTGATGGAAATATGCTTTGTCCTTGAGTGCATTACCAGATTTTTGGAAATACTTATGGCACTAGTATTATCACAAAATATGGAGATGGGTTGTTCATGCTTGACTTTGAAATCCTCCAAGGTGGTTTTCATCCATAGAACTTGAGTACACCTAGCCACTGCTGCTATGTATTCAGCTTCTACCGTAGATAAGGAAACTGAAGGTTGTTTCTTACTTAGCCAAGAAACTAAACTCTTTCCTAGAAAGAATGCTCCACCACTGGTGCTTTTCCTGTCATCATTACTACCTGCCCAATCTGCATCTGTATAGGTTGTGAGAGTGAAATCATCACCTTTGGGATACCAAAGCCCAAAGTCCATAGTGCCCTTCAGATATCTGAATATTCTTTTAACTGCTATAACATGAGAATATTTTAGAGCTGCCTAAAATCTGGCTACTAATCCAACAACCTGCATGATATCTGGTCTGGTAGCTGTAACATATAATAAACTGCCAATCATTGATCTGTACAACCTCTGATCTGCCACTGGAGATTCATCATCTTTACTCATCTTGCACCCTGTAGTCATTGGAGTACATACAGGTTTGTTGTCCATCATCCCAAATTTTTTTAACATTTCTTTGATATATTTTCCTTGAGAGAGAAATATACCATCTTTTGATTGAGCAATCTGAAGACCCAAAAAGAATGACAGCTCTCCAATCATAGACATCTCAAATTCCTTCTGCATGGTGTTAGCAAAATCTTTGCACATCTGGGTATTATTTCCCCCAAAAATGATATCATCAACATAGACAACTACAATCAGCATATCATTACCTTTATCCTTAATGTACAAATTGCTATCTGCCATACCTTTCCTGAAACCTTGCTCATGAAGGTACCTGTCAAGTCTTGAGTACCAAGCCCTAGGTGCTTGCTTTAACCCATACAAGGCCTTTTTTAGTTTACACACATAGTCCGATTGATCTGAGAGAGACACGCCTTCTGGCTGTTCTACGTAGACTTCTTCATCCAAAACTCCATTTAAAAAGGCTGATTTCACATCCATTTGATACACCTTGAATGCTTTGAAACTTGAAAGAGCCAAAAACATTCTGATGGCTTCGAGACGAGCAATAGGAGCGAACGTCTCTTCGAAATCAACACCTTCTACTTGAGCATAACCTTTGCAAACCAACCTGGCTTTGTTTATGACAATATTTCCATCCTCATTGAGTTTATTTCTGAATATCCATTTTGTGCCAATGACATTCTTGTCCTTAGGTCTTGGAACTAAATCCCAAGTTTCACTTTTCTCTATTTGATTTAGCTCTTCATCCATAGCTTTTACCCAAAATTTATCTGCACATGCTTCACTGAAATATTTTGGCTCAATCTGAGATAATAATGAAATATTTGTAGAATCGTGTGATGGAATGACTCTTCTTCTAGTTTGTCTGCTGTTTGGATCACCAATGATCAAATATTTGGGATGATGTTTCTAAACATATCATGACGGAGTTTTGGGAAGCAGCTGCTATTTTTCCTCTTCTTCATCTGAAACCTCTCTGAATTCTTCTTGATAGATTTCATCATTGATTTCCTTGACAGGTTCTCTTATCCCTGTCTTTTCATCAATTGTTACATTTATGCTCTCTACGACTGTATGCGTTCTTTTGTTGAAGCATCTGTAAGCCTTGCTTCTGTTGGAATAACCAAGAAAAATTCCCTCATCACACCTAGGATCAAACTTACCCAAATTCTGATCTTCCCTTCTGATGAAGCACTTACTCCCAAACACTTTGAAATGTTTTACTATAGCTGGTCTTCCTTTCCACAACTCATAAGGAGTTTTATGATGATTTACTCTAAGTTGGGCCCTGGTGATAATGTAGACTGCTGGTAATGACTGCCTCTTTCCAGAAACCATCTGAAAGTTTTGACTCATTTAACATAGCTCTAGCCATATTTTCAATAGTTCTATTTTTTCTTTCAACTACTCCATTTTGTTGAGGAGTTCTTGTTGTTGAATATTCTCTTTTAATTCCCTGTTGCTCACAGTATTCCACAAATTCATTAGAGGTGAACTCTCCTCCTCTGTCCGATCTCAAGCATTTGATTCTCTTTTCAGTCTCATTTTCAATCATTTCTTTGAAAGCTTTGAATTTTTCAAAAGCTTCAGATTTTTCTTTGAGAAAGGTCACCCAAGTCATTCTAGAATAATCATCTATAAACAACATGAAGTAGCTTTCTCCCTGAATGCTCTGAGTTATGGTGGGGCCACATAAATCGGTATGAATGAGATCTAATGGTTTTGAAGAAGTATACCCTTTTGATTTAAAAGCTGGTTCTAGTCTATTTTCCATGTTGACAAGGACCGCAAATGGTGTTATGGGGCCTTTTTATTTTGGGCAAGTCTCTAACTGCTTCCTTGTTACTAATGTTGACAAGATTATCAAAGCTCAAATGCCCCAATATTTTATGCCATAACCAACTCTCATCTTCTTGAGTTAGAAAACACTTTTCCTTTTTTATCTCACTTAGCATGTAAAGATTGTTTGGAGTCCTTGTAGCACTAGCAATGAGTTTTCCATTTTTTTCTTTACGAATCTCACATCTATCCGAAAAGAAAGATACTATGTGTCCTTGATCACAAAGTTGACTCACACTTAGAAGATTATGTCTTAGACCTTCTACATAAAGCACATTTTTAGTTTTAGATTTCCCATCCAAGCTAAGAGTCCCTTTACCACATATTTTTGCAGACCTGTTATCTCCAAAACTAACTGTTCCTCTGTTTGTGTTTTTTAAGACCAGAAACTTTTCCTTTTCACCAGTCATATGTTTTGAACAACCACTATCAAGATACCATTTCTCTACTTTGTCTTGAGCATGAAAAGCAGTTTGAACTATCATTGACTTAGACTTGATCTCAATTCTCTTTTTAGTGAACTTAAGGCTAGGTCTATCCAAACTGCACATCCTTGCTATATGCCCAACATTCTTGCAATTGTAACACATGACATTTTTATCCAAAAGAGGTGCAAAAGAGTTAACATTTTCCTTACTATGGCTATTCACGGATTTAATGCAATGTATAGCTTTGTGACCAAATTTCTTGCAAGAAAAACAGTAGCCATGGAAAGTATTATGTAACCTGTTTTGATGCCTTGGATGATTGTTCTTCTTGTGACCAACTGGAATCCATCGTTCTTCAGGCTGAAGATTGATCTTGTTGTCTCTTCTTCCTGTCATGATTCTTGAGAACAGAACTCTCTTCCCTGAAATTCTTAAAGCCCAGAAGAATTCACTTTAGAGATCGAACTTAACCTCTTCATCCTTTTTGAAAACTGTATGTTCTTCTGAAAGATCCTTCTCCAAGTTGTTATGCTTTTTCTGGAGAGACCCGCTCTGATACCAATTGAAGAACACAAGCTTATACTGAGAGGGGGGGTGAACAGTATAAGACCGCTTTCTACTTTTTCTTTCGATTCAACTTGCAGTTCAATATTATGCAGTGAATATATAACAGTATCAAAAATAGAAATCAAAGCAATGCACAGAATATCATCCACAATAGAGACACAACAATTTACGTGGTTCACCCAACGCGGGCTACTCCACGGATAAAATTTTTACTAAATTTTATCACCTCAAATTCTGGGAAACATGTCCCGATTACAAAGTTTATGGGCACCAACCCAAAGGAGATACCTTCCCCTAGCTCTGCTCAATCTGGTGATCCTCTAGAAGACCTCTGCCTCTGTAGCCCTTAGCAAGTGGAACTCTATCCATAGAAGACACCTGTCTTCCCTGCTCTAGCTGGAGACCTCTGTCCTCAACTCTATCACCGCACAGTCGGTCCTCTTATCTGCACCAAAACACAGTCCTTCGATCTGGCACTATTGTCCTCGAACTTGCACCTCTGTGCAATTACAGCACTCGATCAAATATCCACTTATGCACCTCTGTGCAAACACAGCAACAATGTCTTCGCACACTCTGCTCTTCGACGATCGAACTTCTCCCTGCACTCTACTTCTACGAAAGTCGCACTTCGAACGCACACTTCGATCGATAATCAAACTCTCCGAACAGCCCTCCTTTTATACTGACAATCTCAAGATTAGATTCTTGGTCTTAGTCGGTTGTATATCCCTAAAACAACGTCGGCGCAAAACCCTACGCTTCGTCGGCTCAAGGTTAACTCGTCGGCTCCAACTCTGCCTACTCTATAGCTTTTCTGCATGAAACTACAACATGTCGTGATATCGTGACATTTTTACAACCGTACACCTTCTATAGCCTACTGTCATGAAATCGTGACACCTTGGCCTTTGTCGACTTCCTTTGTGCTTCTGTCATGAAATCGTGACACCTTTGCCTCTTGCTGATGTCATCTCACTTCTGTCACGAAATCGTGACACTTTAGTCTTCATGGCCTTCCTCTCAACTTTTGTCATGAAATCATGACACATCTGCTTCTACTGACGTCATCTACAACTCTGTCATGAAATCATGACACTTTCTCCAAATGCAAGCTGCCAACTCAACCTGTCGCGAAATCGTGACACTTTCTACAACTGCAAGCTGCCAACTCAACCTGTCACGAAATCGTGATGCTTCTGGCTTTCGTATGCTTTCTCCACTACCTATCGCGAAATCGTGACACTTTTGGCTTTCGTACGCTTTCTCCATTGCCTGTCACGAAATCGCGATGCTGCTCCTTTCAGACTCTTTCCTTTGTTGCATGTCACGAAATCACGACAGTCCTCAACTTGACCTCTGCAGCATGTCACAAAAATGCGACATCCTCACTTGGAACTTTGCATCATGTCACGAAATCATGACAGTTCCTGAATCACTTTCTCTCTCTTCAATCTTGTCACGAAATCACGACAGTTCACACTACGGACTCTCTCTTCTGCAACATGTCGCGAAATCGTGACACTTTCCTTTTTGGACTCTCTCTCCTGCAACATGTCGCGAAATCATGACACTTGTTCGTCCGAACAACTTTCCTGGAAATGTCATGAAATCGTGACACTTTTCTTTCTCTGCCTTCCTGCGCTTTTCGAGTCGCGAAAATGCGACATGTCGTGAAATCGTGACAGTTTTGCCTGCTTCGTCTCTGCCTTCCAGCATGTCGTGAAATCATGACAGTTTTGCCAGAACTTTCTCTCTCCTCAAACATGTCACGAAATCGTGACAGTTTTGCCAGCACTTTCTCTCTCCTAAAACATGTCGTGAAATCGCGACAGTTTTCCAGCCGCCTACATACTTTTTCTAACTTATCTTTTTCTTGATCTTTTGCAGCTGGGCTACCCTGATCTTCTTGGCAACTCACTATCCATGCTGAAACCTTCATCAAGACACATTCTTTGACATCAAACCAGATTGCTTCAAGAACTCCTTGACATCAATGACAACATCTACACTTAGAGCAAAGGCAATGTACCCAAGGTACCCAAAATTGCCAACATTCATTTCTGGCCGCGACGGAGCAAAATGTCGCGATATCGCGACAACTTTTCATTTCTTGCCGCGACGGAGCAACATGTCGCGATATCATGACAACTTTTCATTTTTGGCTTTTCTTTGTCTTTTTAACATCTGGGCCACTGCAATATTCTTGGAAAGTGTGCAAAAAAGGTGGGTCCCCAATTTTGGGGTGTGTTGTGGAGCAGCCACAACACCCACATTAGGTGAAACACGTAAATTGTGGTGTTTCTATTGTGTATGGTGATTTGTGCATTGCTTTGATTATTTCCGTTGACATTACTATCTATACATTGCATAATATTGATTTGAAAGAAAAGTAAAAAGTGGTCTTATATTGTTCACCCCCCATCTCAGTATAAACTTGTGTTCTTCACTAGAACCTCCTGGGGGTTTTGCTCGCAAATCCTGAGAACTCAAAGTCTTATCCATTGGGCATCAGGAGTCAAAAAATGATGAAAATATCCTCAAAAGGGAAAATGTATGAAGTAAAAATAAAAGGAAGTATATGAAGTGGGAAAATAGAGGAGATGTAAGGAAAGATAAACTTCAATCTTTAGTGGATTATGCTTCATAGAATAACTTCTATGTGACCATCACTCTCTAGAACATTTGTGAAGATACTCAGAGAGTAACGGTTCACATGGAGATCATGCTGAAAAAATAAACCTTGCAACTCCTTCCATGAATGCAGCCTCAGTCTGGCTATATGAAACTATGTTCCCTTTTATAACCCCATCCAGATTGAACAAAATATCTTCATGGTTTCTTCATGTTTTGCTATAGGCTTCATGCTTTACAACTGTTTTGATAGTGTCAGGATCAAAACAATATACAAAAATATACACATGAATACAAAAATGATTAAGTCCACTTCCACTACAAGGTTGTTTTACTCTTGTTCATTCTCTTGTTGATTCTACCCCTTGAGTTGTTCATCTTGTACCTCTTTAGTATCTTTAGCAACCTTTTTTGATTGTTCTTCCTCTTGATCTTCTTCAACCTCTTCTTCTTCTTGGGAAGTCTCCTGCTTATCTTTAGGGTTTGGATCTATTCCAAACAATTGGACCATTTGTTTCAGGGTCTATAGTGCTTGGCTCCAAGCTGACTCAGTAGGATTGGTTGTTTCTTTGAGCCGCTTATGAATATACTCCAACTTAGAAGTCTCATCATAAGTCATGGAATTACCCTTATTCACCAAATCCTCCATTAGATATTTGAGCCTAGTCAAGTCTTTGATCATCTGAGAGACCTGCTCTTGATCAATCGGATCTTCCCAAGCATCTATCTTAGATTCATCCTGGATGATTGAGGCTACATTATTTTTTATATCTTCTTCTGATAACAAGGCATTATTTTCAACCCAAAGACCTCCAAAACCATACTGCATCATCTCTTGATTAATATCTACAATATCTTGGAGTGTGCCTTCAATCTTGTCTGATAATAACCAGCCCTTCTAGAGCAACCTATTCTTGTCAACCATGATTCTAGTGGCCAGCCTAGCAGTATTCCATGCCTTGCTAGGGATAGGCTTTGTAGCTTCACTGAATCTACTTTTAGATAGCTTGAAAATATGTTCTGCTGGAATCACCATGGGTTGTAGCTCCTTAGTGAATTTATCCAGGTCTTCTTTGGTATTTTGCAGTAAATGGCTTGCATCATCCATATAGTCAATTACAGGTTGGATCTCTAAACACTTCTCAAGGATTTTAGACCATATCTCTTTTTTGACCTTCTTCACTCCTTTTGAAAAGCTTGTAGCTTTGGCCTTCTCAATCTAAAGTTGGTGCTTTAAATCTTGTATTTCTTTGGCCTGAGCTTCATTCTTTCTCTTTTGCTCTTCAACTTGATCCTTGAGCTTTATGGCCTCTTGATACTTGTTCTGCCAGCTCTTGACTTCATTTCTCATAGCTTGCTCCACCTTTTTTTGATTATTGACTATCTTTTCTAGCTTCTCAATATTTTCCTCCAGCTTTCCACATTGCTCCTTATAAATGTCAATCTTGACATAGAAAGTTTCAAGGTGGGCTTTTGCTATGACCAACTCATCCTCCACCTACAATTGATCAATATATTTTGTATATTCCTCCAGATGATAATATTTTATAGTCATATCTTCCTCAGGTTTACTCACAAGAGGGGTGATGGATCTAGCTATCCTTTGCCTTGTCACTGGATCAACAATCATTGTCTTTCTCCATTTAGCCATCTGCTTCGAAGGCTTAGAAAGTTTCTCAACCCAAAAATATTGAATTTTTTGTGAAACCTCTTTTCCTTTCTACAAAGAGGCTAATGTGGGATGATTTGTGGGGGTCAGAGAAGTTATAAGATAAGGGAGAAAAGACTCAGAGGCTGATGGGAGGGGAGTGGTTGTGATGATAGTGGAGTCGATGCTTATGGTAGTAGTTATGACTAGGAAAGTCATGGGGATGGAAGTTGAAACCATGGAATGAGCCGAGGGAGATGGAAGAGATTGCCCTTCTGATGTTACTGAAGGTAATGGCCTTGAGGGTGGAGATGAATGGATAGGCGATGATGTTACTAGGATTTTAGATGAATGTGGGGGAGATGGATTGGTTTGACCCTCTATGGTAGCTGATGAAATAGGTGGTGAGTTATGAGGGGGAGAGGGTACCTTCTGTTCCAACTCTTCTTGAGAATGGGAAGGGGATTCTTTTGGGGAAGGAGAAGGAGAAGAAGGGATAGAAATCATACCTTCACCTACAGAAGTAGGGTGTTCGAGAATATCTTCTGCACTTTGGTGTTGTGCCTGTTGCACTTGTGGCTCTGTAGCTGATACAGGGACTTGTTCAACCTTTTGCCCTTGATCCATTTTTAATTTCTTATAGACCTCCTTCTGGGCTTCTTCTACTGAATCTTTCACCTTTCTCTTGAAAACCTTAGATATTGTAGGCTTATCATTTTTTGTATTCTCCTCAAATTGTGCCTCCTATAATGCAACTTCAGCGATCGGGGTCAACTTTACTGTAGCTGCAGTGGTGAAACTCATAGGGGTGAATACAAAACTATCATCCTTTTCCTTCCAATTTATATCAGTTAGAGGAGGCTCTCCACCTAGGGCTAAGCGTTTTGGCCTTGTTGTTGCTTGAATGCCTTCTATATTTCTTGCTCCACCGCTAGAGTAATGCATTTTGCTCATAATTTGGGCCCCCATAGAATATTTTTATAATTGTTCTTGTGAAGGCTCAAATGCCTTTGGGGCTTCTTCAGCTATTGAGGGAGCATTTGTCTCTATTTCTTGTACTTCTTCTTGTGAAGGTGGAGAAGGAGAATCTGATGCTACTTGAGTTTTCTCTTTTTCCTATGTTTCAACTTTCTTATAACTCAACACCAAATTCTTGGTATTTTTAGCCTTCCAGGTCTTAATATGTTTCTCATATAGCTCAGAGAAATTAGTGTCCACTTGTCGGCCCAATCTAGCCTTTTTTGTACCTATTTCCACTCTCATCTACCACCAATCCATAATTTTACCATTATCCCACCCCTTTTTCTTCTCAACTTCTTTAATTTTAGACTCTTTCAACCGATGGTCTTTGTTCTTCTCGGGGTCATAATCGACTATCTATTCATAAAAGTCTCTCCATGGAGGTAATTGTTCCATTTTACTAACATTCCATTCTAGTGGAGCATTTTCTTTATTATTTTTACCTTTTTCAAAATGAGGCCTCAAAGTTTTTTCAAATTTGAGAGCTCTTTCTCCATTTAGGGCAATATTCCTCTTCAAGAACTTGTCATCAGGGTCATACCTCCATCTTTGTGGAATGTACAACAGTCCTAGTCTCTCCAAATATTGAGTAATTTTCTCATATTGACCCCTTCTAGTTATTTTTATATCATCTACGTTGTGAGAGTAAATCACCAGTCCTTTTCTTCCTTTACCAGTGCCAAAATTGACGTTGATAAAGTCAGCTTGCCTTAAATATTCTAGAGCCAACAACCTATTAGTAACAAAATGAGGCAGCAGAAAGGGTTTACCGGTAAAGCCATAGAGTCTAATGATGGTGCCCTCTATAAGGATATACCAGTCTCCTTCTTCAGCATCTTCTACTCATAACAACTCTTTAGCCAGAGATGGTAACCTAGGGCATTTTCCATACATGACCTTCAAAGTTAGCCCTAAAAATTCCAAGTTGAACCTATAGTATGACTTTGTACTCCTCAAATGATTGGTCCAATGATAAACTAGGGATAGGGTCTCCATTATCATTCTTGTCCTTAGTTGGAATCCAGGGCATCATGTGCCTTACGATGGCATAAAACATCCATATCAAGTTTGAACAATATCGAGAAGGAGGGGTTCTCTGAATCCTTTTTCATCCTAACCAGTTGCTCATGCATCCTTTTAGAGAGATAGGCTAGCCAGTCAAAATAAATTGGCTTGATGCCTTCTTCCTCTACTTTAGGTCTGTACATTTTCTCATTGGAAATGCAATACACAGTGGCTATTTTCCAATCTCTCACATACCGATCAGAGTCTAAACCCTCTAGGTAGGCCAACATAGAGAAAAGCTCTGGGTTAGCAAAATGTTCAATGGCAATTGGGGTTTTGGGCAATGTTTTCTTAGACTTGATAGTTTTGAATTGGTTATAGACCCATTTCCTAAAAGGCTCTCCTTCATGAGCACATCCCTACAAGGAGTAATATCTAGCTTGCTCTACTATGTCGAAGGGTTTAGGTCTTACAGGGGGTCTACACCTATAGCAAACAAATCTAGGCAGGCTTTGGCTGTTATGCTAAATAAGGTTTTGCCCTTAGCTATTTTAACTACTTTTACCCTAGGATCATAAAACTTGACAATGGTTGCTATTAACTCAGGACAAGGAAGCACAGAATCATAGATGTAAAATGATAAAAAGGTGGATAGAGCAATTACCTTGGAAATATCATAGGTTCAGCCCTTTTGGAATTTATCGTCGATATCTCTTCTGAGCTTAGTTCTCCTTATCCATGTCAACCTAGTGTCGACCACTACTTCGATTTATCAATATAGCATTCTAGCTCAATTTCCATTGTACATCTTTCTGAGCTATTTTTTAGGCCATTTTATGAGAAAAACACTAGATATTCACTCTTTTCTATACTTGCAAACTTTGCCTTACTACTTCCTTAGCTTCCTCTGATAGGTAGATGTTATTTTACAAAATGAATGGTGATTGAAAATTATGTTTAAATACTCTCGCATGCATACCTTCCACCATTAATGTGTATGGACAACTACCCATTGCACACTTCTCAATTCAAAATATAGGTGACTTGGTGGTAGAAAATATCATGCTATTCATTGATTGGTCATGGCATAGCACTTAAGAACTCAATGCTTTTCTATCTCCTCAAAAAATGGAAATAAATTCTTTTTTTTTTTTTTATACAAAAATTTAGAAAAGAAAACAATAGTATAATACAAATATATACATATGTTACAAGAAAGGTTACTCTTAATCAAAGTAGAGTTTCAGATGGAATCCATTAACCGGGATCAATTGAATGTTTCCCTCTAAGTATTCAAGCTGGAAAGAGTTGCTTTCTTTAACCTCAACTATTTTGAAAGGGCCATCCCAGAAAGAGTCAAATTTCTGATGATGACCTGGCTTAGCTCTCTCCACATTCCACCTTAGAATAGAGTCACCTACTTTGAAATTTCTAAATTTGACTTTCTTGTCAAACCATCCCTTAATATCGAATGAGTGCTTCTAGAAATCCTCATATGCTTGAGTCCTCTTCTCCTCTAACTGAAGTAGATGTGTCAATCTAGTTTCAACTGGACTCTGATCAGACTCTTCTTCTATGTCTACCAACTTGAGAGCTAGTATTTCCAAGTGAATAGGTAAGACTACTTCTTTACCATACACCAAAGCATAGGGAGAGGTTTTAATGGATTTCTTGATGGTAATCCTGTCTACCCATAAAGCTTGTTCTAACAATAGGTGCCAACTTCTTTTGTTATCCTCTAGTGATCTCTTCAAAATTCTAAGCAGATTTTTATTAGTTGACTATGCTAATCCATTCCCCTAAGGATAGTAGTTGGAGGAGTTTTTTATAGTGATACCATACTTGCTAGCAAACTCAATATATTTAGCTCCTATGAAAGTTGGACCATTGTCACTTACTATAGCTTTAGGGATACCAAACCTTGTGATCAAGCTCTCCATGAAATCAATTACCACTTCCTGATCTAATTTCTTTGTGGGAATGGCCTCTACCCATATGGTAAGGTAATATATGGTAGTCAAAATGTATTTATGTCCTACTGAGGAGTTGGGATTTATTATTCCAATGAAGTCCAGTCCCCACTATTAAAAAGGCTCTTCTACCTAAATGGGCTTGAGGGGAAATGATGCATTTATGGTTCTTCCCACATACCTCTAGCATTCATCATAGGCTCTTGTTACCTTGAAAGTGTCAAAAAAAATAGTAGGCCAGTAATAGCCTACCCTAATGATTTTTAAAGTTGTGACCCTTCCTAAGAAATATCCTCTAGATAACCCTCCATGAAACTCTTTAATGACCTTTTATTTTTGATCATATTTCAAGCATCTTAGGAGGACTCCATCAAGATTTCTTCTATATAATCCTTATGGAAATAGGACATACTTCAAGGCTTGAAGCCTATATCTCCTCCTTTATGATGGGTTAAGACCTTGAGGGAAAATCCCTATTTGGAAGTATCTGGTCATCTGATCAACCCAGTCTAAACTTTCTGATTGAGGACCTTTAGTTTGATCTTCTATTGGTGGTTGACAAGCTGACATTTGTTCTGCAACTATATTTTCTATCAACCCTTGGCACAATGCTCTACCTCTGACCAGCTTGGTAGGATGAATTTCCATGTCATACTCCTAGATTTTAGTAATCCAACCAACTCTTTTATCTCCTAGTTCACCTTGCAAAATAAAACTTCTTACATCTGGGTGAACCACATATACCAGAGTTTTACTTTGAGCCAAGTATTGCCTAAACTTCTTCAATGACTTCATCACTGTGAATACTTGCCTCTCAATAAAGTTGTATTTGATCTAGTATTCATGGAGAGTTTGACTCCAAAAAAATATGGGGTGCTCTTCCCCATCATCATTCTTTTGAGTAAGCATGGATGCATAACTCTCTTCAGCTCCATAAGCGTACAAAATGAAATTCTTGCTAAAGTTAGGATTTACCAGAACTGGAGCGGTGGCAATAGATTGTTTAATGATCTCAAAAGCCTATTTCCTTGCTTCTGTCCACTTGAAGTCTACATTTTTCTTTAGTAACTCTGAGATAGGTTTCACCTTTTGAGAAAAATCAGAGATGAACTTCCTAACAAAGTTGATCTGACCAAAGAAATATTGCAAAGCTTTCTTATTCATAGGCAAGGGGAGAGCAAGAATTGACCTCACTCTATCTGGGTCAATAGACATTCCTTCTTTAGAAACCACATGGCCCAATAGCTTCCCTTCATGGACTACAAAAAATGATTTCTTTGGGTTAAGAGAGATGCCAAATTCTCTATATTTCTCAAATACTTGCTCCAAGTGTTCCAGATGGTCTTGTTTTTTATGAGAGAACACAGTCATATCATCTAAGTAGATGAGGATGACCTTATTGATTAGTTCTCCAAAAGCATAATCCATAGCCCTCTAGAAGGTGGCTCCTACATTTGATAGACCAAAGGGCATCCTTTGATAAGAAAAAGTTCCCCATTTGGTGGTAAATGTTATTTTGAATTGATCCTCATATTTTACCCAGATCTGATTATACCCAGAGAAACCATCCAACAATGAGAACCTCTCTGCTCCTACAATGATCTGAAGAATCTAGTCAATCTGAGGGAGAGGGTAGTGATCCTTCAATGATGCCTGATTGAGATTCCTAAAATCTACACACAGATGGATGTCTCCATTTTTCTTTCTTATAGGAACCAAGTTAGCCACCCATGTGGAGTGCTTAATTGGATAGATAATTTTAGCCTTTAGTAGTTTGAGTAGCTCCTCTCTCATTATGGATTCAATTCTAGGATTCATAGGCCTCTACTTCTATCTAAAAGGTTTTGCATCTGGTTCTAGCTCAATAGTATGTTGGATCACCTTTTTGTCATATACCTTTAGATCTTCATATGACCAGGCCATAATGTCTTGGTATTTTAGGCACAGGGCTTTGATCTCCTCTACCTCTTCTAGAGAATAGTGGATACCAACTTTGAGCTTCTTTTCTTTCTCAATCTCGATCTCTTTATAGATTTTCTCATTGATCTCCATAGCTTTGGTTTTCCTCCTATCTTCATTATCAAAGAGGCTTTCCAGGGTGACCAACCCTCTAGGGATATGATTATTTTTTAATTGGATAACATCTTGTTGGTCTATCTCATTTGGGACTTCCTCTTGAATAGTAGATAAACAAGCCTCTCTTACCAAGAAATCAATGATTTGTTCATCACTTTCAAAGACCTACCAAAAAATATATCTATTTGGAACTGCAGGCCTAAAAACCATTTTGATCCTATTGTCCTTAGAAACTCCCATATCTATAGAAGGGTTGAAATTAGATCCTTTAACTACCAAGGAGTCAGCCAGTATGTTCTATTTTCTGGGAACAAAATGAATGTTTAGGGCATCAAAATATTCCATCAAATCCCATACCCTATTTTTGTATGCCCTCAGGTAATGGTGCTTACTATTGCATCTTTCCCTTACCTGATTGACTATCAGCTCAGAATCACCATATATATTCAGTATCTTGATACCCATGTTCTCAGCTTGCATTAGACCTAAGCATAGAGCTTCATATTCTACAGCATTATTAGTGCAAGACCATGTCAGTCTGTATGCAAAACTCTTTACACCTTCTGATGGAGACTGCAAAACTACATCGACACTAGCTCCATTTTTGCATCTTGCACCATCAAAATGCATGGTCCAAGTCTCTATTTCCCTTAAGGATTGATTGGATATAGTAGGGATATTTTTCTCTACTTCTAAAGAAATGTTGTATGTGCCCATTCCTATCCCAAACTGACTGTAATCTTCTCTGAATGGTAATTCATCCTCAACCTCTAACTCTTCAAAACTTTCTACTAGTTCAAACTCATCTAGGGGTGTGAGGTTACACATGTCTTCTTCAATCTTCTCAATGTGGTAGGACACAGGCTTCTCAGGTGTTATCCTTATTCTCTTTCCTTTGAAAGGAATTACCATGCTAGAGTAATCCAAGTACATACATCCTCCCAACTTGGTAGTGAATTCTCTGGAAAGGCATAGGCCAAAATAAGGCTCAAGATCTACCACTACAATCTCTTGCACAATGGTCACCTCTGGGGCTCTATGCAATCTCATTAGTACATATTTTATTACTCCAACTATCTTTACTAGTGTCCCATCCAACTATAAAACTCTAAGACAAGATCTGGTATACTCCATACCCATCTCTTCACAGACTACTTTGGGCATAACTATGGTAGAGGTCCCTGAATCAATCATACAGTTGTGGACTATCCAACCCTCCATCCTCAAAGAAATATAAAAGGGAGGGGGTTTGTTCTTTAAAGTAGCAGGAGACATCTTATCTTTCCTAGGAGGCACACTAAGGATGGTAGTAGTCTGCTTTTCTTGGGGATTCTTACTTAAAGAAGCTTTAAGTAGATCTATTTGACCAGGAATGAAGAGAGTATCATAGAGGCTAGCCTTGGAGGGGATTATTTTCATCTCTTCCATAATGTTATACTCTGATTTCCCTGGAGGGAAATTTTTAGACTTCTTTTTAGGTTCACCATACTTTCTCTTGTATTGTTGAGTGGCTTCGATCCTTTGTATTTTAGTTATGGAAGGGAATCTCAGCTTCTCTTGAGCTTCATTTTTGGATCTCATTCTTTCTTTATCATTTTCTTTGTCATATCTCCTAGGGAAACTGACCTCCTTTTCTTGGCTTTTAGGAACCGTATCCCTTTTTTTAGCTACTTTGGGAATAGGAAATTGGTCACTACTTTGTAGAGGGGGATCTTTCTTCTTTTGAGAAGGGACCTAAAACTAACCCATATTCTATGGATCAACCTGCAATGTCTTCTTTCCTGATCTTGTCATGACAGAAATAGGTCCTTCTTCATCAATATCTTGCCCAACCATGATCTGATCTGGTTGCCAAAGCATGTTAACTCTACCTTTCTGGTTCTTCTCTACATTTTCCATGGCTTGCTGCACATGATGTTGGTACATAACACATGACTCTGAATCATGAGGATCATTACATACAAGGCACCACACATTCACAAGACTAGTTTCAGAAGAATATTCTTGATCTTCTTGAATTGCATTAACTCTGACCCCTATATTATTGTTGGTACTAGGCCTTTGATCTCTATTGACATAGGGGAATATCCTTTGTTGAGATCTCTCTATCTCTCTTTTCTCCATTGAATTCATCTTGTTACTAAGTGTTTTCAAAGTATTATGAATATCAAGAAGCATAGTGGATTCCTGGGGTGTTTGAGATGGAAGTGGTGGAAAAGGAATTGAAGTAGATGGTACTTTGGGGGGAGGGATGGGAGCCATATAAGGAAGTGGGGATGACAAAGAAGGAGGGTCCATGTAAGAAGAAGTAGCTTCCTGACTTTGGACATTAGGAATTTTAGAGTAGTAGGGCATCACAATTTTTGGGGGTAATCTTCCTACATTGATGAGGATGTTTTCAGCTTGCACAACTACATTGTAAACCTATGGGAAGGTGTATACCCCTGATTGTTGAGTTTGTAAACCCAGATCTGACCCAAGGGCTCTGATATAATACATAAAGGCAAGGGTTGTAGCTGGTCTAGCCTCAGGTGGGATCCTCTTCCAGGTTCTACTAAATCTTAAATTAAAGTCTGAAATTGACTCTTGTTGATGCTTTTGCATGGATGTAAACTGATTTAGGAGAGAAAAGGGATCAATAGACTCATTGAACTCTTCTACAAAGGGTTCTACTAATGCTGCCCATGAAGTAATGCTATTGTCTTCTAAAGTCCTGAACCAATGTAAGATTTTCCCTCTAAAAGATAGGGCCAAGATTCTGATAATGACATCTTCATTTTTTATGTTATGAATAGCTGCTAGATTTAGGATATCTTGGCAATGCTCGTAAGTAGTTTTTCCTGATCCATCATAGGTAGGTATGGCTTTGGATACAACTTGAGGAATATCATGCATATGGGCAAGCCTTAGAGGACCAACTGTATTCCAACTGGGGTATTTCTGCAGGGGCTGATTTGGAGCCACATTTATATTTTGAAAGTGGAACATTACAAGGAAAATAATATTATAGATCAGCTAGGTGCTGAGGTGGTAGCCTCTTATTTATACTTGATCAAAGAAAAATGCGTGATGTTGCACTTCTCTATAACTTAGCTTCTAAAACTTGCTGGTATTTCATGGTGATTTGGTTCCAGGCTATCAAAACTACAATCCAGGCCATCCATAATTCTTGTAGACACTATCCAACCATAGATCTACAACTACCTATATCTTGGTTCTTGACCCCGTCAATGCTTCATTTGCTGGTTTGCTTCGATCAACCAATTCATATCATAGAGGCTCTACTTTTATGTACTAGGTGATTATTAAAATGAGCCAACCTTTGATCCATTAATGAATGACCAAGATCAAAACTTGAACATCACTGATAGCTCTGCAACGTAGAACATGTTGTAGCCTGATCCTCAAAACAACTTATTGCTTTCATTGACTCTTTTGACCATGAGATGGAGTACATAAGACCTCAATGTAAAAATATATTTTGAGCCACGTAGGATGGAAAATTGTGCTAGCCCACTCATTTTATTATTTAAATTAGTGTAATTTTCTTTGCATCCACGGTGTAGAACCAAATCTAAAATATGTTGTAGCCCACACCTCAAAACTTGTACATCCAAGTTTAACCAATGTTGATCGTAGGGTAGAGCATTGCTCTGGCATGCATGGAATATAACATAAAACTATGAGATATAAAAATTTGTGCTAGCCCACTTCCTTGCAATCCTCCTTTGCGAATGTTGACTTCCTTGACTGTGGGTTGGAGAAATATGCATTGCATCGCTATGAAATAAAATCGAACTTGTGTGAGATGGAGATATGTGTTGTGGACCATGATTTGGAGAGCAGTGAAATCATGTTTAACTGATGTTGACCATGGGTTGGAACCATATTATATGCCATGCAGGCTAGAGCATGCTGCAAACTACTGATTTTATTAAAACAAAAAATGTGCTATGGCTCGTGATCTTGAAATAACTAAGTACAAAATTTTATCGCTCTAACTGTGGGGTAGAACATCCTACATTGAGTCGCTATGCGAGGTAGAGCAAGCTTCTTCTTGCCTTAGAAAATATTACAAAATTTTTCTAAGGATGTGGTAATTTCGGGCCTACAATGCCCTTGTAGCCCTCCTTGCTACCAGACTCTCCTATGAGTTAGCAAAGGCTGATGGAAAGCTAGAGACCATTATCCTTGATCGATGATCTTGAGTTAAATGAAGGGAGGTCAATGTTATCCCATGACCTATCTAGAAGATCCCTTTGCTAGCCAACTAAATTTTGATATGGCATGAGCTCTATCCAAATATAGTCAGCATGGTCATTCTAGCCTAGGATACATGATATTTTATCTATCGAAGAACTCTTTGGAGAGCTAACCATTGATTTTCTAATCTTGTGGTAATGAATGCATAACAATAATAATGGTTGGATAATAACTCAAGCCGAGGTGGGAGAAAATAAAAATAGAGTATGGGCCTCAAATCAGATAAGTTCAAATGAGAGACAGGACTAACTTCCCTCTCCAGATGACTCAAGTGTCAAAGCTAATTGGATGGGCACTTACCCTATGCTGATTGGCTATGACCTGGGTATACTGATCTCAAGGAAAAGTACCAAACCCAAATGTTTTTTTGTGAGATTTGAGAATGGCCACAAACAGTACCAAAATCAACATGAAGAATAGCTCAGGTTCGATGTTATCTAGTATAGACATTGCAAATTTAGAGGATGAACTGCAACAACATTATTACCTAGGCATGTTAGGCACATAGAAATTTTATGTAGATAATCGATAAATAAATAAAATCTGCTACAAAAGTATGACTGCTTGGAAGGTATCATATTTTTCATGGCTTGCAAGGAGAGCACTCCAATAATAAATTGCCAAGTTGGCCAAGGTGCCAAAAATAACAAGGTAAAGAGCATAAGGGAATTTCCTAGGTCGCGTCTTGGAATCATAACACTTTTTTTTTTGTCTTCTCATTTTCTTCTTTTTGTTTATTGTTTGTTATTTTATGTTTTTGTTGTTGTGACCCCGTGGCCCAATGGATATGTTCAACATGAAGAGAAATAAAGAGCATCGATAAACTAAAATAGAAAAACAATAATAACAAATCAAAAGAAGAAGATCACAAATTCACACATTACATAATATTTATCCTAGAAAACCTCAATTGGAAAAAACCAACACAATATTATCTTATTATTGCATTAACTTGACCGTATCCAATACAATAATATTCTCCTTCTATCTCCCTTCAAACCCTAATGCAAGTATGATATATAACAAAGGCACATGCACAAATTTTACAATATCATGGGCAAAAAAATATGGGTTCAAATATAGTAACCCTAAAATCCCATATGGGTCTAAAAATAACTTAAAAATCCTAAAAATTTAGTCAAGGGATGCCACCCCTAGACCCTTACTTTTTGGAGGGCTACCACCCCCAAACCTTTTTCAGGGCTCGACTAGACCCCAAAATCGATATCGAACCCTAGTGAGTATAGGTACAGAGTGTCCAATACCATTTAGTGTTAGCCCCACCAGAATAACATGGAAAATATTCAACATATTTCCAATATTCTCCCACTAGTTGAATACCTTCCATAGGGGTCAAAAACTGCCATTGTCAACAGTCAAGGGCAACCATACCCATAGATCTTCTACACCAAGAAATTTTTTGAGTAGGTACAACCTTTGTTAATGAATCAACAATATTATTCTCTATATCAAATTTCTCCAATATCACCTGGTTCTCTTCAACCATCTCTCTCACAAAATGGTACTTAATATCAATATGTTTTGATTGATCATGAAAACCAGGATTATTGGCCAAAATATTGCACTTTGACTATAACTATTAATTCTCATAACATTATGACCAACTATTTAACACAACCTCTTTAGCAACACTGCTTCTTTATGAGTATAAGTTATTGCAATGTACTCTACTTCTGTAGTGGATAAAGCAACAACTGATTACTTTTTACTCATACAACTTACTGCCCCTCCAAACAACATGAATACATAAGGACTTGTGGATCTTCTCTTGTCAAGATCTCCAACCCAATCAGCATCCACAAACCCTTGTAGATTTATAATATTATTACCTTTAAAATTTCCTCCATAACAAATAGCATAATCTGTAGTTCCATGCAAGTATCTGAAGATCCTCTTCACAATAGTTCAATATTCCTTTCTTGGATATGACATATATTTGCTAACTACTCCAACTACATGTGCAATATCAGGTCTAATAAAGACCATTGCATACATAAAACTACCCACAACACTAGCATAAGGAACATGGTGAATTTCTTCAATTTTCTCATCTATTTTGGGACACTGTTAACAGATAAATTTTGAACAATCGGATATGGAGTACATACTAGTTTACAATCATGCATTCTAAACTTCTATAGTATCAAATGAACATATTTCTTTTGATTTAACCATAACTTTATATTTGCACAATCCCTTATTATTTCCATACCCAAAATAAATTTTGCAACACCCAAATTCTTCATGTCAAATTCAGAAGATAACTGAAATTTGAGTAAATTTATCATCTCCTTACTATTACCATTTAATAGCATGTCATCCACATAAAATACAATTACAACAAATTTTTTACCTTCCTTTTTGAAATATACACATGGATCTGCTTTGCTTTTTCCAAGCCCAATTATCAAGATAAATCTATCAAATTTTTGGTTCCACATCCTTGGAGACTGCTTCAACCCATAAAGAGACTTCTTTAGCTTGCATACGAAGTCCTCCTTACCTTTTACCTTAAAGCATTATGGTTGTGACATATATATATCTTCATCAAGTTCACCATGTAGAAAAGCTGTATTTACATCCATCTATTCTATTTCAAAATCAAAAGCAACAGAAATAGCCAAATTTTTTTTTATTGAAGTTAGTTTAGTCATAGGAGAAAAATCTCACTAAAGTCAATTCTCTCAACCTAAGAAAATCATTTTGCTACCAAGCGAGCCTTGTACTTTTCCAACTTTCCTTCTACATTTTACTTCTTGAATAACCACTTACAACCATCAGGTTTTTTTCTAGGAGGTAATTTCACCAAGTCCCATGTATTATTTTTATCCAAGGAATCCATTTCTTCTTCCATAGCCCTTTTCCAAGACTTATTATCACTTGACTGAAGTGCCTCATTTATAGTCTTGAGTTTTCATCAATAACTGATAAATTAAATGCAAAATACAAATTTGAAGGACTATACCTATTTGGAATTCTTCTATCTCAATATAATATCCTCAAAATTGGAGTTCTAGGTCTGCATCTTCAGCTTCCTCCTCATTGATATTCTCACAATGACACTGAGAGGGGGGGGGTGAATCAGTGTAACTATTTAAAAACTTGAATCTGCAACTCTTAAAACTTAAAAATGCAAGCTTAAAAATAGATAAAGCAAGTATAACACAAGAGCATCACACAACACAAGATTTAACGAGGTTCACCGATGTGGCTACTCCTCAAATAATGACTGTTTGGACTACAATCCAAATCCAGTCTTTGCAAGGATTCAATCTTTACAATTATTTTACCAGCACCCACTGGAAGGAGCACCAACCCCTGATTTATCTGCCGCAACAGATAGGAGCACCAACCCCTTTTTCCAAGCACCAACTTGGATTTCTATTTTGCAAAATAAATTGACATAAAAATGCCTTCACGTTTACAAGACCCTCACTGGTCTATAGCTCATACAATTTTATCTCACATAAGCATAAAGAGACTTGTTAGAGACTCAATATCTTCTTTTCAAATCTAAAACCTCTCTGTTATTTTTACAAGAAAAATGTGCAGGTTTCAGTTCTCTTGTTGTTGTTCATGCAGCACTCTTACCACACCACGCCTTTTGATATATTCAATAAAGCACAGTTGCAGTAACATTCTTACTTTTCTTGTTCGAGTCTTTATACTTGATTTCTTGGAACGGCTCAATTTGAAACGGTTCGAATTTCCCTCCTAATTTCCATGCATTTTCGGCTACGATCAATGTGTCAAACCCTCTCTGACACGTTCTGCCATTTAGCCGCTTTCTTTCTGTCCAGTTCTGACATTCTTCTCTGCACATTCTGACAGCCTTTTTTTGACAACCTTTTTCTGTGTGTCCTGACACCTTTTTCTACGTATCTCGGCGCTCTGTTCTTCTTTCTCCCTTTTTGAATTTTGTGTTACCTTTTTACTTCTGCACCCGACTGTAGCTTCTTGATATACACAACAAAAAAAATATCTCTGTAATTGGTTCTCGGTATAGTCATCCCTGTGACAGCTGTTCTGTCTTTATTGCTTAGTTCCGTAGCTTCCCTTTGAAACTGCCACCTTTCCCAGCCATGCTGCATCACGGCCCTGCAACAGCCATTCTTTTCTTAAATGCACTGTCTTGTAACTTTTCCTTGTAACTCCAGTTCCCCCCCCCTTAACCGCAGATCCGACCCAAGTTAACTTTCTCAGAATCGGGTCGCATGCTTATTCGACACCTGTCACTGTGCATGCATCTTTGGCTTTTTCCCGCCAAAACGATTACCTGTCGCGATATCGCGACATTTCTCCCTATTTGACTTTCTTTGGTATGTTGACTGCAAAAACCTGACTTGTCACGATATCGCGACGTCTTCTGTCTCCTAGACTTCCTTTCTGTATGCAACCGCAAAAACATTACATGTCGCGATATCGCGACGTTTTCAGCCTCCTTCTTTACTCGGCATACACCCATGAAAATGAGACATGTCGCGAAATCGTGACGCTTTCCACTTTCCTACACTTTCCTTCCTTCCTCCCGAAAATGCATACATGTCACGAAATCGTGACACTTTCTTGTCATCTTAACCTTGTTTCACGTCATCTTCAGTCTCAAATCGACTCTTGTCTCAACTTGTCGCAAATCGACCATACTTCTCTCAACCTCATCTCTTGTCGTAAATCGCGATGCGCTTCGCCTCCGTACAATTCTTCGCTTCATTATGTAGCGAAATCGCTACACTCTTTTGACTTAGCAATTTTCTTTGTCCCCAACTCCTGGCTTCCTCTTGCTTCTACTTGCTGATCTTAAGACTTGTAGCGAAATCGCTACCCCATCATGTTCTATGTTTTGCACTTGTAGCGAAATCACTACACCTATCCCCCTTGCATTTCAACTTGGCCCCGCCTTTTTCAAACTTGTAGCAAAGCCATGCATTTCGAACTTGTAGCGAAATCGCTACATCTTTTCGCCTTGCATTTTGAACTTGTAGCGAAATCGCTACCACTCTTCGCCTTGCATTTTGAACTTGTAGCAAAATCGCTACCACTCTTTGCTTCTTAGCAAAATCGCTACCACTTTGTGCTTAGGCATCCGAACTTCTTTGGCCTGCGAAAGTCTGACATGTAGCGAAATCGCTACACTTTCTTCACTTAGTGCTTTTTCTTTGCTTTTGCCAGCGAAACTCAGACATGTAGCGAAATCGCTACACTTTCTTGACTTTGCTGCTTTGCCTCCAACATGTCGCGAAATCGTGACAGTTTTCATCCTAGGCGCTGCTTCTTCAAACTTGTCGCGAAATCGCGACACTTTTCATCCTTGACGCCTTTGCTCCAAACTTGTCGCGAAATCGCGATAGTTTTTCAACTTTGCTTCTTTTCTTCCAACATGTCGCGAAATCGCGACAATTTTTCATGAACTTTCTCTCTCCTTCGATTTGTCGCGAAATCGTGACATTTTTGGCTGCGTTTTCTCTCTCCTCCTTTTTGTCGCGAAATCGCGACATTTTTGGCTGCATTTTCTCTCTCCTACTTTTTGTCGCGAAATCGCGACAGAAAACATGTCGCGATATCGCGATCAGTTTTCTTCCTTGTCTTTTTCTGCAAATTTTTGAATCTGGGTCCCCTCTGTTTTCCTTGAAATTCACCGCACTTGATCCGATCGACCTCCGAACCGCATCAATCGCACCAATCTGTCTCGTGTTGACAACAATGACAATACTTTTGCAATGCTTTTGCTGCACCTTGCTCAACAATCTCCCCCTTTGGAATTGTTGGCAACACACTGTAACCTTGCTCAATTTCTTCTCCCCCTTTGCCAATAATACCAAAGGGCTGCTGCAGACTCCCCCTGAGTCTATGCACAACATTCTCAGGCATAAAATATTTTAATGCTCCCCCTGAGAATGTGTTTCCCATAGCTAGTCAGTGCTTGGGTAGTGTGACTACTCCCAACTTCTTTCGAAGGTATACAAATACTTCCTTTGGCAAAGGTTTGGTGAATATGTCTGCTACTTGCTCTGTAGTTGGAACAAACTCCAACTTGACCTCTCCTTCTGCAACTTTATCTTTCAAAAAATGATACCGGATTGCAATATGTTTGGTGCGGGAATGCATGACCGGATTCTTTGAAATGTTGATTGCACTAGTGTTATCACATTTGACTGAAATGGGCTCATTGAAGTGAATACCTAGATCTTTCAGTGTTTGTCTCATCCATAATATTTGTGTACAGCATGTTGTTGTTGCAATGTATTCTGCCTCGACTGTGGATAGAGAGACTAATTCTTGCTTCTTGTTGTGCCATGCCACCAATTTATCTCCAAGATAAAATGCTCCTCCACTTGTACTTTTTCTATCATCAATACATCCTGCCCAATCTGCATCAGAATATGCAAAAAGAGTGAAGTCTTTTCCTTTTGGATACCATAGGCCATACTCCATAGTACCTTTGAGGTACCTAAAAATTCTTTTCACAATCTGTCACATGAGTTTCTTTTGGACTAGCCTCAAATCTTGCAACCATGCAAACCGCCCGTAAGATATCCGGTCTTGTGGTCATCAAATACAACAGGCTCCCAATCATAGATCCGTACATTGTTTGATCAACATCTGGAGATTTATCATCCTTGCTCAACTTGCAGCTTGTTGTCATGGGGGTGCTAACAGGCTTACTATCCTCCATAGTGAACTTTTTCAGCATTTCTTTCACATATTTAATTTGAGAAATAAAAATCCCTTTTTCAGTTTGATTAACTTGCAATCCCAGGAAATATGAAAGTTCACCAATCATAGACATTTCAAATTCTTTCTCGCATTTTGTTTGCTATGTCTTTGCATGATTCATCATTGCTGCTCCCAAATATTATATCATCTACATAAACAACAAGGACAATGAAATTGCCATTTTCAGTTTTTACATATAAATTGCTATCCACCATACCTTTCTTGAATCCTTGCTTAGTGAGATAGTTGTCCAATCTTGCATACCAAGCTCTAGGTGCTTGTTTCAAACCATACAATGCTTTCTTCAGCTTGCAAACAAAGTTAGGATTCTCACAAAGTTGAAAACCATCAGGCTGTTCAATATATACTTCTTCTTCAAGATTTCCATTCAGAAATGCTGATTTTACATCCATCTGATAAACTTTGAAATTTCTATGAACTGCTAAAGCCAAAAACAGTCTAATTGCTTCAAGTCTGGCCACTGGTGCAAAAGTCTCTTCAAAATCAATCCCCTCAACTTGAGCATATCCTTTGCAGACCAATCTTGCTTTATTCCTCACAACCTGTCCGTCTTCATTCAATTTGTTTCGAAATATCCATTTAGTACCAATTATGTTTTTGTTTTTAGGCCTTGGTACTAATTCCCATGTTTTGTTTTTCTCAATTTGATCTAGTTCTTCATTTATCGCCTCCATCCAGCTTTCATCTCGTGCTTGCTTCAATAATATTTTTGGGCTCAATGCTGGATAACAGAGAGTAGTTATTTACTACTCTTCTTCTTGTCTGAATGCCAACTGTAGGGTCCCCAATAATCTGCTCTTTGGGATGATTTTTCTGCCAGCTGCCTGTTTTGGATTTTCTGTTTTCATCTCTTTCTAAATCCTCTGAATCTGATTTCTGTCTCTCTTCTTTTTCTTGATCTTCATCTTCTTCAATAAATTCTTCATAGGTTGGGTAGTTTTCATTATTGCTGATTTCTTGTTTCCTGCCTTCATCAACCTTCACATCCGCACTCTCCACAATTTTCTTTAGTCTTTTGTTGTAGCATGTGTAAGCTTTACTTTTTGTTGAGTAACCAAGAAAAATTCCTTCATCAGCTCTATCTTCAAACTTGCCGAGATTGTCTTCAGTCCGTTTGATGTAACACTTGCTGCCGAACACTTTGAAGTATTTTGCTGTAGCCTTTTTGCCAAACCACAGTTTCATAAGGTGTTTTGCTTTCATGCGGCCTCAACATACATCTATTCTCGAATGTAGACTCGCAGTATGAACCGCCTCTTTCCGGAATCTGTCAGCAATTTTGCTCTCTGTTAACATGGTTCTTGCCATTTCCTACACAGTTCTGTTCTTTCTTTCAACTACTCCATTCTCGCTGAGGTGTTCTTGCTGCTGAAAACTGTCTTCTTATTCCATGTTTTTCATAGAATTCTGCAAACTCATCTCGAAATAAACTCTCCTCCTCTATCAGATCTCAAACATTTAATTCTTTTTCCATATTGATTCTCAACAAGATTTTTGAAGGTTTTAAACATCTCAAAGGCTTCTGATTTCTATTTCGTAAAGAGTACCCATGTCATTCTGGAAAAATCATCTATACACAACATAAAATATTTGTATCCATTTATGCTTTCTGTCCTCATGGGTCCACACAAATCAGTGTGAATCAGTTCTAACGGCTTGCTTGTGAAATACTCTTTTGCTTTGAAAGTAGATCTGGTTTGCTTCCCCTTTTGGCATGACTCACAAATGTTGTTTGATGGTTTACCAATAGTGGGTATGTCTCTTACTGCTCTTTTCGAGCTGATTTTTACCAGATTATCAAAGCTTATGTGACCGAGTCTTTTGTGCCACAACCAATTTTCTTCTTCCTATCCAACCAAGCAAGCTCCTTCTGAAGTCTCCGAGAGAGTATACAAATTTCCAGAAGTTCTCAGTCCAGTGGCTATTAACTTTCCATTTTTTGTCTTTCTTACTTCACAGCCCTCCTTCTTGAAAATTACTTCATGACCTCTGTCACAAATTTGACTTACACTCAGTAAGTTATGCTTCAGACCTACCACAAAAAGAACTTCCTTAGAGTTGATTTTACCGTCACTTAACTTAACTGATCCTTTACCCACTATCTTTGCTCCATCATTGTTTTCGAATTTCATAGAACCACCTTCGTATGTCTGTAGCTTATCAAACTTCGTTTGTCTCCCGTCATGTGACTCGGAGCATCCACCGTCCGTAATCCAAGGAGCAGATTTATTCTGTGCTTTGAGAGTCTGTTTGAACGATCGGAGATTCCTTGTCTTTCTTCGGTTGTTCCTTTTCTTTCCACCGAGATTTGACAGCAGATCTGGTCACTTGCTTTACCTTCTCCCTTTCATTGGCTTGTGACAGTTTTTCGAGAAATTTTTTGTTCTATTTTGATCCAATTGATTGATACTTTCTTCCCCGGTATTTATTTCCCGCAAAAGAGCTACGACAATTCCTTGCAATATGTCCGAAGTTATGACAGTTATAACATTCTACAAAGATAATCTATCAAAGGAGAAAAAATATTTCTACTAGTAAAATTTCTTTGTTCTACATTATATCTACAACTTGAGATTTTATGACCATATGCATTGCATTTAAAACAATAACCGTAAAAGGAACGAGTGTACCCGGGTAATGGTTTTTGCCATGTTGTAGTAGGAGCCATGGGTCTTCTTCTTCTTTGATATGTGACTTTGGTAAATCCATCATTTGCATAACTCCTTTCAAGCTTGGACTTATTGTTTTCTTTTGCTTGATACGGTTTATCTTGATCAACCCTGATCTTGTCTTTATTCCTTATTGGTTCTACAGTTACAGCCTTTGAGTCCTTTGAGGATTCTCCTTCATCAAAGCCCAACCCAAATTTGATACCCGTAGGCCTTTGATCATTTAACATTTTATTCAGCTTCGCAGAACTGTCTTCAAATTTATGATGACAACTCAGTTTTCGATTCATCTCTTCTAGCTGCAACCTTAATCCAACTATGTCTTCTTCTAGCTTGTTGCACTCATTTATTTTCACGGTTAGCTATGCTTCAAAATCTTTAGACTTTTTCTTATATTCTTCAGTTTGTACTTTCAAACTGATTATTAAATTACTAGCATCCTCAAATTTTCTTGAAATATTTTTATTTCTTTTCCTTTTTGCACTTAACTCTTCAAGTGCAAGCAACCAACTCACCTTCCAGATCTATCTCAGCCTCATCCTCTAATTTTTCTTCACACTCCTGGGTTTCTTCTCGTTCTCTTGTTCTTCAAAAGCCATGAACAAGGCTTCACCAGTTTCTTCTTCTGAGTCCTCACTGGAACTATCTTCATAAGAGTCAATATTCTTTGAAATGAAGCTTTTCTTCTTGAAGTTCCTTTTTCTAAACTGTGGTTTCTTTTTCCAGACATTTCTTTCTTGGTGTGTCCCTTCATCACTTCTATTTTTCTCATTCATTGGGCATTTTGTTGCAAAGTGCCCGATGCCTCCACAGTTAAAGCACTTGAACGACAGCTTACCTCTGTACTTTCCTTTTCCCTTTACCAATTTTCTAACAAAATTTGCTTCAGTTTCATCTGTAGATTCTTATTCCTCGTATTCTTGTTTAGATTTTATATTTTTTCGTGCTTGAAAAGCTGCTTCTCTGTCCGAGGGCTTAGTTTGTCCAATCCTCATTTCATATGCCGTTAGAGAACCATGCATTTCATCCATACTAAAAAATTTAAATCTTTTGCTTCTTCTATGGCGTAAACCTTTGCATCAAATCTTTTATTGAGAGTTCTTAGTACCTTCTTCACAACAACCGCATCTTCCATCTCTTCCCCGAGTCCTCTTATTGCATTGATGATTCCATTTACTCTCAAGCAGATAGGCTTCAATGTTCTCATCATCGGTCATCTTTAATGCTTCGAACTGGGCACGATGTGTTTGCAGCTTAGCTTCCTTGATCTTGCTATCTCCTTCATGAATGCTTTGCAGTTTGTCCCATATGTCTTTAGCAGATTTGCAGTTCATGATGTGTATCAACTCACCGTCTACTAATCCACACATAATAGCATTCTTGGCTTTCGAGTTGTTCTCAAACTTTTTCTTCTCACCCGCATCTGTTGGAGGAACAGTGGGTATGGTGTATCCATTTTCAACAGATTCCCAAATGTCATAACCCAATGCACATAGATAAGTCTGCATCCTGAGTCTCCGTAAAGAATAATTTGTTCCATCGAACAGAGGAGCTTTGTTAGAAGAAAAACCTTCACCACCGGCCATTGTGTATCTTCCAAGATCACCTTAGCTGATTAAGCTTGTACAGGTGCCTGGCTCTGATACCAATTGATATTCTCACAATGACACTGAGAGGGGGGGGTGAATCAGTGTAACTATTTAAAAAACTTGAATCTGCAACTCTTAAAACTTAAAAATGCAAGCTTAAAAATAGATAAAGCAAGTATAACACAAGAGCATCACACAACACAAGATTTAACGAGGTTCACCGATGTGGCTACTCCTCAAATAATGACTGTTTGGACTACAATCCAAATCCAATCTTTGCAAGGATTCAATCTTTACAATTATTTTACCAGCACCCACTGGAAGGAGCACCAACCCCTAATTTTTCTACTGCAATAGATAGGAGCACCAACCCCTTTTTCCAAGCACCAACTTGGATTTCTATTTTGCAAAATAAATTGACATAAAAATGCCTTCACGTTTACAAGACCCTCACTGGTCTATAGCTCATACAATTTTATCTCACAGAAGCATAAAGAGACTTGTTAGAGACTCAATATCTTCTTTTCAAATCTAAAACCTCTCTGTTATTTTTACAAGAAAAATGTGCAGGTTTCAGTTCTCTTGCTGTTGTTCATGCAACACTCTTACCACACCACGCCTTTTGATATATTCAATAAAGCACAGTTGCAGTAACATTCTTACTTTGTTTGTTCGAGTCTTATATTTGATTTCTTGGAACGGCTCAATTTGAAACGGTTCAAATTTCCCTCCTAATTTCCATGCATCTTCGGCTACGATCAATGTGTCAAACCCTCTCTGACACGTTCTGCCATTTAGCCGCTTTCTTTCTGTCCAGTTCTGACATTCTTCTCTGCACATTCTGACAGCATTTTTCTGACAACCTTTTTCTGTGTGTCCTGACACCTTTTTTTGCGTATCTCGGTGCTCTGTTCTTCTTTCTCCCTTTTTGAATTTTGTGTTACCTTTTTACTTCTGCACCCGACTGTAGCTTCTTGATATACACAACAAAAAAATCTCTGTAATTGGTTCTCGGTATAGTCATCCCTGTGACAGCTGTTCTGTCTTTATTGCTTAGTTCCGTAGCTTCCCTTTGAAACTGCCACCTTTCCCAGCCATGCTGCATCACGGCCCTGCAACAGCCGTTCTTTTCTTAAATGCACTGTCTTGTAACTTTCCCTTGTAACTCCAGCTTAACTCGCAGATCCGACCCAAGTTAACTTTCTCAGTAATCGGTCGCATGCCTTATTCGACACCTGTCATTGTGCATGCATCTTTGGATTTTTCTTGCCAAAACAATTACCTGTCGCGATATCATGACATTTCTCCTTATTTGAATTTGTCTGGGCTATTGACTACGAAAACATGACTTGTCGCGATATCGCGACGTTTTTCGCCTCCTAGACTTCCTTTTTGTATGCAACCACGAAAACATTACATGTCGCGATATCGCGACGTTTTCAGCCTCCTTCTTTACTCAGCATACACCCGCGAAAATGAGACATGTCGCGAAATCGCGACGCTTTCCACTTTCTTCACTTTCCTTCGCTCCTCCCAAAATGATACATGTCACGAAATCGTGACACTTCTCGCTTTGTCGACGTCATCCTCAATGTCGTCAGAAATCGCGACGCTTCCGCTCAGCTTCTTTGCAACTTGTCATCAAATCACGACACTCTTTTTCTTTCAACCTTGTCGTGAAATCGTGACACTTTCGCCTTTGCTGACGTCATCCTCAACTTTGTCACGAAATCGTGACGCTTCCGTCCTCCGTACAATTCTTGCTTCATGTGGTAGCGAAATCGCTACACCTTTTTGACTTAGCAATTTTCTTTGCTGCCTTCCTCTTGCTTCTACTTGCTAAGCTTAAGACTTGTAGCGAAATCGCTAGCCCATTGTGTTCTGTGTTTTGCACTTGTAGCGAAATCGCTACACCTATCTCCCTTGTATTCTAAACTTGTAGCAAAGTAGCTGCACCTTTGTGCCTTGTGTTTCAAACTTGTAGCGAAATCGCTACCCCATTGTGCCATGCATTTCGAACTTGTAGCGAAATCGCTACATCTTTCCGCCTTGCATTTTGAACTTGTAGCGAAATCGCTACCACTCTTCGCCTTGCATTTTGAACTTGTAGCAAAATCGCTACCACTCTTCACCTTGCATCTTGGACTTGTAGCGAAATCGCTACCACTTTGTGCTTAGGCATCTGAACTCTTCTTTGGCCTGCGAAAGTCTGACATGTAGCGAAATCGCTACACTTTCTTCACTTAGTACTTTTTGTTTGCTTTTGCCAGCGAAACTCAGACATGTAGCGAAATCGCTACACTTTCTTCACTTTGCTGCTTTGCCTCCAACATGTCGCGAAATCGCGATAGTTTTCATCCTAGGCGCTGCTTCTTCAAACTTGTCGCGAAATCGTGACACTTTTCGTCCTTGACGCCTTTGCTCCAAACTTGTCACGAAATCGCGACAGTTTTTCAACTTTGCTTCTTTTCTTCCAGCATGTCGCGAAATCGCGACAATTTTTTCATGAACTTTCTCTCTCCTTCGATATGTCGCGAAATCGTGACATTTTTGGCTGCGTTTTCTCTCTCCTCCTTTTTGTCGCGAAATCGCGACAATTTTGGCTACATTTTCTCTCTCCTACTTTTTGTCGTGAAATCGCGACAGAAAACATGTCGCGATATCGCGACAGTTTTCTTCCTTGTCTTTTTTTGCAAATTTCTGAATCTGGGTCCCCTCTGTTTTCCTTGAAATTCACTGCACTTGATCTGACTGACATCTGAACTGCATCAACTACACCAATCTGTCTGTGTTGACAACAATGACAATACTTTTGCAATGCTTTTGCTGCACCTTGCTCAACACTCATCTTCTTCCTCTGAATATTCTTCTTCAAACTCTCTCTGTAATTTAGGTTCTCCCATTGGTTCTTCCTTTTGTTATAATTTTACCTGCACTATTCTTGGTTCTTTGCTTGGTTGCATTTCCTATTTTAATACCCATTTTGTTTCTCTAAATATCACATTACGACTATAAACAACCTTATATGTTTCTAGATTCCACAATTTATATCCTTTAACACTAGTACTATAACCCATAAATATGCATTTTTTAGATTTATAGTCTAGCTTAGTCATTTTCTATTTTGGGACATACATATAAGCATCACAACCAAAAACCCTTATCTGTCTAAGAGAGGCTTTATTACCAGTCCATAGTCCTATAGAGTCCTGTACATCGAAGCTGAAGTAGGAGATCTATTGATGAGATAACATGTTAACACAACTTCTACCCAGAACTTCTTTTTCAACCCTACATCACTTATCATGCTTCTAGCCTTATCCATCAATGTCCTATTCATCCGTTCTAGAACCCCATTCTATTGTTGAGTATACGGATTTGTTCTCTACGTTTCTATTCCACAATCCTTGCAAAACTACTCAAATTCATTAGATCAATACTCACCACCATTATCACTTTTCAAAACCTTTATCTTTTTCTCCATTTGATTTTCTACAAGAGCCTTAAACTATTTAAATTTATTAAAAACCTCAATTTTTATTGTAGAAAATACATCCATGTATTTATTGATAAGTCATCTATTAATATAAAAAAATAGATAGATTTACCTAATGATGGTATTTTTGCAGGTCCAAACACATCACTGTGAACTAGATGTAGAATTCCTTCAAACATTGTAGCACTACTTAGAAAATTCACTCTAGTTTGTTTCCCGAAAACACAGTGCTCACAAAAATTAAAATTTAATGGGCAATAAAAAATTCCTTCAACCATACCTTTCATTTTCAATGTTTGAAGTCCTTTCATACCAATGTGCCCCATGCGTTGATGCCACAACATTGTCTTCTCTATAGGAATACTTGAAGCTATTTCAGCCGTATTGTTTTCCTATACCACTGAAGAGTTATTGCAATTAATACTTATAGTGCTAGCCTCAAGTTTGAACAAAGTTCCTATGTGAACTCCCCTTGCCAACACCAAAGATCCACAAACCATCTTGCAACTATCCTTATTGAATACCACATTCACACATGCATTATTAATCTTGCTCACAAATATCAAATTCCTTTCCAAACCTGGAATATGTAACACACCAGGAAGGGTTTTAATTCTTCCATATTTTAACCTTAGATTGACTCTTCCTCGACCTATTATTTTATATGTTAAATTTTCTCTCAAGAAGAATTTACCTCCATACATATTTTCATATTCACTAAACCCCTCCCTATGAGGAGTCATATGAAAAGAAGCACCTGAGTCAATCAACCATGAGTCATGGCATTCACTTGAGCAAGTTGCAACCAAAAATAAGTCTCTCGAATATTCATTTATGATCTTATTTTCTGTAGAAGTTGCTTCATAAGATGATCAATTATTATCAACCTTTTTATATCTATATTATCTTTAATAATGCCCTACTTTACCACAATTCCAAAATTTCCTCTTTTTTCGAGGTAAAATATTTACCCCTAGATTTTGATTTCTTTTCTCTTGATTTATTTTTGCTTCTTTCTTGAAAATGATCTCTCACAACCAAGACATCCTTTTGATGATAATCCTCAGAATATTTTCATCTCATCTCCTTAGACAACAAATTTCCTACTATATCCTCTAATTTCAATGTAGATGTAGTATTGGTGATAGCCATAACTAGGTTATCCCATGAATTAGGTAATGAACAAAGTAAAGTAATACATTTTTTCTCTTCATCCATTTTTACTTCTATAGAGGTTAGTTGAATTACCATAGTATTAAAAGCATTCAAATGTTCAACCATAGAGTCACCATCATTCATTCAAAGTGAATACAACTTCTTTCGGAGAAAGAGTTTATTTACCAATGATTTTGTTTGATACAATATTTTTAACTTCTCCCATAACAGATTTGGTGTGGTCTTTGTAGATACATTCAATAATACTAAGTCAGATAAGCATAATATGATAGAGCTCCTTGTCTTCCTATAGATTTTTAGTCAATCCTCATATGTCATCGATGTTGGTTTTGTTTCTAAGACCATAATCCACTGATCTCTATCAACCAACAAATCCTCCATCTTGAGTTTCCACAACTCAAATTTCTATCCATTAAATTTCTCAATATCTATCTGTGTGCTTCTCATTTTTCTCCTTTGCTTGGATCCTTTAGCGTATGGCTCCCACTCAAGAATTAATTTATCATAGGGTTGAAACCCTTACTCCTTGAACAAAGCTAAAAATACCAAATGAAGAGAAATAAAGAGCCTCGATAAACTAAAATAGAAGAGCAGTAATAATAGAATCAAAGGAAGATCATAAATTCACACATTACACAATATTTATCCTAGAAACCCTCAATCATGCAAAAACCATCATAGTATTATCTTATTATTGCATTAACTTGACCATCTCCAATACAATAATATTCTCCTTCTATATCCCTTCAAACCCTAATGCAAGTGCGATATATATAACAAAGGCAGATACACGAATTTTACAATATCATGGGAAAAAAGCATGGATTCAAATATAGTAACCCTAAAAGCCCATATGGGTCTAAAAATAACTTAAAAACCCTAAAAATTTTGTCGGGGGATACCACCCTTGGACCCCTACTTTTTGGAGGGCTACCACCCTTGAACCCTTGTTTAGGGCTTGGCTTGGCCCCAAACCTTGGTGAGTATAAGTACAGAGTGTCCAATACCTTTTAATGTTAGCCCCACCAGAATAACATGGAAAATATTCAACATATTTCCAACATAACAAGTACAAAGGGTTTACATACCATCCTTGAAAATCTAAGATCACACGAAGAAAATCTTGGGACTCATGTAAGCAGGACAATATGCCATGCCTATATGGACATGAAATAACTAGCGAATAAGATGTCTAGAAATAAGGATCTAGACTCACGTGCCAATCAAACCTTTTCTTGATTTGGTGCATGTTAAATCTATCAAAAATAGGGCAAGCATTCTATAAATAGGCCCCCATGCACATCTGTAGATGTGGTTAGGAAACATGAGTCTTAGAGTGCAGTTGGAGCTAGATGATCACAAGATGAATGGTGATAATAAAATATACTTTTTGGATTGTGTCAAAAAGAAAATCCGTAGCAATATGGACAAATATCTTTGGCATTCTATCTACTCTTGGAATTTTATCGGGATACGGTGGGGTATATTTATGGGAATGAAATCTATGGAGATGTCCTATGGATTGGGATATTCATCCTAACATTGTTATGTGATAGCCCCTACATTTTATTTTCTTTTGAGTTTTTACTTTTTTGCATCCTTCTATTTCCTAATTTTCCCCTTTTGTTTATTGTCACTAACCTCTTCAGTTAGTGGCATTCATTTTCTTGCCTCTATTGTTTCCTATTTCCTTCCCTTTCCTCTTGTGTTTTCTTATTCTGGAATTTGGATTTTTCTTGTTTTTTCCCCTTGTGGTCCCCCTTATTTTCTTCATAGTGTTACATCATGTTACTTCCACCTCATCACCCACCACCATCCTTTATCTTGTAGTCTCATTTGGCTACAATTTTTTGTGCCCTTTCTATCCCTTTCTTATTCCTCTCTCCTCTATTCAAAGTGTTATGTACCCAAGATGTTTGTTTGTGATGAGCAAGGTGCAACCTAAGTATTGTCATTGTTGTCAACACAGTCAGGTTGATCAGTTGATGCAATGGTTAGAAGTTGATTGGTGAGCAAGGTGATGGATAGGAGTTGTTTGTTGAGCAAGGTGCAGCAAAAGAATTGCAAAAGTATTGTCATTGTTGTCAACACAGTCAGATTGATGCAGTTGATGCAGTTCAGAGGTCAGTCAGATCAAGTGCAGAAAGTTTCAAGGAAAACAGAAGTGACCCAGATTCAAAAACTGGCAAAAAGAGACAAGGAAGAAAACTGTCGCGATATCGCGACATGTTTTCTGTCGCGATTTCGCGACATGGTCGAGGAGAGAGAAGGCGCAGCCGAAAATGTTACGATTTTGTGAATGGCAGGTTTGAGGAGAGAGAAAATGTGTCGTGATTATCGCGACAAAAAGTAGGAGAGAGAAAATGCACGCCAAATTGTCACGATTTCACGACATGGTCGAGGAGAGAGAAGATGCACGTCAAATTGTCGCGATTTCGTGACATGCTGGAGAAGGAAACAAAGGTGTAGCGATATCGCTACATGTTGAAATGAAAGGAAACAAAGGTGTAGCGATATCGTTGCATGATGAAAATACATGGAACTAAGGTGTAGCGATTTCGCTATAAAGAAAATAAGGTGTAGGAGATTCGCTACATGTTGAAACAAAGAGAAACTAAGGTGTAGCGATTTCGCTACATGTTGAAACAAGGAGAAACTAAGGTGTAGCGATTGCGCTACATGTTGAAACACAAGATGGAGAACAAAGATGTAGCGATTTCGCTTTCCACAAGTGAAACAAAGACACAAGACAAGAAGATGTAGCGATTTCGCTACTCGCAAAGTGGATGCAAAGATGCGACGATATGTTAAGCTCAGGATTTCACGAAAAGGCGAAGATAACGATGACGTCAATGGCACAAAGTTGTCGCGATTTCGCTCCGACATTCGATTTCGTGACAAGAAGGATGATGACGTCAGCAAGAGCGGAAGTGTCACGATTTCGTGACATGTTCCATTTTCCTGAGTTGGCAAGGAGAGTTGTACGGAAGAGCAAAGTGTCACGATTTCGTGACATGTTCCATTTTCCGGAGTTGGCAAGGAAAGTTGTACGGAAGAGCAAAGTGTCACGATTTCGCGACATGTTCCATTTTCCTGAGTTGGCAAGGAGAGTTGTACGGAAGAGCAAAGTGTCACGATTTCGTGACATGTTCCTTTTTCGTTGTTGCTGGCAAAGAAGAGTGTACGGAAGCCGAAAGTGTCACGATTTCATGACAAGAAGGATGATGACGTCAGCAAAGTTGAAAAGTGTCACGATTTCGGACAGGATGAAAGGAAGGAGGGGAGAAGAGAGAGCGATTTCGTGACAGCATTGAGGATGATGTCAGCAAAAGCTCAAAGTGTCGCGATATCGCGACAAGATGCAGGGAAAGCTTCCAAGAGCCAAAATGGTCGCGATTTCGCGACATGCTTAAGGATGACGTCAGCAAAAGTTCTAAGTGTCGCGATATCGCGACATGAGCGGGGGAAAAGCTTTCAAGGCCAAAATGGTCATGATTTCACGACAACCTTCAGGGTGACGTCAGCATAAGTCAAAAGTGTCACGATATCGCGACAGGTAATAGTATGACAAGTAAAACCCGCAGGAACATGCAAGGTGACACGTGTCGGAAAAAGCCGACAGGAAAATCATGCACCAGTTACGTAAAATGTAAACTCGATGTCGATCGCGTTAATGATTGACAAGTGTCGGTCATGCATTCGAATAGCCGTTTGCATGTATTCGAAGAATCAAATTTAAAGTATCGAAAAGTAAATTTCAAAAAGCATTCGAAAAGCCGTATTCGAAGAAATTGAACAATCAAGTGCATGAAACAAAATTGCCGTATTGCATGGTTTCCAAAAGACGTATTGCAAGGTTTCAAACAGTCAAAAAGCATGGAACCGAACAGCCGTATTGCATGGATTCGAACAGTCAGAGTATGTGATTCGATTGCATGCAGGATTGAAAGGTTATAAAAGAATAACCGTACAGAGAAGATAGTTGCTGCTGCGAGATAGAAGATGCTGCAGAAAGAGGCTGGCTGTATGTGAGCTGCAAGAGCATGCCATATGAAAGGGCTGTAAGTGTGCAGAAGGTAGAACTGTAAAAGAGTGTATGCTTCCATGAGATTGATTTGATTTAAGCTAGATCAGTGAGGATATTGTAACACTAAAGGCATTTTTATGTCAATCAAAATTGAAAATAGAAATCCAAGTTGGTGCTTGGAATCAGGGGTTGGTGCTCCTTCCAGTTTGTCGTTGGTAAATTAGGGGTTGTTGCTCCTTCCATTGGATGCTGGTAAATTGATTGTAAATTTGGTGCTTTGCAATGGCTGGATTTGGATGGGAGTCCAAGCAGTCTAGTTTGAGGAGTAGCCAAAACTGGTGAACCTCGTTACATCTTGTGTTATGTTATGCTCTCTTGTGGTACTTGCTATTTTTGGTTTTAGCTTTCTTTTGTTTTGGCTTTAAGAGTTAAAGCATTAAGTTTTTAAAATAGCTGCACTGATTCACCCCCCCTCTCAGTGCCATTGTAAGACTAACAATTGGTATCAGAGCCAAGTTCCTAGTTCAGGCTAAATCAGTTAGGGTTGATCTTGGATTAGTTTACAATGGGTAAGAAGAATAGATTATCTTCCATTAAGGTATCTCGATCAGTTTCAATTCCTTCAAAAGAGAAAATTGCACTAAAGAAGGAAGAAGAAGTGAACTCTGAAGTTTGCAATGAAAACCCGAAGATTGAAGTAGATCTAGAAGGTGAGTTGATCGCCGCTCTTGAAGAGTTAAGTATACAAAAGAAAAGCAACAAAAGACTGTCCAAAAAGTTGGAAGAATACGGGGATGAGATTGAAAATCTCTGTTTACAAATTCAAGAGGCCAAGAAAGCAGAAGAAGCCTTGAAGACACAGCTGAATGATAAAGTCGATGTATATAGCAAACGTGAAGAAGAATCTAACAAAACTGTTAGTAATCTAAAGTTGCAAGTAGATGTGTCCAAGAGGGTTGAAGAAATTCTCAGGTCTCAGTTCAATGAGAAAAAGACTGCTTGTTGCCAACAAGAAGAAGAGATTGTTTCTTTGAAGAAACAACTAAAAGAGGCCAATATAAATCTCAAATTTGAGAAAAGCACAGAGTTGCTAGATACAATGATAAATCAACAAAGAAGCTCCACGTCTAAGTTTGGTCTTGGATATGAAGCTGAACAACCTTCATCCTCTAAACATGCAAGAGAAGAAGAAGTCCTCGGTTGAAGGTTTGAAAAAAGAAAAGTCTGAAGCTGAATCCTCAAAAGGAAGAAATCATCAAAGAAAATCTACAGCAAAGCAACCACAGCAACATAAATTCTCTCACTCTCACTCTTTTAATAATAATGCTTTTAATGGCTATTGTTCTAAATGCAACTACTATGGTCACAAGGCATTTTATTGTGGACAGAATAATAGATCAAAGAGTTATACTGATAAAAACACATCTGCTTTCCTGAGTGAACACCCTGTGCAATGTTTTAAATGTAATGGCCATGGGCACATAGCAAGGTTTTGTCCAAGCATTTATGTATCTAATCTAAGGCCAGACCATAGATTTCATCAGACACACGAAATGCAATACAGACAGGGAATAAAACATGTGCAATGTTTTAAATGTAATGGTCAAGGGCACATAGCAAGGTTCTGTGCAAGCACTTATGTATCTAATCTAAGGCAAAACCCTAGATTTCATCAAACGCAAAGAATACAATACAGACAGAGAATAAATCATGTGCACAGCAGAAAGGAAAATAATCATCCTTCAAGAACGCACAAGAGACAACCCCGCAAGAAAAATGTTCAAGTTCACGAACAGGGGCAAAATAGGGATGTAGTTGAAAAACTCAAGCCCAAGTTCAGGAAAGTCTGGAGAAAGACAGAAGAAAGGAATTCGTGTCTCCTTGGACAGAAGGAGATTACTCCTCTTCCTGCTTTAAGCAGCTCCAGGTGGCACATCCTCAGGGGGAGCAATCTTAAAATTTTATTTTAATGCTCCTATGTTTTTGGGCCAATTTTCTGAGGATGAAAGGTAAGAAGTCGAGTTATTGTTGTTTGCAGCTAAAGTGTGTTGTCAGTTCTTGTTGTCGTTTTTGAAGGTGCCGTGAAGTGTGCTGTTTAATTTGAAGAGTTGTCACATTTGGTAGTGTTGAGATATGTCACTGCTGTACTGTTGATAATTCTTCCACCAACTGTTCATTACTTCGGATCATAACAGTTCAGAATTTTTTTTTTTTTTATGCGTGTTTGCTCTAGCTGCATATACGTGTTTCGAGCAGCGTGTATTTGTTTTACACTTTGAGGTAAAGCTTACAAGATCCTTCTTGTCGCATTGGTAAGATTATTCAATTCATAGACAGTTCGGGTTAACTGTTGATAAAATATCAATCCGAGGTTAAGAAGTTGAGGTTGAGTAAGGGGCTCTATGGTTGGCCATAAAGTGTTTGTCAAAATGTCTTCTCCAAGATTTGCACTGTTAAAAGTAAAGTGATCTGCAGTATCTGTAGAAAACTCAGATCAGGTTTTAAGTTTAAAAAGGAATCTGGTTGTGCCGCAGTACAGTATTTATTGCTTGCACTAAGTTGGCGATAAATTTGTAGAGTTGGTACAAGTGAGTCTCCTATCAATTTTATTGAAAGATGTGAAATCTGCTTGTTGAAGTGAAGAAGCGTTGGGCAGAGGTGCCAAGTTTGACCCATGTTGTGGGCAATTTCGTCTTGGTCGTGATGCTCGTGGATAGCAGCAATAAAAGCGCTTTAGCTTTTGTGGTGGTGTTATTCACTTTCTCCAAAGGTTGGAGAACTAAGTTTGGCCAAGGTATATCTTTTATTATTATTTGCTTGGAGTATTTTGAATTGACTTGGCAAATATAATTGATGGAGGTATAAGGTTAAGTTGTCATATTTTGCTTTGACATTATCTTATTGGCATGTTTTGATGATTGTGTTTAAAGAAGTGGAGCTAAAAGGTGTAATAAAGGAAGTTCACTTTATTGCTAATTTATTTTTATTCCTTCCCTAAATTGGTTGAAAGTTTGAGAGTTGTGTGTAGTGTCAACTTGAAGGTTCAATTATCTTCTACTCAAATGAGGTATGGACTCATTCTTCTTATGAGTATGATTGGTGTATGTTTTCTGAAATAAGGTTGGAGTGAAAAGGTACTCTTCTAGGTATCCCTTGGCTTGGTGTAAATCCTAATTTCTGGTTTGAGATAGTGGAAGCTTTGTGCTCTAGGGCTTATTTTTGTGAGTCTAGCTACTTGTATTAAGTTGGTGGAACCCTTGGTTGGCTGTCTTGAGTTTAATAGTTGAGTTTGAGATTGGGAATTAAGTATAGAACATATTGAGTCTCTAACAATTCTCTGTATGTTTCTATGAAGTTGATAAATCACATTGGGTCTCTAACAATTCTCTTTGTGGGTTCATGCTAAGCGTGGTTCTAGTGAGAACTTGTGTGCTGATCTCGGACAAGTTCTATGTGTGCTTCTTAAGCAGGGTTCTTAGTGAGTCTATGACAGAGTACAGAGGGTTGAGGCTCAGAAGACAGACGTGATCTGAAGAGGTCATTTTTTCTCAAGTATTGGCTAAGATTTGACTAGACATCAGGATCAAATTCTCAGAGGGAGAATTTATGGATCTGTTCATCATATTGCTTATGTTTATGCTTTTTGCTAACTGGATTAATTTTTTGCCTGTGAATGTTGTGCATGGACTAAGGGGGAGTTTTGCAACCGCCCTTTGGTATTATTGTCAAAGGGGGAGAAGAATTACAGGTAATTGCAGACAATTACGTGTGTTGCCAACAATTCCAAAGGGGGAGATTGATGAGCAAGGTGCAACCTAAGTATTGTCATTGTTGTCAACACAGTCAGGTTGATCAGTTGATGCAATGGTTAGAAGTTGATTGGTGAGCAAGGTGATGGATAGGAGTTGTTTGTTGAGCAAGGTGCAGCAAAAGAATTGCAAAAGTATTGTCATTGTTGTCAACACAGTCAGATTGATGCAGTTGATGCAGTTCAGAGGTCAGTCAGATCAAGTGCGAAAAGTTTCAAGGAAAACAGAGGTGACCCAGATTCAAAAACTGGCAAAAAGAGACAAGGAAGAAAACTGTCGCGATATCGCGACATGTTTTCTGTCGCGATTTCGCGACATGGTCGAGGAGAGAGAAGGCGCAGCCGAAAATGTCACGATTTCGAAGATGAGAGAGAGAGAGTAAGCGAGGAGAGAGAGAAAAGGGTCGCGATTTCGCGACAAAAAGTAGGAGAGAGAAAATGCACGCCAAATTGTCACGATTTCGCGACATGGTCGAGGAGAGAGAAGATGCGAGCAAAACTGTCACGATTTCACGACATGCTGGCAGAGAAGGAAACAAAGGTGTAGCGATATCGCTACATGTTGAAATGAAAGGAAACAAAGGTGTAGCGATATCGCTGCATGATGAAAATACATGGAACTAAGGTGTAGCGATTTCGCTACATGTTGAAACAAGGAGAAACTAAGGTGTAGCGATTTCGCACAGGTTGAAACAAAGAGAAACTAAGGTGTAGCGATTTCGCTACATGTTGAAACAAGGAGAAACTAAGGTGTAGCGATTTCGCTACTATGTTGCAACAAATGGGAGAACTACAAAGATGCAGAGTTCCTAGCAAGGTGAAAAGCACAAGGCACAAAGTAGATGTAGCGATTTCGCTACCGCATGGAGAAAGAGCGACGGAAGCGAAGCGTCGCGATTTCATGACGAAGATAACGATGACGCAGAAGGAAGGGACAAGAAGGATGATGACGGCAAGAGCCGAAAGTGTCGCGATTTCCGTGACATGTTCCATTTTCGCCGGAGTTGGCAAGGAGAGTTGTACGGAAGAGCAAAGTGTCACGATTTCGCGACATGTTCCATTTTCGCCTGGAGTTGGCAAGGAAGAGTTGTACGAAGAGCAAAGTGTCACGATTTTGCGTGACATGTTCCATTTTCGGAGTTGGCAAGGAGAGTTGTACGGAAGAACAAAGTGTCACGATTTCCAGACATGTTCCTTTCCCGGGAAAGAAGAGTGTACGGAGCCGAAGTGTCACGATTTCGACGGAGAGGGGGAATTGATGATGACGTCAGAAAAGTTGAAAAGTGTCACGATTTCGCGACGGATGAAAGGAAAGCCCCGCCCCGAAGCCGAGCGTCGCGATTTGACAGACATTGAGGATGATCAGCAAAAGCTCAAAGTGTCGACGATATCGCGACAAGATGCAGGGAAAGCTTCCAAGAGCCAAAACGGTCACGATTTCATGACATGCTTAAGGATGACGTCAGCAAAAGTTCTAAGTGTCGCGATATCGCGACATGAGCGAGGGAAAAGCTTTCAAGGCCAAAATGGTCATGATTTCGCGACAACCTTCAGGGTGACGTCAGCATAAGTCAAAAGTGTCGCGATATCGCGACAGGTAACAGTATGACAAGTAAAACCCACAGGAACATGCAAGGTGACACGTGTCGAAAAAAGGAGACAGGAAAATCATGCAACCAGTTATGTAAAATGTAACTGATGTCAGATCTGCAGTTATAGATTGACAAGTGTCAGTCATGCATGCATCGAACATGCGTTTGCATGTATTCGAAGAATCAAATTTAAAGTATCGAAAGTAATTTAAAAAGCATTCGAAAAGTCGTATTCGAAGAAATTGAACAAAAGTGCATGAAACAAAATTTCCGTATTGCATGGTTTCCAAAAGCCGTATTGCGGGGTTTCAAACAATGAAATGCATGGAACCGAACAACCGTATTGCATGGATTCGAACAGTCAGAGTATGTGATTCGATTGCATGTAGGATTGAAAGGTTATAAAAGAATAACCGTACAGAGAAGATAGTTGCTGCTGCGAGATAGAAGATGCTGCAGAAAGAGGTTGGCTGTATGTGAGCTGCAAGAGCATGCCATATGAAAGGGCTGTAAGTGTGCAGAAGGTAGAACTGTAAAAGAGTGTATGCTTCCATGAGATTGATTTGATTTAAGCTAGATCAGTGAGGATATTGTAACACTGAAGGCATTTTTATGTCAATCAAAATTGAAAATAGAAATCCAAGTTGGTGCTTGGAATCAGGGGTTGGTGCTCCTTCCAGCTTGCTGCTGGTAAATTAGGGGTTGTTGCTCCTTCCAAGTGGATGCTGGTAAATTGATTGTAAAGTTGGTGCTTTGCAATGGCTGGATTTGGATGGGAGTCCAAGCAGTCTAGTTTGAGGAGTAGCCAAAACTGGTGAACCTCGTTACATCTTGTGTTATGTTATGCTCTCTTGTGGTACTTGCTGTTTCTGGTTTTAGCTTTCTTTTGTTTTGGCTTTAAGAGTTAAAGCATTAAGTTTTTAAAATAGCTGCACTGATTCACCCCCCCTCTCAGTGCCATTGTAAGACTAACAGTTTGGGTTTATTTTTCCACAAGATGGAAATCCCCTATGATTTTCCAAGAGTGTGTGTAAAATTTTGCACCTTTTTACTCACTATTTCCTTTTTGTGAAGAAAATATGATGACCTCTAATGGCTAAATTTTGGAAGCTTAGCCTTTGATCAATGAACATTTATTACCAAGAGAAGACCTCGCAGATGCGATGGAAGATGCTGGAGTAAGCTAAATTTTGTGCTACTAAGAAGGGGAAAAATATGGGTTATTGAGGATATAAGAATAATTCCAAAATACTGCTTCAAAAGGAAGGTAAAAGGACAAATGGGAGTAAAATAGGGTTTTATGCCCTAGAGAGATGCCTAGAACCCCACCAGTAAGAAGTGCATAAAAATTGGATAAGTGGTAAGGCGAACAGAGAATTGGGACCTCACAAATTCCAGGTGGATCTTAATACACTGCCCCATCATAGGGGTAGAGAATTGGGACAATGACAGGTTGGGATAAACTCCTAAAGTGCCACCATAAAGGTAGGATGGAGGATCATCCAATTTTAGAGCTTGACCAAGGTTTGGGCATCCATCAGTATCTCGATGGATTCCAAAATCACACCCAAGATAGAAACTAGACTGGAGACCCAAAAGCCTACCCTATAGAGTTTGGAATATAATGGGTGGAGTTTTGGGTCGGTAGCTAGTAGCAAGAAGATACCAAAGTTCCACTCATCATGAAAATATCATTAACAATAAAGAATCTCTAAGGAAAGAAGGTGTGCCCTCATTTATGAGGGTGTACAATGAGTAGAAAGCAATAAATAAGTCTATAATTTTCCCAGTAGGTAATAGGTCAGATCCTGAACACATAGAATCAATGAATCTCAGTGCATCTTATTATGTAATTAATGGTCCACAATACTAGTGAATGAAATTTATTATCTGATAGAGTTTTTTGGAGGAATCAAACTAATCAGGAGTCTAGATTCACATAGTATGACTAGCATACTCTTGGTAGTAACCCTTCATTGTAGTCCATAGAATATTTAGTGTGATCCACGATAGCATCGCCCAATGGTATCATCCACCATCCATTGTATTCAATGTAGCATTTATTGTAAGGTCTATATATGCTAGAATGCAAGGCATTCCAAAGCATGGCTCTTTAGACATTACAATTTATATGTAAGGATTTTGCCATTGTTGAAATATAAACATATCACTGTTTGGTCTCCAAATTGACTCCTATGTATGTGTGTGAATGTTGAAGGTTAAATCTATTTGAATGAATGTGCTATAATTTTATATTTTGGATTTATGCATTTAATTCAGTGGTTTTGGAATTTGTTTTCAATATGAGTGCTTTAAATGTTGGGTATGGGTAAGGTTGGCTGATCTATTAGGTGGTCTACTTGCATTTCCTATTATGGTGTAAGTCTATTGTGCATATGTATTGATGTGACTGAATCCATCCTTGTAAGTTTTTGCTACAAACTCCTTTTCTCTCTTTCATTTCCATTTTCCCCAGGTATAGTTAGTAGGACTTTCGTTAGGAACCAACCTTCTTCGGAGATCGACTACCCAACCTTCCCAGGATCCACGATTGTTCAATGTTGGTGTAGGTCCACGGGTGCACAAAACACTTCTCTTTCGTTAGGCCAGATTTTGCATTAACATTAACCCTAATGAATTTTAAGGAAGGGCTAGCAATTCAGGGAAGTTATATGGGGAGGCATACAATATCATTTTCTATAATAATACATATAAATTATCAAAGTTAGATTTTCCAAATTTTGATGATAAATACCTAGATGGATTGTTGTGTTGGGCAGATAAATATTTTATGCTTCACAATGTTTCTTAATATTAATGGATCATAATGACATCTTTTAATTTTAAATCTAAAACTCTTTAATGGTATCAATGGGTGAAATATATGAATCATGAAATTTATTGGGAAGACTTTGAAACACAACTACTCACTTGATTTAGCCCTAGTGAATATGAGGACTTCACAAGAGCCCTCCCAAAGTTGAAGCAAACCTTCACTGTTCATGAATATCAAACTTAGTTTGAAAAGTTGGCTAACTAGACAAGGGGTTTGTGTGCAAAATATTTTTAGAGTTGTTTCATTAGTGGGTTGAAGGATCATATCAAGGGTAAGGTAAAAATGTTCAAACCATAGATCATGATGCACACAATCAATTTGGCTAAGCTAATAAAGGAAAAGTTCACTGTTGAAAGACGTACTTCCAATTTTCCTCATGGTTGACCTTCATTTCCATCTAAGCCCATAATAAATTTGGGAAATAAGTCTCCAACCATCAAGTGATTGACTTGAGAGGAAAGGGAATATTGCAAAGCATAAGGTATTTGTTATAACTATGATGAGAAATACTATCCTAAACACAAATGTGTATAATATAAAATGTATTTTCTATATGTGGAAAAATATTTAATGAATGAACCCCATGAAGAGGAAGAGGAATATCAGGAAAGGGAGTGTCTAGGCAAAGAGGAAGCACAAGAGGAACCTTAGCTAGAAATTTTAGTCCGTACTATAGTAGGAATATCTACTCTAGGACATTTCAGAGGTGAGAGAATCATAATCCTTATTGACTTTGGTAGTACACATAACTTCATTGATCCTTAGGTGGCAAAAAAGGCAAATTGTTATATAAATTCTTGTAACATTTTCAAAGTCATGATAGCCAATGGAGGAAATTTACCTTGCAAGGGTAAATGTAGAAATTTCAAGGTGCAAATAGGAGAGTACAATCTTAAGGCTAACATGTTTACCCTTTCCTTGGGAGGATGTGATGTAGTATTGGGAACACAATGGCTTAGAACTTTGGGTCTAGTATTATGGGATTTTTTTGAACTATGGATGAAATTCAATCAGCAAGGGACATAATACACTCTCAAAGGGATGCATGTTGGTGTTACCCAACTTATTTCTTCTCACATAATGGAAAATATTCTAAAGAAATCATCTCATGAGATAGTGGTCCAATTGTTTGCTATATAAAAGCCCAATAATATGGAAACAAAGTATTAGGAGAAATTATGGATTCTTTTAGAGAGACACACATATATTTTTTAGGAGTCCAAGGGTCTACCACCTTAGCGTGTTTATAATCATACCATAAAACTTGTACCAGATAGCCTTCTACCAAATGTTTGACCATACAGGTATCCATATGTCTAAAAATATAAAATTAAGAAAATGGTCTAAGAATTGCTTGTAGTAGGGGTTATTCAACCTAGTATTAGTCCATATTCCTCTCTAGTGTTGTGTTAGCAAATGGGTCCAAATATCATAGGTCTATATTTCTTAGGATCATATATTCTCATTTAATATCAATAGCACAAATATTGCACAAAGTAAAAATTTATTGATAATGAAAATCCTTCATACAAAATCATACTTATTCTTCATTTCATTGCATAGATCTTTGTCATCAATATATATAACCTTACATAAGACTCTTCAATACTCCTAAATTTTGCTCTCCTCAAACTCTTGGGAGATGCAACCTTTCATGATCCTTTCTTACATAACAAGAAAGTCTCCCATGATTACATAACTTCCTACTTCTAATCTTGATAGGTCACACATGACTCTTCACTTACACACAATACCTGTCACTTATAACTCACACTTGTACACATGATATATTTTAATTATACTTGATTACATAATACATAAAACTCTTGATAAATTAACACCTACTATATAATAAACTCACATCCTAATCTAAATATTTACAATGGTATTCAAGGTACTAAAAAATATAATACCACTAATATGTTATTGGTATGTAAGAAGAATGAGTTATGGTGGTTGTGTATGGATTTCTAGAAACTCAATAAAATAAAAACCAAAGGAAAATTTTCTATTCTTGTAATTTATGAGTTGCTAGATGAATTAAAAGGGGCATAATATTTTTCAAAGTTAAATTTGTGCTCAAGGTACCATTAGATTCAACTTAAGAAAGAAGACATTCCTAAAACTGCTTTGTTTCTTGGGTCTTACTAGATATTATCAAAAGTTTGTTTAGAACTATGGGAAGATTACAACACCATTAACAACTATGTTGAAGAAAAATTCTTTCATGTGGTTAAAACCAATAGAACTAGCTTTCCAAGATCTAAAACAAGCCATGATAACAACACCAATGTTAGCTATGCCCGATTTTTCTAGACCTTTTGTAAATTGAGAGTGATGTTTCAGTTAATGGAATTAGGGTGGTTTTGATGCAAGGAAGACCATTGGCATTCACTAGCAAGGGACTATCAAGCAAAAATCTAGGAAAATCAACTTCTAAGGAGATGTTGGCCATTTTGCATGTTGTTAATCATTGGCATCCATACCTCATTGGGCGTCACTTTTAAATCAAAACAAACAACCAAAGTCTCACGTACTTCTTTGAGTAGCAAGTAGCCACACCAAAACAACAAAAGTGGGTCTCTAAATTGTTGGGGTATTATTATGAAATCAATTATTAAAAAGTAAAGGAGAATATAGTGGCTGATGTACTTTCATGCCAATATTAAGATTAAAGCATGTGTTATGCCGTATCAACACCACTTCCTCAGTGGGCCAATCAACCCAAGGAAAAGACAACTAAGGACTCTAGTTTGTAATCTATGATTCAACAACCAAGATTATTCTGACTCATGCCCTAGATATGTGTGGGATGGACAATATTTTAGGTATTGTGATCGTCCTGTCGTTCCTGAAAATTCACAAATTAGAGAACTCATATTGTAGGAAATGTATGCGTCACCCACCGTAGGACATTCAGGGTTTCTTAAAACCTATGAAAGGGCCAAACACACTTTCTTTTGGAAGGGAATGAAAAAGGGCATTCAAACCTTTGTGGTAGAATGTGATACATGCCAACAAAGGAAGGGAGAAACAGTTTGCACCCTAAGTACACTTCAACCTCTTCCAATTTCGGCATAGGTGTGTACTCGTATATCTATGGATTTCATTGAAGGATTGCCAAAATATGGGGTTAAATAAATCATTTTGGTGGTAGTGGATTATCTCACAAAGTATGCTCATTTATGTTCCTTAGCCCATCCCTATACCACCTCTGTAGTTGCCCAAATCTTCATGGACTCCATATTTTGCCTACATGGTATGCCTAAATCTATTGTTTTTAACAAAGACCCTAATTTTACCAATCACTTTTGGCAGGAACCATTTAAATTATAGGGCAATCGCCTTAAAATGAGTTCAACGTACCATCCTCAAACAGATGGTCAAACAAATATTGTCAATAAATGCTTGGAAACATACTTCCACTGTTTTGCATCAAAACGTCCTATACAATGGGCTAAATGGCTTCCTCTTGCTGAATGGTGGTATAACACTTCGGATCACACAACTACCAAGATCACACCATTTGAAGCAGTATATGGCCATCCCTCACTGACACCTTCCTCCTACATTCTAGGCAGCTCTAGAGTTCATGTAGGAGATACCACTCTTTGTCAACATGCAATACTTCTCCAACAACTCAAGGAGAATTTGGAGATGGCCCAGAACCGTATGCGTCAACAAGTTGATCAACACCATTCTGAGTGTAGTTTCCTTGTAGGGGGAATGGTTCTTCTTCGTCTACAACCATACAAACAATCCTTAGTACAACTTCGTGGACATCAAAAACTCGTAGCAAAAGTCTATGGTCCTTACCAGGTATTACAATGGATTGGTTCAACCACTTTCAAACTTTACCTAACACGCACCTCCAAGATCCATACAGTCTTTCATGTTTCTTCATTAAAGGAGCTCATTAACAACAAGGTAAAGGTTCAATCAACACTACCTGAGTTGGATGAAGAATGATCCATTATTTTGGAGTCAGAACATATTTTGGATCGACGTTCTTGCACTCTTTGTAATCATACCATCACCAATGTTCTTGTACAATGGTAGGACTTCAACTAGAAGATGCCACATAGGAGTCGCTTCACCAAATACAACAACAATTTCCTCATCTTAAGGTGTGAGGACAAAGCTCTTTTGAAGGGGAAGGACATGTTAAGACCCCATCCTAACAATATTATGTAATGCCCTAGCTGAACATTTTTATGTAATACATTGTAATGTGTATGTAGCACTTGGGGCACCTAGACAAATGGGTCCATATAATATAACCATTATAAAATATGTAACCGATTCTCTAGTTGAATATTCTAGCTTGGGTCCCCACTTGCATGTGAAACCGACCCTTGAACTTTAGGGTTAGGGTTAGTAGGAGTCTAAGAAGGCAAGGGCATGAATGGAATGTATCAAGTCTTATCATTTTGTATCGAAGATCTACTTCTAAGCAGGTTGCCCCCTCGAATAGACTAACGATTTTGTATTGTGAATCTATTTTGTTCAATAAAGTTGTTGCATTTCCATTAGTATTGCAATATCACTACTTTCAATTCCGCTAATTTTGTTATTTAATGCAATATTTGTGTCAACGTGTTTATTTTAATTCGAAGGTTCCTAAAAAAAGAAAATCCATACCTCAAAACACCTTAAGGTCTACCAACAAAGGCTTAAACATACCTATGATAATAAGGCATAATCCTTTGAAATTGGTGATCTTGTTCTCATAGAGAATAAAAAAACACCAATACCAAAATTGAGATCAAAGGCAAGTTTGAGACTAACTATATAGGTCCATACATAATAACCACTAAGTTTAGTTCAACTACTTATTGGCTTGCCACACTTGATGAAAAATAATTTAAAGAACAAATGAACATAATTTAAGTGAAATTACATCTAAATTTGTATTGGTTGCCTATTTGCTTTAGCTACTTATCATTATCTACTTGAATTTACCTAAATTCATATCTACATATATGTTTGGGATTGTCTCTACCTTGATTACCTATAGCATAGAGAGTCAAGGATCCATAATGACATGCAAATGATAATCCCAAACATGATAGTTTATTTTCTCCTTTTTACTAGGTGACTGATGGGAGTGGATTGTCCCTAGTCCCATTTTTTGCAAAACTAATCTTAATTCACACAATACATTTATCTTCCTCATATCATAAAATACCTTATCTTCATTCCATAATATTTTATAATAAAATATAAAACTCTATATTTTCATATTCTATCCTATTAATATCTTAATGCATGATGAATATTATGAGGTTGAATGATATGGAAAATGATTTGACAATGAAGAACTTATTCATTTCATTTCAAAAAAATTCTTAAATAGAAAAATACATTGCCTAAGTGGCTTGGAATACTTATGGAAGCCAAATCATTGGATAGGATTAAATTTAATACAAATGTGTTAGCCAATAATATTGAATGTCAAAAACCATCTAAAGGCTAAAATTTTGATTAAATAACTATCAAATATAGCTGAAAAGGTGGCCTAAAAATTCAATATGATATTATACATTGACCATGACAAAAACAAATTACATTAATTATTAATTTAATTGCTATCCCTATCATTCCTCCTCATAATAGAAGCATTGGAATGTAACACATACAAAAGAGAAGAAAAATAATGAACCATCTAACAGTGAGAGATCCAACATGATTGGTACAAAAATGGACTTTGTTTAACAAAAAGGTAGGAAGCGGAATATCCTTGGTGGATTTGATGAGTCTTTGTGTCAAACACTTGATCAAATTCTAGCAAAAACTAAAAATTAGGTACCATATCTATACGATGATTGAATTCTAGTGTGGTTTTCAATATAGTCATTGTATGGCTTAAGAAGATCAACGTTGATGATGTCATGAATACCAAGATGTGCTGGAATATTAAGATAAAAGGTATAGGCAAAAACCTATTGTTTGATAGTGTAAGACCCATAATAAGGTGGTTTGATCATACTATGTGCCTTGTCTAGAAAACAATGATTGTTGAGGTACAACCATTCTCTGTATCCAACTTGGAAATAATGAGGAATACAATGTTGATTTATGACCCACTTCTAATGCTAATAGATCTTACAAAAAATATTCACAACCTTAGACTAAAGTTGTTACAAATGTTGGATGAAGGAACGTATGTTATCTTGCTCTTTCTATATGTTAATGATGGCGCGAGAAGAAAGGAATAAGGGTAACTCATATGGAGCTAGGGGTTGAAAACCAAGACATAATTCAAATGGAGAATGACATGTGGAATAATGGAAGACTCTATTATGGACATGCTCGATATATGTAGATCCCCCTTAGATGTAGAAGAGTGATGGAAGATGCAGAGATTTTGGACAAGGGTGCAGTTGACAACTTTGGCTTCACCATAAAACTATGGGTGGAGGGAAATGGAGAAGTTAAGGGATATGTCTAAAATTTTATGAAAGGAACATCAAAAATGACCTATAAAATAGAAATCATAGTCATACATTATGCTGGAGGGGAGACCAAAGGAATTCCAGACAAAGTTAAAGAAAAGTTGAGTTAATTTTTTTGTAAATTTGGTCTTGTGGCATGGAATGAATATAACCATTTTACTAAACTGGTCTGCAACTACAAATACACAATCATGCTGACATACTATCATGGGGAAGCCACTAACCAAGTCCATGGAGATGCATTCCCAAGGATGATAAGGAGTGGGTAACGACATGTTGAGGCCCAACTTGTTATTAGATGGATTAGAATGATAACATACAACACACTATCTTAGGATCCTCAAAACATCTAATTGCATATGATGCTAGTAAAAGAAATGTTGCAAGTGGTACAAAGTTTTATACTTGCCAAAATATCCACCATAAAGTATAGAATGTGACTTATTAAGAACATATAGTCGATTTTCACGAGATCCGCAAAGTTTATCCAATTGAAAGAGTAACCCTTCCTTGATGTGATAATCCTAAAAAGATATCAAATTAGAAGAGGGACTATGTTGAAAATGTTGGTAAACCTATGCAAATTCTATATCATGAGCATATTGAGAAGGCCAAGTCTAAAAACCCATGTGGGAAGTGGTTACAATAGTCAAGGCATGAGTTGTAGGAGGGTGACTCAATAAATCTACCATATTTTTTTACTACCTTTTTTATAACTAATGACCAAGTGAAACTATTGTAAATATGAGGCCCACTTTATATGACAAGCTTCTTTGATCATTTTTGTGATTGAAGAAACTGGAAAGGTAAGTGATTAGTATGAACAATGGTTTCCTTGCCAAGAATATTATGTCACCAATACTTTATTACTTAGACTAATGTATACAACTCCTTATCATATGTGGAATTTTTTTTTTTTGTTGAGAAAGTTTCTAAATGATTAGCTACTGGATGGCCATTTTGCTTCAACATGGTACCAAGGGTAAATTATAATATATATTTTTAATATCAAAGGGCTATGTGAGATTTGGAATGAAAATAATGGAGGATGAAGATAGTTTCTCTTTAAATGTATAAAGGAATGAGCATGGTATTGTGTCCAATGGAATATAACTTTGGCATTTGTCAATTGGTGCAAGGGGGCAACAATGGTAGAGTAACCAAGAATGAAATTATGATAGAAGTTTGCAAGCTCGAGAAGACTTTGTAAGTCGATGAGAGTAACAAGAATGAGTCAATTGAGGAGAATGTCAACTTTAGCTAGATCTACCTCAATGCCATATTCATTGATTATAAATCCAAGGCCAAAAATAGAGGTTTTCCCAAAAGAACACTTGGGAAGGTTGGCATAGAGTTGATTCTTCTAAATTATGAAAAGGTGTCGAGTTGTGATGAATCACATTTAATTTATCAATCTAGGTTATATTTAAAGAACATTAAATCCCATATAGATTATTCCCCAATTCTTATTCATTGATTTTATTCTATTTTCTTAGTTTATTTATAGGAAATGAAAGTTTGCAATAAATGATATTGAGATGAAATGATGCTTAAGTTAAGAGAAGCAATTTATGATTTAGACTAAGTCTATGTGTGTGGATCCATGTTATGATCTAATTATTCATTATCTATTTAATATATTTTATAATTCTATATTATGCAATTCAATAAAATTTATATTCTAAAAATGATTGTTCAAAGTGGATCTTTCCTCCTAGAGGTTAGTATTAATATTTTCTCCTTTCTATTCTATTTTATTTTCAAAAAATAATATTCATTTAAACTATCTTAATGATATTTAATTCATGTGTGCAGGAAAATAAAATGGAAGTTATAGTAACAAGTAAATCATGAAGAAATTACAAGATACAATTACCAAATTCATTGAAGAAAATGTTGCTACTTTATTGCTTGACTTCAATATTCATTCGTACAATGTAAATGATAGATTATGCAGACAACAAACTATTCAGATGGCAGACCTCTTCCAAGGTATTTACATTGTAATATATAGCTTTTACATCACTCTTTCAATAGAAGTATTCAACTTCTTTCCGTTACATATTGAACAGACTCAAATTAAATTCTAAAATCACATAACAAGATAATCTAATATAAGTTAAGAATTACTTTTGGACTTATTATAAATAGATCTATCCAAATGGTATAATAACAGATACACGTAACAAAGAGCTATAATTCACTAGAAAAATACTAACAAAGTAAAACACTCTCTTGTACTATTCTCAAGGAGGACAAAGTCATTACATTTCAATTATGTAAATCTCTAACAACTAACAAATTACATATCTAATAACAAATTACATAATAATTATTGGATTATATTCCAAATACTAATTTCAACATGACAATGAATATGCTGATTGTGTAATACACGTGCTGGATGAGCTATTAGCACACATGGAAATTCCATTGCATAAAATAAATTTACATGGTCACCCATTTCCTGTAGATCCTTTTCGTAGGTGCTTTTCGTAACACCTTTTCGTAGATGCTTTTTGTAATTTGTTCATGATATATTTTCTCACAAGTTTGTTCAAGTTGCATTTGGTTGTGGAATTTATCTACATACTCCTACACATACATTTGCTAAAAACACAACATTCCTACATAATTTACGTAAAATCACCAACATATATCTCATAACACCACATAGGTCAAATATATAAAAAATGATGTAAATTATGCATAACATTTGTCAAAACATATTCATAACCATCAGATCTACATCTAAAAACTAGAATAAAACTACATATTATAATTACAATTCAACACTCATCATTCCCCCAAACTGAAGGGAATGCATGTCCCCATGCATGCAAAATTAGTACTACAAAGATATGAAAGAAATAAATCATACATAAATAGGGATAAATATGCAAGTTTCTTTTGTTTATGACCAAAAATTAATGATATTTAAACTTAAATATTTTTGGATCTAATCCAGGATGAAACCCAAGTTGGAATAGGTAGATTTCTCGTAGCCCTCAACTTCTCTTGCTTGATTTTTTGGATCTACGCTTTGGTTCTGCCTTGGCTTGGTGGCTTCTCGATAGCCACGGTCTTAAAATAAGCTACATCATCTTGTGGACCCCCTCCTATGTATGATGTGTCGTGTGGTAATCCTTGCTTTATCTCTTCCACTGGTGGGGACAACTGCCCTACATATTCAATGATCTGGTTGATCACTTTGTCTACCTCTAGCGGGATCTGTAGCTCAACTGATGGTTCTAGATTTTGAGTGCTATGTGTAGGATGACTCTAAAATATAAACTTGGATAATGTGGGTGAGAAATCCTCACAAAATACCTAGGCCAAAGCAAAATGCTTACTAAAATTAACCAACTTCCTCATTTTATTCCTTTGCATCAAACTTTTATTGGACGATGCACTGGAAATCAACGATTGAGGAACTAGCTCAATTGGTTTGACCATATTTTCCACTTTTTCCACCGCTATTTTCCTTAGTAGATAGGTTTGGGTGGAGAAAGATTTTTCCACCAATGTTGCATGCTCTAAAAACTCCTTTCTAAGGTTATCTAGCTTAATTTGTAGTAGAGTTTTTTGGGTATGAATTTGGGAAAGGGTTTCAACAAAAGGGTTTGAGGTATGTGAACTCATTTGAGGGTTGGAGGTTTCTCCTTTCTCATGATTTTTAGGACTATATTCCTCATACTTGGTTTTCTTCGTTGGTGCAGGGGACTTGGGTTCTTTGGTGGTTTTAGTTTAGGTTGTTTTATTGATCACAGGAGACTCTTATTCCCTCTCACTACCAACCTCAGAGCTCTCCTCAAATGTGGTACCCTCACTAGAGTTGAAGTCACTTGGTTTGAATGAATACATTAATATGTTTACCTCTTCCACAATATTATCCCATGTAGTTTTAGTTTCTAGGGTTTTATGTAGGACAAATAATTTGATAAGACCGTGATGGGCTATTAGATGAAATTTGGGTTTGACCCCAAAATTTTTGGGTTGAACTCTACCAACTAAAACTTTCAAGGATTTATAATGAAAATATGAGGGGTTAATGACACAATCCTCACACTCAGGATATTTAATATTGAGAAACATTTTTAGGTGATAACCCCTGCACATGGATAATATTCCCTCCACTATAAATAACTTCATGCTTATAGTGGCAACCTCTTGCCACTTCAAAGGAAGAGATGAGGTTGCCACCCCCTTGATCCATCCCTCCCGACATTTAATAATGGTGCATTTTTCTCTAACTTTTTGACCAATTGGGTCACCTCTTTGTTTGTGGTTTTAAAATATGTTTGGTCAACTTTGAGAAGACACAACACTTCAGAGATAAGGCTAGGGTTGACTTCAATTTCTACCCCACCCACATTAGTGACCATGGTTGTGGGGTCACAGTTCAAAATGAACTGTTTGGCCACCCCTTGGTCATGTCCTTGAAATCTTGTCAGAGCTTCCCACCATCTGGCTTTTTGGAATTCTAATGAAATCACTGGATGTCTGGTGGTTATAGAATATGTCTCACTATGCTTATGGAATGTAGGCTTTGGCATTATGATAAGGGTTTGGTAGACAGAGGGGTAGGGAGTTCAAAATATATGGTTTTTATTTCTGTTTTAGTTTCACTATAAATAAAAACCCTGTAGAAAACATGAATGTATACATATATTCATTACTATTTTATAAAACTGAATTTATGCAAAGAAATTCCTTTATAAATTCAAAATTTAATATAAGCATTTTATCCAAAAATAATAAGTCATTATATTTGTCCCATTTCATGATTTTTTTAAAGATAATCTTGTTACATTTCTTTGTAAATTCTTGTATGCATAAAAAATAACACCATTGAATTAAAAATGAAACATTGAATTTATTTTCATAAAATGTGTTTGTGATAAAAAGCCCTTTTGTAGGGTGCTTTCAAAATACAAATGATTGGAGGGGGTGATCCCCTTTTACAATAAACATATGGTGTCTTTCACTTCTTCAATGCTACAACAATGTGGGAGGTGGGTTTTTTGTGACCACCGTGTTGGATTTTGAGCTTGTTGAATCCTGAACTGAAATCTGCACACATGCAAATAGACAAGGGTTTAGTAGCACCTATCACAATGATAATGATAAAATATAAATGTAAAATGAATATGAATAGAAGAAGATGAACAATGAATATGGCTTACATAACACAATTCGGGCAGCATAACATTAGCATTCTCCTCCTCTTTTTTTTCTTGGTCATGTGATGGTGCCTTTATAGGCCTTTGAGGGTTTTGGAGGGAAGGATAGGTGGCAAGTCAGGGCTGCCAAGTGGCAGGGACTAGGTAGCCACCTATCCTAGGTAGTTGCAGTGAGTCACTAGAAGTGTCTCACTTAACTAGGGAGATGTGGCAAGTGGGTAGTTGGAAGTGGAGTGATGTGTGGAGTGAGGTGTGAGATGTGGCAAGTGGGTAGGTGGAAGTGGAGTGAAGTGTGGAGTGAGGTGTGAGATGTGGCAAGTGGGTAGGTGCAAGTGGAGTGAAATGTGGAGGGTTACCCCATGTGAAGGGACAAAGGGGACAAGGGTGTATGAGAGGTGGCAAAGGGGTGATGGTGATGTGGCCAAGACACATGTCAAGTGAGGAGAGAGGGTATCCTAGGAGGATATTTCCTAGATTTAATAAAATCTAGAAAATATAATTATGTGCAGGATTTTATGCCTAAGTCAAAACTTAAGCACATAATGTTATGCAGAACTGAAATATGCAATGTGGATGAATAATGTGCAGGAATTATATGCCTAAGTTTAGACTTAGGCATATATTATTATGCAGAATTGTGATGTGCAATGCCAATAAATAATGTGCAGGAATTATATGCCTAAGTTTAGACTTAGGCATATATTATTATGTAGAATTATGATGTGTAATGCAAATGCCTATATTTTAGTGTCTATAGATACCCCTTTTTGTACCTTGTTGTGTGAAACACAATGTGGTACAAAAACAAAAGACACGTGGTTTTATTTGATGGAGGAATGAACTCAAATCTTCTCGATGCAAAGAATGAATGACTTTTTTTGAAATTTTTGATTTGTTTGCTTACCCCCTCAATTGGCGAATGGGTAAAGGATGAAACCCATGAGCCAATTGACCAAATGTGGATGATGAAAGGAGGTGGTTGATTGAATGATGTGGATGTGATGCAAATGTATGTCATTTTGACCAACTTGATGCCCCAAGTTTGGGATTATTTGTGTTATTGCAAATTTGCATTTTGTTTTATTGATGTGCAAAATGTGTGGTAAAATCTTCGACCAAGTTTGGACTTGTTCCACTATGAATGTAGAAATTTCTTCCAAATGATGGGTTCAAGGAACCAGTCATTCGAGAATTTGATACTCAAGTGATTTTTGATTATTACCAAATTGTTTTTGGTTGTTTTCCACTTTTGACCCAACGAAAGGGGTTGAAGGATAACCTTGTGCAAATTTGTTTTGAACACATCTAAGCTCAAATATTTAGGGACCTAGCTGATTTAATGTCATAGTGATTTGATGTTGAATGTTTGAATGAGTTTCCTTATGGTGAGCTACCCATCCGACCGGATTGCATGGATTGCTAGTCATTGCAATCGCTAGGTGTATAGGGTAATCCACTAGATACAAGGTTCACTAAATGATGTTATGATGATGATGTTTGTAAAAATGCATGATTTGATGGATGCAAATGTTGGAAATCAAGATCAAGTTGGATGCCCCAAGTTTGGGGTGGACCTATGTTGTTGCAAATTTCCCTTTTGGTTTGATTGACATGCAAGATGATGAAGTAAAGGAACCAATCACCCTAGGATCTCGTTGTCCTAGTGACTGTTAGAAATTCCTTAATGCAAAATGATGAAGTATAAGTTTTCCATGTTTTGTAACCCCATGGAGTAGGCGTCAATGACAACCTTGGACAAATCTGCTTGAACACAAGTCACTCAAAAATTGAAGGATCAACTTGATTTAATTTCAAACATGATGATGTGAAATGATTTTGAATAAGTGTCCTTATGGTAATTTATTCATCCTATCGGATTGCATGGACAACCAATCGCTACAACCGCTAGGTTTCTAGAGTAAATCACTAGGTACAAGGTTCACTTGAGATGATGATGATGATGTGAGATGATTATTTGGAGGGTTTTGCAATATTTTTGTAGTCATTTGCATTTGAAGGGGAGTTGTGTAAGATGGTCACAAATAAAATTCAACTTGTGTTGCCCCAATCATGGAAAATATGCTCATTTTAATGAGAGTAATTTGCATGATTGAGTGTTTTGAGTGTTGACTTTGATTATGAAACTGAATTTGTTGATTTTGGTTTTCCCTTCAAGCAATGAGTCAATGGAGAAGATATGAAATGATGAAAGCAATGAAACAAATGATAATGGTTGGAATGAGATGGATGTTTTTGTTTTTGTTTCAACTGTGATTTTGACCATTGTTGATAATTGTGCACTTCTATCCCTTGGAGCAGTCCAGCCATATGGCTTTCTTAGGGAATTGAGATGATAACAATTCATTTTTTGCATGAGGTGAATCACTTTTCAAGGGCCTTATGGTAACTTATCCATCCTACCGGATTGCATGGATTGCCAGTCGCTGCAACCACTAGGTATATAGGATAAGTCACTGTATACAAGGATCACTTGAGGCTAAGTGGAAGAAGGAAATGTACACCTCTATCCCTTAGAGTAGTCCAACCGTATGGCCTTCTTAGGGAGTTGAGATGAGGGCACTTCTATTCTTTCATAAGCTTGTTGAATTTGTTTTTGAACAAAGGAATTGAGGTACCTTTGGAGTTATTCATGGAAATGTTTTTGGTGTTTTATGTTTTTGTATGACAAAAGATTCATGGAAATGTTTTTGGTGTTTTATGTTTTTGTATGAAAAAAAGAATCATGGAAATGTTTTTGGTGTTTGATGTTTTTGTATAGAAAAAGATGCATAGAAATGTTTTTGGTGTTTTATGTTTCTATACGACAAAAGATGCATGGAAATATTTTTGGTGTTTTATGTTTTTGTATGACAAAATATGCATGGAAATATTTTTGGTGTTTGATGTTTTTGAAATGGAAAGAAAGCACAAGATGTTTTTTTTTGTTTTTATGTTTTGATGATTGATTTTTTTTTTGACCAAAGGAATTTGAGTACCTTTAGAGCATTTTGGATTGATTTGACCAAAGGGGTTTATGCCTTTGGGGATTTTTGAATTGTGTTAATGATAATTGTCCTTATGGTAATCTACTCCTCCTACCAGATTGTATGGATAGCCAATCGCTACAACCGCTAGGGTGCTAGAGTAAATCACTAGATACAAGGATCACTTAAGGCTGAGTGAAAGAAGGAAATGTGCATCTCTATCCCATGGAGTAGTCCAACCGCATGGATTTCTTAGGGAGTTGAGATTATAGCATTTCAATTTTTGAAAGCCTTGTTGAGATTGAATTTGACCAAAGAAATTGTGTTACCTTTGGAGATTTTTTTTTGAATTGAATGTGACCAAAGGGTTGATTCCATTGGAGCTTTTGAATTTGATTATTTGAAATGTGAATATTTAATGTGATTTTTGGGGTAGGTGTGAGACCTTGAATCCCCCAAGTTGTTTGATTGATTATTTGATGTGATTGATGGGGAAGGTGTGAGACCTTGAACCCCCCAAGTTGTTTTGTGATTGTTTATGTATATGTGTAATGATTGATTGTTCAAATTGTTTTTTTTTATACATGTTATGAATGAATGCAAATGAATGAAGGGTGTTGTTTTATTTATCATTGTTCAAAGATATTTTGAACCATTTGAATGAATGGTGTTGCTTTATTGATTGTTGTTCAAAGATATTTTGAACCATTTGAATGAATGGTGTTGCTTTATTGATCATTGTTCAAAGATATTTTGAACCATTTGAATGAATGGTGTTGCTTTATTGATCGTTGTTCAAAGATATTTTAAACCGTTTGAATGAATAATGTTGCTTTATTGATCATTTTTCAAAGATATTTTTGAACCATTATTTAGCAAACTTTGCCTTTATTTCTTAATCAGGGGTACCAATATGATACTACTGGTATGACCACATGGATGAAATGGATAATGATATTTGTGACTATGCGATGGTGGTATGGAATGGAGGCTTGCTTATGATTTTCTTGTCCTTAGGGATAAAGGATCTAGAGTTGTTTTGCAAAGACTCAAACATCCTAGTGATCTCAAACAAACTCACTAAAACTACCTAATTCTTCTAGGACCAAATGTGTGTGCAGTGAATTCATTTATCGAATCAAGAGCATGGTAATAACCCAAGACAATCAAGAACCATTGTGTGTGCAATTGAGTTCATTAACTCATCTTGAGTAAATTGGGTAAACCTGTTATGGATTAAAACCTAGAAGCTAGCTTGTCCGTATGTACGATCAAAGGTCTTTTTAAAAGATATGTGTTGCCATGCATGAGTGTACTCCACTTCCAGTCAAGCATCTATAGCTCCGGTGGAGGCTAACTCCATAGTCCATGATTTTTGTTTTTGATTTCTTGAATTTTGGGGATGACTACTTAATCGTCTAACTGGAAATGTAGTACGATCCTTACAACCCAATTAATCAGTGGTGTGTGATGTAAAATATTTAGAGCTTTGGGGAATTATATTCTCAACCTAATTATGATGAGAATTGTACCCTATCCTTACTACTCTATATTTTGAATTTGAAGCAATTGTGATAGTAGTGAAAACCACTATTATCATGGATTATGTTGCATAATGGGACAAGAAAGGATGACCCTTTTAACCTCAAGGTTCCTACCAAGTATGGTGTTATTCCTATTTGACATAAGATGTTTTTAATATGTGAAATTATGTTTGGTTTGAGAATGTTTTTGAGATCAATTCCCAATACTCAAGATTTGCTTAGTGTATATATGTGCAATGGTCCTAAAAGAATTCGACATATTTTAGTGATATGTAATAAATTAACTAAACACAAATAAAATAAACACAAGAAAGAGAGAATATTGCCAAAATGATCCTTTTGTATTGATAATGATACAATTTTACAATAAATTTTGAATTACCCCGAATATGTTTGGGGTAATGCTACAATGCTTCTTTCTCTTTTTGAGATACAATGCTTTGATAGAAGAGAGGAGATCCTTTGACTCTTCTATAAGATATGGTGTTCTTCATTCTCTTGTCATAGCTTCAAGGGGTGAGTGGGCTTTGGTATCCAAAAAGGGACCACTCCATCTACAACAACTTATCCAAGGTACCTGTCACCTGCACACATTCAAACAATAAAAAGAGATTAGTAGAACCTATACATTCGAGCAGTAAGATCAATTCTATGCATATAACCTTAAGAAAATAATTATATGAAATAAATGATGGAAAAAATTAAAAAAAAATGCATTGCTAACACAAAAATTACTTATATCTGTTGATAAAATGCGTTTGGCTCTTGGGACTGTGGAACCACGGAAGCACGATTGTAGACTGGAAACTGTGAACCTACGATTGTGGAACTACAGATGCATGTTTTCATCTATGAAACCGTGGATGGGTGATTTATGTTGAAGAATAGATTACCTTAGGATTCTAACCAATGGTACAGAATAAATATCGCACTCACAATGTCTCATTGGGTCTAGATAGATTTCGACAACTTGTTGGTATGCAAATTCAGCTCCCTTTATTTTTTGACAAGATGGCATTTTTATAAGCTTCCTAGGGCTTTGGAGGGAAATGGGAGGTGGTAAGCCTGACTTACCAAGTGGTAAATCTGAATTGCCAGGTGGAAGGGGTAGTTAGAGTGAGTCATTTAGTGTACCTCACTTAACTGCAGTGATGTGGCTACAAGTGGAGTGGGATGAGGGATCCTATTTTATGTGAAGGAACAAGGGGGACAAAAGTGGGTGGGATGTGGCATGGGTGTTGGAAATCTATCCCATGTGCAGAGACAAGAGGGACAAGAGTGGGTGAGACGTGGCAAAGATGCTGAGTTAGGTGTCCAGGACATATGTCCAATGGGTAGGTAAGGTATCCTAGGGTGATTTTCTAGATTTAATAAATCTAGAAAATAGGATAATGTGTAGGATTTTATATCCCTAAGTTAGAACTTAGGCATATAAATTTATTATGCAAGATTTGATGGTGGGGTGACAAATGTGGTTTCAAAGGTGTTGGATTTTGGTGTCTACAATTATTTAAAGTTTTAAAACATCTTCAATTTATATCGTACCCCTTGCCAAAACTGTTGCCACTCGATTCTAGGTAAACATCTTCAATTTTCATCGTACCCCTTGTTGAAACTATAATTTCTTTATTCTAGATTTTGCACAACATCCTTGGTGTGATTACAGTTAGATTTTATAATGTTGCTCACATTTCAATCATGGTTATAGAGCCAAATTATTGAGTTTTTACCTCAAGCATGCTACAAAGAGGATAAATTTCAAAATTAAGGATTTTTTCTATTTTTTCCAAGCATTAAGGTTGGATAAATCATGGCCTTTGATCCTCCTTTAATCAACGGTCTTCAAGCTTGATCCACGATGTTTCTTCCTATTGCACCATGTGGTCAAATGTTGATGATCAACATATTCACACGTGAAGTGGTTGCCCCATATTTGGAAATGGTCATATCTTGCTATCTTGGTGCATTGTTATCTCACCACCTTTCCTTAATCTGTGGTGATAAGCCTTCCAATTTTAGCATTGACAGGACAATGCTTGATGGAAGAAAATTGAGGGTGAAGTTTAAATTTTTGGTCGATAATAATTTTTAAGTTAAAGTCCTTGATTTACTAAGGTGTGTGATTTTATTAAGGTCCACAATTTATTAAAACTATGCTTAGCGACACGTCACAAGGCCCAATAACTATATTCATAAATAATATTTTTTTAAAAATTGTTCGCATTTTAATATTTGTTGGGGGCCTTGCTTCATGGCTCATATCATGTTACTGTCTACATGTACAAGGTATGCATATGCCTTAGCAATATTTTCCAGCCAACTTCCCATTGATGCCATGATGTCTTAAGTCCTGGATACATTTTCTACGATAGATTCAATTGGTGCTTCGAACCTCTCTTTGAATGGTAAGCATTTGAGATAGTGAGATTGAGAACTTGTGCTTCACATGAAATAATATGCTCGTGGTATTTGTGGAAGGCTCGATTGATCCTTTGCCACCCAAGAGTGTCCATGCAGTTTGTCATCTTCATATCTTTGAATATCCATGGAGAGTTTTACTTTTATTTTTGCTCCATCCATGACGGTATGTCATTCTGTGGTTGGTTGGCCATGATCACCATGTCATATCATAGTCATGAAGGTGGGTAGTGAATATTTAAAGTTTCCCTAGTTTCAACACCTCATGGAATCCATGCCAAAGCTTCACGGGATACAAGTTCATATGTTCACGTAAATTCTATATTGAGCTTCTTTTTTATGCAAAAGCTTTGCTAAATAAGAACCAATGATAATAACCCTGCGGCGCTTTGTTACACCATGACACGTGGCCTTAGTCATGCATGAATCTACCAACAAAATACTTAGAAATTTTTCATGAAATATTACCTACATAAATACATTTCATAAAGGACTACATAAAATAAACTATAGAAACATATTTGTCTTACCTACTTTCTTTTCCACTCTTTTTTTTTTTTTTTTCTCCCCCAAACTATATTACAGAAATTATTGTATTAATCCTTTGCTTATCCTCCCAAACTAAAATTTTGGCTATATAGCCAAAAAAAGATAAGGAGAGAAATTTTTATTTTATAAAGGTTTAGATTATAGAAAAATATTAATTATAATAAAGCATATATATATATATATATATATATATATATATATATATATATATATATATATATATGTTGTAATCACAATGACACTGAGAGGGGGGGTGAATCAGTGTGTTCTTTAAAAACTTCTAAAACAATTAGATTATAAAACCAGCAGTAGTTTAAAGCGAGATAAAAGAGATACTAAATGCATCAAGAAAGCATCACACATAACACAACATTTTAACGAGGTTCACCAATGTGGCTACTCCTCAAAAATACCGCTTGGACTACCATCCAAATCCACCAATGCAAAGCTACAACTTTACATAATCCTTTACCAGCACCAACTGGAAGGAGCACCAACCCCTTAACTTTATCTCGCTTCAACAGAATGGAGCACCAACTCCTATTTTACCAGCACCTCACTGGAAAGAGGCACCAACCCCTTAATTTTCCAGCACCAACTGGACAAATTGTTTACCAGCACCAACTGGACTTCAATATTGAATAAAAAAATGTTTGACATATACCTTTGTTATTGCAAGACTCTAACTGGTCTACATCACCTTTGCAATCTCTGTGCACTCTGCTCTCTCTTGCACAATCACTTCACATAGTTTGCTGCACTGCTATAGCCAGACTTTGCAATCAACTTTGCCCTTCGCGCTTCTCTGCACACTCTGCTTTCTCTGCACACGCTTCGCACACTCTGTGTCGTTTCACATTCTCGCTCTCTGCTCAACACGAACTTCACTTTCACAAACACTATGCTCGCATTCGCACTTTATCTTTACACCCCACTTTTCAAACTCGAAGTACCCTTGCTTTTATAGAAGAAGTTTTAGGAACAAACCCTAAAAGAACGCTCGGTTGAGAAACCCTAGAATTTGTCACCGCCAAACCCTAAAATCCGTCGGCCCAAATTTAACTTTGTCGGTCTCAAACACTTCTTCCACCTTCGTCACTTTCCTGTAGCTTATTGCCGCGAAATAGTAACATGTCGGCCCTTTTAATTTAATTTAATATTTTAATTTAAATTTTAAATAAAATAAAATTTAAACTAAATATTTAAAATTAAATATCTTCATCACCGGGGCATCTTTTTCAACGAAACGAAGAGCCAACTTGGGTTTTAAGAAAAACCCATTTCAAATCTATTATCCATGGTTTTAAATAAAACTTTTTATTTTGACAGCCTTGGTTTTCACAAAAAACCTTTAAAATTTAAACTAAATATTTAAAATTAAATATCTTTATCACCGGGGCATCTTTTTCAACGAAACGAAGAGCCAACTTGGGTTTTAAGAAAAACCCATTTCAAATCTGTTATCCATGGTTTTAAATAAAACTTTTTATTCTGACTGCCTTGGTTTTCACAAAAAACCTTTTCGCTTCTTGACATCTCAGGATCTGAAGACTTCTTCTTCTCATTCTGAATTATGTTTTCTGTTTCTGTGCATCTATCATTTAAGGACTCATGATCTGACTAACTTCTGAACTTTATCCTCTGCATCTGAGTGACTTCTGAACTGCTCGTCCATTGCATCATTAGATCTAACTGACTGTATTGACAACAATGACAATCCTCCTGCAACACCTTGCTCAACACTGAACTCCTATCCATTGTACTTTGGTTGCACCTTGTTGTTCAATAAACTCTTGTCCATTGCATCAATAAATCTGTCTGACTGTGTTGACAACAATGACAATACTATTTGCTGCACTTTGCTCAACAATCTCCCCCTTTGGAATTGTTGGCAACACATGTGCAATTTTCCTGTAAATCTTCTCCCCCTTTGACAATAATACCAAAGGGTTGCTGCAGACTCCCCCTGAGTCTATGCACAATATTCTTAGACACAAATTATTACAATTAGCAAATATTCCAAGCATGAACAAGAAGAAAAACAAGTACACAAATGCTCCCCCTGAGTCCAAGACCACTTCATTTCACTGATTGACAACATCATGATAAGCATAATAGGCATCAATAAAATCAACAATGTGAATAGCAAAAATAACCAGTGAATGACACCATCACCGTCAACTTCACCAATATAACATGTGTAAGAACATGACTGAACCACTGTCTTCTATGCAACTACCCTCTGTTGCTTTGCAAACTCAAACTTGTCCACTGTTAGTGAAGGCATACAATAATCTTATATAGCCAAATTTTTGTTCTGCAATGCCAGCAACATCTGCATACAACTTCACCATGCATCTTGGATATATTCTCAACAAGCTTGAACCCAATGACAGCTGTTTGTCTCTCTCTGAGTGAGAATCCAAAGAGGCTACCTCAATCCACTTTCAACTCGTGCAGGTACCAAACACTCGTACCACAGCACAACCAACATCTTTTCTCAACCAATTAGGGCTTTAGCAACAATGCTTATAGACAAGGTTTAACCAACATCATTCAACTCAAGATTAACTTTGAAGCATTCAACCAATCACTACATGAAAAGGAAACTAGTAGACATCCTTTTCCTTCCAAAGGTATTTGAACAAGACAACCACCAACATAAATCACCAAGGCAAAGAATAACTTGCTCAAATCAAACTCAATGGAGTAAGCCCAAATCATGTATCAAGAAAAGCATTAACTTGATCAAAACAACCACTATGAAAGCAACTCAACTATTCATCACCAGATTGGAAATCATCTGGCTGCTCATTAAAAAACTTTTTTTTTTTTTCAATCTTCCCATTCAACATGCTGATTTCACTTTTGTCAACAGAATTGACAAGTGACTCACATCTGTACCAATTTTTGTCCAGCACTGCAATTTTGCTGCCAACTCTTACTTTCAACTATGCATGTCGAAGAAGACATTTTGTCAAACACTTTATGGCCAACCGTAGTGCACCTTACTCAGCCTCAAGCTTCTTATTCTTGGACTGGCATTAAATCAATAGTTGAAACAAAACTGTCTGTGAATTAAATATATTCACCAAGGTGTCATGAAAGATCTGGCAATCTTCACATCAAAGAGTAAAAACAAATACATGCTGCTTGAAACACAAATACACAGCTAGGGCAAGCATTCTTTCATTGAGAAAATTATCTGGACTATTATGATTCGTAATTTTGAACAGTGGTATTAAGAATCATCAACAGTACAACAAGTGACATATCTCAAAACTACCAATGGTGACAACTCTCAAATTAAACACCACACTTCACGGCATTTCCACAAACCACTATATAAACTGAAAAACACACTTTAACAACTATACAACATTAACTCGATCGCTTACCTTTCATCCTCGGATACCTAGACAAATACATAGGAGCATTAAAATAAAACTTTAATATTGCTCCTCCTGAGGATGTGCCACCTGGAGTTGCTTAGAGCAATGGCGGAGTAGCCTCCTTCAGTCCAAGGAGACACAATTTCCTTTCTTCTCGTCTTTCTCCAGACTTTCCTGAACTTGGGCTTGGGTTTTTCAACAACATCCCTATTTTGCTCCTGTTCGTGAACTTGAACATTTCTCTTGTGGGGTTGTCTCTTGTGCATTCTTGATGGATGATTATTTTCTTTTCTTTTATGCACATGATATGTTCCTTGTCGGTGTTGTCCTCTTTGTGTCTGATGAAATCTAGGGTTTTGCCTTAGATTAGATATAGAAGTGCTTGGACAAAACCTTGCTATGTGCCCTTGACCGTTGCATTTAAAACATTGCACATGTTTTATTCCCTGTCTGTATTGCATTCTATGTGTATGATGAAATCTATGGTATTGCCTTAGATTGGATACATAAGTGCTTGAACAAAACCTTGCTATGTGCCCATGGCCATTACATTTAAAACATTGCACAAGGTGTTCACTCAAAAAAATAGAAGTATTTTTATCAACATAACTCTTTGATCTATTGTTCAGCCCACAATAAATTGCCTTGTGACCAAAGTGGTTGCATTTAGAAAAATAGCCATAAAAAACATTATTATTAAAAGAGTGAGAGTGAGAGAACCTCTTTTCTTTGTGGTTGCTTTGTCTGTAGATCTTCTTTGATATTTTCTTCCTTTTGAGGATTCAGCTTCAGACTTTTCTTGTTTCAATCCTTCAACCGAGGACTTCTTCTTCTCTCGCATATTTGGAGGATGAAGGTTGTTCAGCTTCATATCCAAGACCAAACTTAGTTGTGGAGCTTCTTTGTTGATTTATCATTGTATCTAGCAACTCTGTGCTCTTCTCAAATTTGAGATTTATATTGGCCTCTTTTAGTTGTTTCTTCAATGAAACAATATCTTCTTCTTGTTGGCAGCATACAGTCTCTTTCTCATTGATCTGAGACCTAAGAATATCTTCAATCCTTTTGTTCTGTTCTACTTGTAGCTTTAGATCAAAAATAACCTGTTTATATTCCTCTTCACTTGTGCTGTATACATCATTCTTATTATCCAGTTGTGTCTTCAAGGCTTCTTCCGATTTCTTGGCCTTTTGAACTTGTAGGAAGAGATCTTCAATCTCATCCTCATATTCTTCTAATTTCTTGGACAGTATTTTGTTCTTTTTCTTTTCTATTCTCCACTCTTCAAGAGCAGATATCAACTCTCCTTCAAAATCTACTTCAGCCTCAAGATTTTCATCACAAACTTCGGGATTCACTTCTTCTACCTTTTTCGGTTCAAATTTCTCTTCTACGAGAACCGAAACTCGACTGGGATGCCTTTTTGGATGAGGATCTATTCTTCTTAGCCATTGTGTAATAATCCAAGATCAACCCCGACTGATTTAGCCAAAATTGGGAACTTGGCTCTGATACCAATTGTTGTAATCACAATGACACTGAGAGGGGGGGTGAATCAGTGTGTTCTTTAAAAACTTCTAAAACAATTAGATTATAAAACCAGCAGTAGTTTAAAGCAGATAAAAGAGATACTAAATGCATCAAGAAAGCATCACACATAACACAACATTTTAACGAGGTTCACCAATGTGGCTACTCCTCAAAAAGACCGCTTGGACTACCATCCAAATCCATTCAATGCAAAGCTACAACTTTACATAATCCTTTACCAGCACCAACTGGAAGGAGCACCAACCCCTTAACTTTATCTTGCTTCAACAGAATGGAGCACCAACTCCTATTTTACCAGCACCTACTGGAAAGAGGCACCAACCCCTTAATTTGCCAGCACCAACTGGACAAATTGTTTACCAGCACCAACTGGAAAGAGGCACCAACCCCTTAATTTGCCAAACACCAACTGGACTTCAATATTGAATAAAAAAAATGTTTGACATATACCTTTGTTATTGCAAGACTCTAACTGGTCTACATCACCTTTGCAATCTCTGTGCACTCTGCTCTCTCTTGCACAATCACTTCACACAGTTTGTTGCACTGCTACAGCTAGACTTTGCAATCAACTTTGCCCTTCGCGCTTCTCTACACACTCGCTTTCTCTACGCACACGCTTCGCACACTCGGTGTCGTTTCACATTCTGCTCTCTACTCAACACGAACTTCACTTTCACAAACACTATGCTCGCATTCGCACTTTATCTTTACACCCCACTTTTCAAACTCGAAGTACCCTTGCTTTTATAGAAGAAGTTTTAGGAACAAACCCTAAAAGAACGTCGGTTGAGAAACCCTAGAATTTGTCAGCTGCCAAACCCTAAAATCCGTCGGCCCAGATTTAACTTTGTCGGTCTCAAACACTTCTTCCACCTTCGTCACTTTCCTGTAGCTTATTGCCGCGAAATAGTAACATGTCGGCCCTTTTAATTTAATTTAATATTTTAATTTAAATTTTAAATAAAATAAAATTTAAACTAAATATTTAAAATTAAATATCTTCATCACCGGGGCATCTTTTTCAACGAAACGAAGAGCCAACTTGGGTTTTAAGAAAAACCCATTTCAAATCTGTTATCCATGGTTTTAAATAAAACTTTTTATTTTGACTGCCTTGGTTTTCACAAAAAACCTTTAAAATTTAAACTAAATATTTAAAATTAAATATCTTTATCACCGGGGCATCTTTTTCAACGAAACGAAGAGCCAACTTGGGTTTTAAGAAAAACCCATTTCAAATCTGTTATCCATGGTTTTAAATAAAACTTTTTATTCTGACTGCCTTGGTTTTCACAAAAAACCTTTTCGCTTCTTGACATCTCAGGATCTGAAGACTTCTTCTTCTCATTCTGAATTATGTTTTCTGTTTCTATGCATCTATCATTTAAGGACTCATGATCTGACTAACTTCTGAACTTTATCCTCTGCATCTGAGTGACTTCTGAACTTCCTGTCCATTGCATCATTAGATCTAACTGACTGTATTGACAACAATGACAATCCTCCTGCAACACCTTGCTCAACACTGAACTCCTATCCATTGTACTTTGGCTGCACCTTGCTGTTCAATAAACTCTTGTCCATTGCATCAATAAATCTGTCCGACTGTGTTGACAACAATGACAATACTATTTGCTGCACTTTGCTCAACAATATATATATATATATATATATATATATATATATATGTTTATTTATTTAGGAATATGGGGGTATTTTATTATATATATCAACTATTTATTTTAAGCTAAGCCATCAAGTGAGATTGTAGGCCAATAAATATTCTTTAAAATGGAATTGTTTGTTCCCAATAGAAAAGATGTTATGCAAAAATATTGATGTCTTCCTTAAATTTTTTGATAAGAGATTCCATTGATTTCATAATAAATATTTCTAATGTCATGGAGAGATCAATTTATTTGTTCTACTTCCCTTAGCATCATTGAGGATTCTTTTGTGAGAGAAAAAATATAATGAGCTTAAACAATTATCAATCAACAATACTTTGATTTGCAGAAATAGGTTTCATCAATGGTTGGACATATTTAAACTTGTTTTGGAAGAAAAAGTAAGATAGTCATTCTGATATCATTTTTGTTTGATCATTTCATAGACCATTTCTTTTCACATACATATATGTTAAGTTTTTAGGGGTGCTAATATTTGGGGAATAATATTCCCAACCACTCTATCAAAGTCCTTATGGGAATTTTCACCCTATCCTTACTACTTTACCCTTTAAGTAAGAAGAGTTAAGGTTTTGGGTATTTGAACTACATAACCATCTAGATGGAAGTGTAATTCTATCCTTACTACCTTTTTTTAAATTTGGGGAAGAAATTAGAAATTTGGGGATTCGGAATACATAACCATATGGATGCAAATGTAATCCTATCCTTATTATACTTTCCTTCATTTTATTTATTGTGGGCTATATGAAACAATATATTTTAGTTTTCGTGCTTTATTAATTTTGTGATACCATCATGAATATATGATCTCCTTTTCGTGAGGCAATAATATGTCTTCCCACACCGAATTTTACTTCTTCCCTAAATTTAATATTGTGACTGAAGTGTGTTGAATGATAAGATGAATAAAATATTGTATGATAGAACTCCATCAAGAAAAAACGAATCATATTTTAAAGAACATTGAGTGATATTTTTCCAATTTATTTTTAAGAAATATTATTATTGCATAATAACCTTCTTTCATTGGTCAAGTAGTTTAAAATTTTTGTCATCCATCTTATTTGCTGGTACTTATACATCCAAAAAAGAGGACTGATTAGACTATATTATTTTTAATGACTACATTTATTTTCTTAGTATATATTAGATTATAGAGCAACAAATTATTTAGTAGATAGTGTTTTTTTGCTTAAGATAGAAAAGAGAAGTTCTTATTTAATAGTGGTTGATTGCATTTCAGAAATGCACTGCAAATCAACCTATTTCTTAAGATTTTTTAGAAATTCTTCTTTAGATAATGGCTTCGTATAAAGCTTAATTCTATGTCCATTAACTAATAATATTATTTTTGAATCATCAACAGGCTTAAGTTTAATTGTACAATTCCCAAATATTTCTTCAATCTCATAAGGTCCAAGCCATCGTGTCCTTGGCTTTCCTTGGAAGTCTTAGAAGCAAGAGTAAAATAGCAAGATCCAATATCCTGGTTGAAATGTTTGCGATACAATATGTTTATCATGCCATTTTTTCCTTTCTACTTATGTTAGTTCAGTTCTGTGTAATACCTCTAGTCTTCTTTCATATAGAATGTTCAATTGTTCCAATCTAAATTTTTGTGCTTGATCCAAATCCATATCAAGTTATATCGTTGTGTGAATATTTTCTATTTCAAATTCAATAGGCATGATATCTTGCTTCCCATAAACCATTTCATAAGGTGATAGTCCTATGGTAGTTTTACAAGTTGTGGTATATGTCCATGTAGCTTCTTTTAGTCTTTCTACCCAATCAACCCTATTAACAACTATAGTTTTTGTTATAATATTTTCAAGTTCTCTATTTGTAACTTCTACTTGTCCATTAGCTTGAGGGTGATATGGTGATGTCTTCCTATGTTTGATTTGATATATTTTAAAAAATTCTCAATAAATTTGGAGAGAAATTGAGATCCATGGTCTAAAACCAATTCTCTAGGTGCTTCAAAGCATTGCATGATATGTGTATAAATAAAATAAGCTACAGACTCAACTTGTGATTATGGCAAGGCTTTTACTTCATCCCACTTGGTGACATAGTCTATGCACACAAGTATATGCTTATTGCATTTACTTGGAGGATCTATTGGTCCAAAAAAATTAATTCCCCATTTATAGAATGGTTCAAACATTATTTGCGGTACCAAAGGTATCTCTATTGTGGGTGTACGTTTAATAGCCCTTTGATAATAATCACATCTATCAAAAAACTTATGGGTATCCTTATGTATAGTAGGCCAAAAATAACTTGTTTGAAGTATTTTACTAACTATTCTTTGGGTGGCATAATGACCTCCACAAGGTTCTTCATGTGTTGCCCGAATGATGTCATATACATCATCTTATTGCACACATCTCCTAATTATATGGTTAGGGCAAGACTTAAATAAAAATCCATTGATACACATATAAGGGACACTTTGATGAACTAAATTTCTATGCTCATACAGTGTGAAATTTTGTGGTATTTTTCCTATTGCCAAATAGTTTACAATATCAACATACCAAGGAGTAAAAACAAAAATAGCAAACAAGTGTTCATCCAAAAAATTATTAGGAATAAAATCATTATCATCAAATATATGCATACAAGACAAATGATATATAATAACATTATATTTACCTACTTTATGTACAATTGTGACATTAAATCCTTGCAACAAAATAAGCCATATAACCACTCTTCCTCCTACTGTAGCTTTGTTCATTAAATATTTAATGTTAGAGTGATCAATGTGAGCAAATACTTCATATCTTGTTATATAATATTTGAACTTATTAATGGCATGAACTACAACTAAGAATTATTTTTTAATAACTATATAGTTAAGTGCTGCCCCATACAAATTTTTCCTCACATAATAGATAACATAAGAAATTTTATTCTTAATTTGTTGAAGTACTGCTCCTATTGCATAACTTGAAGCATCACAATGTATATGAAAGGGTAATTCCTAATCTGCCCCCCTTAAAATGGGAGTGGTAGTCAACTTGTATTTTATGATTTCAAAGACTTTTTGACATTCCTTTGTCCAATTAAATTCACTTTTCTTTGTTAAACGCTTAAGCATAGGAGAGTCAACTTTGTTGAAATCCTTAATTAATCTATGATAATATCTTTCATATCCCAAAAATCTCCTTACCTCAATTTTTGTCTTTGGAGGTTGGAGATATTGAACAGATTGGAACTTTATAGGATATACTTTAACACGTTCTTTAGATATGTAATTTCCTAAGACAATACCTCCTCTCATCATCATGAAACATTTTTCATGACTCAAGGAGAGATTTTGCTCTTAACATCTAATAAGAAATTTTTGTAAGCTCAACAAGATTTATTCAAAGGTGTTACCATAATATGTGAAGTCATCCATATAGAATTCTACATATTTATTGATTAAATTAGAAAATATAGCCAAAAATACTCTTTGAAAAGTAGCAGATGCATTGCATAATCCAAAGGGTACAAATTTAAAAGCATAGGTACCTACAAAATATGTAAAAGTTGTTTACTCTTGATCTTATTTTTGTATTGAGACCTAATTGTACCCACTAAACCCATCCAAGAGGCATAAGTACTTATTTCCAACCAATGTATGAAGGACTTGATCAATGAAAGTGTAGACACCAAAACAACACCAATCTGATCATGTGGCTACAAGCACTGACCGAATTGGCATACATAGCCCCTAGGGCAGCCCCCAGAGGTTAAACAGTGGTCCTAACCACTCCCAAAGTAGTTTTGGAAGGTCAGAGGTCAATTTGGCACCTTTCAAGCACCCTGATCCTTACTCGTTCCACCCTGGGGTGATTAGAATGCTATTCGCCCCACCCCGGGATGATTAGCAGCAATCGCTCCAGGGTGGGGCGAATAGCAAGTTTGACGGGCAAAAAGTCAAACCTTGACAAATGGCAGCCCAGATCCACCACTCAACTCCACCTTCAATGCATGGGAGTGCGAGTGAGCATTTCAAAGCTCAAAGAGGCAGTCATAGAGGCAGTCATGGAGCCCTTAATCAGGGAGGAATCTTCTCTCCCCTGACAAGGCATGATGGCCAAGTGGCACCCCTGCATGCACATTCAAAGCAGACCTTCAGGTCTATAAAATGGTGAGTCTTCTCACCCCAAAAAAGGATAGAGTAGGAGCATTTGGAGCAATGGAGTGCTACCGAATTATACCCTCACCCTCATTGTGCTTCCTACATCCTTGATCTCTCTTTTGGAAGGGAGGTTATCGGGTGAACATTAGGAGCGCAATCCGGACCCAAAACCCAAACAATTGGCCACAATACCACACCCAATTTTCTGACACAACCCCCTAGGAGGTTTTGGACCCATCCCAAGTGGATTGGTGTCAAAACCAAGCCCCAAACGATGGGCGTCCTGCCCCTGGGTGCCCCCCGCACTATTGTAGTCCTAATCGCCCCACCCCGGAGTGATTAGAAATCTATAATATATTTCTTCACTATTTATTTTGCATCATGTTTTGTGTGTTTCATATATGTTGTAGTTCAAATTTCAAAGCATTCTGACTTGTTTTGACTGTGTTTTCATTGTTTTACGCTTTTACTAACATACAGGGAGCACCTTCGGATACAGGGTGATCGGGGTAGAATCAGCAAAATCCGACCTTCTGGGTCATCTCAAAATGCCCCATTTTTCCTAACCCCAAGTTTGTAGGTGTTTTGGAGGCCTCTGGATGGGACATTTGGGAGGTCACTTTCGGGCATTTTATGACAGTCCTAATCGTCCCACCCCGGAGCGATTAGAAATCTACAATAGATTTCTTGACTATTCCTTTTGCAGTGTGTTCATGATGATGTTTACATGCTTCTATTCAAGTTTCATCTTATTCTGATATGTTTTGATCACTATTTTAATTATTTCATGTATGCATTAACCGGAGGCCTTGGGGATTGCATGTTTCCCTCCATCCGCATGTGCTATTAATCATTTGCTATTTCTCTGAACATAGGATCTCAACACTGAAGGGGCAGCAAGGAACTATAGATGCATTCATGCAAGCGACGATGACGTTTGGCCCACCCATTTCAAATGTGGGCACGTGAAAGATCCCGAAGGGAAGCGTACCATCCGTTGGTGTAACAAAACTATATCTAACGCTCCGAGCCCCTGAAAATGGGGGGAGACGTATTGTAACCTGATCACAAGAAAAATTAATAAAATAGGCTGCACTTTGCTTTTGCTTTACATCTCATTTCATTCATGCTTCGCTTTCCCTTTTCATGCACTTGTTCTTTGTTCATTCGTAGGACTTAGCGTTACATCTGCTTTTGTTTGCATCGCACCCGGTGCACCTGTGCTTTCGTAGACATGCTTTCAGTGGTGATCATGGTGGGACCCTATCCCCTAATTTTGGGATCAAGTTTTTGATCAAAATTTTGTGTTTTTGCTTGCAGGTGTTAATCCTTCAGGCGTTGGACTGCTGCTCGTGCCACCCTATGACGAATACAGAGCTGGAATTCATTTCACCCAGGGACGAATAGGAATTCATCCCACCCTATGATGAATATAGATCTGCTATTCATCCCACCCCAGGATGATTAGCTCTCTATGCATTTTCTAAGCAGAAACTCAGGGGCATTCGGTTTGGGCAGAGAAGAGGTAGGTTTTCTGAACATCCTCTGTAATTTTTTGTCTCTATTTCTATGATTTTTCTATTTTCTTTGCTTGCATAGAAAAGTTTGCTGCATGTTTTCTTTCTTTGCGCAAGTAAAAATAACCACACACACCACGTGATAATATAAACATCAAGGAGTTGGTCGTAAAACCCCAACACTTGATCAAGACCAACGGTGGATTTCATCACCACCTTGGCTTGAATTTTGCATACATAACCCCGATCGTGATTGTTGCTAGACGTAAATCCTGATGAAAGCTGACCAAGTGTAGCTGGGGTGATTCCCAATGCATGAGGATAAGTCTTCTATGGTAGGTGTCAAAAATAGAGTGATTCCCCTTTCGTACCGCCTATGTTCCACGTACTGTTCTGCTCTCGCGTACCAATAGTTTCCCTCACGTAAGGGCGGGTATATTGAGAGGTTCGGTATAATGGCCTGGCAGTGGTATATTGAAGGGGTGACCATTTTGGGAGACATAAGAGCCCTCATATTGCATGTACAACAAAATTTTCTTTACAAGGCTTTCAAAACAAAAATCAAAACACACTGAACCAGATTTAGGGCACACATTTAATCTATAAACGAGATAATCACTTCTTTGTTTGTGTGGCCCCTTTTTGTTTAGTGTAGCATAAAAAATCATAAAAGAAGATAAAAACATACATATCTTTTAGAGAACCACCACCATGGTGTACACCCGTAGCCAAGCCCAATCACGGGCAGAAGCTGCGAAAAGTGTACAAGGGGGCACAAGTCACCTCCGTTATAGCCCCAAGGACTTGGTCATACCACCTTGGCGGCCTGACCCACAAAATAGTCCACATCATACCATGACGGAACAGGACTATAGAGGCACCCCTTTGAGGGGCACTCCCATTCAACATAGACCCTTTCAGGAGGAGTACATACATAGGAAGGCCCCCTTAGACACTCATTATGAGTGGCCACCACGCGATGAAGTGCTAGAACAGCATAAGGTCCATAAGGAGGGGCCACATGATTATATCATCCCTCCTCTACCCCTCATTGCTGTCAAAAACAATAGGCCAAATCCAGAGCGCAAGGCTCTTCAGACAGGGTGAGCCAACTCCGCCCATCCCTTTCACATATATGAAAGGGAGCATGAGGAAAACCACTATATTCCTCAAGAGCAATACACAGCATGGGAGCAATGCGCCTCCGCACCTGCTATTTATCAAGATCACCTACTGAGGCTAGAGCCTCGGGTGAATGCTGCTAACCTCGATAGAGGGAAGCGACCTATAGAGATCTCGGATCACTACGACCGAGGTAGATATGTAGGGGAGGCATCTAGGCCTCCTAGACCTAAGACGGTGGAACAAATCGACTTGGCATTTGCCAAACATACCACCCACCAAGCGCAAATCACGCAGCTTGAGCAAGATCAACAATAGTTAGAGCACCTGTACCATCTTAGCAAAGAGCGCATTCAGCGTCAGATGGATGAGTTGCTCCAGAACACTATGCATGAGAGGATTCCAACCCCTCGCACACATAAGATAGAGCTTTATGAGAGGCACAACCCCTTGGTACGAGACAGGTCTCCATGACCTTATCAAGCGTTGCCTCCAAGACCTCCTAGACCTGAGCGGGAGACCACTCCTAGAGCCAATGATGGGCACCCTCCTCGGGCACCCACCCATGTTTATAGGTCATGCCCAGGAACTCCTCAAGAAGCCTATGAGGAATTCGAGCAAGAAGAAGAGCGGGCTGAAAATGCCCTACCAAGGCAGGGGGGCGCTATCCGGCTACCCCTCCATAGGCCTCAAGTTCCCCGTAATTCACAATGGGAACAAACCAAGGAGGAAGAGATCAAATCTTTCGATGCATACAAAGCGTTGCTAGAGCGCTTAGAGTCTATGGAGACCAAGACTTCTGGGCCCCAAAAGCCCACTTTATGCCAGCTCCGTAGTCACCCTGTGCATCCTTCAGTGCCGACACCCCCATACCCTGAACACTTCAAAATGCCTCAATTGGCAATTTTTAGAGGGGATGAGGATGCCCAAGAGCACGTGACAAGATTCCTGAGTCAATGCTTTGGCATTCAGGACAATGATGCTTTGCTTCTAAGAACATTTATAACCACGTTCGTAGGCCCTACCTCGGATTGGTTTACCCAGTTGCCGAAGCATAGCATCGATAACCTGGACCAGCTAGTGGATGCGTTCCTCGAACGTTTCACCTTCAACACCAAGAAGAAGGCATCATTAAGCGACCTAGCTAGCCTTAGGTAGTATGAGGAAGAGACCATGGTGGCTTATGGAAATCGGTGGAGGACGTTGCTTTCAAGGCTTCCTTACCTCCCTCCCATGGCCGACCTGACCCAAATGTTCTCAAAGAGTTGCCTAAGGTCGATCTCCATGCTATTGCAGCTGCAACAATATGCCACTCTCGAGGAAGCCCTGGCGCAAGCCAGAATAATTGAGGAGATCAAGATACAGGATGGCGAGATTGCCAAGCCACGCAAGAAAGAGTGGCCCAAAAATGCCAAAACTGGGTCCACGCAACCGAAACCCACCGTGGTCAATCAGGTTGCCATAAACATACCAAAGCCTGCACAGATGACACAACCCCCAAAGGCTAATTATCAAGCAGTTCCTCTTGATAGCTATGAGAAGGAAAATCATAGGCAAGAGCAAAATTAGTAGCGTCACCCTAGGCGACAATTCACACCCTTCACAGAGTCTAAAGACTCCTTGTTTGACCGCTTGTCCATGGCAAACTTGATAAACCTGCCAGAAAGTCGACCCATAGACCCCAACGCGCCAAAACCCAAGGGCTATAGGGAAGACTTATATTGTAGATTTCACCGACAGAAAGGACATGACCTTTACGCATGTTGGAAGTTCAAAAGCTTAGTGCAAGACCTAATAGACAACAAAATGCTAGCGGTGGATAATCCCGTAGCACCAAGCAACCAATAGATGGAGGTCTTCAAAGACCCCCTGCCTGCCCATGATGCATAGGCAAAGACTCTACAAGTCAATGAGGTGACACAAAACTGCCCCATGCAGGGGTATGTAGGGATGATAAGCATAGTGACACGGAACAAGAGGTACCCAAGCACAGCTGCCCCCGCTGTAGCTACAGGAGAGGTTCCATCAACGTCACAACCTCAACAACACCCTACGCAACCTCCTCCGCCTAGACCAGTGGCCATGATTCGGACTAAACTTACCCAAAGTTTAAGGACCACGTCGGCTAGGCTCTCCATCTATGAGCTCATCCAACAATCACCGCCCCATCGGGAGGCTCTAATGGAGATACTCAAAGCCATCGAGCTACAGCCCCATGAAGCAAACTCTTTCAACAACTTTGTGGGACATGTAAAATGATGTACAGAACCAGTCATCACCTTTAGAGAAGATGAACTAAAATCGATGACTGGTGATATGGCGGATCCACCCCGCACGTCATTGCATGGGTCAACGAGATTCCATTTAAGAGGGTGTTGGTGGACACTGGCTCATCCAACAATATAATCACAACAGCGGCATTGAAACACCTCAAGTTGCCAGCATCTCACATTGTGGCCTCCACCTATACTCTTCGAGCATTCAATGACGCGATATGCTCGACGGTTGGCACAATTGTCCTGCCCATCCAAGTGGGACAAAAGACTATTCCTACGTTGTGCCACATCCTGGAAGGTGAGATGGCCTACAATATCTTGTTGGGCCGGCCTTGGATCAGGGACATGAAGTGTGTCCCTTCGATAGCCCATCAATGCCTAAAGTACACATACGAAGGGCAAGTGCATGTAGTCCCAGTAGACTTAGAGCCCTTCAAGTATTGCAATGCGGTGTAGCTGATGCCACAATCGACCCTCCCATCGACACATTTGGACTTTCAGTTGAATCCATCCAAACAGGGTCCGATTCTGCATACATCCCCACTGTTAAGTCCCTCAAATCACCAACCGGGCCCATCTTCATCGTCTGGTCCTTCACCAACGACACCACCTACGGTGGCCACATCGAAGGACAACGGGAAGAAGCCCCTGGAAGAGATACCACCATTGGTCTCAACCATCTCTACCGAAGAGGTGCCCAACCGAATGGAAGTCGAGATGCCTGGTTCACCCAACATGGAGTGGACCCAGGAAGAACTCCCATTCCCTCCCCCTCAACCACCAATGATCACCGTTGAGATGGCCAATACGGGCCTGGGGGAGTATCTAGTGTGGAACATTGTAGCAACACCCATGCTTGAGTCCATGCAGGACATGGGGAGACCTCGCCTCCCCATCGGCACTATTGTCCCTCTAGGCTACCCACCAAATCAGACAAATTTTGTATATGGGGGCCTCGACAATGACATTGAACCTTACCTGCAAGAGGAAGAGGACGAAGAGCCCTTTGCTGAGAACGTCAACTATCTATCCAACCCAGACTTCGCTTTGAAATACCTTGGCCAATGTAATTGGCATGGATATGGGTTGGGCAGATATGAACAAGGGGTGCACGTTCTTTGTCAACCAAGATATCAGATGCCATACGACAAATCAGGAGTAGGGTTCAACCACCCTCTGCCCCTTGACATCTTGGTAGAAAACATGCAAGGCCTAGGGCTAGGCAACAAGGATGGGTTGGCACAAGATCCATATGCCAATCCTAACACAACATACACATTGGGGGATTATCTCCCATTGCTAACAACCAACCTTGTGGGCCTCAACAACTCCTCCCCTTCGATCGAGAAAGGGGAAAGTTCAAGAACTTGCCTCCAAGAGGGATATAGACAAGGCCAAGAAGGATCTTCAGAAGACGAGTCAGAGTATGAGGTAGCACCTTGGGACCCTTTCGAGTCCGATAGCAATCACTCGCAAGTGATGCCCATAGATGACTATCAGGAGAACTTCATGGCGATGTTCCCCTTGAATGCTCCAATCGAGCAATTGCCACCTCAAGAGAATCAGGTCCTCCCATAGAGAGCGGAACAACCCCGATGGGACCAAATTAACTTGCTCGAGTAGAACGAGCCTCACATGCCACAAATAGTTGTCGGAGCCAATGAAGGCCTATGGATCTCCGATAGCGATTATGAAGATGAGACTGAGATGGCATATCTCAACCATATGCGATAGCAACAATACCCCATGGACATTGATGACATGTTTGAACAGCTAAACATGGGGCCAAGGCATAGGTGGCATTTGAACCAGGCACAGTTGGACCAAGTGCTGCATCCGCCACTTTAGGCATACAGAGAGCACCTTCCACCCAGAGACCCTATAGAGCCATCAGTGCCAAGGGCAGACCCTATCCTTTTATCCGCACATAGGGCCGATCCATTTGTGCCAATACCCACAGAGCCAGATCCGGAGCACAAAGATCACCAAGGATGTCCGAGTCACCACCCGCACGGTAATGGAGACCAAATTCACTTCATCAACATGATCTCCATTGACTTAACCACCCCCATCCACAATCCAGCCGATCCAGCATGACCATTGTATCTAAACCTAGATGCCATAGACTGGGATCGCGCTAACTCGCCACCATCCCCATCAGAGTACTGGCCTTGCGGTGAGATGCTTCATTTCACCCCAGGACCAACTCAGGATATCTTCCACGCTGAAGAGGAACCCGACGTTCCAAACGTAGATCTAAATTCAGCAAATGATATCCACCTGATCCCAACTCCACACCAGTTGGAGGACGGGTCCCACATGTCAATCGAAGAGACGACTGACGTAGACATCGGCTCTGATCCAATGAATCCACAAATCATCAAGCTGGGGGTAAGTCTATCCCCCGAAGAGCAAGCCGATTACATTGCCCTTCTCAAAGAGAAGAAGGAGGTTTTTGCATGGTCCTACAAAGACATGTCGGGGCTAGACCCATAGCTAGTCACGCATAATCTAACGCTTGATCCGACAGTCAAGCCAGTCAAGAAAAAACTACGTAAGATGCACCCAACAGTAGCCTTAATGGTCAAAGATGAGCTACAAAAGTTGTTGGATGCATAGTTTGTCATCTGCATAGATTACCCACCATGGTTGTCCAACATGGTGCCCATCAAAAAGCCTGATGGGAGGATTCACATATGCACCAATTTTCGAGATCTAAACAAAGCGAGTCCCAAGGATGATTTCCCCTTGCCTAGCATCGACGCATTGGTAGATGCTACAACAGGCCATGAAATGCTTTCCCTCATGGATGGTTTCTCGGGATACAACCAGATTCGTATCAATCCCGATGATCAACTCAAAATGGCGTTCACGATGCCTTGGGGGACATTTTGTTATAAGGTCATGCCCTTTGGCCTTAAAAATGCTGGCGCCACCTACCAACGCGCTATGACATACATCTTCCATGATCACATGCATAAAAATTTGGAAGATTATATGGATGATTTGTTGGCCAAATCTCTTTTGTGCCCAGATCATCTCGATGACTTAAGCAAGATCCTTGATCGCCTCATTGAACACAAAGTTAGGCTAAACCCCAAGAAGTGCGTATTTGGCATCACATCTGGAAAACTCTTGGGTTTCATAGTCTCAAAATGAGGCATCGAGGTAGATCCAAATAAAGTCAAGGCAATCCTTGAAATGCTTCCCCCAACCACCATCAAGCAGCTCAGAAGCTTGCAGGGAAAGGTCGCATCGATCAAGCGCTTCATAGCGTAGCTATCTGACAAGTGTCGACCCATGAATAAATTATTACACAAGGGGGTAGCATTTCACTGGGATGACGAGTGCCAGTCAACCTTCGATGACATTAAACAATACTTGGCTTCACCACTAGTATTGGCACCACCTAGACCAGGAGTGTCATTCTATTTATACATCTCAGCTACCGAGGTGGCACTCGGATGCCATGCTAGCCCAAAAAATGAACTACATAAAGAACAGGCTAATTATTATCTTAGCCGCACCCGGTCAGTTATGAACTTAACTATGCATACGTTGAGAAGCTATGCTTAGCGGTGGTATTTGCCACCAAAAAGCTATGCCATTACATGTTGAGCAATACGACGTATGTTGTGTCTAAGGAGAATCCATTGTGGTACATGATGAGTCGTACTTATCATAGTAGTCGCACGACAAAATGGATCATGTTGTTGATGGAGTTTGACATCGAATTCATTGGATAGAAGTCCATCAAAGGTCAAGTCATCACCGATCAACTAGCAGAGGCTCCTCTCGAAGATGATCAACCTCTGACCATAGAGCTACCCGATGATGGGGTCTTCCATGTCTCGGAATCGCCAGATTCTGATGAGCCTGAGTCACAGGCCGACATAACCCTATTTTTTGATGGTTCTAAATGTGAGCAAGGGGGTGGCACGGGAATCATATTCTTCACACCACAAGGGGCTCCAATGCCTCTATCATTTAAACTTGATTTCCCGTGCACCAATAACAATGCCGAATACGAAGCCTTGCTCATAGGTCTTCAGACAACCATCACCATGAACATCAAATGCTTGAACATCTTTGGTGATTCACTATTAATTGTCAACCAAGTGAAAGGGGTATTCCAATGCAAATGCCCAGTTCTATAGGCCTACAAAGCCCTTGTGGATAAATTCTTGGCAAATCTTGAATGGTACGACATCGAGGCACTCCCTCGATCATCGAATCATTTTGTGGACACTATGGCCTCCTTGGGGTCACTAATCCTGCAAGACCCTTCTGGTGAAATGACAACCATTCAAGTCAAAACATTATCGCAATCCATGATGGAGCATGCAAGCTCTGACCTAACGCCAAGAATCCACCTGATCCAGATTGAACCATCTCAGGATAGGTTCTCTCGAATCCATGATAATCTGAATCACGCCAACTGGGGGTCCTTGTTCTCCCCAACCCCTCTTAATAGCAACACAATGCTATTCTTACAAGTTCTTTCCCGCTCAACTTTTGCTAGGGATGAACTTCAAGAGGGATTGGCCGTTCATACCATCGAGGTTTCTGATCAGCAGGATTGGTACACACCCATAAGAGACTACCTCAAGTTAGGTAGCCTCCCACTTGGATTGTCGCATGCCGTAAAAAGATCATTCAAATAGAAAGTGGCAAAACATGTCTTGCTAGGAGACATTTTGTACCATCGAAGCTACGAAGGGATCCTCCTCCATTGCTTGGACCAGTAGGAGTCCACTTGGGCGATCACCCAAGCACATGATGGTACATGCGGTGGCCACTTCAGCGGTATGGCCATCACAAAGCGCATTCTTTGCATGGGCTATTATTGGCCATATTTAGAGCGAGATTGTTGCGCGTATGTAAGGAAGTGCATGAAATGTCAACACCATGCTAATTTGACACACGTACCTTCTCAGGCCTTGTAGCTGATCCAATCGGCTTGGCCATTTTTGCAGTGGGGCTTAGATCTCATCGAAAATATCTCCCCTACGTCGTCAGGTCATCACACATTTATCATAATGGCCATAGAGTACTTCACCAAGTGGGTGGAAGCAATTTCGCTTACCTCTATGATTGGACCCCGCATTGCGGAGTTTATTCTACATAACATCATATGTCAATTTGTTCGTTGGTATTCCATCCAAGATCATCTCGGATAATGGGACGTCGTTTAAGAACAAATATGTGCATGCTTTGACCACAAAGTACAAAATCTAGCATAGTTTTTTGACACCCTATTATCCATAGGCAAATGGGCAAGTAGAGGCATCAAACAAAATGCTAGTTGCCATCCTTAAAAATACGGTCATAGATAGTCATAAGGATTGGCACATTCAAATCCCGCTTGCTCTGTGGGCTTATCGCACTAGCATTCGGACACCCACTGGGGCAACTCCATTTTCATTGGTGTATGGCTCCGAGGAAGTCATGCCTCTCGAGTTGGAAATACCTTCCCTACGCATATCAATGCAAGAGTTCATCGATGATGACACTGCATGGCAGGCCCGGTTAGACCAGCTTACGTTGCTTGACGAACGATGCATCAATGCTCTCGAGCATTTACGTATCTATCAAGAGTGACTTAAGAAAGAATACAACATGAAAGTTCACCTGAGGGACTTTCAGGTTGGTGACTTGGTCTTAAAAGAGAACCAACAAAATTCTAATTTGCTGCCCATTTTCTGCCCTAACCCTTGAACATCAATCATTTGAGGCCATTCCACATTTAAAAGAGCCATGGCCCACCCCCCAAAAAAAACTCCAAGGATTCCCACAATCGCTTGGTCAACCCAAAATGCCCCAAAGGTGCCCATAATCCCTTTGGTCACCCCAAAATCTCCAAGGATTCCCATAATCTCTTGGTCAACCCAAAAATTCCCCAAAGGTGTCCATAACCCCTTTGGTCAAACCAAAAGCTCCAAGGATTCCCATCATCACTTGGTCAACCCCAAAATGCCCCAAAGGTTCCCATAAAACCTTTGGTCAAACCAAAAGTCCCAAGGGTTCCCACAACTGCTTGGTCACCCAAAATGCCCCAAAGGCATATATAATCCCTTTGGTCAAAACCTCCAAGGATCCGAAAGAATCACTTGGACCGCACCCACTCGGGATAAACCAACCATAACGAATTTTCAAAAATAATAAAATAATAAAAAATAACAAAAAAAATTGCATCTCACTTCCATGCATACTCTTAAAAAAAAAAAAACAATAAGTTGCATTAGGCATCACAAACATAAATTGCATATTTGTTGGTCATATAGGTCAAATGCACCATAGACTGTAATTGCTCGGCAATTCCATCATTTTTTGCCTTTTTCCACTTTGTAAATAGACCAGCAAAAATAAACGCCATCCACATTTTTCACCATCAGTTGTCTTCTAATGTATACAGGGCTTTCGTAATTCATTTGTATTTAGATTTCTAGCCAAAAACTGTACAAAGTCAAACAGATTTTACAAATGTAGAGTTTTACTTGGATCACACCTTGTTACGTCGCATCCCAACACAAGTTAAAACACAATTTTTTTTTCCAAGTTGTGTGAACGAAATATGAAACCTACAAAGCAATCTAGGATACCATACAGTGAAAAGGTTATCTCGCTCATCCCCCTATGTGAATGACCCCAAGAATGCTGAGAGTTGGCAAGAGAATGAAGAACACAAGCTTATACTGAGAGGGGGGTGAACAGTATAAGACCTCTTTTAACTTTTTCTTTCAAAACAACTTTCAATACAATATTATGCAGTATAAAGATAGCAAAAATAACAGCAGTAATCAAAGCAACACACAAAACACCATCCACAAAGTGACACAACAATTTACGTGGTTCACCCAAGGTGGGCTACTCCACGGATAAAACTTTCTTCTAAAAGTTATATCAAAGTCCTCTGGGAATCCTTCCCGATTACAATGTTTATGAGCCTCTGCTCAAAGGAGATACCTTCCCCTAATTCTGCTTTGGTTGGTGATCCTCTAGAAGACCTCTACCTCCTATGCCCTTAGCAAGTGGAACTCTTTCCACAGAAGACACCTGTCTTCCCTGCTCTGGCTGGAGATCTCTGTCCTCAACTCTGTCACCACAAAGCTGGTCCTCAAATATGCACTAAACATAGTCCTTCGGTCTAGCACATATGTCCTCTATATTTTCCTCTGGTCTACACCAAACAAGTCTATCCTCAAATCTGCATCAATCTCTGTCCTCAATCTGGTCCTCAAAAACTGGTTAAAGAAAAATGGTTCACAAGCTTTCAAATGCTTGCTCAATGCTATCCCCAAGTCTTCACTGTTCTATCACAACTGTATTAGACGAAACCAACTTTCGCATAGACTGCGCAACACAGCAGCACTTTAACTCTCGACAATCGATCTTCTTGAAATGCACTCTGTTTGCAAAAATCGCAACACCAACAGCTTCTGCTCCTTTGCACATTCACCGCAGCACAATCTTTGCACATACAGCAGCACAGCTGCACTCGATCGAACAACGACCTTTGCACTTCTACGCATTCATGACAGTATCATCTTCACGCACTCTATTTCCTTACAGTCTCCTACACTTAGAATATTCGACGAAAATGCACTCTTATACTGCTATCGATCTTCGCACTCTCTTTTTCGACTATCAAACTTCACAGTCGCACTAAATCTGCGAACGTCACTCTTCGAACGCACACTTCGATCGATTATTAAAATTCTTCAAATAGCCCTCCTTTTATACCCACTATCTCAAGATTAGAACCTTGATCTTAGTCGGCTGTTTACCCTTTAATTACATCGGCTGCAAAACCCTACGCTGCGTCGGCCTAGATTTAACTCTGTCGGCTTCACTGCCTCCTTGAAGCTTCTGGCATGAAACTTCAACATGTCGTGATATCGTGACATCTTTTCCTGCCATACACCTTCTATGCTTGCTGTCACGAAATCGTGACACTTTTGCCTTTGTCTGCTTCCTTTGCTCTTCTATCACGAAATCGTGACACCTTTGCCTCTTGCTGACGTCATCTCACTTCTGTCACGAAATCGTGACCCTTTAGTCTTCAAAGCCTTCTTCTCCGCTTCTATCATGAAATCGTGACACTTTTGCCTCTTACTGACGTCATCTTCACTTTGTCATGAAATCGTGACGCTTTAGACTTCAAAGCCTTCTTCTCTGCTTTTGTCACGAAATCGTGACACATCGGCTTCTACTGACGTCATCTGCAACTCTATCATGAAATCGTGACACTTTATCCAACTGCAAGCTGCCAACTCAACCTATCATGAAATCGTGACACTTTCTGCAATTGCAAGCTTCCAACTCAACCTGTCATGAAATCGTGACACTTTCTGCATCCGTACAACTTCTTTGTAGCCTGTCATGAAATCACGACGCTTCGCTTTCAAACGCTTTCTCCCACTATCGCGAAATCGTGACACTTCTGGCTTCCGTACGCTTTCTCCATTGCCTATCGTGAAATCGTGACGCTTCTCCTTTCAGGCTCTTCTCTTTGCTGCAAGTCACGAAATCGTGACAGTTCTCACTTCGAGCTTTTTAGCATGTCGCGAAATCATGACAATCCTTCCTTTGATTTTTGTAGCTTGTCACGAAGTCGCAACAGTCCTCACTTTGTCTTTTGCAGCATGTCGCGAAATCGTGACAGTTTCTGAATCACTTTCTCTCTCTTCAATCTTGTCACGAAATCGCGATAGCTTACACTACTTACTCTTTCTTCTGCAACATGTCGTGAAATCGTGACACTTTTCCTTTCGGACTCTCTCTCCTGCAACATGTCATGAAATCGTGACACTTGCTCGTCCGAACAACTTTCCTGGCAATGTGTCACGAAATCGTGACACTTTTCTTTCTCGCTTCGCACTTCGAGTCGCGAAAATGCGACATGTCACAAAATCGTGAAGTTTTGCCTGCTTCGTCTCTGCCTTCCAGCATGTCACGAAATCATGACAGTTTTGCCAAAACTTTCTCTCTCCTCAAACATGTCGCGAAATCGTGACAGTTTTGCCAGCGCTTTCTCTCTCCTGAAACATGTCGCGAAATCGCGATAGTTTTTCCAGCCGCCTGCATACTTTTTCTAACTTATCTTTTTCTTGATCTTTTTGCAACTGGGCTACCCTGATCTTCTTGGCAACTCACTGTCCATGCTGAACCCTTCATCAAGACACATTCTTTGACATCAAACCAGATTGCTTCAAGAACTCCTTGACATCAATGACAACATCTACACTTAGAGCAAAAGCAATGTACCCAAGGTACCCAAAATTGCCAACAATCTCCCCCTTTGTCATTGATGGCAAACCTTAACTAAAAACACATCGTCAAGAGCCAAAACTGAAAACAATTGAGAATCTCCTTTGAAGTTTTTGCTCCCCCTGACTTGAAGCTCTCTTCTTCACTATGAAGCTCTCCCCCTTACTCATATCTCTCCCCCTTTGTCATCAATGGCAAAGGGTCACCTTTGGGGCTTGGGACTAAGAATGAGCCTCTTAGCTTAGTCCCTCCCCCACCTCCTGATGAGGTGATTTAAAATAGGGTTGGGAGTGAAACTCCCATTAGACACTCATCATCATCAGTGTCTACAATTTCTTTGTCGGGCCTTCTCTTGAACTCTTTGTCAATGTTTCTGTTCTTGGCACTTTTCTTGTTCTTGTTCTCATCTCTTTTCTTGTCCACACCTTGATCCTTGGACCTGTTTATACCACTTTTCCTATTCCTGTACCTTGGAAGATCAGCTCTGCATTGACTGGTTGTGTGACCTGCATTGTTGCACTTATAGCAAGTAACAATATTATTTCTTTCAGGCATAGCTATTCTTTGAATCCGCCTGTTCTGACTAACCCAGTTCCTGATATTTGCTTTGCAAAAAATTGCTTTATGCCCAAATTGATTGCAAGAGTAACAATACCCTTGGAAGAAATTACCACTTCTGAAATTATTGTTAACCCTCTTCATTTGAGACATGCAATGTGCAGCCATGTGTCCAAACCTGTAACATGCAAAACATCTATCGTGAAATATTCTTTTAATCGATCTCTTGGGTCCCAAAAACTTCTGCTTCACATTCAAAAATCTGTTTTCTATTTCTGTGCATTCATCACTCACGGACTCATGATCTGAAGTACTTTCTTCATCAGAACTTTCTTCCTTTTGAAATCTCTTGCTAGATTCCCCAACCTGTTTCTTGTGCGGCTCAACAAAACCGAGACCTATTTTATCTGTTGGATTTCTTTGATTTTTGATGAGAGACTTAACCTTCTTGGAGCTATCCTAAAATCTGTAGAGCTTATCCTTGTAATCTTTATTTTCTTCTTTCAAAGAAGCCATTTTCTGCTCTAACTCATTATACTCAAGAATCTTAGACTCTAACTCATCCTTGAGTTCCTGTGTTTTAGCTATAGAGAAGTCAAGACTTTCTATAAGATCGTCTCTCTCCATACAACATTCATCTAACTTAATCTTGAGTCTATCATTCTTCTTTCTTTCCTTTTTCAAAACACTAAGAGCATTATTGAGTTCACATTCAAGATCCTCTATTTGATTGCACTTTGAATTATCAAGGCCTTTTTCAGATTTCTTATCACTAGAGGTGCTACCCTTTTCAAAAACCATACATGCATCTTCCTTATCATTTTCTGAAGCATCCTCATACATACTAGCAACCAATTCATTATTTGTGCAATCATCCTCAAGGTGCCCAAAATTTCCACATCTAAAACATTTCATGACAATGAATTTATGTTTCGGTTCTTCCTCCTTTTCTGAAATGAACAACATCTCATTTTCATCATCACTAGAAGAACTTTCACTATCACTTGCTAGAACACTTACTTGCTTTGTCCAGATAGAAGCTCTTCTTGTTCTTGTGTGAATATCTCTTTCCTTGATTGTTGTGCTCATCTTTGTTCTTTTTGTAATACCTGTGCTTTTCAGAATCCTTGCTCTTAACATCCTGTATATCTTCATCACTTTCATTCTTGGAAATAGTACAATCAGTAGCATAATGACCAAATTTTCCATAGTTGAAACATCTTATATTTTTCTTGCTTTTGTGCTTTCTAGAGAACTTGCCTTTCTTGTTGTAATATGCCTCTTCCTCACTAGAAGACTCATCACTCTCTTGAATCTGATTGCCTTTTGATTTCTTGGTAGCTTTGAAAGCTGCCTCTTTCTTTACATCAACTTTCACTTGAGTTCTCAGCTCAAATGCTGCAAGAATACTATGGAGCTCATCCTTTTTCAACTTATCTAAATCTTTAGCTTCCTCAATAGCAAAAATATTTTCACTAAATCTATTAGGAAGAGATCTTAAAATCTTATCACACACATCATTTTCAGCAAGTTCAAGACCTAAGTCTTTCATAGAATTAACAACTTCATCCATACGGAGCATGTAGTCACTAATATTTTCATCATCATTCATCTTGAGTTGTTCAAACATACCTTTGAAGTGTCTCAACTTGGCCTTTCGGACATTTGCATCACCTGTATGAACAACCTGCAATTGTTTCCACATTTCACTAGCTGTCTTGCAGTGAATAACTTTGGTAAGATCAGCCTTCTGTAAACCCTTCAAGATTGCATTCATGGCTTTTGAGTTGCTGTGATGTAGGAGCCTGTCTTCTTTAGTATAAGGACCATTTGCGGGAATGGTGTACCCATCTTCAATAACTTCCCATACCTCATTACCAAGTGCCATTAGATAGACTTTCATTCTTGCACTCCATAGACCGAAATCTGATCCATCAAGAATAGGTGTTGCATTGCCACTTGAATAATCCATTGTGTTCTTTGCAAGCTTTTCCTTCAAGTTGTTAAACCTTTCCGAAGGAACTAGCTCTGATACCAATTGAAGAACACAAGCTTATACTGAGAGGGGGGGTGAACAGTATAAGACCTCTTTTAACTTTTTCTTTCAAAACAACTTTCAATACAATATTATGCAGTATAAAGATAGCAGAAATAACAGCAGTAATCAAAGCAACACACAAAACACCATCCACAAAGTGACACAACAATTTACGTGGTTCACCCAAGGTGGGCTACTCCACGGATAAAACTTTCTTCTAAAAGTTATATCAAAGTCCTCTGGGAATCCTTCTCGATTACAATGTTTATGAGCCTCTGCTCAAAGGAGATACCTTCCCCTAATTCTGCTTTGGCTGGTGATCCTCTAGAAGACCTCTACCTCCTATGCCCTTAGCAAGTGGAACTCTTTCCATAGAAGACACCTGTCTTCCCTGCTCTGGCTGGAGATCTCTGTCCTCAACTCTGTCATCGCAAAGCTGGTCCTCAAATATGCACTAAACACAGTCCTTCGGTCTAGCACATATGTCCTCTATCTTTTCCTCTGGTCTGCACCAAACAAGTCTATCCTCAAATCTGCATCAATCTCTGTCCTCAATCTGGTCCTCAAAAATTGGTTAAAGAAAAATGGTTCACAAGCTTTCAAATGCTTGCTCAATGCTATCCCCAAGTCTTCACTGTTCTGTCACAGCTGTATTAGACGAAACCAACTTTCGCATAGACTACGCAACACAACAACACTTTAACTCTCGGCAATCGATCTTCTTGAAATGCGCTCTATTTGCAAAAATTGCAACACCAACAACTTCTGCTCCTTTGCACATTCACCGTAGCATAATCTTTGCACATACAGCAGCACAGCTGCACTCGATCGAACAACGACCTTTGCACTTCTACGCATTCACGGTAGTATCATCTTCATGCACTCTGTTTCCTTACAGTCTCCTACACTTAGAAGATTTGACGAAAATGCACTCTTATACTGCTATCGATCTTCGCACTCTCTTTTTCGACTATCGAACTTCACAGTCGCACTAAATCTGTGAACGTCACTCTTCGAACGCACACTTCGATCGATGATTAAAATTCTTCAAACAACCCTCCTTTTATACCCACAATCTCAAGATTAGAACCTTGATCTTAGTCGGTTGTTTACCCTTTAATCACGTCGACTGCAAAACCCTACGCTATGTCGGCCCAGATTTAACTCTGTCGGCTTCATTGCCTCCCTGAAGCTTCTGGCATGAAACTTCAACATGTCGCGATATCATGACACCTTTTCCTATCGTACACCTTCTATGCTTCTTGTCGCGAAATCGTGACACTTTTGCCTTTGTCTACTTCCTTTGCTCTTATGTCATGAAATCATGACACCTTGGCCTGTCTTTGCTGATGTCATCTTCTCTTCGTCGTGAAATCGTGACGCTTTAGTCTTCAAAGCCTTCTTCTCTGCTTTTGTCATGAAATCATGACACTTTTGCCTCTTGCTGACGTCATCTTCACTTCTGTCGTGAAATCATGACGCTTTAGACTTCAAAGCCTTCTTCTACGCTTTTGTTGCAAAATCATGACACATCAGCTTTTGCTGACGTCATCTACAACTTCTGTCATGAAATCATGACACTTTCTACAACTGCAAGCTGCCAACTCAACCTGTCATGAAATCGTGACACTTTCTGCAACTGCAAGCTGCCAACTCAACCTGTCGCAAAATCGTGACACTTTCTGCATCCGTACAACTTCTTTGTAGCCTGTCACAAAATTGCGATGCTTCTAGCTTTCGAACGCTTTCTCCACTACCTGTCACGAAATCGTGACACTTCCTGCTTTCGTACGCTTTCTCCACCTCGTCATGAAATCGTGACGCTTCTCCTTTCAGGCTCTTCTCTTTGCTGCAAGTCACGAAATCATGATAGTTCTCACTTCGAGCTTTTTAGCATGTCACAAAATCGTGACAGTCCTTCCTTTGATTTTTGTAGCTTGTCACGAAGTCGCAACAGTCCTCACTTTGTCTTTTGCAGCATGTCACGAAATCGTGACAGTTCCTGAATCACTTTCTCTCTCTTCAATCTTGTCACGAAATCGTGATAGTTTACACTGCAGACTTTCTCTTCTTCAACATGTCATGAAATCATGACACTTTTCCTTTCAGACTCTCTCTCCTGCAACATGTCACGAAATCGTGACACTTGCTCATCCGAACAACTTTCCTGGCAATGTGTCGCGAAATCGTGACACTTTTCTTTCTCTGCCTTCCTGCGCTTCTCGAGTCGCGAAAATGCGACATGTCACGAAATCGTGACAGTTTTGCCAGAACTTTCTCTCTCCTCAAACATGTCACGAAATCGTGACAGTTTTGCCAATGCTTTCTCTCTCCTGAAACATGTCACGAAATCGTGACAATTTTTCCAGCCGCCTGCATACTTTTTCTTACTTGTCTTTTTCTTGATCTTTTTGCAACTGGGCTACCCTGATCTTCTTGGCAACTCACTGTCCATGCTGAACCCTTCATCAAGACACATTCTTTGACATCAAACCAGATTGCTTCAAGAACTCTTTGACATCAATGACAACATCTACACTTAGAGCAAAAGCAATGTACCCAAGGTACCCAAAATTGCCAACAGAGAACAAGCATCTTCCCTACCCAATTCCCCAAGCATCCCAATTTTTCACAAAGTTACAAATATCCAAAAACAAATTGCAAAAAGTCAAAGTACAAACTCCAAAGATTGACATCAAAACCCACACAGTGCATACATCAAAAAGCACAAGAAATAGTGATTCTCATCACTCAGAATTCCAATTCCTTGCTCAAAAGAAAAAAATAAAAATAAACAGTAATTTTTATCACTACATACGAGAGCAAGTATCCCAATAAAAGTAAAGAAAATAAGGGAGTCAAACTTGAATCCCTGGAACTCTCAGCATTCGGAATGTCATGAGGTGATCCTCAGTATCGATTTGGTGGATAGCTTGCTGGTCACTGGAAAAAAACCTCCCACATGACGATATATCCGTCACATCAAAATTGTGTACAGATCAATGTTTGCATGTGGATGAGATAGATTATGGTATCCTAGATTGCACCACGGATTAATCTTACTAAATACAACAAAGGATTTAGTGGAGCTAATTAGGTGATCCTCAGTACAGGTTTGGTTGATAGCCTATCTGGCATTGGCGGTATCTTGACAACTACCACATAAACAAATTCAATCACACACACAAGGATGTGAAATAACTTGGTCAAACTCAAGTCTAATTCATACCTTGTTCAAAAGTCTTGTGAGATAAATGTACAGTCTTTGCTAGTTAGTTAAAACATCTGAGTCTCAGAAAAACCTTAACTACATTCTAGAACACCTGTGGTACATTCCATTCTTATATCACCATAAGAAAATACAAACAAAAAAATATTACACATGCAAAGTCATTCCACAAAGAAATCACATAGTACAAAAATCCAGCAAATCATGTACAATCTATGGTGCCACCGCCAAGTTACCAACAAATCATTTCATCCATTCCATATGCATACATCATATAATTAGAAATAGTCACATTCATAATAACATATGCATACATCAACGTAAATACATGTGCATAAAAGTAACAATAAATCATGATAAGTGTATAATAAAAAATAAAGTCATGTATATATATCACCAAAAATGCCCACAGGCTAAAATAAGTCAGTCCTCTGACCTCAAAAAAAAAATCAAAAACTCAAAAACCCCAAGCCTAGGGATTCGGCCACCATGATCACACAGGATCGGTGTGACTAGAACTACCCCCAATGGTGTGGGTCCTATGGGACCTCTCAGGGCGGCTGTTGCCAGCCCCCGCATCATGCCCCCTAGCACTACCCTCACCCACCCACTTGTGACAAGAGGAAGCAGACTGCTCAGTATCACTATCTATCATTCGATGTGAATATCCACCTCCAGTGAGCTCAGGTAACTATCCACCAAGGCAGATAATCTTGACCTCTAAATCCACCTAGAACCGACCCCACTCCACATCTCGCTGATGGTATGCAGGCAATGCTTCATCCCGCTATGCCAACTGAGCTCGCAGGAGATCCCTTTTGGCACTATGCTCCTCATCCCGTCTTCATAGTAGGTCATCCAATCATGTTATCTCAACATGAAACCTAGCCTCCATATCCCTTAGGACTACCTAACGCATGGGCATCTCCGGGATGGCATGCTGCTTTGACACCCATTGCTTCGGGACCTCTTATGTATTCGGCTGCTCTGAAACCCCTAAATCATCCCCAATCAAGTCATCTACCTCCACCATATCTGCATCATTGCATGGAGCCCCCCAACCCTCCCTCGGTGCCTCCGTAACCCCACCACATGTTGTTGTTGCATCTGGACCTCCTAGAGGACCCTCACCCCACCATCGTAACATCATCCACCATTGGTCATACTCTGTAGTCACCCCGACATTGTCCATGTTGGGGACATAAATCACTGCATCAGACTCCTTACCCAGTGGCTCAATAATTGGCCAAGCTAGAGTCCTCTTGTGTTGAGCAAAGTGTAGCAACAGGATTGTCATTGTTGTCAACACAATCAGCTAGATCATTTGATTCAGTGCACAGGAAGTTCAGATGCTCAGAAGCTATTCGGATGTAGCAATCGGGAAGTTCAGAGGATCTCTCGGGAATATGTACAGTGTTTTTCCAAAAAGACCTAAGTGGCCCACATGCAAAAATTCAAAGAAAAAGACAAGTAAGGAAAGTGTCGCGATATCGCGACATATTCAGAAAACAGGAAAACTGTCGTGATTTCGTGACATATTGGAGGAGAGAGAAAGTGCAAAGAAAAATGTCATGATTTCATGACATATTGGAGGAGAGAGAAAAGGGAAAACTGTCACGATTTCGTGACATATTGGAGGAGAGAGAAAAGGGAAAACTGTCGCGATTTCGTGACATGTTGGAAGAGAAGAAGGCAAGTTGAAAAACTGTCACGATTTCGTGACATGTTCGAAGCAGAGGCGCAAGCAGGGAAAACTGTCACGATTTCATGACATGTTGGAAGAGAAGAAGGCAAGTTGAAAAACTATCATGATTTCGTGACATGTTCGAAGAAGAAGCAAGGGGGAAAACTGTCATGATTTCATGACATGTTGGAAGAGAAGAAGGCAAGTGGAAAATGTCATGATTTCATGACATGTTGAAGAAAAAGGAAACTATCACGATTTCATGACATCGAGAAGAAAAGTTTGAAGTGAGAAAGTGTCGCGATATCGCGACAATTTGCAAAAAAAAAAAAGTGTCACGATTTCATGACAGGTTCGAAGAGAAAGCAAGGAGAAAAGTGTCACGATATCACGACATTGTTTTCACGACAAAGGGAAGAAAAGCGCCAAGGAGAAAAGTGTCACGATTTCATGACATGTATTACGAAAAGGAGATAGAGTGTTGGAGGAAATGTCATGATTTCATGACATGTTCGTTTGGAAGGAGAAAGGCACAAGAGAAAAGTGTCGCGATTTCGTGACATGTTTCGTTTGCGAAAGAAGAGAAAGGCATAAGGCAGCAAAAGTGTCACGATTTCGTGACATGTCATGTTTTCACGGATGCAGAAAAAAAGAAGAAAGTGTCAAAACAAAAAGAAAGAGACAGGAAAAGTGTCACTATGATCAAAAAAAGAAAGAGGCAGGAGGTGAAAGTGTCACGATTTTGCGACATCTGGGGTTTATAACAAGCCAAAGAAAGAGGCAAGGAGGTGAAAGTGTCACGATTTCGTGACATGTTATTGAACAAGCCAAGAAAAGAGACAAGAAGTGAAAGTGTCATGATTTCATGACATGTTGTATTCTCGCGGGCCAAAGCCAAGAGAAAGCGTACGGAGGTGAAAGTGTCGCGATATCGTGACATGTGTTTTCGCGGCAACAACAATAGAAGAGTTATAGGGGCAGTTGAAGCCGACAAAGACCGATGTTAGCCGACAAAGATTAGGGTTTGCAGTCGACGAAGATTAGGGTTTACAATCGACGATGATTAGGCATTGCACTTGCATAATCAGCCGACTAAAGTTAGAATTTTATCATGAAAATTTGGTTATAAAAGGAGGGCTATTTTGGAGATTTGATAGTATCGATTATGTGCTAAGCCCGTAGTGCATAGAGAGTGAGTCGTGTCGAATCGAGCTAAGTGCGAAGCAAGAGCGCATAGAGAGCAAAAAAGTGCAAAGGGGTAGAAGTGATCGATCGACTGTATCATAGCAGAGTGTGCGAGGCATTTGCATAGAAGCAGACTATTCAAAAATAGATAGTGCGAAGCGATTACGCAGAAGAAGCAGAGTGCATAGAAACAACAGACTGTGTGCAAAAAGGTGAAGGTATTTTTCTATAAATTTCATAGATTCACTTGAAGTCCAAGTTGCAGCTTGGCATCAGGGGTTGGTGCTCCTTCCAGTAGGTGCTGGTAAATTAGGGGTTGTTGCTCCTTTCTATTGGTACAAAAAAATTTGAGGGGTTGGTGCTCCTTCTAGTTGGTGCTGGTAAATAGATTGTAAAGTTGTTGCTTTGCAAAGGCTGGATTTGGATGGTAGTCCAAGCAATCATTTTTGAGGAGTAGCCACATTGGTGAACCTCGTTAAATGTTGTGTTGTGTGATGCTCTCTTGTTAACTTGTTGTATATGTTGTGAGTTTCCTTTATTTCTGCATTAAGAGTTGTAAATTTAAAGTTTTAAAAGATCACACTGATTCACCCCCCTCTCAGTGTCACTGTGAGTGTAACAATTGGTATCAGAGCAAGGTTCCTGAATAGGCTCAATCAGCTAGGGTGATCTTGGAAGTGACGCAATGGCAAGTGGTGAAGGTTTCTCCTCAAACAAAGCACCATTGTTTGATGGAACTAATTATGCATTCTAGAAAATTAGGATGCAGACATATCTTCGTGCTTTGGGATTTGACATCTGGAGTGCAGTAGTTAATGGTTACAAAGCTCCCGCCACTGCTCCAACCGACACCGTCGGTAAAAAGGCATTTGAAAATGACTCAAAAGCAAAAAATGCCATCATGTGTGGATTAGTGGACAGTGAGCTAGTCAAGATCATAAGTTGTGAATCAACAAAAGATGTATGGGATAAACTAGAGAATATTCATGAAGGAGATGATAAGATCAAGGAGGCCAAGCTTCAAACACATCGAGCTCAATTCGAATCATTAAAGATGGACAATGATGAGAACATAGAGGCTTTTATGCTGAGAGTTAATGGAATCACTAATTCGATCAGAGGTCTCGATGAAGATATGGATGATGCTACTATCGTGAAAAAGGTATTAAGATCGCTTCCTCAAAGGTTTGATTCTAAAGTCTCAGCCATAGAAGAAGCTAAAGATCTAAATCACTTTAGTATGGATGAGATGCATGGTTCTTTGACTGCTTATGAAATGAGAATAGGAAGGTCTAATCCCACAGATAGAGAAGCAGCTTTTAAAGCCCTAAAAGGTAAAGACACAAAACAAGAGTCTAAAGAAGAAGAGACATCAGATGAAATGGAAGCAAATTTTGTTAGAAAACTGAGAAAGGGAAAAGGAAAATACAGAGGAAAGCTACCATTTAAATGTTTCAACTGTGGAGGCATTGGGCACTTTGCGACCAAATGTCCACTCAATGAGAAGAACAAGGGTGAGGAAGCATCGCACCAAGAAAGAAGTGACTGGAAGAAGAAAACAAACTTCAGAAAAGGCAACTTCAAAAAGAAAAGTTTCATCTCCAGGAATGCAAATTCTTCAGAGGACAACTCTAGTGAGGATTCCGAAGAAGAAACAGGTGAAGCTCTATTCATGGCATTTGAAGTAGAAAAATCAGAAGAGGTAGAAAAATCAGAAAAGAGGGAAGGAATGGACTCTAAAGTTTCTGTTGAAAAACCTAAGGCTGAAGTAGATCTAGAAGGTGAGCTGGTCTCTGCACTTGTAGAATGGAAATCTGAGAAAAGAAAGAATAATAAACTTTCAAGAAAGCTTGAGGATGCGAACGACATCATAACCAGCTTAAAAATATAGACAGAAGAATACAAGAAAATGACTGAAGATCTCGAAGTTCAGATAACCATGAAGATAGATTACTGCTGTAAACTAGAAGAAGAGAATGTTGGTCTACGAATGCAGATACAAGAGCTGGATCGAAAAATTAGCTGCCATCACAAACGTGAAGAAAGTTCGATGAAGCTGGATAAAATTTTAAGTGATCAAAGACCTGCAGGCATCAAATTTGGTCTGGGCTTCATTGAAGGAGAGTCGTCAAATGGACCAAAAGCCAAAAATGTAGAAACTATAAGGAATGAAGATAAGAAACAAGCTGATGAAAGAAAAACAACTCATGCAAAAGAAAGCAGTAATGCCAGGACCGAAAGGAGAACTGACAATGATGGATTTACCAAGGTCACACATCAAAGGAGAAGAAGACCTATGGCTCCTACAACAACCTGGCAAAGACCATCTTTCAGGTTCAATCATTTCTTTTCTGGTTTCTGTTTCAAGTGTAACGGCTATGGGCATAAAATTGCAGACTGCAAGTATAATGTAGGACCAAGAAATTTCACTAGTAGAAATGCTTTTTCACCGCTAATAAATTATGCAGTAGAATGTTTTAACTGTCATAATTTTGGGCATATTGCAAGAAACTATCGTAGTCCTTCTATTTCAAATCAACCTCAGAAAAGAAAATTTCAACCAAATAGGACAAGACAAAATAGAAATCTTCCTGAAAGATATGCACAAGATACTGAAAAGGGAAAGTCCAAACTAGAGCCCAATACGGTAGTCAAAACAGAGTGGAAACAGAAAGAGCAGCTTAAGGAAGAAAAGGAATCCCTAATAGTACAAACAACTTTCAAGGCACAGAATAAAAGTGTACCATGGATACTTGACAGTGGATGCTCAAGTCATATGACAGGTGATAAACAAAAATTTGAAAAATTACAAAAATATGAGGGTGGTTCTGTAAAATTTGGGAATAATGATGGAGCTAAGATAATCGAAAAAGGATCAGTTAAAATTAGTGATGGGAAAATCAAGTCAGAAGAAGTTTTGTTTGTGGATGGTTTGAAACACAACCTGTTAAGTGTCAGTCAGATCTGTGATAAAGGACATGAAGTAGTATTCAAGAAGCAGGGTTGTGAAGTCAGAAAAACAAACAGTGGAAAATTGATAGCAACTGGATCAAGGACGTCTGGCAATCTGTACACACTCTCAGAAACTTTAGAAGGTACTTGTTTCATTGGACAGGAAGAAGAAAACTGGCTATGGCACAAGAGGCTTGGACACATTAGTTTTGATAATCTGGTGAAAATCAGCTCGAAACAGGCAGTGAGAGATATTCCAACCATTAGAAAACCTTCAAATAGCATTTGTGCTTCATGTCAAAAGGGAAAGCAAACCAGAGTCTCATTCAAAACAAAAGAGTACCACACTAGCAAACCTCTGGATCTTATACATACAGATTTATGTGGACCCATGAGAACACAAAGCATAAATGGTGACAAATACTTTATGTTGTGTATTGATGATTATTCCAGAATGACATGGATATTCTTCTTAAAGAATAAAATAGAAGCTTTTGAAATGTTCAGATCTTTCAAACATCTAGTTGAGAATGAAACAGGAAAAAGAATCAAATGTTTAAGATCAGATAGAGGAGGAGAATTCATCTCAGATGAGTTTATAGAATACTATGAAAAACATGGTATCAGGAGACAATATTCAGCAGCTAGAACACCCCAGCAGAATGGTGTGGTAGAAAGAAAGAACAGAACAGTACAGGAAATGGCACGTACTATGCTGGTTGAGAACAAAATAGCAGACAGATTTTGGAAAGAAGCAGTCCACACTGCAGTGTACATCCAAAATAGGTACATGCTGAGAACACATGAAAGCAAAACTCCTTATGAGTTGTGGTTCGGTAGAAAGGCAACAACAAAACACCTCAAAGTTTTTGGTTGTAAGTGTTACATCAGAAAAACTAAAGATAATCTTGGGAAGTTTGAAAATAGAGCAGATGAAGGTGTCTTCGTTGGCTATTCGACAAAAAGCAAAGCTTACAAATGCTACAACAAGAGACTCAAGAAAATTGTGGACAGTGCCGATGTTAAATTTGATGAAGGTAGGGAAAGAATAGTTAACTTTGAAGAAAACTACCCAATTTATGAAGAAGCCATTGAAGGAGATGAGGAAAATGAAACAGAAAAGAAACCAACACTTGACTCAGATGACTTAATTGATGACTCAGAGGTGGAAGAAAATAAGAAATTCAAAACAGGCAGCTGGCAGAAGAATCATCCTAGAGATCAAATAATTGGAGATCCCACAGCTGGTGTTCAGACAAGAAAGAAAGTAGTAAGTAACTACTCTCTTTTATCCAGCATTGAGCCCAAAAATATAGCTGAGGCAAGCAAAGATGATAGCTGGATGAAGGCAATAAATGAAGAATTAGATCAGATTGAAAAGAACAAAACTTGGGAATTAGTACCTAGACCTGCAAATAAGAATGTAATCGACACCAAATGGATATTTCGAAACAAATTGAATGAAGACGGACAGGTAGTTAGGAATAAAGCAAGACTGGTTTGTAAAGGATATGCACAAGTTGAAGGCATTGATTTTGAGGAGACTTTTGCACCAGTGGCCAGACTAGAAGCAATCAGAATGTTTCTGGCCTTAGCAGTCTATAAGAATTTCAGAGTTTATCAGATGGATGTAAAATCAGCTTTCTTAAATGGGAAACTTGAAGAAGAGGTTTATATAGAACAACCAGATGGTTTCCAAATTGGTGAAGATCCCAACCTTGTCTGCAAATTAAAGAAAGCTTTATATGGCTTAAAATAGGCACCCCGAGCTTGGTATGCAAGGCTAGACAACTATCTCTCTCAATAGGGGTTTAAGAAAGGTATGGTGGACAGTAATCTGTATGTCAAAATAGAAGGTGGGCATCTCATTGTTCTTGTTGTATATGTAGATGATATCATATTTGGTAGCAGCAAAGATGAATCATGTAAAGACTTAGCAAATAAGATGCAGAAAGAATTTGAAATGTCTATGATTGGTGAACTGTCTTACTTTCTTGGGTTACAAGTTAATCAAAATAAGAAAGGCATATTTATTTCCCAAGTCAAATATGTGAAAGAGATGCTAAAAAGGTTCACAATGGAGGACTGTAAGCCAGTTAGCACTCCTATGGTGACAGGCTGCAAGTTAAGCAAAGATGAAAAATCTCCACCTGTTGATCAAACCATGTACAGATCAATGATTGGAAGCTTACTATATTTAACAGCTACCAGACCAGATATTCTGCAGGCAGTTTGCATGGTAGCAAGATTTTAGGCCAGTCCCAAAGAGACTCATGTGACAGCAGTAAAAAGGATTCTTAGGTATCTCAAGGGTACTATGGAGTATGGGTTATGGTATCCGAAAGGTAAAGACTTCACCCTTATTTCATATTCAGATGCAGATTGGGCAGGATGTGTTGATGACAGGAAGAGTACCAGTGGAGGTGCATTCTATCTTGGTGACAGGTTGGTTGCTTGGCACAACAAGAAACAAGAGTCAGTTTCTTTATCAACAAGTGAGGCAGAATATATTGCAGCAACAACATGTTGTACACAAGTTTTGTGGATGAAACAAACTACGAAAGATCTTGGTATTAATTTTAGTGAGCCAATATCAGTTAAGTGTGATAACACCAGTGCAATTAACATCTCCAAGAATCCGGTAATGCATTCATGGACAAAACACATTGCTATCAGATATCATTTCTTGAAAGAGAAAGTTGTTGAAGGTGAGGTTAAGCTGGATTTTGTTCCAACTACAGAGCAAGTAGCAGATATCTTCACAAAACCTTTGCCCAAGGATGTTTTTGAATACCTTCGCAATAAACTGGGAGTGGTGACCCTTCCCAAGAAGTGACTAGCTACAGGGATCACATTCTCAGGGGGAGCATTGAAGTATTTGTTTATCTTCTTGCTCATGTCCTTGTTTATTACTAAGTGTAATAAATTTTGCCTGAGAATGTTGTGCTTGGACTCAGGGGGAGTCTACAGTAGCCCTTTGGTATTATTGTCAAAGGGGGAGAAGAGCTACAGGAAGCTGTACATGTGTTGCCAACAATTCCAAAGGGGGAGATTGTTGAGCAAAGTGCAGCAACAGGATTGTCATTGTTGTCAACACAATCAGCTAGATCATTTGATTCAGTGCACAGGAAGTTCAGATGCTCAGAAGCTATTCAGATGCAGCAATCAGGAAGTTCAGAGATCTCTCAGAATATGTACAGTGTTTTTCCAAAAAGACCTAAGTGGCCCACATGCAAAAATTCAAAGAAAAAGACAAGTAAGGAAAGTGTCGCGATATCGTGACATATTCAAAAGAAAAACGTCATGATTTCATGACATATTGGAGGAGAGAGAAAAGAAAAAATCAATTTCTGACATTCGAAGAGAGAGAGTGCAAAGAAAAATGTCACGATTTCGTGACATATTGGAGGAGAGAGAAAAGCAGGGAAAACTGTCATGATTTCGTGACATGTTGGAAGAGAAGAAGGCAAGTTGAAAAACTGTCACGATTTCATGACATGTTCAAGAGAGGCAAGAGAAAACTGTCATGATTTCGTGACATGTTGGAAGAGAAGAAGGCAAGTTGAAAAACTGTCATGATTTCGTGACATGTTCGAAGAAGAAGCGCAGGCAAAGAAAACTGTCATGATTTCATGACATGTTGAAGAGAAGGAAGTGGAAAACTATCATGATTTCATGACATGTTCGAAGAAGAAGTGCAGGAAAACATCATGATTTCGCGACATAGAAGAAAGAGTTTGAATGAGAAAGTGTGATATCGAATGAAAAGATGAAAAAGTGTCACGATTTCATGACAGGTTCGAAAGAAAGCAGAGAAAAAGTGTCGCGATATCTGACATGTTTACGAAGAAGAAAAGGCAAGGAGAAAAGTGTCACGATTTCATGACATTGGTTTCGAAGAAAAGGAGATAGAGTGTACGAAAGAAATGTCACAATTTCGTGACATGTTCCATTTTCACAGGTGAAAGAAAGGCACAAGGCAGCAAAAGTGTCACGATTTCGTGACATGTTCCATTTTCACTGGCGAAAGACAGAGAAAGGCATAAGGCAGCAAAAGTGTCACGATTTCATGACATGTCATGTTTTCACTAATGCATGCCGAGAAGAGTGCAAGGAAGCGAAAGTGTCACGATTTCGTGACATTCTTTTTTCATGATACAAGCCAAAGAAAGAGGCAAGGAGGCAAAAGTGTCATGATTTCATGACATGCTGTGTTTTCGCTAATGCAAGCCAAAGAAAGAGGCAAGGAGGCGAAAGTGTCACGATTTCGTGACATGCTATGTTTTTGCTAATGCAAGCCAAAGAAAGAGGCAAGGAGGCGAAAGTGTCATGATTTTGTGACATCTATGTTTTCGCTAGAACAAGCCAAGAAAAGAGACAAGAAGGCGAAAGTGTCACGATTTCGTGACATGTTGTATTCTCGTGGACCAAAGCCAAGAGAAAGCGTACGGAGGCGAAAGTGTCGCGATATCGTGACATGTGTTTTCACGGCAACAGCAACAGAAGAGTTACAGGGGCAGTTGAAGCCGACGAAGACCGATGTTAGCCGACGAAGATTAGGGTTTGCAGCCGACGAAGATTAGGGTTTACAGCCGACGTGATTAGGCATTGCACTTGCATAATCAGTCGACTAAAGTTAGAATTTTATCATGAAAATTTGGTTATAAAAGGAGGGCTATTTTGGAGATTTGAGTTGTATCGATTATGTGCTAAGCCCGCAGTGCACAGAGAGCGAGTCGTGTCGAATCGAGCTAAGTGCGAAGCAAGAGCGCACAGAGAGCAAAAAAGCACAAAGGGGCAGAAGTGATCGATCGACTGTATCGCAATAGAGTGTGCGAGGCATTTGCACAGAAGCAGACTATTCAAAATTAGATAGTGCGAAGCGATTGCGCAGAAGAAGCAGAGTGCATAGAAACAATAGATTGTGTGCAAAAAGTTTGAAGGTATTTTTCTATAAATTTCATAGATTCACTTGAAGTCCAAGTTGCAGCTTGGCATCAGGGGTTGGTGCTCCTTCCAGTAGGTGTTGGTAAATTAGGGGTTGTTGCTCCTTTCTGTTGGTACAAAAAAATTTGAGGGGTTGGTGCTCCTTCCAGTTGGTGTTGGTAAATAGATTGTAAAGTTGTTGCTTTGCAAAGGCTGGATTTGGATGGTAGTCCAAGCAGTCATTTTTGAGGAGTAGCCACATTGGTGAACCTCGTTAAATGTTGTGTTGTGTGATGCTCTCTTGTTAACTTGTTGTATATGTTGTGAGTTTCCTTTATTTCTGCATTAAGAGTTGTAAATTTAAAGTTTTAAAAGATCACACTGATTCACCCCCCCTCTCAGTGTCACTATGAGTGTAACATCTTGTTGCCCCGATGCCGATAGATTAAGGGCTCACCAGGAAATCCCTGGTGCACCCCAAACTATCGAGTCACCCAAAAATACAAGAAGTACTCTTGCTCAGTCCCATGCTGCCTGATTAGCCACCTCCCCCTACACGCCCTCTAGAGCCACTCCCCAGCCTTAGGCTAGGCTAGAAAATCTTGGTATGGCCACCAGAACACCTCCCCTGGAGCAATACGAGAGAAGGCATTAGTATAGTGCCCTACGACACCTGCCCATCATCGAATCTGCCCCTACTCCTTTGACCTCTGCCATAGAGCAACATAGCCAATCTCCCTATCCACCATCTCCTCCTGAGTGGTCCATGACAACCCCTGCGGTCACTCCATAGCTATGTGCTACCATCCCCAGCACTGCAACAGGTAGTTGCACCCAATCCCCTTTTGCCTTTGGTAGTGGACCTCATAAAACTTGTCATATAGCTATGCCAATAGCATCTGACCCCACCTCATAATCAGTGGTGTTGCTGTCGAACACTCCACAAGTCTGAACACTACCTCAAGCAGGTTCCAAGGGAACCTCACACCTGATGAGTCAAGAAGCAGCATGTTGGAGATGAGGGTCATAGGAAACACATGCCTCACCCCCAACACACCCTTCTCAAACCACCACCGCACCACAATCCCACCAATCAAGAAGTCCCCCTCTGCCCTCTCCATGACCCTATCCACCCCCATATCCACTGCATTCCCAAAGCATCGTGTCAGCACCACCATCCATTGATCACAAGGAGTCATTCAAATGGGCAGCCTGTCTATCAAAATCCATAGAATCTGATACATGTCCTCCATAGTCACTGTCATATCCCTTATTTGGATATGAAAGGTGTTGGTGCGGGGATCCCAAAAATTTATCAGTGCAGTCAGATATGCCCGATCCCCCACCACAGGGTCCAGCTGCGTCACCTGCTTGAGCCCAAGGGCATCAAGCCACTCCCAGTCCACAACAGTCAGCGCATCCCACACATCAAAAAATACCATCGTCTAATGGTATCGACTCTTCACAACCTAAAAAACAAAAATAACACAAAAACATTAAAACATGACAAACAAACAAATGTACAGCAGTGTACACAAAAACAATAAAACAATAAAAAAAAAATTAGGGTTTCAACCTTAATTTAAATAAAACATTCAAATAAACTGTACAAACGACAAACAATGTACAAAAAAAAAAAGTACAGAACTATACAACCAAAGTCCAGATAAATCAACTAAACTATACAATAAAGAACAAAAAAAAAAAAACCAAATAAAACAAACAAAATCATACTAGGGTTTTTAACCTTACGTGTGGACAAAAAAATCAAAAACAAAAACATTAAAACTATACTAGGGTTTTTAACCTTAAGTGTAAACAAAAAAAATCAAAACAACAAAAAAATCATCTAGGGTTTTTTTAACCTTATTATGAACACAAAAAAACAAATAAAACCACAACATTCATTTAGGGTTTTAACCTTAATATGACAAAGAACAATCATAAAATGCGAGTTTTAAAAATTCATATAAAAACAAACAAAAAAACAAGAAGGAATGAGTGCCTACTGGTCTCGCCTTAGCTCCACCACTCGAGGATACTATCCTTGAACTCATGGTGTCTGTAAAAATTCTATAGCGCTCTGCTTCGCAAACTTGAACTCCTCCCCACAGCTCCAAATTGCCAGAAAAAATAATTGCAAATGAGCCCAAAACCTACTTTTGGCCCTTATATAGGATCTTAGGCCTGTAATAATACCACCCTAGGATGAGAACTCTAGTTAGCACTCGTCCCACCCTAGGAAAATTACAAAACTGGTATTTGTCCCACCCTGGGACGATTACAGAGCAAGACAATAAAAAACAACCAAAACTGCATCCAAAATGCACCAAAAAACAACATAAAACTGCAAAACAAAGTCACCTTTGCGCTTATGATTCATGGCATGCAAAACTGACATTGGGGTCACAAATTGTAACTATACTACTCACTAAGAATGTTACCATAGCCAGATTGCTCCACGGGAGGACGAATTTTTGACAATTTCATCCCAAAAAGGTGTCGTAAAAAGGGTCAAAACCCACCAAAAAATAGCAATAAAATTGCCGAACAAAGGAACCTTTGCGCCTATGATTCATGGCATATAAAACCAACATAGAGGTCACAAATTGTCACTATCCTACTCCATAATAAGGCTACCATAGCTGGAACACTCCGCAGGAGGACGAATTTTCGACAATTTCATCCCCAAAAGGCATCGCAAAAAGGGTCAAAACCCACCAAAAAACAACAATAAAATTGTCGAACAAAGGTGCCTTTGCGCCTGACATTATTGGCATATAAAAATAACATTGGGGCCACAAATTATAAATATCCTACTCCCTAAGAAGGCTACCATAGCCGGACCACTCCACGGGAGGACGAATTTTTGACAATTTCAGCCCCAATAAGTGTCACAAAAAGGGTTAAAACCCACCAAAAATAGGTCCAATTGTTGGGAAACTGCACAAGCATTCAAAGGAAAAAAACTTAAGGCACCCTTAAAAAAGTCATATTGGGTCAAGTGACTCATCACTTTTCTCATTTCGGTAATTCCTTCATCGATTCATCGCTTGAGGGGGTAGTCACACTTAGTCATTAATCAACAAGTACACACCCAATCAAGGAAATGGCATGCATTCAAAGAATCATTGACAAAGACAATCATGCTCCTGCTTGGGACAGAAAACAAGCAATAATCACAAGCTAATCAAACACTTGGTATTCTAGAATCATGAACTCAAGGTTCCCATAGACAAAAGGTTGCGCCCTTTGCCTATTCATGACTGAACAATGTCCAAGATCAAGTAACACCTCACCGAAAAAGGTTAACACTTGAATTAAGCTCCTTAGCTTGTCAGAAGCAAGGATTCAAGAATGCATGACCTTTTCATATTTGGGGTATCAAAATTTGGTTAGGTTACTAAGAAACCCTAATCATTAAGTGCTTTGGTTATCTATTTTTTATCAGCACTACGCCACGCACAGTGCATCCCAAAAAGGGGCATCTATAGACACCAAAACAGCACCAATCTGATCATGTGGCTACAAGCACTAACCGAATTGGCATACACAGCCCCTAGGGCAACCCCCATAGGTTAAAAAGTGGTCCTAACCATTCCCAAAGCAGTTTTGGAAGGTTAGAGGTCAATTTGGCACCTTTCAAGCACCCTGCTCCTTAATCGTTCCACCCTAGGGTGATTAGAATGCTATTCGCCCCACCTCAAGATGATTAGCAGCAATCGCTCCAGGGTGGGGCGAATAGCAGCAATCACTCCAGGGTAGGGAAAATAGCAGGTTTGATGGGAAAAAAGTTAAACATTGACAAATGGCAGCCCATATCCGCCACTCAACTCCACCTTCAATGCATGGGAGTGCGAGTGAGCATTTCAAAGCTCAAAGAGGTAGTCATAGAGGCAGTCATGGAGCCCTTAATCAGGGAGGAATCTTCTCTCCCATGGAAAGGCATGATGGCCAAGTGGCACCCCTGCATGCACATTCAAAGCAGACCTTCAGGTCTATAAAATGGTGAGTCTTCTCACCCCAAAATAGGATAGAGCAAGAGCATTTGGAGCAACGGAGTGCTACCAAATTATACCCTCACCCTCATTGTGCTTTCTACATCCTTGATCTCTCTTTTGGAAGGGAGGTTATCGGGTGAACATTAGGAGTGCAATTTGAACCCAAAACCCAAACAATTGGCCACAATCCCACACCCAATTTGCCAACACAACCCCCTAGGAGGTTTTGGACCCATCCCAAGTGGATTGGTGTCAAAACCAAGCCCCAAACGGTGGGCGTCCTGCCCCCGGTGCCCCCCGCACTGTTGTAGTCCTAATCGCCCCACCCCAGAGTGATTAGAAATATACAATATATTTCTTCACTATTTCTTTTGCATCATGTTTTGTGTGTTTCATATATGCTGCAGTTCAAATTTCAAAGCATTCTGACTTGTTTTGACTGTGTTTTCATTGTTTTACGCTTTTACTAACATACAGGGAGCACCTTTAGATACAGGGTGATCGGGGTAGAATATGCAAAATCTGACCTTCTGGGTCATCTCAAAATGCCCCATTTTTCCTAACCCCAAGTTTGCAAGTGTTTTGGAAGCCTCTGGATGGGACATTTGGGAGGTCACTCTTGGACATTTTATGACAGTCCTAATCGTCCCACCTTGGAGTGATTAGAAATCTATAGTATATTTCTTGACTATTCCTTTTGTAGTGTGTTCATGATGATATTTAAATACTTCTGTTCAAGTTTCATCTTATTATGATATGTTTTGATCACTATTTTAATTGTTTCATGTATGCATTAACCGGAGGCCTTGGGGATTGCATGTTTCCCTCCATCCTCCTGTTTTATTAATCGTTTGTTGTTTCTATGAATGTAGGATCTCAAAACCAGAGGGGCATCAAGGAGCTATATATGCATTCATGCAAGTTGCGGTGATGTTTGGCCCACCCATTTCAAATGTGGGCACACGGAAGATCCCGAAGGGAAGCATACCATCCGTTGGTGTAACAAAACTATATCTAACACTCCGAGCCCCTGAAAATGGGGGGAGACATATTGTAACCTGATCACAAGAAAAATTAATAAAATAGGTTGCACTTTACTTTTTCTTTACATCTTGTTTCATTCATGCTTCACTTTTCCCTTTTCATGCACTTGTCCTTTGTTCATTCGTAGGACTTAGCGTTACATATGCTTTTGTTTGCATCGCACTCGGTGCGCCTGTGCTTTCGTAAACATGCTTTCAGAAAGGTAGAGGAAAATAATGCTTCTTTTTCACCTTGTTTAGTTCCCTATAATCTACATAAATTATATATTTTTCATTATTTTTGGGAACTATCGCAAGTGGTGACACCCATTGGCTATCAGAAATTGGATATATAAATCCTACATTCAATACCTTAATAATATCTTCTTGAACTGTATTAAATAGCTAGATTTAGTCTTCTTTGATGTTGTTTCACTGGATGAAAACCTTCTTGGATGTATATATGGAGGGTACAAATGTTTGGATGTATTTCTTTCATATCCTCATAGTTCCATGCAAATATTATTTGATGTTTTCTAAGCACGTCTATCAGTTGTGACTCTTACATGCTTGTGAGTGCATTATTAATGTTTAGATTTTTTCTAGGTGTGATATCTATTTATTTGTAGTTTTTAGTATTTGCATCTATTCCTATTACTTCATGTTCAAGAACATTTAATTGATAGTTATAAGGTACTAATTGATGAGGTTGACTTGTATACTTCATAATTAGTCATGGTAAATTCAAGTGGATAACTATTGTTTTAATTTTGGTCTTCCTCTTGATAATCTAATAGTGGGATAGCAGTTCTTCAATATCTTGTTGTAAATATTCACTTAATACATTAAATAATATAGGCTAAATATCATCCAAGTCATCAAGAAAATCATACCAAAGTTGTTTTGAGTAACCTTGGTCTAATGTTGACTCAGGAAACAAGATCAAATCTTTAGTGTGCTTACCATTGGAAATGGTCATATTTCCAGATCTACAACTAATGTAAGTATCAACTATTGCAAGCCATGGACATCCTAAAATTAAGGGATGTCCCTCTAACTTCTTCTTTAGCTGTAAGACCACAAAGTATATAGGATACTCCCATGAACTTACAGAAACTATAATATCATCTAACTTTCCTTATGGTTTATGGTAGATTTGTCTATAAGTTGAAACACTATAGAGGTTGATTGTAGTTTGTGTACCCCTAAATATTTTATTGTTTCCTTAGTCATCACATTAATAGAAACCTCTAAATCTACTAAGACATTATACAAGGTTGTATCACCAATATGGACTGTGAGTATAGGTATTCCAAGATCTGCATATTTTGGGAGCAACCTTCTTCCAGTCATTATCTCAGATAATTATCCAATAACTTGGATGGTTTGATATTCATTCTTCTTTTTTCTTCCTAAATTTTTTTCACGCATACTCTTTATTAACTTGGAGTAAATAGGAATATCCTTGATATATTGTAAAATAGGAATTTGAATGGTAACATTTTGTAACTCTTGAAGGAAATTGAAAGCTGGTTTAGAGGGTTCTTTAGTTATTGCCAGTATTTCAAGAAATGGAATTTCCATTTCTTTCCTTTGAATGATTTGGAATTCCTTTTTTTTTGTTGGAATATTCTCTAGTGAGGTTTCTACTTCATCTTCAAGCTTTTCATCTTTGTCTCCTTTTTCAAACAAATTTTGGGTAGGTTCCTCAATTTTTGTAAAAGTCACTTATTATTATCCAATACTTTTCTAGATCTTAATTGGATTTGTTGGAAAGGTACCACAAATATTTTTAGAGTATATTTATATACCTATGTTTTTAGGTATCTAGGCTAGCTTAAGTTCACTAGATAAGATAGTGTGTTCCTAGGTATTTAATAATTTTGGCATGCTTTGTCATCCTTATCTATTTGTTATTTATCGACGGTTGTGATCTTGATCCTCTCCAACCGATCGTGTGGTTGTCATTGCTCTCCTTGCCTATTTAAGCAAGGCCTCTTGTCATTTTGACATAATGCAAGCAATCATTTTTCTCTCACTCATTTGTGATTGTCTTCATGGCTCTGATCTTGGGTGTGGAATGATATTGTTGGTTCGTTCCTCTTTCATGGTACCAGAGCTAAGGAGTTTTTTTTGAAGATTTTCCTTTGAAGCTCTCGCTTGCATCTTGGCTCTCTAGGCCTTCATTCTATAGATCCAGAGTTTTTTGGCTCTTTAGGCCTTCTCTTCTATAGATCCAAAGTTTTTGGCTCTTTAGGCCTTTCTCCCTCTAGATCTATCATGATTTTTTCAACCCAACTCTTCACGGTCTGATTTCTCGATGTCTCATGACGCTCCCTAATTGGTGTCTCTACTCGAGCTCGACCAGCCCTATGAGAATCATGCCATTCTTGCTCACCGTGTGGTTGTGGTCATTGCTTGCACTGCTCGTGTCTTCCCGTGGCTCACTCTAGCTCGTGAGGTGTTCCTACAGGCGGATCGGCCCATTCAACGACCTATGAGGCCCTTTCACCAGCACGCTCACCGTCTCACGATGGATCTGCACTCTCAGTTGTGCACGGTTTAGTAACACCATTTCATTGCTTGGCATATTTCACTCCAACGATGTCTTCTCAAGGTGTGCTAGCCTTTTCTGCTCGACGCACAGCTTCTCCAGTCTCACGGCCCTCCTCCCATCCTAGGTGCTCCACAACATCTCTCTTTGCATTTTGTGAGTATTTTGGCTGTGTGCACCCTTCATTTTTGCATGGATTAGGGTTTTGTGAATTAATTATTGGTGCCTTCACATTAGACTTTACAAAATATTGATTCACATTAAATTTTAATTTTTTGTGATATTGTAAAGTTTTTGGGCCCTTTAATTTGATTTTTGAGGGCACCCAACGATTAATTGCATAGAATCCACATACGGACTCTGATTCACATGATTATTTTTGCGTTGGGATCGTGACTCCACCTAATTTGTCGTGGATCAATTGCATTTCACCTTTCTATCTTGTAAAGTGGTGAAACAAAATATTTTTTGGGGGGATTGTGTCGGTGCTGATTGAAAGCACCCTTGTGTGTTGCTTGGCTCCTTGTTTCTTCTTGTTGCTTTGGTGATCCCTGAAGATGGATTTAGGATTCAAGATTGAGCCTCTTACACCTCACAACTATCACACATGGAAGCCACGCATGTTAACACTATTGGCACAAAAAGGCTTAAACACACTCATTAAGGAGCAAAAATTCACTTTCAAGACAGATTATGAGACATGGTCTTTCTCTAAAGCACTTGGTGAAGCACTTGGGATGATTAAAGCAAATACTAGTGAGAGTTTGTGGTTCCATTTTGATGAAATAACTACTCCTCATGAGGCATGGGATAATATTGAATCATTGTTTGGTAAAGTTGATCAAATTAGGGCAATGCAATTGGATGCACAACTTACCTCTTTATCACCTGATGATTATCCCACCATGGTTGATTTTCTCACTAAGTTTAAGGAGCTTTATACTCAGTTGAAAGGCAGTGGTAAATCCAAAAAAGAAGATGAATGTGTATTCTTAATATTGTCAAAATTGAAAGGTCCCTTTCATGTTTTTGCTTCCACATTCCTCTCTACTATGGATGCTATGGGTGATACTTTTAAAATGCCTAGCTTGGAAGAGTTTTGTGATCGTCTTACGAGGGAAGAGACCAAAATTTCCACTCTTGAGACTTCTTCATCTTCTTCGACTAAGGCATTGACAACATCACATCCTAAAGGTAAAGGTAAGCCCAAACCTAAGCCTCAAGACACTGCACCTCCTTCACAGTCAGCTCCTCATCCCAAGGATTCCAAACCCAATCAGAAAGGTTCTTCTAAGAAGAAGAAATCAAAGTCTAATGAGACTTGTGATTTTTGTGGCATTGTTGGTCATCCCGCAGCTCGATGTTCCAAGAAGATGCGTGCTTTGGAAGATGCCATGAAAAAGCACAAGATTGATGTTCCTAAGGATGTGCCTAAGGAGCATGGTAAGGCTTTGAATGTTCGTGGTTGAATAGATTTTGATTCAAATATTTGGGTAATGGATTTGGGTGCTACTCATCATATGACTTCTTCCAAGAAGTCTTTTGCATCTCTTGGTTCTAGTTCTATTTCAAGGATTGAAGTTGGTGATTCCTCTTTCATTTCTGTTAAGGGGAAGGGTGATATTCTTTTGAATGGTGGTCACATCAATGATGTACTCTTTGTTCCTGATATCATCAACAACTTGCTTTTTGTATATCATATTTGTAATTCTGGTACTGGGCGGACTATTTTGTTCACACCATAGGGATTTGAGATTCGTAGTTTGTTGGAGCCACAATATTTGATTGCACGAGGTGTTGTTGATCACTCTTTGAGACTCTATCATTTTGAGAGCTTTGATGATTCTACTTTTGGTACTGGGTTGGTTGCTCATGCAGATTCTTTGAGCAGACTTTGGCATGAGAGATTTGGGCATCTCAACTACCGGTATTTGTAGCAGTTGAACACTCATGAAATGGTCATCGGTTTGCCAAAGGTTTCTTGTGTTGATGGTGTTTGTCTTGGTTGTGCTCTTGGCAAGCAACATCAAGACCCATTCCCCAAAGGCAAAGCTCATCGTGCATCTTCACCCTTGGAGCTTGTTCATAGTGACTTGATGGTCTTTCCTCATCTATCTTTCACTAGAGCTCGGTATGCACTTACATTCATTGATGATTACTCGAGGTGTACTTGGGTGTACTTTCTCAAGTACAAGAGTGAGGTATTTTCTCACTTCAAAGTCTTTAAGGCTTTGGTTGAGAATCAGGCTTCTAGTTGCATCAAGAAGCTTTGCACAGATAATGGGGGGAATACTTCAGCAAAGAGTTCTTTGATTTCCTTGCGGCACATGGCATTATTCATCAGCACTCAATCCCTCATACTCCACAGTAGAATGGGGTTGTAGAAAGAAAGAATAGAACTTTGAAGGAGATGGCTAACTGCATGATGCACTCTCGGGATTTACCTCCCATATTTTGGGCAGAGGCAGTTAATTGTGCGAATTACATCCAAAATCGCACTCCACATCGTGCACTTGCACATATGACTCCTGAAGAGGCTTGGACTGGACACAAGCCGGATGTGTCATCCTTCAGGATCTTTGGTAGTCATGCTTGGGCTTTTATTCTAAAGAAACAGTGTAAGGCTTTGGATAGGAAGAGTAAGCCACTCATATTTGTTGGCTATAGTGAGGACATGAAGGCTTATCGCTTACTGAATCCTGACACACATGATATTTTATTTTGTACTCATGTTCAGTTTGATGAGCATATTTTGTATCCTCATCCTTCTTCTCCTTCCTCTCCTTCAATTTCTCTAGATGACTCACATGACACCACTCTTGATATTTTGGATGTGGAGGACACTCCTATAGTTGTTGATACTCCTAATGTTGTTGCTCCTACTTCTCCTACCTTGCCTAGGTGGGCTCGTATTACACTTGAGGATGCAACACCTTTTATTCAGGATCTTCCTCCTTCCCATCGTCATTCTACCGATACTGGACTAGTTGGTCAGGCAGTTTCAGGTGATCCACAGACTTTTTTAGAGGCTCATGGGATACAGGAGTGGGATGATGCTATGGCGGCAGAGTATTCTTCTTTGATGAAGAATCAGACTTGGGATCTTGTTCCTCTTCCCAAGGGGAGGAAGTTGGTTCGTTGTAAGTGGGTTTACCGAACCAAGTATGCAGTAGATGGTTCTGTTGACAAGTACAAGGCTCGTCTTGTAGCTAAGGGGTTTTCACAGGTTGAAGGTATTGACTACTCTGAGACCTTTGCTCCTGTGGCCAAGATGGATTATGTTCATCTTGTACTTGCTCTTGCTGCATCATAGATATGGTCTATCTTTCATATGGATGTGAAGAGTGCCTTCTTGCATGGTGATTTGTAGGAAGAGATCTATATGGAGCAGCCCGCTGGATTTGTCCAGGATCCTTCACTTGTTTGTCGCCTTAGGAAGTCTCTCTATGGCCTCAAGCAAGCACCTCGGGCTTGGTATGAGAAGATGGACTCTTTTCTTCTCTCTACTGGTTTTGTACGGTGTCAGTCTGACCCTACTGTTTACATTTGGAGAGATGGAGACCACATCACCATCCTTGTGTTGTATGTTGATGACTTGCTTCTCACTGGAAGCTCCCTTTCTCACATTTAGTCTATACAATAGTCTCTCTCTACTCATTTTGAGATGGCAGACCTTGGACTTGCTCACTACTTTCTTGGATTTTAGGTCACTCAAACAGATTTTGGAATCTCACTATGTCAGCAAAAGTATGCCTTAGATCTTCTTCAGTGGTTTTGGATGGCTGACTGTAAGCCATCTCTGACACCTTTCCAGATGGGGGTTACTTTGACTTCTTCTTGCACTTCACCATTGTGCGATGCTACTTTGTATCGATAGTTGGTTGGAAGTATTTTGTACCTCACGCATACTCATCCTGATATCTCCTATGTAGTTGGGCTTGTTTCTCGGTTTGCACAGTCCCCACATGAGACTCATTGGTAGGCAACCAAGAGGATTCTTCGCTATGTGAGGGGCACTTCACACTTTGGTTTGTTCTATACCAGAGGTGATCCAGTGTTGGTTGGCTACACTGATTTATATTGGGCTGGTTCTTTCGATGATCGTCATTCTACCTTCGACTATGTGTTTTGTCTTGGCACTTCTCCCATTGCTTGGTCTTGCAAGAAGCATCAGGCTATTGCACTATCATCCACTGAGGCAGAGTACAGGGCAACGATTACTACGAGTCAGGAGGCTCTTTGGCTTTGACAGTTGTTGGAGGAGTTTCATTTCCCACAGGATCAGGCTACAGTTATTTGGTGTGACAACCAAAGCACCATCCACATTTCTCGCAATCCTGTTGAGCATCAGTGTACCAAGCACATCAAGGTTCATATGCATTTCATCCACCAACACATCCAGGATGGCATTCTCAGCTTGGAGTATCTTCCTACTCAGCAACAGATTGCGGACATCTTCACTAAACCTTTTGCATCACCTCATTTTCTTGAGTTGCGTGGCTTGCTAGGGGTGAAGGAAGTTGTCCTTGGGGGGTGTTGAGAGGACATCTTCTTCTCCACCTTCTTTTCTCTTCTAGCAGATGGTTTTTTCCCATGTGGTTTTTCATCATCTATAGGAGAGTTTCATGTTTATGTGATAGCCATTGTACATGAGTACCTTATCAGGCCTTGTTGTCGGGACTCATATTTGTGGATCTTGCCACTATATTTTTTTTTGGTTAGCTGTCCCCACTCCTTCCTAGTATCACTTAAGGGGGGTGTTAGAGTATATTTATATACCTATGTTTTTAGGTATCTAGGCTAGCTTAAGTTCACTAGATAAGATAGTGTGTTCCTTGGTATTTAATAATTTTGGCATGCTTTGTCATCCTTATCTATTTGTTATTTATCAACGGTTGTGATCTTGATCCTCTCCAACCGATCGTGTGGCTGTCATTGCTCTCCTTGCCTATTTAAGCAAGGCCTCTTGTCATTTTGACATAATGCAAGCAATCATTTTTCTCTCGCTCATTTGTGATTGTCTTCATGGCTCTGATCTTGGGTGTGGAATGATATTGCTGGTTCATTCCTATTTTAGATATTGAACATGTTTCATTGGTTTCATAGACTTGTTGAACTATTTTGTTATTATTAGGATTGGATACCGGTTAAGTTGGTAAAGGTGGCTACTTAGGAGGATTGTTCATATTATTTGGAGGTGGGAGGAGTCTATTTTGAGGTTGGGTCTAAGGGGCTTGTCCCCTAAATTGGTTTTGAAAATTCTATTGTTGAGGTGGTCCTTGAGACCAGCTAGGTCCTCCTAGACTATATTGGCCATTCATATTCCAATTATACATGTTTTGACCTAAAATTCCTCGAGTCCATGGAGGTGGACTCCCATATGAGTTGGCCATAAATTGAGCCCCTGGAGGTATATTCCATTCTTGATTATTTGGGTAATTAGATGGGTTCCAACTTGTCCAATTTAATGCATTTGACCACTGGTTAGGTCTTTGTTGGTTGGAATAATTAGAATTTGACCAATTAGACAGTACATTGAATGGGCCATTTCTTATTTGGGCTACAAAATAAATATTGTACACTTCCTCAAATTCAAGTTCTTTTATAGTAGATTTGGAAACTGAAATATACTTGTAATTTTCAATACTATTATTCTTATCATATATTTTACAAGTAGCATAAATGTTGGAGATATTTATGATGTTAAGAGGGCATTCTCTTAGATTGTGTCTTTTCCTACATCTATGACAATATATCTCCTCAATATCTTGCTCTTTTGGTTTCTTTTCCATGAGGTCAAAATATGTAGTTAATGTACTCAACAAATTAGTCTTCAAAATTTCCAACATGTTGCCAATTTCTTCTCTTGTTACTCCTCCTGATGATGGGTATTTGTTGTTTCTAAGTGGCTTATTTCTTGAATAATTTATGCAAAGATTTACAATTTCTTCAAATGCCATTAGATGAATATCTCCCTTAGCCGTGAGGTTTAATATATCCAAGACAACTTATTTTAATCCTTTTAGGAAAAGCTCTTTTAAGATTTTCTCATCTAGCTCAATATTCACTCTAGGTCCCACAAACTAAAATATTTCAAGGTAGTATTAAAGGGATTATTCCTCTCGTTGATTCATACAAACTAATTCAGTTTTATTGTCGCTAACTCTACAATAATATTGATATATTTCAAGGAACATATCCTTCAATCCATTCTCTCCATCCCATCGATTACAAACACTTTCACCTAGATCCATGAACCATATTAAAGCTTCATACTTAAGTGTATAGAGAAATAGTCATAACTTCTGTTTGTCAGTGGTGTAGAAATAGGCTTGGCATACCACTTTAAACTCAAAAATAAAAGCATCAGGATCTTCATGTGGTTTCCCATGGAAGGTAGACAAAATAGTAGTAGATATGGGCTTTGGTTCTCTCGTTAGCCTATATTTTGGAGAAGGAATGGGAAAGGTAAAAGTTTTTCTTTGCCTACTTCTTCTTTGGTTTTCTTCTACTTCTCCAGGATCACTATTCCTTTACCTACTCACCCTTTACTATCCATATACTTCCCTATGTTCACTAATATGCTTGTCCATGACTAATTGAAGGAATTCTAAAATTGGACCTAGTATGAATTCAGAAAATATAGTTCAAGGATCTATATGATTGTCAATTTCAGGTTTTGGCAATAGAATGTTTCAAGATTTTGATCAAGTGGAGGTAATGGAAGTTCAATTAGTTCTTTGGAGAATCCTCAGTTACTGCAATGTTAGTCTCTATTAATCTAGTAATATCAAGCTTTTCACTAGAATTTTCTTCTTGTTTTTCTTTGTAGACTTTAATAAACCTTCCTTTTGAATCTCTAGGTCTACTCATAAATTTACAAAGATTTTAATTTCTACAAAAAAATCATTCATTCCTCCTTGAAAAATTTATGGATATCATTGATTGGTTCTAATTGTTTAGGGATCATGTAATGTTCTTGTCAAATTTAAGGTCTCATTTTACAAGACAAATAAGTTGAACAATAAAGGTTTGTCCTTGAATTGTGATAGAATTTTTAAACTATAAATCGTGACACAAATCTCTAAAGTATATAATTCTAGGTGTTATGTGGTATCTTTTTTTGTATTCCAGAATCACTTCTCTATTTTTATTTCTGCTAAGACATTGTGGATAACTAGGGAATCCTCAAAGTAATATTGCTAAGGATATGTAGTTGAATTTACACTTGATTTTCTATCTCCTAGCCAATGTTCACAACTCCTTAAGAGAGAAAGGTATGGTAAGTGATAATATGCACCTAGAGCCTTAGCTATATCGATCCTTTTAATTTTTTCCAACTCTTCTGATCTTTTCCTAATAATATCAAGGTGTTCCCACATGGTGTTCCACTCTTTCTAAGATGACCTATGTCTTTGTTCAAAAAGTAGATTGATTTATTGTTCTAGAAATTTTATTCTGAGGTCTATAAATTACAGATCAAGTAATGCAACTTTCCACCATTAGCAACGCATACTTCTCTTTTTTTTTTGTTTTCATAATTTTTTTTTTTTTGTTTGAGCATAATGTAATTTTCAGAAATAAAAATTTTCAAACAAAACAATCTTATGACTATTAAGACCAGATCTAAAATAAAAAAATTAATCTTAATGCAACAAGGGAAAGTAAAATTACTACTCTAAAATAATATTATTGCCACTAAAACCAGGTCTAAAATACAACATCTAATTTTAACACAGCAAGGGAAAGTAAAATTACTATTCTAAAATAATCTTACTACCATTAAAACTAGGTCTAAAATTCAACATCCAATTTTAACATAGCAAGGGAAATAAAAATTACTATTCTAAAATAGTCTTACTACCATTAAAACCAAGTCTAAAATACAATAGCCAATTTTAACACAGTAAGGGAAAGTAAAATTACTATTCTAAAATAATCTTACTGCCATTAAAACCAGGTCTGAAATATAACAACCAATTTTAATGCAGCAAGGGAAAGTAAAATGTTGTTGTTACTACTTGGTTTTAAGAAATACTTCAGTATGATATTGTTGTATCTATTGCCTTGTTTAGAGGTTAAAGTTTCCATAACTAAGTATGTAACAACCACATAATGCCGAAAGTAAATTTGCTAAAAAAGAAGTGTTGAATGTTGTCCCTACTTGATTTTAATAAGCACTTCAGTATGATCTTGTCGCACCTACTACCTTTTATAGGTTAAAGATTCCATACCTAAGATGTGACAACAATAAAATAACTTGCTAAATCAAATTCTAGTTAGAAAATAGTAAATTTGAACCTAAGAAAATGGAACCTGGAAGTGTTGAGATGAAGATACTTGTTGGAACTCCTTGTGCCACTCTGATCTGCATGCACGTTAGAAATTCTTGTGCCACTCTAACCACATAGGTAAGCCTCCCTCTCACATGATCCAATAGTCTCCAATAAAAAATTATGGCACTATTATCCTTAGAAACGATGCCAAAATATTGAGCTATGATGTCTCACATTTAATTTATCAATCCAAGTTTTATTTAAAGAACAAAAATCTCGTATAAATTATTCTCCAATTCTTCATCATTGACTTTATATTTTTTTCCTAGTTTTGTTTGTAGGAAATGAAAGTTCACAATAAACGAAATTGAGATGAAATGATGCTTAAGTTAAGAGATACAATTTATGATTTAGACTAAGTCTATGTGTGTAAATCCACGTTATGATCTAATGATGCATTATCTATTTAATACATTTTATAATTCTATATTATGCAATTCAATTAAATTTACGTTCTAAGACTTATTCTATGTTCTAATTAAACCTACTATAATTTAGGAGGAAGAGAGCAAGGGATTGATTGTTCGGAGTGGGCCCTACCTCCTAGAGGTTAGTATTAATCTCTTCTCCTTTCTATTCTATTTTACTTTTAGCAAATAATATTCATTTAAACTATCTTAATGCTATTTAATTCATGTGTGCAAGAAAATAAAATGGAAGTTACAATAACAAGTAAAGCATGAAGAAATTACAAGATACAATTACCAAATTCATTGAAGAAAATGCTGCTACTTTATTGTTTGACTTCAATCTTCATTCATACAATGTAAATGACAAATTGAATAGACAATAGACTATTCATATGGCAAACCTTTTCCAAGGTCTTTACATTGTAATATATAGCTTTTACATCACTCTTTCAATAGAAGTCTTCAACTTCTTTTGTTACATATTGAACGGACTCAAATTAAATTCTAAAATTACATAACAAGATAATCTAATATTAAGATAACCTAAAAACTACTTTTGGACTTATTATAAACGGATCTATCCAAATGGTATAATAATAGATACATGTAACAAAGACCTATAATTCACTAGCAAAATACTAACAAAGTAAAACACTCTCTTGTCCTTTTCTCAAGGAGGAAAAATTATTACATTTCAATTACATAAATATCTAACAACTAACAAATTACATATCTAATAAAAAATTACACAATAATTATTGGATTATATTCAAAATACTAATGTCAACGTAACAATGACCATGTTGATTATGCAATACATGTTGTGCTGGCTAAGGTGTTAGCACACATAGAAATTCCATCACATCAAACCAATTTACATGGTCACTCGTTTTCCATAGACCCTTTTCGTAACACCTTTCTGTAGGTGCTTTTCATAACACCTTTCCGTATATACTTTTAGTAATTTCTTCATGATGCATTTTCTCACAAGATGGTTCAAGTTACGTTTGGTTGTGGTGTGTGTACTCCTACACATACATATGCTAAAAACACAATTGTACAATTTACGTAAAATCACTAGCATATATATCATAACACCACATAGGTCAAATATTAAAAAATGATGTAAATTGTGCATAATATTCATCAAAACATATTCATAACCATCATATCTGCATCTAAAAACTAGAATAAAATTACATTTTATAATCACAATTCAACACTTATCAAAAGGACTTGCTCTAGATTCTCAAGGTGAACCTTCCAAGTTGGAGAAAAATAAGAATGTCATTCAAGCATATAATTACAAATTTATCCAAATAGTCCTTGAAGACTTTATTCATGAGTCTCATGAAGGTTATAGGAGCATTTATGAGACCCAAAGGCATAACAAGCCATTCAAAGAAACCCATCTTGGTTATCAATGTAGTCTTCCATGTGTCCTCAACCTAAATCTAAACCTAGTGATATCCACTTTTGAGATCAATCTTGATGAAGAATTTAGCACCTTGGAGTTGGTCCAAGAGATCATCAATGCGAGGAAGTGGAAATTGTTTTTTATGGTTATTTTGTTTAATACCCTGAAATCAAATCAAAGCCACCAAGTGTTATCATTTTTAACACAAGCAAAATGGGGGATGCACAAGGGGATGTACTAGGTTTAATCAATCATTTTTCCAATAGGTCCTATATTTACCTCTTAATTTTATCATATTGAAGGAATGATTGGTTGTACATGGGAGTATTAGTAAGAGGTGTAGCAAGAACAATATCAAAACTATGATTAATTGCCATATTTGGGGGTATTGTCGAGGGCTCCTAAAACACACATTTACAATAATTTGTTAGCAGGCCAAGTGGACTTATGATTTTTTTTTGTGATTGCTCATGTTATGGTCATATGAAGACGAGTGCAACTACCTATGCTTTATTGACTACTTTTCTTGCTTGTTGACAACTAAGCAATAATTTTATGGTGTGCTTGGTACATTTGATGAGGTAGGTATTATTGTCATGTTATAGTGTGTAAGTGTTATTGTATGCATCATAGTGATCTTTCCTATCATATTGATAGGGTTTTCCAAGAAACAAACCACAAAAATCCATAAGGTCACATCACAAGTAACCTTATCCATAAATTTGGGACCAAAAACAAAATCCACAGTGTAGGTGTTTGTGATCTGAGAGGTAGTCTCACTATAATTCCATCTAAGTGAGTATGGATGAGGATGTGATTTTGTTAGGAGCTATAATTTATTGATAGTGGACTTCACAACCAAGTTTGTTTTACGATCCATTGCCAATAATACAATCAACATAAAAGTTATGGGTTAAATGAGCACACGTGATGAAAAAATTGTCACGATCACCTATTACTAAATGGTGGTTCATTAAGGTGACTATATTAAGTCGACCTCGTAACTCCTTACATACCTTATACTATCCTAAAATATTTATGGGGTATCAAAATTTTCCTCTATCTTGAGACTATACAAGCAATTTTTTCTTCTTAAATTGACATTATTAAGACTTATCATGTCCCTTCTTATTATTATGTTTACAAAATGTCTAAAAATTATTTACATGAGAAGAAGAGGAAGGAAGGGAATACTTATTAAAAGAAAATGAATGAGTTGCATAGGAGAAAGAAGAGGGATATAAATAATAATATATATTTGATGATTATTGTGGATGATAGGGTGATGGCTTGGGAACTCTTGGTAAGTTAGAGTGTCATGAACCCCTCGTTTGAGCATAAATATTCTCCTCCATAATTTGTGCTTGATTGAAAACCACATCAAGTGTTGTACAAAAAGCGTATTTCAACTCCTTATGTATATTTTCTTGAAGTCATCTTTTTAACTTTGCAATGAGAGTGGGTGTACTATCTGGTATGCAAAGAAAGATGTGAAACATGTTGAATTGATAAATATAATCCTACATAGAGGTGTGGACTCCTTACCTCAAGTAAAGCCACTAATTGAGCAAATCATCATCATAGTTAGATGGATAGAAGGTATCCTTTAGGACTACAAGTAGCTAATTCCAAGTGTGGATGGGATTTTTTATACCTTGGTATTTGGTGATTAGAACCTTAGTCATACTAGAGAGCTTCAATTTGGTGAAAGGGATTTTTCCATATTCAAACAATTGGTTGTAAGAAAATCAAGTTTCCATGTCTAGGATCCAACTATTTAAGATTATAGGATTCCTAGAGCCATCATAGATTTTGACTTCACATTTAGCATGAGAATGAATATCAAGTAATAAAGAGTGGATCTATATGTGATTGACTTTGTCAGCCAAAGAATTGACCAGGGTAGTTATTTTAAACATTTTATCAGGCAATGTCAAATTGGAAGCCATGCCTCGACTATGTTGAGCTAGGGAAATTTTTTAACTAAGTCTAACCAAATTGACAAAGAGGTGACTTGTTTTTACAATATAACTAATATTTCTAGCAATACAATGATAAAAATTACCCCTTGGAAGGTAAAAATTAAGCCCCTACTTTTCATTTCTTTGTTGAAATAAAATCCCCTTACTCAAAATGAAAAATTTCTCACCCTTTTATTTTTAATTCATAAAAATATAAAAAAAAAAAAAATTATTTTAGGGACAGGGGGGGTTGCATGTGCAAAAATTAAAGCATGGGTATGCTTTTGGGGGGATATATTGTGCAAAAGACATGCACAAACATGGGAAAGAGAGGGGGAAATGTTGTAGTGCATGAAAAAGTACGTGACATAGTGCATGGTGGTTAGGGGTAGGAAAAGAGGTAGAGGGTATTTCACAAGGCATGAAGGGCCCATAGTGAGGGGATTAGGAAGGAGGGAACAAAAGACTTATTGGTCTAAAAATTTGCCTATGGAAAGGTTGTGCGCCCATAGACCTTGGCCAACATTGAATGACCCTAAAGTTGTGGGGCTTTATGGTCAATCTTCAAAGGAGACCAGTTCCTTGGGAGTCCTAACTGACTACTAATGAAACTAATGAGGGGTTAAAAGGGTGTTGAAAGAAAGAAATATAGTTGAAGCTAGAACTTATAAGGGTGCATATTTAGCCACATCAAAATACAGGTATTAATAAGCATTAAATCATAAGAAACTAAGTAAATCACCTAATAGACCAACTCGTATTGTTCTCAATTAGGATTAATTGTATCTAATTGAAAATGAATTCCAAAACCAGAGAGTGAAGTGCATGGAATCCAGATTGCATAATTAAAGCTAAGTCATTCAACCAGTTTGATAATATAAATAAGTAAACATTGATACATACATGAGACCACATGGAGGTCAAATAATAATCCACTTCTATTTATTGAATATGAAAAATGCTTTTACATGTAAGTTGTATAGGCTAAATATATGACCATTTGAATGCTTTAAATCCTATTATATATAGGTTTATACAATAGATTTTGTTACTAATGATCATGATGTCTAATCGTCAAATATTGTTATGTCAGGGGAGTGGCTAGGTTGTGTGTTCATTTTTGTATCTATGCAATCTATAACTAAAAATCCATGCCATGTAAGAGTGGTATCTATTGATTGCATATGATCCTTTAATTAATCTGACACATCTGACAATTCTATTGCTCCACGATGTCTATCTGCATGTGCCTAAAAGTAGTAGGTCATTCACTCATGCAACTTGAATCTTGATGTTGACTACTTTCGGGTTGCTAAATTGTCATCCACTACCTGCTGAACCAATGTCAGGCTCTCTTTGCTACTTGGATGCTACATTTCTTGATAAAGAATGAAATTTTTGACATCGATGGGTCCGAAAGTAGCCTAATTTTTTACCAAGCCTAAAACTTAGTCAATTTTTTGCACATCTCTGTGGTGGGTTTCTAAGACCTATTCGAAATCTAGCAACAATGCATTTTTTCGTTAAGCTTCCCACCATCTGGATTCTTGGAAAAGTTTTTTGACGAAATCACTGGGCATCTAGGTGGTTATAGAATATGACTCACTGCACTTATGGAAGGTAGGCTTTGAAATTATGACAAGGATTTGGTAGACATAGGGATAAATATTTTGAGATAGATGGTTTTTATTTTTATTTTTATTTCACTGTAAATAAAAACCCTGTAAAAAACATGAATGTATACATATATTCATTAATATTTTATAGAACTAAATTTATGCAAATAAATTCCTTTAGAAAGTCAACATTTTATATAAGAATTTAATCAAAAAAGAATAAGTCATTACATTTGTCCCATTTCATGATTTTTTTTTAAGATAATATTGTTATATTTCTTTGTAAATTCTTTAAATTTTTAAAATAGTGTCACTTATAGTTGGTTCTGCACCTCCTCTTTGGTAAATATTTTCAATTTATATTGTACCCCTTGCCAAAATTGTTGTCGCTTAATTCTAGGTAAATATCTTAAATTTCCATCGTAACCCTTGTTGAAACTATCATCGCTTGATTCTAGCTTTTGCATAACGTCCTTGGTGTGATTACATTTAGATTTCATAATGTTTTTCACATTTCAATCGCAATTATAGAGCCAAATTACCGAGTTTTCACCTCAAGCATGCTACAAAGAGGATAAATTTTAAAATTAAGGGTTTTTTATATGTTTTTCCATGCATTAAGGTTGGATAAATCATGGCCTTCGATCCTCCTTTAATCAACGATATTCAAGATTGATCCACGATGGTTCTTCCTATTGCACCATGTGGTCAAGTTTTGATGATCGATGTCTTCACATGTAAAGTGGTCACCCCATATTTGGAAACGGTCATCTCTTGCTATCTTGGTGCACTGTTATCCCACCACCTTTCCTTGATGCATGGTGATAAGACTTCTAATTTTAGCATTGACACGACACTGCTCGATGGAAGAAAACTTAGGGTGAATTTTAAATTTTGGCTGATAATCATTTTTTTAATTAAAGTCCTTTATTTACTAAGGTGTGTGATTTATTAAGGTCCACGATTTATTAAAACAATACTTAGAAACACTTTGCAAGACCCAATAACTATATTCATAAATAATATATTTTTAAAACTCATTCGTATTTTAATATTCATTGCGGGCCTTTCTTTGTGGCTCATATCATGTTATCATCTATGTGTACAAGGTATGCACATGCCTTAGCATCAATTTCCAGCCAACTTCCCATTGATGCCATGATGTATTAAGTTCTGGATATGTTTTCTGTGACAAATTCAATTGGTGCTTCAACCCTCTCTTTGAATGGTAAGAATTTGAGATAGTGATTTTGAGAACTCGTGCTTCATGTGAAATAAGATGCGTGTGGCATTTGTAGAAGGCTTGATAGTGAGTTTGAGAACTCGTGCTTCACTTAGAAACTTTTTCATGAAATCTTACCTACGAAAATACACTATAGAAACGACTACAAAAAGTAACTACAAAAAATAAACTATAGAAACATATTTGTCTTACCTGCTTTCTTTTCCACTCCTTTTTTTTCTTTTTCTCCCCAAACTATATTACATAAATCATTATATTAATCCTTTTCTTCTTCTCCCCAAACTAAAATTTTGGTTATATAGCCAAAACAAGATGAGGAGAGAAATTTTATATTATAATGGTTTATATTATAGAAAAATCTTAATTATAATAAAGAATATACATATGTTTATTTATTTAGCAATATGGGGGTATATATATCAACTATTTATTTTAAGCTAAGACATCAAGTGATATTGTAGGCCAATAAATATTTTTTAGAATAGAATTGTTTGTTCCCAATAGCAAAGATGTTATGCAAAAATATTGATGTCTTCCTTGACTTTTTTAATAAAATATTCCATGGATTTCATAATAAATCTTTCTAATGTCCTAGAGAGATCAATTTCTTTGTTCTAATTCCCTTAGCATCATTGAGGAGTCCTTTGTGAGAGAAAAATTATAATGAGCTTAAACAAATATCAATCAACAATACTTTGATTTGCAGAAATAGGTCTCATCAATGGTTGGACATATTTAAACCTATTTTGGAAGAAGAAAGTAAGATAGTCATTCTGGTATCATTTTTGTTTTATCATTTCATAGCCCATTTCTTTTCACATACATATAGATTAAGTTTTTAGGGGTGCAAATCTTTGGGGAATCAGATTCCCAACCACTCTATCAAAGTCCTTATGGGAATTGTCACCTTATCCTTACTACTTTACCCATTTCTATAAGAAGAGTTAAGGTTTTGGGGATTCAAAATACATAACCATCTGGATGGAAGTGTAATTCTATCCTTACTACATTTTTTACTTGGGAAATAAATTAGAACTTTGGGGATTCAGACTACATAACCATCTGGATGAAAATGTAATCCTATCCTTATTATCCTTTCCTTCCTTTTATTTCTTGTGGGCTATATGAAACAAGGTCTTTTACTTCCTTGCTTTATTAATTTTGTGATACCATCATGACTATATGACCTCCTTTTCATGAGGCAAGAATATGTCTTCCCACACCGAATCTAACTTCTTCCCTAAACCTAATATTGTGATTAAAAGGTGATGAATGATAAGATGAATAAAACATTGTATGATAGAACTCCATCATGAAATAAAGGAATCATATTTTAAAGAAAATTGAGTGATATTTTTTTAGTTTATTTTTAAGAAATATTATTATTCCATAATAACCTTCTTTCATTGGTCAAGTAGTTTAAAGATTTTGCCATCCATCTTATTTATTGGTACTTATACATCCAAACAAAAGACTGATTAGACTATATTATTTTTAATGACTACACTTATTTGCTTAGTATATATTAGATTATAGAGCAACAAATTATTTAGTAGATAGTGTTTTGTTGCTTAATATAGAAAAGAGAAGTTCTTATTTAATAGTGGTTGATTGAATTTCAGAAATGCACTACAAATCAACCTGTTGCTTAAGATTATTTATAAATTCTTCTTTAGATAATGGCTTCATATAAAGCTTAAGTCTATATCCATTAAATAATAATATTCTTGTTGAATCATAAATGGGCTTAAGTTTAATTGTACCATTCCCAAATATTTCTTCAATCTCATAAGGTCCAAGTCATCATGTCCTTAGATTTCCTTGGAAGTCTTAGAAGTGGGAGTCAAATAGCAAGGCCCAGTCTCATGGTTGAAATGTTTGTGATACAATATGTTTATCATGCCATTTTTTCCTGTGTACTTGTGTTAGTTCAGTATTGTGTAATACCTCTAGTCTTCTTTCATATAGAATGTTCAATTGTTCCAATCTAGCTTTTTGTGCTTGATCCAAATCCATATCAAGTTATATCATTGTGTGAAGAGTTTCTATTTAAAATTCAATAGGCATGATAGCTTGCTTCCCATATACCATTTCATAAGGTGATAGTCCTATGGTAGTTTTCCAAGTTGTGGTATATGCCCATCTAGCTTATTTTAGTATTTCTATCCAATCAACCCTATTAATAGCTATAGTTTTTATTATAATATTTTCAAGTTCTCTATTTGTAAATTCTACTTGTCCATTAGCTTGAGGATGATATGGTGATGTATTCCTATGTTTGATTTGATATATTTTAACAAAATGCTCAATCACTTTGGAGATAAATTAAGATCCATGGTCTAAAACCAATTCTGTAGGTGCTCCAAAGTGTTGCATGATATGTGTATAAAGAAAACAAGCTACAGGCTCAACTTGTGCTCATGACAAGGCTTTTACTTCAGCCCACTTGGTGACATAGTCTATGCACACAAGTATATGCTTATTGCCTTTACTTATAGGATCTATTGGTCCAAAAAAATCAATTCCCTATTTATTGAATGGTTTGAACATTAATTATGGTACCAAAGGCATCTCCATTTTGGGTATAGGTTTACTAGAACTTTGATAAGCATCACATCTATCAATAAAATTATGGGTAACCTTATTTATGGTAGGCCAAAAATAACATGTTTGAAGTATTTTAGTAATTGTTCTTTTGGTGGCATGATGACCTCCACAAGGATCTTCATGTGTTTCCCAAATTATGTCATATATATCATCTTATTGCACACATCTCCTAATTATATCGTTACGGCAAGACTTAAACAAAACTCCTTTGATCCACATATAAGGTACACTTTGATGAACTAACTTTCTATGTTCATACAATGTGAAATTTTGTGGTATTTTTCCTATTACCAAATAGTTTACAATATCAAAATACCAAGTAAAAACAGAAAGAGCAAACAAGTGTTCATCTAGAAAATTATGACGAATAAACTCATTATAAAAAAATATATGCATATGAGACAAATGATTTGCAATGACATTATTTTTACCCGCTTTATCTACAATTGTGACATTAAAGTCTTACAACAAGAGAAGCCATCTAACCACTCTTCCTCCTACTGTAGCTTTGTTCATTAAATATTTAATGGCAGAGTGATCAGTGTGAAAAAATACTTCATATCCTATTATATAATATTTGAACTTATTAATGGCATGAACTACAACTAAGAATTAATTTTCAAAAACTGTATAGTTAAGTTATGCCCCATGCAAATTTTTGCCCACATAATAGATAGCATAAGAAATTTTGTTCTCAATTTGTTGATCTATTGCTCCTATTGCATAACATGAAGCATCACAATGTATATGAAATACAATTCCTAATTTGGTCCCCTTAAAAAGGGAGTGGTAGTCAACTTGTTTTTTATGATTTCAAAGGCTTTTTGACATTTATCTATCCAATTAAATTCATTTTCCTTTGTTAAGAGCTTAAGCATAGGAGAGGCAACTTTGCTGAAATCCTTAATGAATCTATGATAATATCCTGCATGTCCCAAAAATATCCTTACCTTAGTTTGTGTCTTTGGAGGTTGGAGAGATTAAATAACTTGGATCTTTGTAGGATCTACTTTAACACCTTCTTTAGATATATAATGTCCTAATATAATACCTCCTCTCATCATCATGAAACATTTTTCATGACTCAAGGAGATACTTTGCTCTTAACATCTAATAATAACTTTTTGAAAGCTCAACAAGGTTTCTTCAAAGGTGTTATCATAAATTGTGAAGTCATCCATATATACTTCTACACATTCATTAATTAAATTAGTAAAGATAGCCAAAACTACTCTTTGAAAAGTAGCAGGCACAATGCATTAGCCAAAGGGTATAACTTTATAAGCATAGGTACCTACAAGACATGTAAAAGTTGTATTCTATTGATCTTATTTTGCTATTGAGACCTGATTGTACCCACTAAACCCATCCAAGAAGAAAAAGTACTTCTTTCCAACCAATGTATCAAGAACTTGATTAATAAAGGGTAGAGAAAAATAATTCTTCTTTGTCACCTTGTTTAGTTCCATAGAATATACACAAATTATCCATTTTCAATTATTTTTTGAAACTATCACAAGTGGTGACACATATTGGCTATCAAAAATTAGATATATAAATCCTACATTCAATAGCTTAATAATATCTTCTTGAACTATGTATTTCATGGCTCGATTTAGTCTTCTTTGAGGTTGTCTCACTGGATGACAACCTTCTTGGATGAATATGTAGTGGGTAAACTATTCTGATGGTAAATATTTTCCAAGGTCTTTACATTGTAATTTATAGCTTTTACATCACTCTTTCAATATAAGTCTTCAAATTATTTCCATTACATATTGAACGGAATTAAATTAAATTCTAAAATTACATTACAAGATAATATAATATTATGATAACCTAAAAACTACTTTTGGACTTATTATTAATGGATCTATCCAAATGGTATAATAATAGATACACGTAACAAAGACCTATAATTCATTATAAAAATACTAACAAACTAAAACACTCTCTTGTCCTATTCTACAAGATGACAAAGTCATTACATTTCAATTACGTAAATGTCTAACAACTAATAAATTACATATCTAATAACAAATTACACAACAATTATTGGATTATATTTCAAATACTAATGTCAACGCGACAATGCCATATTGATTGTGTAATACATGTTGTGCTAGATGAGCTCACAACACACATGGAAATTACATCACGTCAAACAAATTTATATGACCACTCATTTTCCATAGACCCTTTTTGTAACACCTTTTTGTAGGTGCTTTTCATAACACCTTTTTGTAGATGCTTTTCGTAATTTTTTCGTGATGCATTTTATCAAACGCTGGTTCAAGATGTGTTTAATTGTCATGTTTCCCTATGTAATCCTACACATACATCTGCAAAAAATGCAACATTCCTCCACAATTTACGTAAAATCACCAACATATATCTAATAACACCACATAGGTAAAATATATAAAAAATGATGTAAATTGTGCATAACATTCATATTCATAATTATTAGATATGCATCTAAAAACTAGAATAAAATTGCTTTTTATTATCATAATTCAACACTCATCAAAAGGGCTTGCTCTAGATGCTCAAGGTGAACCTTCCAAGTTGGAGAAAAATAAGAATGTCATTAAAGCATATAATTACAAATTTATCCAAATAGTCCTTGAAGACTTTATTCATGAGTCTAATGAAGGTTACAGGAGTATTTATGAGACCCGAAAGTATAACAAGTCATTCAAAGAGACCCATATTGGTTTTCAATGTACTCTTACATGTGTCCTCAATCTAAATCTAAACCTAGTGATATTCACTTTTGAGATCAATCTTGATGAAGAATTTAACACCTTGGAGTTCGTCCAAGAGATCATCAATGCAAGGAAGTGGATAATTGTTTTTTATGGTTATTTTTTTAATGCCCTGAAATCAAATCAAAGCCACCAAGTGTTATCATTTTTTAACACAAGAAAAATGGGGGATGCACAAGGGGATTTACTAGGTTTAATGAACCATTTTTCCAATAGTTCCTAGATTAACCTCTTAATTTCATCATATTGAAGGATTGATTGGTTGTACATGGAAGCATTAGGAAGAGGTGTAGCAAGAACAATATAAATACTATGATTAATTACCCTTTTTTGAGGTAATGTCAAGGGCTCCTAAAATTCACATTTATAATAATTTGTCAGTAGGCCAAGTGTACTTATGATTTTTGCTGGTGAGTGCTCATGCTATGGTCATATGAAGTACCTATGCTTTATTGACTGCTTTTCTTGCTTGTTGACAACTACGCAATAAGTTTGTAGTGTGCTTGGTACATTTGATGAGGTATGTCTTATTATCATGCTATTGTGTGTAAGTGTTATTGTATGCATCATAGTGAGCTTTCCTATCATATTGATAGGGTTTTCCAAGAAAAAAACCACAACAATCCATAGGATCACATCACAAGTAACCTTATCCATAAATTTGGGACCAAAAATAAAAGCCATACTGTAGGTGTGTGTGATATGGAAGGTAGTCTCACTATAATTCCATCTAATGGAGTATGGATGAGGATGTGGTGTTGTTAGGAGCTATAATTTATTGATAGTGGAATTCACAATCAAGTTTGTTTTACGAGCCATTGCCAATAATACAATCAACATAAAAGTTATGGGTTAAATGAGCACATGTGATGAAAACATTGTCACGATCACCTATTACTAAATGGTGGTTCATTAAGGTGACTATAGTAAGTATTAAATCCTTATATACCTTATAATATCCTTAAGTATTGGTGGGGTCTTAAATTTTTCCTCCATATTGAGACTATACAAAAAAAAAATTCTTTTTAAACTAACATCATTAAGACTTATCATGTCCCTTCTTATTATGATGATTACAAAATTTCTAAAAACTATACACATGAGAAGAAGAGGAGGAAGAGAATATTTACTAAAAGAAAAGGACTTAGGAGTTGTATAGGAGAAATAAGAGGGAGAGAAAGAAGAATATATATTTGATGCTTATAGTGGCTAATAGTGTGATGGCTTGGGACCTCTTGGTAAGTTAGAGTGTCATGAACCCCACATTTGAGAAATAATATTCTCATCAACAAGTTGTGCTTGATTGAAAACCATATCAAGTGTTGTACAAAAAGTGTATTTCAACTCCCTATATAGATGTGCTTATAGTCCAATTTTTAAATTTGCAATTAGATTGGGTGTACTATCTGGTATGCAAAGAAATATGTGTAACATATTGAATTGATAAATATAATCCTACACAGAGGTGTGGATTCCTTACCTCAAGTAAAGCCACTAATTGAGCAAATCATCATCATAGTTAGATGGATATAAGGCAGCCTTTAGGAATACAAGTAGCTAATCCCAAGTGTGGATGGGATTTTTTGTACCTTGGCATTTGGTGATTAGAACCTTAGTCATGCTAGAGAGCTTCAATTTGGTGAAAGGGACTTTTCCATCTCCAAATAATTGATTGTACGAAAATCAAGTTTCCATTTCTAGGATCCAACTATTTAAGATTATAGGATTCCTAGAGCCATAATAGATTTTGAATTCACATTTACCATGAGAATGACTGTCAGGTAATAAATAGTGTATCTATATATGATTGACTTTGTCAGCCAAAGAATTGACCAAGGTAGTTATTTTGGCCATTTTATCAGGCAATGCCAAATTGGAAGCCATGCCTCGACTATGTTGAGCTAGATAATTTTTTTAACTAAGTATGACCAAATTGACAAAGAGGTGACTTGTTTTTACAATATAACTAAGATTTATAGCAATACAATGATAAAAATTGCCCACCCCTACTTTTCATTTCTTTGTTGAAATAAAATCCTCTTGCTAAAAAATACTTAATGAAATAAAAATTTTCTCACTTTTATTTTTAATTCATAAAAATAAAAAAATAAAAAAACTAATCTGAGGGGGAGGGGTGTTGCATGTGTAAAAATTAAAGCATGGACATGATTTTGGGGGGTACGTTGTTGGAAATCTAGACAACCATACATTAAAACAAAAATTTGGGCCATTAGATGAGGATTTCAGCCTTGGAAAGCATCTCCTCTTAAAGGATACAAAACAAAATTGTAGATCTTCTAAATATGTGCAATCTTATAAAAAATGGGCTCAAAAAGACAACGAAGTCAAAAGTTATGGCTGAAATACTAAGACGTAATAAACACCGCTGATGTAGATCCAATGGATGTGATTTGCTAGGGCTAGGGTTTGCTTTGTTTTTATTACTTAAGGCAATTTCAGGGTTTTATTTTAAGAAGAAGAATTTTACATTGTAGCAAGTGTGTGAGCTCTTCTAGAGCTTGTGAGGAGATTGTAACAGAGTACTGAAACTCTGCCAAAATTATTCCAGATAATAAGAAGATAATATTTGCTCCAATTTTATTTTATTGTATTATTGTAAATTCTTCATTTGGTATCAGAGAGAGGCGATCAAAAAATTGGGTTCAGGTAACTATGGAATTTTACTGCAAGTTTTACAGAAGCTTCTCAGAGATCTCAGTTCATGTTGAAGGGAGCTATTATGGCCAACAACACCAATTCAATTTTGATCCTAGAATTTGACAGTTCTAACTATAAATATTGGAGCATCCAAATGAGGATTATTCTGAAGGCAAAAGGAGCTTGGGCCATCATTGAAGCTGGGTTCACTGAACCAAAAGACTTGAGTGCATTGACTGTAGATCAAAAGAAGGAGATGCAGGAAACAGAGAAAGAAAATAATTTGGCTTTGGATTTCATCCAATTGGCTCTAGAAAAGAGTCTCTTTCTTTGTATTTATGCCCGTGTTTCAACTTAAGAAGCTTGAAAGGCCTTGAAGGAGAATTACCAGGAAGTGACCAAGTTAAGGAAGTGAAGTTGCAGACCTTGCGAAGATATTTTTAAAATCTCAAACATGAGGAGAATGAAACTGCAGGAGATTACTGTGTTCAGGTAAAAATAGTAGTAAATAAAATGGCCACACATGGATAGATCATAGATCAAAATATAGTAACTAAAAAGGTTTTAAGAACCTTGAAAAAGAATTTTGACAGTGCAGCCATTATCATAGAAGAAATGAAAAACCTTTCAAAAATGGATATAGATTTATTAATTAGCTCTCTCACATCTCATGAAGAGAAAATTGCCAAGAGGAAGAAGGATAAAGAAGGATGTTCTATAGAGGAATAATATTTTTTGGCAAAATATAATGATGGAGGAAGAGGTCACGATAGGGGTTCCAAAGGAAGAGGAAGAAATGGAAGAGGAGGTAGAAGAGGCTCCTACGGTGGTAGAGGTCAAGGAAGATCTCAAGATTCAAATAATTACCAGGCTCATGCTACAAGAGGAGGATCTAGTGCAAGAGGAAGAGGTAGAGGTCGAGATATGAGAAATGTGCAGTGTTACAATTGTAACAAATATGGCCATTATGAGAGAAATTATAGGCTAATAAAATAAACACATTATGGAGAAGAGTATTCCTATGAGGATGATACTTTGTTCTGTATGATTGAAGAAAAAGTGGAGCAAGCAGATTTCCTCTCTACACATAATAGCACAAAGGAGACATGGATCCTGGACAGTGGGTGCACAAACCATATGACTGGAAAGAGGGATGTATTTTCATCTCTTGATTCTTCTTATTAATACAATATTAGGCTTGGGGATGAGAAGAGCTTGGAGGTGGTTGCGAAAGGAGAAATGGAGGTTCCTACCAGGAGAGGAAAAATAATGAAGTTATAAAAGATATTTACTATGCACCCCGCTTGAAGCATTCATTAATGAGTATTGGTCAAATGTTGGAAATGGATTATAAGTTAGTGTTTGAGGATAGAATGTGCAAAATTTATGATCAGAGGAGAAAATTGATTACCACTATAAATATGACCAAGAACAGGCTCTTCCCATTACAGTTTTTAGATCAATGGGGAGCTCTAGCATTTGTTTGTGTAGAAGGTAAGGAGAGGCTATGGAATTTACAGTTTGGGAATTTAAATTATAAGAGTTTGAAGATGCTTTTACCACTTGTCTATGGGTTGCCAAAATTTGAAGAGTCCAAGGAGGTTTATGAAGGTTGTACACTTGGCAAACATGCAAGGGGGAATTTTTCGCATGGTGAAGCATGGAGGGCCCAACACCCATTGTAGTTGGTTCATAGTGATATTTTTAGACCAATGCATACACAGAGTATGGGTAAACCTTCTTACTTTTTGACTTTTATTGATGATTTCTCCAGATATTGTTGGGTTTATTTTATTAAGCATAAGGATGAGGTATTCAATTGCTTCAATAATTTTAAGGCTCTAGTTGAAAATGAGAGTGGTTCTTCCAGTAGTTCTCCACCTCCATCACTATTGACACAAGGAAAAGGTAAATGATTATTGAAGGATCACCTAAAATCTCAAATTCTTGATAAGAATTTCCATAAGAGGGTGACAAGGAGTCAACATACAGAGATGAATGCAGTAATAGAGAGGTTAGAGAACTTGCATATTTATGGATATGATGACAGTGGACATCCCAAAGGTGATGTTTCACAAGTTTCTAAAGTTTTAAAATTTGTTGTTGATGATTTTGAGCCTTCATGTTTTGAGCATGCTAGTACTAACAAAGTGTGGATGAAGGCTATGCAAGAAGAAATGCATTCTATTGAAAATAATGATACTTGGCAGTTGTGTTATTTACCCAAGGATAGAAAATGTGTAGGATGCAAGTGGGTCTACAATATCAAGAAGAACAATTATGGATCCAGTGAGAGGTATAAGGCATTATTGGTAGCAAACAGTTTCACTCAGAAATATGGTTTGGACTATGAGGAAACATTTGCTCCAATGGCAAGGCAAAAAATAGTAAGTATGTTGCTATCATTGGTAGCTTATAAAAGGTGGAGGATGCATTATATGGATGTCAAAAGTGTATTTCTCAATGGGTATTTAGATGAAGAAGTATATGTGGAACATCCACAAGGTTTCGTTGTCCAAGGAAAATAAGATAAATTCTACAGGTTGAAGAAGGCTCTATATGGACTGAAGCAAACTCCAAGAGATTGGTATGCTAGAATCCATGACTACTTCTTGCAGTGTAATTTTGAAAGAAGTAAGAGTGAGCCCACTTTGTACTATAAAAGGGAAGGTAATGATATTCTTATTGTATGCCTTTATGTTGATGATATGTTATTTATGGGGAGTAGTTATTCTTTGAATGATTATTTTAAACATGATATGAAGGATTTTGAGATGTATGATTTGGGTTTTATGAGTTACTTTCTTGGGATGGAAGTACATCAAACTAGAAATGATATTTTTGTTTGCCAATCCAAATATGTAAGGGATATGCTGAAGATATTTGGTTTGAGTGAATGTAAACCTATAGAAACACCCATTGCACATGGGAAGATCTTATGTTTGGAGGATGGAGCTGAAAGGGCAAACAAAACAGAGTACAGGAGTATTGTTTGTAGCCTTATGTTCCTTTGTAATTGAATAACACAAGCTTATACTGAGAGGGGGGTGAACAGTATAGCACCCACTTTTTACTTTATTTCCAAACCAGTATCAATTAGTGTCCTTAATTGCAATAACCAAATATAGGAGTGTCCATTAATGACATAAATAGCAATAGTAATAAAGACCACAAATCACCACACATAATTGAGACACAATATTTAGCATGGTTCCCCCAATGTGGGGTAGTCCACAAGATAATCTCGTTATAATATTTCATAAAGAAATAGGGATCCTTATCCCAATATAAATGATTACTTTGATCTTCTCAAAGCTAGGCTATCCATTGATCTACTTAGGTGGGAAATCCACTGATCTGCTCAACTAGGCAATCCATTGATCTACTAAGCTAGGTAATCCTGATCTACTCAGGTAGGCAATCCGCTACTCTGATTTAGCAAGCTCACCAAGAACCTACTCAAAATATGCTCCAACAAGCTCACCAAGAACTTGCTCAAATCTACTCCAACAAGCTCACCAAGAACTTGCTCAAATTTTCTTAGCAAGCTCACCAATAACTTTCTCAAAATATGCTCCAAAAATCTCACCAAGAACTTGCTCAAATATGCTCCAAAAAACTCACCAATAACTTTCTCAAATATTCTTAGCAAGCTCACAAAGAACTTGCTCAAATCTGTCCCAAATATATCCACAAATCTATCCCAAAGCCTTCTCAAAGGCTCAATCAATCATGCACAAAAGTTGCCTCAAATATATCCCAAAAGCCTTCTCAAAGGCTCAATCAATCATGCACAAAATCTGCCTCAAATCTGTCCCAAAAGCCTTCTCAAAGGCTCAATAAATCATGCACAAAAGCTACCTCAAATCTATCTAGAAATCTATCCTAAAAGCCTTCTCAAAGGCTCAATCAATCATGCTCAAGTAGCACTCAAATCTCATCCACAAATCTATGAAGGTAAGGCTCAATGATGAACTCAACAATGAATAGAAATGCACTCTTCAATGGATGACAATAATGATCCACCATGAGTTCAACTCAAATCAATCTCAACTCAACTTAAATAAAATCAATCTCAACTCTGCTCAATATTATAGAAGCATAAAGAGAATTTTTAAAGACTCAATATGTTCTATTCACAAACTCAATTTATTTCTCAACCCAAAATCAACTCAAATAAAAATATAGAAGATTATTTCATGGAAATTTAACAACCACTTCACACAATCACTTGACTAGGCTCAATAAACTCAACTTAACCAATCACCTTAAGGAACAAATTTTTATCACAAACCCTAGTATAAGCATGAATCAATCAACTCAAAATGTTTCCAACAATACTCAACAATAACTCTCACATAACAATGATACTCATGTTCTAATCTAACTCAAGTTCAAGTTCTTTATACAAGCAATAGGCTTCAACAACAATGCTTATAAAACAAGGTTTAATCACAACTCTCAAACTAGAAAACCTTGAAGCATTCAACCAACAAATTTTGAAAAGGAAACCACAATCAATTATTTTCTCTCCAATGATTTTTCAGAAATCAACCACCATAAACAAAATCAATGGAGAATATTGCTCATACCTTTTTGATGTCTTATTAGTTGTCCACTAATTCTGCCACACTCAACAAAATTTATTTTTCAAATTTCAATAGGGGTTAGATATCTTTATTAATAACACAACAATAATATACAAATAACACCTTATTACTCCTACTGAATAAAATACACCATGTTCCCTCATGAAAGAATTAATCCCCTTTGAAAAAGAACAAAGCAACCTTCACTTTTGAACCCCTTTAAAAAATCATAAATATCTCTTTACACACACCTTATTTATTATCTAAGCAAGTTAATAAAATAGCCCTCGAAATAAGATTTCCAACGATATATAATTTGATATACTTCCAAAAAGAAAATCACCAGAAATATCTCTTTTTCCTAAAGTGCATCACAACCCTTATTTCTCCTAAGGCAACTCTAGAAAAATAAAATATTAAAAAATTATTAACTTGCCTTTGTCCTTGTTGGGATTCGATACCTCAACACTTCCTTGCTTAGCGCCTTAACCGCGTCCAAGCTGCCACACGAGCTACAAGCTCGTTTGGGAGGGAAAGGCACCATGTGCTTCAAAACACTCCTCCCTCTCACGCAAACCAAAAATGCTTCGTGTGCTCTTTCTTCCAACGCATTCTAACATAGCCAAGGGTATTCGAAACCTTGACGTTCATTCTACCACTTACCTTAGTGAAAAGCCAATTACCAATGCACCACACTGCCCAAGGTGACTAGGGTTTCACACGTCGTCCGATTTATTCTCTGCTTCCATCACTTAACCCTCTTTTGCACGAGCTCTTTTCGCTTTCCAAAAATCACATTAATTCACAAGCACTAGCCCAATATTAATAAACCTTAGGCACCCTTTTATATAGTTTTCTCTATCATATTCGACGATGTCGACAGATTACATTTATTTTTAATTTTAAAATTTAAATTTTATTTTTAAATAATTTAAAATTTAAACTAAATATTTAAAATTAAATATCTCCATCACCGGGGAACCTTTTTCGATGAAACAAAAAGCCAACTTGGGTTTTAAGAAAAATCCATTTCAAATTTTCCATCCATGGTTTTAAATAAAACCTTTTATTTTTCCTGCCTTGGTTTTCATAAAAACCCTATATATATCCATGCTCTCTAAAATATCATAAATGATTATTTATGAAGTGCTTTTGCCACCAAAACTCAATGTGATCCATGTGACATCAATGATCTATGTGATATCAATGACAACATAAAATAACTCAAATTTCCAACAATATCCCCCTTTTTCATTGATGGCAACACCTCTAATGCAAATCACCACAATCACTGCAAAAACCATATTTGAGAATCAAAGTTGCTCCCCTTGACTTAATGCTTTCTTTGGAGGCTGCTCCCCATTTCTGAATGCTATCCTTTGGAGGCTTCTCCCCCTCACTCAATGCTCTCCCCCTTAATCAAATATCTCCCCCTTTGACATCAATGGCAAAAGGGACACCTATGGGGCTAAAAGATATGACTCTTACGCTTAGACCCCTCACAACTTTCTCTCTTGAGGTGATTAATTTTGGGGTGGGAGTACTTTTACTCCTATATTACATTGTTTATTTCCTTTGTCAAATTCCTTCCATATTTTTTTGATATCCTTTTCTTGATGAGTTACTTGATCTTCTTGTCTTGAACCTATTTGAAATTCTTGCCTTGAAACTGCTTGACCTTCTTGCCTTGAACCTATTTGGAATTGAGTCCTACAACATATTGCAATATGTACAAAGTTATTGCAATTAAAACACTTGATATTATAGCCTTTGGATGGTGCCCATATCCTAAATTTTTTCTTGAAACCATTTCCATATCCATTCCTTTCCTGAACCCTGTATTGTGAAGTTTTGTTTTCATAATAATTTTGACCATGACCTCTGAATTATGCAGCTCTAAAACCAAAACCATGTTGCTCATTTTATTTGCACTAAGAAGCTCTATGAAAAATCATGTTGCATAAGAAGCAATTTCCCTGAAAACCATACCTTCTTCCTTTGAAGTTCCTTCTAGCAAAATCAAACTTCTTTGATCCATAGACCCTACAGTGTATAGCCCTATGTACAAATCTATTACAAGAAAAATAATGTCCTTGAAAAGCCCTTTGTTCATACCTTGGTTCCTCATACCTTTCTTGACCCTTATTCTTGTGATAATCTTTGAGTTGTGCATTGTATCCTTGATCCTTCTTTGTGGTATCCAAATATTCTTCCTTAACTTCTTCCTTGCTTTCTTCTTCAAGAATTTGTTTACCTCTTGAACTTGATTCACCTATCTCAAAACAAGATCCAAACTGGATATTTGGATCCATAGGAGCTTTGGAAATTTCTTCATGAATCTTAGGTGCTTCATTGGTTTCATATTTTAGAACTTCCTTTCCTTTTGAGTGTGATTCCCCAAACCTGAAATATGAGACCTTTGGTGCTTTGGAACCTTCCTCTTCTTTCTCTTCATTTGTGTCAAATACCAAATTGGCATCCATATTTATTGTCTCTAAAATACATGTTTCCTTCTTAGTGAAAATATCTTGACCTTTTGATTCATGTGATGGATCAAACTTCTCAAGTATGAAACATCTCAATTCTTTTAGATTCTCCTTAACCTCTTGTAGTTTCTCATGGATATCATTGAAGTCTTCCTTTAGATCAAGAGAAAGAGTGTCGCGATACCGTGACATGTCGAATTTTCGCATCCAAAAGAGAAGAGAAAGAGCAAGAAGGAAAAAGTGTCGTGATATCGCAACATGTTTTTTCATGACCAAAAGAGAAGAGAAAGAGCAAGAAGGAAAAAGTGTCATGATTTCACGACATGTCATCCTTTCGCGACCAAAAGAGAAGAGAAATATCAAGAAGGAAAAGTGCCACGATATCACAACATGTTGCATTCTCGCGACCAAAAGAGAAGAGAAAGAGGAGGAAAGGAAAAGTGTCACGATTTTGTGACATGTTAAGAATGAAATAAAGGGGGTGGCAATATTGTGACATGTCGCTTTTTCATGACCAAAAGTGAAGAGAATGAGCAAAAGGGAAAAAGTGTCATGATATCGCGACATGTCGTATTTTCACGACCAAAAGAGAAGAGAAAGAGCAGGAAGGAAAAGTGTCGCAATTTCACGACATGTCACATTTTCACGACCAAAAGAGAAGAGAAAGAGGAGGAAGGAAAAAGTGTCACGATATCACGACATGTCGCATTATCGTGACCATAAGAGAAGAGAAAGTGTGAGGAGGCGAAAGTGTCGCGATATCGCGACATGCTAGTTTTTCATGGGCAAAAGCCAAGATAAGGAGCGTGGAGGCGAAAGTGTTGCAATTTCATGACATGTTGTTCCTTCCTGTCCAAAAGCAACTAAAGAGGTAAAAGTGGCAAAAGCACCACGATTTCATGACATGTCATTTTATCGACACGTCGTAGTCTCGCGACGATCTAGAGCAAATGAAGAAAAAGACTCAAGGATGACACAATTTCATGACATGTTGATTCTTCATGGATGGAAGCGACAAGAGATCAAAACAGGCAAAAAATGTCACGATTTCATGACATGTCTCAGTTTCATGACAGGCAGTAGCAAAGGAGCTGAAAGAAGGTAGTTTGTCATAATTTTGTGATAGGTCTCTTGGTTGTGACACGCCATTGTTTCACGACTCTCCAGAACAAATGAAGGAAAAGACATAAGGGCATCACGATTTTGTGACATGTCTCATGGTTTCAGATGAAAGCGACAAGCGTGCAGAATGGGAGACGATTGTTGTGATTTCGTGACATGTCTCATGGGTGCGACATGTTGCATTTTCGTGACATACAATAGCAAAGGAGCAGGCAGAATGTTGTGATTTTGTGACAGGTCACATTTTCACGAATTTCCAAAGTAAAAGATGGAAACAACTTATGGATGTCACGATTTTGCGACATGTCGCATATTCGTGGCTGGAAACAGAAAGAGTGCAAATTGGGAGATGGTTGCCGTGATTCCGTGACATGTCTCATTTTTGTGACATGTTACCATTTTGTGACTCTTCAGAGCAAGTGAAGGAGAAGACCTCAGGCTATCACAAGTTTGCGATAGGTCACATTTTCATGGCTGGGGCAGCAAGAGAGAATTGCATTGGGCCACTGCCTGTGGTGTTTGTATTATTGTGGAAGCGACGATGCTCTTTTTTGACAGTGTGGCCTCAGGAGGGGGCTAATTGCAAAGGATAGACTATCCTTATTGAGGTTTTGTTATGCTTCAACATTGTGCTAATTTTGTAAAAGGTGTTGGGTCAACATGTAAAACCCAGTTGTAATGAAATTGTACCTTAATTACCAAAAAAAAAATTGACACATCTATCTTTCTTACAATATTCTCTTATTTAAATTCTTCTACTTGGAGTGAATGTTCTTCTTCTACTTCTTTTATCCCATAGAAAAACCCTTATTCATATTCACTATCACTAAGATCATTATAATATTCTATAGCAAACAAACTCTCATGATTTCTTTGACCATGTTTGTTTCCTTGATGTGTCATCTCATCTTCACTATCATTGAAGCCATTGCAATATCCTGATCTGTGATCTCTTTGACCACACACAAAACACTTTTATATTTCACCTTCTATTCCTAGGAATATATGTTCTTCTTTTTCATCATATGACTTATCTCTATCACTGTGATCTAAGCTATCACTTACTTCTTCAATGTAGAAAGTTTTCTTTGTCTTACGAAAATTTTTCTTCTTCTCATACCTACTTTGCTTGTATCTATCATATTTGTCATGCTTATGCTTTCCATATTCTTTTCTTCTATGACCCTATTTTTCATCATCATTATTTTCTTCATGTGGACACTTGTTTGCATAGTGACCAAAATCACCACACTTGTAGCATTTGAATTTCTCCATATCCTTGTAATTTCTTAAGTTCTTTTTCCTTTTGATGAAGTTAGCTTCCTCATCATTATCTGAATCTCTATCTATCTCTAAAAATTTCCCATTCTTTTTCTCTAAATCCTTGAATGCAATTTCTTTTATTGGAACCTGATGCTTACTTATCCTCATCTCATAAGTTGTGAGAGTTCCTTGTAGTTCTTCCATTGTTAGCTTGTTGATATCCATTGTTTCTTCTATTTCTGAAACCTTTGCATCATACTTCATGGGAAGTGATCTCAAAACCTTTTGAGTAACATCTAATTTTTTCATCTCAAATCCTAGACCTCTCATGGTGTTAGTAATCTCATCAACTCGAAGTAAAAACTTTGCAATATATTCAGAGTCTTCCATTTTCAATTCCTCAAATATTTTTCTATGAGTTTGTAGTTTTTCCAAATTTACCTTGGAATATCCTTCATAGGTATTTCGCAACTTGGTCCACATTTCATTAGTTGAATTACATACCATGACCTTTGCAAAATCTATCTCACGTAGCCCACTCAAAATACAATTCATTGCCCTTGCATTGATTTCAACCAATTTCCTGATAGTCTTATCTACCTCGGGATCACCTTCAACCTTATACTCTTTTACAACCATCTGCCATACCTCATATCCTTATGATATCAAGTAGTTCTTCATTATCATGCTCCAGAAAGCATAATTGTTACTGTAAAACAATGGAGCCTTACTTGTAGATGATCCATTATGTGAAGCCATCTGTGTTCTTGTAGAATCTACCCTCAAGCTATTAGCCTTTTCGAAGGAACCCACTATGATACCAATTGAAGAACACAAGCTTATATTGAGAGGAGGGGTGAACAGTATAGCACCTAATTTTTACTTTCTTTCCAAACCAATATCAATTAGTGTCCTTAATTGCAATAACCAAATATAGTAGTGTGCATTAATGACATAGATAGCAATAGTAAGTAAGAGCACAAATCACCACACACAATCAAGACACAAGATTTAATGTGGTTCTCCCAATGTGGGGTAGTCCACAAGATAATCTCCTTATAACATTTCATAAATAAATAGGGATCCTTATCCCAATACAAATGATTACTTTGATCTGCTCAAATATAGGTTATCCACTGATCTTCTCAGGTGGGCAATCCACTTATCTACTTATTTATGCAATCCACTGATCTGCTCAGCTAGGCAATCCACTGATCTACTCATCTAGGCAATCATGATCTTCTTAGGTAGGCAATCCACTGATCTTCTTAGGTAGGCAATACACTGATCTTCTTAGGTAGGCAATCCAATGATCTGCTTCAACAAGATCACCAAGAAACTGCTCAAAATATCAAGAACTTGCTCAAATATGCTCCAAAAATATCACCAAGAACTTGCTCAAATTTTCTTAGCAAGCTCACCAAGAACTTGCTCAAAATATGCTCCAGCAAGCTCACCAAGAACTTGCTCAAATATGCTCCAACAAGCTCACCAAGAACTTGCTCAAATCTGCTTAGCAAGATCACAAAGAACTTGCTCAAATATGTCCACAAATCTATCCCAAAAGCCTTCTCAAAGGATCAATAAATCATGCACAAAATTTACCTCAAATCTGTCCCAAAAGCCTTCTCAAAGGCTCAATCAATCATGCTCAAGTAGCACTCAAATCTCATCCACAAATCTATGAAGGCAAGGCTCATTTATGAAATCAACAATGAATGACAATGCACTCTTCAATGGATGACAACAATGATCCACAATGATTTCAAATAAAATCAATCTCAACTCAACTTAAATCAAATCAATCTCAACTCAGCTCAATATTATAGAAGCATAAAGAGAATTGTTAGAGACTCAATATGTTCTATTCACAAACTCAATTTATTTCTCAACTCAAATCAGAATATAGAAATTTGTTTCATGTAACTTGAACAACCACTTCACACAATCACTCTACTAGGATCAATCAACTCAACTCAATCAATCACCTTAAGGAACAAATTTTTATCACAAACTCTTGTTCAAGCATGAGTCAATCAACTCAAAAAATTTCCAACAATACTCAACAATAACTCTCACATAACAATGATACTCATGTTCTCCTCTAACTTAAGTTCAAGTTCTTTGTACAAGCAATGGGATTAAAAAAAATTCTTATAAAACAATTTTTAATCACAACTCTCAAACCATAAAACCTTGAAGCATTCAACCAACCACTTTCGAAAAGGAAACCACATTCAATCCTTTTCTCTCCAATGATATTTCAGAAATCAACCACCATAAACAAAGTCAATGGAGAATATTGCTCATACCTATTTGATGCCTTATTAGTTGTCCACTAATTTTGCCACACTCAACAAAATTTATTTTTCAAATTTCAATAGGGGTTAGAGATATTTAATAATAACACAACAATAATATCCAAATAACACCTTATTACTCCTACTCAATAAAATACACCATGTTCCCTCATGAAAGAATTAATCCCCTTTGAAAAAGAACAAAACAACCTTCAATTTTGAACCCCTTTACAAAATCATAAATATATCTTTACACACACATTATTTCTCCCTCTAAGTAAGTTAATCAAATAGCCCTTGAAATAAGCTTTCCAACAATATATAATATGATATACTTCCAAAAATAAAATCACCAAAAATCTCTCTTTTTCCTAAAGTGCATCACAACCCTTATTTCTCCTAGGGCAACTTTAGAAAAATAAAATATTAAAAAGAATATTAACTTGTCTTTGTCCTTGATGAGATTTGATCCCTCGATGCCTCCTTGCTCAGTGCCTTAACCACGGCCAAGTTGCCGCACAAGCTACAGGCTCATTTGGGAGGGAAAGCCACCACGTGCTTCAAAACACTCCTCCCTCTCATGCAAACCAAAAATGCTTCGTGCGCTCTTTCTTCCAACGCCTTCTAACACAACCAAGGGGATTCAAAAACTTGACGTTCATTCTACCACTTGACTTAGCCAAAATCCAATTGCCAATGCACCACACTGCCCAAGGTGACTAGGGTTTCACACATTGTTCAATTTATTCTTCGCTTCCATCACTTAACCCTCTTTTTCACGAGATCTTTTCGCTTTTCAACAATTGCATTAATTCACGAGCACTAGCCCAGGATTAATAAACCTTAGGCACCCTTTTATATATTTTTATCCCTCATATTCGATGATGTCAACGGATTACTTTTATTTTTAATTTTAAAATTTAAATTTAAATTTTAAATAATTTAAAATTTACACTAAATATTTAAAATTAAATATCTCCATCATCGAGGCACATTTTTTGATGAAACGAAAAGCCAACTTGGATTTTAAGAAAATACCACTTTAAATCTGCCTTCCATGGTTTTAAATAAAACCTTTTATTTTGCCTACCTTGGTTTTCACAAAAACCCTGTATATATCCATGCTCTCCAAAATATCATAAATGATTATTTTATGAAGTGCTTTTGCCACCAAAACTCAATGTGATCCATGTGACATCAATGACAACATAAAATAACTCAAATTGATAGCAGTAACACTAGGCTAGATATATGCTTTGCTATTTCATAGTGTTCTAGGTATATGGCTAATCCATCATAGTTACATTTGAAGGTAGCGAAGAGGATTTGAGGTATGTTCGTGGAAAATTTGATTATGGGATCCACTACTCACAGGAAAAGAATTTGAAGTTAGTGGGATTCAATGACAGTGATTAGGGCAGTAATATTGATGATAGGAAATCCACGAGTGGGAACTGCTTTGCTCTTGGTTCAGGTTTGGTGACATGGAGTTCCAAGAAATAAGCTACAGTGGCATTGTCTTCTACTGAAGCAGAGTATATTGCACTTACATCAGTAAGTGCACAAGCATTATGGATTTGAAATGTGCTAGGAGAGATTGGGGAGAAGCAAGAGACTCCAACTACTTTATTCTATGATAATCAGAGTGCCATTAAGTTGGCACATAATCCTATCCACCATACCAGGTCCAAGCATTTCGACACCAAGTACCGCTTCATTCAGGACATGGTAGAGAAGGAACAAGTTAAAGTAAGGTATTGCTCCACACACGATAAAGTAGTAGATATTTTTACTAAGGGAGTAGTAAAACCTCAGTTTTTGTTGCTAAGGAACTTGATAGTCAGTCCCCTTACCAACAAGAGGAAGAATGCTGGAAATCTAGCCAGCCATACATTAAAACAAAATTTTGGGCCGTTAGATGATGTTTTTAGACTTGGAAAGCGTCTCCTCTAAGAGGAGACAAAACAAAATTGTAGAGCTTCGAAATCTGTGCAATCTACAAAAAAATGGTCTCAAACGGACACCCGAGTCAAAATTTATGGCTGAAATACTAAGACATGTAATAAACATTGTCGATGTAGATCTGACAGATGTGATTTTCTAGGGTTAGGGTTTGCTTTGTTTTTTATTACTTAAGGTATTTTTAGGGTTTTATTTTAAGAATAATAATTTTGCATTGTAGCAAGTGTGTGAGCTCTTCCAAAGCTTGTGAGGATATTGTAACAGAGTACTGAAACTCTGCCAGAATTATTCTAGATAATAAGAAGATAATATTTGCTCCAAATTTATTTTATTGTATTATTGTAAATTCTTCACACACATTGTGCAAAAGACATGCAAAAACATGGGAAAGAGGAGGGGCAATGTTGTAGTGCATGAAAAAGTGTGTGACATAGTGCATGGTGGTTAGGGGTAGTAAAAGGGGTGGAGGGGATGTCACAAGGCATTAAGGGCCCATAGTGAGGGGATTAGGAAGGGGAAAAAAATACTTATTTGTCTAAAAATCTATCTATGGAAAGGTTGTGCGCCCATAGACCTTGGCCAACATTGAATGGCCCTAAATTTTAGGGCTTTATGGTCAATCATTGAAGGAGGCCAATTTCTTGGGAGTCCTAGCTAACTAGTAATGAAACTAATGAGGGGTGAAAAAGGTGCTGAGAGAAAGAAATATAGCTGAAGATAGAACTTATAAGGTTACAGATTTAGCCACATAAAAATACATGTATTAATAAGCCTTAAATCACAAGAAACTAAGTAAATCACCTAATAGATCAACTCATATTGTTCTCAATTAGGATTAATTATATCTACTTGAAATTGAATTCCAAAACCAGAGAATGAAGTGCATAGAATCTAGATTGCATAATTAAAGCTAAGTCATTCAACCAGTTTTATAATAAAAATAAGCAAACATTCATACATACATGAGACAACATGGAGGCCAAACAAAAATCCACTTGTATTTATTGAATAGCAAAATGCTTTTACATGTAATTTGTAAAGGCTAAAGAGCTGACCATTTGAATGCTTTACATCCTACTATATATAGGTTTATACAATGGATTTTGTTACTAATGATCATGATGTATGATCATCGAATGTTGTTATGTCAGGGGAGTGGCCAGGTTGTGTGTTCCTTTATATCTCTATGTAATTTATAACTAAACATTCTTGCTATGTAAGAGTGGGCTCTGTTGGTTGCATATGGTCCTTTGATTCATCTAAAACATATGATAATTCTATTGCTCTACAATGTCTATCTGCATGCACCTGAAAGTAGTAGGTCATTCACTGATGTAGCTTGAATCTTGATGTTGACCACTCCTGGGTTGCTAAATTGACATCCATTGCCTATAAAACCAATATCGAGCTCTAAATGCTACTCGGATGCTGCATTTCTTGATGAAGAATGAAATTTTTGACATCGATAGGTCCGATAGAAGCCCACTTTTTTCCAAGCCTAACACTTAGTCAATTTTTTTGGACATCTTTGTGGTGGGTTTTTGGGACTTGTTCAAAGTGTGGAATCAACCTAGTTTTTTGCCAAGCTCAAAAAATCCAATTTTTGCACATCTCCATGATGGGTTTCTAGGACCCATCTATAGTCCAGAAGTAGCCCATTTTTTTCCAAGCTCAATACTTAGCCAATTTTTGTACATCTCTATGACAAGTTTCTAGGACCCATTTGAATTTCAACATTAAACCATTTTTTGCCAAGCTCAACACTTGGCCAAACTTCAAATTTTGTATTTTGAGTTAGCCAAGACTAGATTCCTTTTGTTGTTCATCAAACAACCAAACACAAGGACTAGGTACAAAAAATCTGATATCCTCCTATTTTGGTCCAATATTGTTGTTCTTGGTTATAAAAACAAATTACTAGCCATCTCACATGGTTAGATGCAAAAAATACCGACAGGACTTGCATTACATCATGGGATGCATGATGGAGAAAGCAAAGACACACAAACATGAAATAAAATCTACCTTGGATATGTGGGGGGTTGTTATCATGCGAAAGATATGTGCAATGCTAAACATTTAGCAGTGTTGCAAATTAACCATGCACAAGAAACTATTAAAAACTTAACAATTATCAATATGCATCGCAAAAATACATGGTAGAGATCTTTAGCAGGCTAAGATGGAATTGGCAGATGCAAACATAGTGTATAGATTTATCTTAATGAAGTGGTGCATAATATCCATAAACATCATAGTCGAGCATCATGAGCATCATAGGAAGACATAAAAAATTATCTGTCTTCTCTTCATAGGGTATGCATCACCATATATGTAACTTGATTTAAGGGTGTCAAAGACACACATGTGGTTTATGTTGAATCCTTGGAGGCACCAAGCCCTATGCCTACGCCATATTTAAGTGAGTAGCCATTGGTGTTGATGTTGGAGATACAAGTCATAGCAAAAATATGAATTGATATATAAGGGAGTAAGTTAGGTTACCTATTACAACAACAAGAAATTATTTTAGGTGAGTACCTAAGAAGAGGGTCATTTGATTTTGTGCCAACATCAACATTTCCTGAATAATTTTGGATGGAGCATTAATGTTGGCCTAGGGAACTAGGGTTATGGTGGGAGATTACCATAGAGAAGAGGTGTCAATTTTGGATAGTTTCAATGTTGACCTTGATGGGTAATGCAACAAGGACTACAACCAAATTGATATACAACAATCAGGTTACATAGTAAGCAGGTTGAACAGGATGAAAATTCTAATGATATATCTTCTCCATAGGTACCTAGTTGAGCTTTACATCATGATTTGATACCAAACAAATATGAAAAAGGATTTGGTAATGAAAAACCAATTCATTTTATTTCAAAAACTTACTCAAATAGACAAATACACCACCTAAGTGCCTTCGGGCATTTTTGAAAGCTGAATCATTGGATAAATTCAAATTTAATACAAATGTGTTAGATTAAATATCTGTTAGATATATCTAAAATGGTGGCCTACAATTTTAATGTGATATTATATGTTTGCCATGACAAAAAATATTACAATAATTATAATTTTTATTTTTATCCCTATCATTTGTATGTGTTTATGGTGATCAATCACCTCATCTCTTATTTCCTATACATCATCTTGTTCCTATAGCCCCTTTTGTACATTGGGTATGGGGGCAATATGTCTCATATCCATAGCAAAATACCACTTTAATTGGGTGTAAATCCATTGTCATATTAATCACATCAGGAATACCTCTATAACATTCATCTAGAGGTAAGTCATCATCATCTGGCACATCTCACAAGTCCTCTTTAATATTTATTAATGATGTAAGTTTACAATCATAATTTCTATACGACATTTATCTATAGGCAAAGAAAAAGTTCTTTAGACATTTGTTTCAAGTCAAATCCATCAGTAAAAGTCTTATATGATATTTTTTTATAGGTAAAGTAGAAGTCCTTCAGATAATTGTTTAAAGCTAAATCCATAAACATAAGTCCTATATGACATTTTTCTACTAGCAAAGTAAAAGTCCTTTATATGCTTGTTTAAGGGAAAATTCACTAGTAAAAGTCATTTATGGCAATTGTCTATAGGTAAAGTAAAATTCATTTAGACATTTATTTAAAGGCAAATCCATCAATGAAAGTATTGTATGAAATTCATTTATAGGTAAAGTAGAAGTCCTTTAGATGCTTGTTTAAAGGCAAATCCATTAACAAAATTCCTATGCGACATTAATTTATAGACAAGGTAGAAGTCCTTAAGACATGTTTAAATGAAAACCCATCAACAAAAGTCCTCTATGACATTCATTTTATTGAATTTTTAAGCCTTACCACCACAAAATATCATAGGTCCCAATATAAAATAGCCACAATATTAAAATTCAAAATAATAATATTGAGTAGAATAATATATGAGCAAATTAATATGTATATAAAGGCCTATATAATAAATTAAATAACATTCATTTATGTTAGAATAAGTTGTTATATTCCATTATTTGCATAACCAAAAGTAGCGCTCATAGGCGCTCTCCAATTTGGTTGTTTAACCACCGAGTTGGTTAAACCAACTTGTAACCACATTGTAACCTTTATATTTGAAATTAATGAGAAGGAACAATTGCTTCGTCAAATTCTTCATGGCATCAGAGCTACGGACAGGACGCGGATCGCAGACGGGACGCGGCGATGGACGAACGAGACGAGAGCGGACGAGACGGGGACGCGGCGACGGATCCTGACGGACGAGCGCAGACAGAGCGGACAGGACGCACAGACCGCAGACAGGATGCAGACCACAGACCGAGGACACCGACACAGACAGGACGCAGACCAAGGACAGACCGTAGACCGAGGACACCGACACAGCGGACAGGACGCAGACAGGATGGCGGTTCAGGGAGACGGGACGGTTGAGGAGGCAAAAGGACAGGCTGGGGGTGGTTGCCCGAAGGCAACCGAAAGCAATAGGTGCTTTCAGTTTGTTTAAACCCCCCCACAGTGGCCGCATAGGCCATGTGGGATAATTTTTTTTGTTTCTTCTCCAGCCGCGAGGCTTTAAATATTGCCCGTTGCGTGCTTGTTCCCATCGGGCCTTCTGGCTCACGTGGTCAGGGCGGTGCCTAGTCTGCGGCAGGTTTCGGGTTCGAGTCCCTGAGGGGAGGTTTGTTGCGCCCTGCACAGTTTTGACGGTGGATATGGTTTGTTGACGCCCTGCACAGCGTTATTTGATGGCGGCTTCATTTTTTGATGCCCTTGACGCTGCAATTGGTCATTTGACGCCTTGCCAAGCTCCAAAATTTGGTATTTTTTTACCAATCCTTGTCTCATTTGCAATTCGAAGGGGGGAGATCTCATGATTCATTTGCAAATTTGTCAGATAAAGGGGGGAAATCAAACTATTTTGGCAGAATAGTTGCTAGATTTGTAATAGGTGTTAAAATTTGTGGGCATTTATGATTGTTTCCTTTGCATTTAAATATTCTGTTTTCTTGCATTCACAATCATGAATTAAACAAAATATAAGACCCCAAATTTATACCCTATTTGTGCAATTTATTGCACAACAGCGTTCGGTATTTGAGATACCTCTGGTCCACACTTACAGGTAATGTTGTCGTGCTTTGGACTACTGTATTCGCCGCCTAATATAGCTGCAACAACGACGTCTGAGCTTGTTCTCTATAAATCGTCGGGGAGAAATAAGGCAAACCAGTTTTTTGTTTTTTCTCATTTCATACCCACATCGTGATTGTTGTTAGGCGTAAATCCTGACGAAAGTTTTTTTCCAAAGTGTTTAGGGGAAGTTACGCCCCACGCATGCGGAATAAAACTTTCTATGGTAGGTGTCATTAACAACACGATGCCCTTTCAGTATCGCCTATGTTCAATATATTGTGCTTCTCATGTGTACTTATAGTCTCCCTCACGTAAGGGCGAGTACATATTGAGTAGTATACTATTCATATATACCTATAGTTTCCCTCATGTAAGGGCGGGTGTATATTGAATAGTTACGGTATAAAGATACGCCAGGTATAAAGAAAGGGAGACCACTTGGTGATATAAGGAACCTTCATAATGGCCACAATTCATAAGTATCTTTCAGATTCTCAATTGTTGAAAGGTCCTAACTTTGTTCCATGGAAGACAAAGATGAAAGCCATACTTCAGTTGGAAGATTTATGGGATGTAGTGATTGGCACTGCAAAACGTCCTCCAACAACAGGAACAGATCAAGATGCTTGGGATAAAAAAGACAAGAAGAGTCTCGTATTTATCTTGCTTGCTACTACAGATGAGGTGCAGCCTCATATTTGTGATGCAAAAACAAGTAAGATAGCCTGGGATGCCCTGATCACAGTATATGAAGGCAAGAATCAATCCACTATTCTCCATCTTCAAACTCAACTACATAATCTCGGTATGAATTAGGGGAAACAGTTGATATATTCCTTTGCGGAGTGGCTGACTTGAAAGCAAAATTGAATGCTATGGGCAAACCGGTGGATGATGATGTCTTGAACTCTGTCATCTTGAGAGCATTACCAAGTTCCTACAAGATGTTGATCACTTCTCTCAATGTTTCTGGTAGACAAGTATCTTTTGTGGAACTGGTAAACTTGCTTCAGACTGAGGAGGCAACTCAGGTCCAGAAAGATGATGTGCCAGATAATGCTCTTTCCACACAACAAAGTGGTAAAAAGCAAGGCCAGTTTCAAAAATGGGGTGCTTCTTCCAAAGGAAAAGGGAAGCAAAATCAGCAAAAGGATACCAAATATTGCAAAATTTGTGATATGAATAACCATGACACCAACAGGTGTTGGTTCAAAAACAAGCAATCCAACGAAAGAGGTTCTCAGAAGAAGGGCAAGAACAAGCAGAAATACAATAAGCATAAGCACTCTAAAGGCCATGTTGCTTATGCTGACTCCAACTCAGACTCAGATCCTCCTGAGTCCGATTCAGATTCTGACTCTGAAAGAGCACATAAGGTGCTCATGACTCATACTTCGTCTTCCCAGATAGATGTTGTATGGTATATTGATTCAGGAGCTAGCAAACACATGATTGGGGACAAATCATGGTTTGATACTTTTGTGGAGAAAGAGGGTAAGCCAGTCACAATTCTTGACAATCAAGTATATCAGGTAAAGGGAGAAGGGGATATTTTTGTGTCCCTTCCTGATGGTATTTGTCAAATTGAGAAGGTTCTCTATGTTCCAGGCTTAGCCAATAATATGCTTTCAGTCACACAAATGTTGGATAGAAACATGGATGTCGTGTTTCGAGTTGTCAAAGGCAAGAAGAGATGTTTTATCACACACAGTGGTAAACATGTTGCAACCGGATCCTACAAACATGGCTTGTTCATTCTCGATGCACTTTCAACTCCACATGTTGCTTTGGCTGCAACTACAAAGGAGGCCACCTCTCTATGGCATCGACGTTATGGGCACCTAAGTTCTGGATATTTGCTTGAATTATACAAATATGGGATGGTGAAAGGTCTTCCACCACTTTCATCTATCTTACCAGTTTGCTCAGATTGCTTAGCAGGGAAGCAACATCGAGTGCCTTTTGAAGCAAGCTCCTCTCGAGCTGCAAAACCTTTAGAGCTGGTACATACCGATCTGTGTGGTCCTATGCCAACCAGCTATGGTGGGAAAAAGTATTTTCAACTATTCGTTGATGATTACTCACGGAAGATGTGGGTTTTCTTTCTTCAGTTGAAATCAGAAGCGTTTCTCTACTTCCAACAATTCAAGAAACTTGTTGAGAAGGAGTCGGGATGTTTGATAAAAACCCTCCGCTCAGATCGAGGGGGGAATACACCTCTGAAGAGTTTTCAGAGTTTCTTAAGAAACATGGGATCAAAAGACAACTGACTACAGCCTATACACCTCGGCAGAATGGAGTTGCAGAGAGAAGAAATCGTTCCATTATGGAAATGGTTCGATGTATGCTAAAAGGAGCACATCTTGAGGATCAATATTGGGCAGAAGCAATAAACACAGCATCATACCTCCTAAATAGAGCACCCACTAGAGCTCTACAAGGGAAGACTCCACAAGGAGCATGGAGTGGTAAGAAACCTTCCATTTCTCATCGAAGGTGTTTGGATGTAAAGCATTCATGCACATTCCAAAATAGAAAAGGAGGAAAGCTGGATGAGAAAACCCTGCAGTGTATCTTTCTTGGCTATGATGAGTACTCAAAAGGTTATCGATTGATTGATCCTAAGACCAAGAAGACACATGTAAGTAGAGATGTTGTATTTGATGAAGCTCTCACATCAAAAGACACATCCACAACTGTATACATAGATGAAGAAGAGCCTAAGAAGGAGGTTCAACTTCCACAGCAAAAACAAAAAGTTCCAAAATGGTATACTAGCACTTTGAGAGATGCTAAGTTGAAATCCCTTCCAGATCTATCTCTTGATAGGCCATGTACTCGTAGTATGACTCAACAGATGAGAGCAGAAGAATCTACTTCAGAGGTTGACGAACTTTGTCAACACTTTGATGATTTGTCAGTGGGTACCGAATATGACAGGGAAGAAGATGAGGATGGAGAAAAACTTTATATGTCTACATTGAATACAAATGAACCCACAACGGTTCAATCTGCACTTGATCAACCACGGTGGAAAGAGGCTATGGATGTAGAACATAAATCTCTTCTTAAAAATAATATGTGGAAGTTAGTCGATCTACCAACAAGAAAGAAACCCATAGGCTGCAAATGGGTATTCAAAGTGAAGTATAAGGCGAGATGGATCTATTGATAAGCATAAATCCCGGCTTGTTGCAAAGGGATATGCTCGAGAAAGAAGGCATAGATTATGAAGAGACTTTTGCCCCTACTGCAAAAATGACTACCATTCGAGTACTTTGTGCCATGGGAGCTCAGTTTGGGTGGAAATTGCATCGGATGGATGTTAAAAGTGCCTTCTTGAATGGTGACTTACAAGAAGAAGTATACATGACTCAACCAGAAGGATTTGTGGTTGAGGGGCAAGAACAAAAAGTATGCAAGTTGATCAAATCCTTGTATGGGCTAAAACAAGCTCCTCGAGCTTGGTATATCAAGATAGACAGTCACCTTGTGCAGCATGGTTTCATAAGAAGTCCTTCAGATGCAAATCTCTATATTAAGAAAAATGGTTCTGATATAGTGATTCTTGTACTTTATGTTGACGATCTGATCATCACAGGAAGCTCAGAAAGAATGATTGACTTAGTGAAAAATGACTTGAAGCAATCATTTGATATGACAGATCTAGGACTTCTGCACTATTGTCTTGGTTTAGAAGTTACTCAAAAAAAATTCATATTAGAGTAACACAAAAGAAATATGCCAAGACTTTAGTAGAAAAATATCGGATGACTAACTGTAAGTCAAAAGCAACTCCAATGGAGCAAGGACTTAAGTTATCTCGATATGATGAGTCACCTCAGGTAGATGGTACTCTCTATCGCCAGTTGATTGGGAGTCTCCTATATCTGACAAATACCAGACCAGATCTCAGTTTTGCTGTGGGATATCTTTCAAGGTTCATGCAAGAGCCTAAGATGAGTCACTGGAAAGCAGCAAAAAGAGTTCTTCATTATGTTCACGGTACTACAAATTATGGTCTGGAATATAGACAGAATAATAATTTTTTCTTACTGGGATACACAGACTCGGATTATGCTGGATCCCTTGATGATCGTAAATCCACCTCCGGATATGTTTTTCATCTAGGATCTGGACCTATCTCATGGCATAGTAAGAAACAGCATGTGGTTGCTTTATCTTCTACAGAAGCAGAATATCGTGCAGCCAGTGAAGCAGTCTGCGAGATAATGTGGTTAAGTCGCATTCTTACAAACATGGGCCTTCCAAAGAATCTTCCTCTTCATTTGTTTTGCGACAACCAAGGTGTTTTGAACCTTGTCAAAAATCCAATTTTTCATGAACGTACCAAACATGTTGATACCAGATGTCATTTTATTCGAGATGAAGTTCCAAAGCACCATATACAACTTCAATACATTCCTACTGATGCGCAAGTTGCAGATATCTTTACCAAAGCACTTGGACGTATCAAATATGAAAAATTTCGAGATACAATTGGGATTTGCCAATAATGTAATAAGGGGGGATGTTAGAATAAGTTGTTATATTCCATTATTTGCATAACCAAAAGTAGCGCTCATAGGCGCTCTCCAATTTGGTTGTTTAACCACCGAGTTGGTTAAACCAACTTGTAACCACATTGTAACCTTTATATTTGAAATTAATGAGAAGGAACAATTGCTTCGTCAAATTCTTCAATTTATATACTGAAATATGAATTCAAATGGCCTAAATCATTCATGAACTATGCATGAAGAAAACTTACAATATTAATTGCTCATAAAGTATACAATATTTATTTCAAATTAGATCTCTTACACCTCTCCTTGATTTTATTGGCTCTTCTTCTTCTTCTTAATTGCATTCTCATAGAGTATTGTATCCATAATATAGACATAGTAATGTGACTCTTCACATACTTGACTATTGCTCTCCATATGCCAAGTCTCATGACTCTTGGTTTATCATCTTGCCACTTGCATACTTGATGGACACTTGACTCTACAACATTTGCACACATCTACATGAATCTTACACTTTTACATGCACTCCTAATCTAGAACACTTGTGCACATCCTCACATTACATATTTGCACTCTTACATACAAGACAATTGTGCACATTATCTCAATCTACACTTGCACTCTAACTTACATGACACTTGTGCATTTTATGCACATTGACACTTACATAAAAGGGAAAATATAAATCACACTCTAAACTATAAAATCAACCCTAATCTATTATTTTTTTATAATTATACCATGAAGGTACCTTGGGGGTACATTAGCATGTACCAAATAATGTAATATTCCTTAACACCCTATGTATTACATTATTTGGTTATTGAAGAATTTAGTCTTCAATATTGGTCTTCATCTTTGTCTTCAATCTTCAAGTGACCTTGCATTATTCATGAACCTCTGCTTCTCTGGAATCTTCTTCATCATCTTGAATCTTGGGTTCATCCATTGCTTATGTTTGTAGGAAAACTTTGGACTATGTTGGATCCAATTCCTTGTTTCTTGTCCTTCTAAAAACTCAAGCAATTTATCATTAACTTCATCTTGAGATAGACATTCAACAATATCTTGAGAAAAACCAATTGAATTTAAGGCATATATTTCATTTTTTATTGAACCTATAGCTTATATTTTGTTTTAATTCTTGATGATGCATTTGCTATGTTTATTTATATATTTGAATTCAAATGATCTTCCTTTTTCAACCATTTAAATAACTAAAATAAGATTGGTTGATAGTACAAAAACATATGAAACATTCTCTAGCACAAAATATGAAAAAGGCATGCTACATATTACCCTACCAGTTCCATGAACTTGATATTTTTTTATCATTTGCAATATTTAGAGAGATATTATCCTTGACTTCTAAAAATTTAAACCAATGTAAGTTTCTAGTCATATGATGACTAGCTCTTGAGTCTATATACCAAACATATTTCCATTTGAACCTTTTGATTAGAATCAAGTGATATTATCTTACATATTTGATAAGAGTTTTGAAGAACTCTTTTATGATGTTGTCCATTGTATTCAAAAGATTCCTTTGATACAAATTTTGTTTTTGAACTTTTCCTCTCATAAAGTATGGTTTTGCATTTTGATAATGTCTCCTATGTTGAAAATTTTCTTTTTGCTATCTATCCATTTTGTGCTTTTAAGTTAAAATCCTTATAACTCCCAAATTAAAAAAAAATAAATCAAATATAAATTTACAAAAATCTAAATTTTCTAATCCTTTGATGTGGAAAACCTTTTAATTGCCTAGTTTGATTTGCAAATTTTCAAAAACTTAAAAGATCTAAAAAACTTCAAATTTCAAAATCCCTAAGTTTTTAAAGTTTTCAAAATTTCAAAATAACTTTAAAAACTTTTAAATCTTCATAAATAAAAACTTAATAATATTTACTCTTTATAACTCCTATGCTTTCTAATTTTAAAAAAATTCAAATATTAAAGTTCTTAAATAAATAAGACTCTTAATTATTCCTTATTATTCCAAAATTTAGTACTTAATATTTAATATGCAAAATTGAAATTCTAATTATTACCTCCAAAATATTAGGTGCTAGAAAGATAAGTAACTTTCTTACATTATCTAGAATCGATGATGATTTCATTACTTACTTTATCTTTTACTACAACAATGTATGAACATTGGAGAAACCCTAATGCATTTCTTTCCTTACTTTTGGTTGTTGGAGATTGAACTGCTCATACAAATTTGACTACTCAACTGGTTGGATTATAATGTTTCGATACTTGAGTAGCCTCTCCTTATGGAGTCGATCTGCTTTTTATTTTTACTTACTCTTAATAGGTGATTGATTCACCTTGGTGCAAATATGTCCCTAGTAGGCGACTGGTTTACCCTATGCTATTTTATCCTGTGTAGGCAACTAGTTTTCCTTATGTCGTTTTGTCCTAAGTGGACAACTGGTTTATCTTGTGCTAGTTCATGTTGGATAAGTGATTGGTTTGCCTTGTGCACTAGTTCATTTTGGATAGGCAACTAGTTTACCTTGTGCATTGTTTCATTTTGGATAGGTGACTAGTTTGCCTTGGTGCTACCTCAACTTAGGTTTGTAACTAATTTTCCTTGGCACTGCTTAGGTTGGTAATTAGTTTTTCTTGATGCTGATATTCCTATATGACCAGACCAACTACTTATAATTTATGTTTCCACTTGCTTTACTATAGCTTTATGTCTCTTATGCTTTCAATAGCTTAGATTGGCTTCTCTATTTCTTGCTTTGATTTCTTTCTCTATATGTATAAATTCTCAGTATATTCTTACACTAGCTAACTACACTTTGTATTTGATTCTTCAAATACCTTGCGTAAGCTTTTACGCAAGTCATTTAAGAATATTCTTTCAATATTATTATCTTCTAAGCCTTATATAAGCCTTTTATATTTCTTTATTCTTCAATGTAGGCCTTCTAGGGCCTTTTATTCAGTGTAGACCTTCTAGGGCCTCTTCTTTACTATATAGGCCTTATTGGGCCCCTTCCATTTAATGTAGATCTTCTTGGACCTCTTCTATTTCTTTGCAATAATACTAATCTCTTCTCCTTCAATGGAGGATTCTTAAATTTTTCTTATAAAATAGGCTTCTATGGCATTCTATAATAATGTAGGTCAATTTATCAGACCTTATTCAATATAGGATTTTCTTACCTTCAATTCCAATAAAGGCTTATTTAGCCTTTTCTATATTCTTCTTTTTGCTTCTTGATCTCTAAATATGTCAAGGTCATATCACTCTTGACGTGATTCTTATTTCTTCTCAGCTACTTATTTTTATATTTGTTGTATTCTCTATTTTCTTCAGAAGTTAAAGCTTCTCTATATTATGTAGGAATATTCTCAACATTTTGACTTAATCTTTGCTGCTCTTTTTCTTCGTATTGCTACTTCTCTCTCAATCTAAAATTTTAAAAATTTCAATGTCTTAGGTCGCACCTAAGAACCCAATATGATTTTCCTCCTTACCAGAGAACCCAATATCAACGTGAGGGTGGCACTGAATATCCTTGAATGATAAACTATATTCTAAGTTGATTTTACCCCAATATTCAATATGCAATTTCAAATCTTCAAACCAATGTCAAGATGGCTCTATCCTGAATGACCAACTTTCTCCAGAGTTGGTTCAACCTATCTATCAATGTCTAACTTCTATTCTGAGTTGGTTCTTTTTTTCAATATAGATGAGTCCTAGTCTTCATTGGTTTTCCTTCAACCAAGTGGAAAGACCCTAGCATTTTCTACTCAATAAGACCTTTAAAAATAGATTCTAAGTCTGCACTACCTTTAAAGTGGAAATACTTTAAATTAAATTTATCAAAAGTAGACAAAGCTAATTAGTAATGGTGGCTAATAAATAAATATATCAAATTATATAGAGTCAAGTGGTAGCTTTGAAACCACTATTGGCTTTTTAATTCTTACTACCACAAAATATCATAGGTCCCAATATAAAATAGCCACAATATTAAAATTCAAAATAATAATATTATGGGTAGAATAATATATGAGAAAATTAATATGTATATCAAGGCCTATATAATAAAGTAAATAACATTCATTTATATACTGAAATATGAATGTAAATGGCCTAAATCATTCATGAACTATGCATGAAGAAAACTTACATTATTAATTGTTCAAAATGTATACAAGCTTTATTTCAAACTGGAAGCTTTACACCTCTCCTTGATTGTATTGGATATTCTTCTTAATTGCATTCTCATGGAGTATTGTCTCCATATTATAGCCATAGTAATGTGAATCTTCACATACCTGACTATTGTTCTCCAAATGCCAAGTCTCATGACTCTTTGCTTATCATCTTGCAACTTGCATACTTGATGGTAGGGTTATGCATAATGGTGAATATTCAAATATCCAAAATTAGAAATTGGCTAAATGGGGACCCTAGATGTTGACCCATTCACCCGAAATTTTTGGGCCAAAATTTTTTTAGGGGTCCATTCGCTGCACATTGATAATAATATTACAGAATGTTTTTTAAATCGTCAACACTCCCACCTAAACTGAGGATCCTTTTCGCCTTGAAATTATAAATTTTTTAAATTATCCTATCAAATTTACCTCTTATAGTAGTATATAGTCGTAACATGACAACCATACCCATACAACTAAAATATTAGAGTGTGGTCCATGTACGCTGGATTGTACACCATTCGAACCACTTTATGCACCCGTCCCACATCCCAACCACTTTCTACACCCAAACCACATCTAGACCATTTTTAGCACACGAACCAAATTCAGACCACTTTCTACACCTAGGATACATCCAGGGTGTTTCTGCATTCAACCCGCAATTCAAATGCAAAAGTACCCTAGATGCAGATTGGGTGCAAAAAGTGGTCCAGATTCTATTCGGGTGCAAAAATTTGATCGGATGTGGGTCGGGTGCAAAAATTTGATTGGATGCGGGTCGGGTGCAAAAATTGGTCTGGATGTGGGATGGGTGTAGAAAGTGATCAAGATGTGGTATGGGTGCATAAATAGGTCCAGATGTAGGATGGGTGTACAAACAAGTTCGGATGTGATGTGGGTACAAAAAATGGTTCAAATGCGGGATGGGTGCACAAAATGGTCTGGATGTGTAATAGGTGCAAAAGCTAGTTTGACTATGGGGCAGGTGCAAAAACTTATCTAGATGTGGGAAGGGTGCAAAATCTTGTCTAGATGCGAGGTAGGTGCAAAAATTGGTCCAGATGTGGGACGAGTCCAAATCTGGTTCGGATGTGGGATGAGTGCAAATTTTGGTTTTAATGCAGTAAGTGTGTAGAAGGGGGTCCAGGTGAGGAGCGAAAATGAAGCAGAGCAAAAAATAGAATTTCAAGGGTTCCAAGGTAAGCAAAAAAAAATGACTTTTTTTTTTAGACCTCCTCACAACCACAACCAAAATTTAAAAAACCAAGATGACTTGATGTTTTCCAACCCATAAAAAACTCCATAGTTAAGCATGCTCAACTGGAGTAGTACTTGGATGGATGACCTCCTAGGAAGTCTTAGTTTTGCACCCTCTAAACTAAATTTCCTAATCTTGAAGAACATGTGCTTATACTGAGAGGGGGAGTGAACAGTATAAGATATAACTTTTTACTTTTCAATCCATATGATAACATCAATAGTAATAAAGCAATAATAATTACATAAAGCATCACATACATGAGAGACATGATTTAACGTGGTTCACCCAATGTGGGCTACGTCCATGGAGAAAATCTTTCACTTAATTTTTCTCAACAAATTTCTTGGGAATCCTTTCCTATTACAATGTTTATGGACCTCTGTCCAAAGGAGACACCAATCCCCTAATCAAATTTATGGATCTCTATCCATAGGAGAACTCCTTCTCCCTTTCTCTGTCTGGTGATCCTCTAGAAGACTATTGCCTCCACTACACTGGCTTGTGGATCTCTCTCCACTGAAGACTCTATCCTCACTCAGAAGATCTTTGTCCTAACTACCCTAGCTAATGGATCTCTATCCACTAGAGACTACTATCCTCTGCTCTGTTACCTCCAAATATTACTATCAACTCTATTTCAAATTTGTACTAAACACAGTCCTTCAATCTAGCATAAATATGCTCAATATCTGTCCTCAAATTTGTACTAAACATAGTCCTTCGGTCTAGCACAAATTTTCTTCATATCTATATTCAAATCTACACTAAAAACAGTCCTTTGATATAGCACAAATATGCTCAATATTTATCCTCAAATTTGTCCTCAAGCCTTAACACAAAGCTTTGCCCAATCACAAATTAACTCTGCTATATCTGCCCCAAATCTTAACTCAAGGTTTGACAAATCAACCAATCAAATATACTCTTAAGTCTTCTCTAAGACTTATCTCAAATCTGCTCAACAAGTCCTCACTAGAACTTGTTCAATCTGCTCAACAAGTCTTCACCAAGACTTACCTCAACTCTGCTTTGTAAGCTTCCACAAAAGCTCACACAAATCTATCCTTAAGCTTTCACAAAAGCTTTCTCAACTCAATCTATCATAGAAAACCTCTTTCAATCTCTTTCTCAAATCTATTTAGAATATAGAATAATTTGTTTCATAGAAATTGAACTAAAACTTTCAATCAACTAAGCCCAATCAAACCCACTCAATCAATCACTCAATGAAAGCTTAGTCAACAATGCTTATCAAACAAAGTTTCTAGTATCAAATTTCATTCTAGAAAATCAAACTCAACAATGCTTATCAAACAATCATTTTCACTCCAACTTAGAATTCACAAAATCCAACAATCACTCACAAGAAATATATGCCCATACCTTTTGTTTGATGAAGAATTGACCTTAAAAACCCGTCTCAATCACAATTACTCTTTTTGCCAATATCAAGGGTTAGGTAGCAAAAACCTTCTCAAAAATTCATTCAATAATTCCCTCAAAATATTTTCACCATACAAAACATTAGATCTCAATTACACCTTATTACTCCTCTCAAATATTTAAACACAATAAGACTTTATTTTAAAATAACATATAAACTCCTCTAAAGCCTTATTACTCCATTCAACACTTGATCATCAAAATCACAATATAAAATTTAATTTTCATAAACCTTATATCTCCCTAAAATCTTATGCCAAACAAACCTTAGGACAAAAATCAAATTTAAAAATTAAATACCTTTTTCCCTTGGTGGGAATCGATCCCACACTGCACTACCACCAGTGCCCTAGCCACGACTTCAACTACCGTGTGAGCTAGGCACTCACCTTAGAACCAAGAAGCACCTCATGCACTTTATTGCTTCCCTTTGGCACCTAAACCAAAAGACATCCATGCAAAAATTGCCATCGAGATTCGATCGCGGGTCCTATCACCTTGCCAAAGCCTTAAGTCACAATTGCTTGCCACTAGCCCAACCAGTCGATTGGTTATGAGTCTTAGAGCCTCTCTTGTCTTATCCCTTCATTGGCACCAATAAAACAACAAAAAAACTTTATCTTCTTCCTTGCACAAAAATCATGGAAATTGTAGGCTTGATTATATTATTCAAACGAAGGTGCTTCCTTTGCAACCAAGGCACATGGTATTTATACCATTGTGCCATCACCATTTTAGATGTCGATAGAGGGGAAATAATGTATGACATCGGTGCATTAATTTTTCCCTTATAACCCTAACCTTAGGGTTAATTAAATTAGATTATAATTTAATTAATAATAAAATTATTATAATTAATTTAATAACTATAAAGTTAATAAAATTAAATTATAAATTAATTTATAATGAAATTATTATAATTAATTTATAATAAATTTAATTACTTTAGGTCTTACCGTTAGACCTTTTAATATTATAATAAAATATATTTTTTTTGGTAAATTAATAATTTTATTAAAAATAGGGCATTTGAAAGGCGCCCCAATGCCTTGTACATCAAAGGAGCATAAAGGAGCAGATGAAAAGGAACCACATAACTACTTGATGAAATAATAAATTACATCCTCAAACTAAAAGGATAAAAAAGAAGTAGCCTTTGACAAAAAGGAACAGAGAGAAACAGGTAGAAAGATGATAGAACACAAATAGAATCAATCCTCCGCCATAGAGGAACTCAAAAAGAAGCGATCCACCACCACAGAGGAACCCAAAAACTGAGGAAAAGCCATCAGCCATCAAGGGGAATGTCCATCTGCATGAGAGACGAAGCAACACCTTCCAGGCCAACATCTTTCGCATCTATTTTTGAAATCTCTTTAGTACTATCCTTAAGAACAATGGTACAAGCATCCTTAGCGATCTCCATTACATCTTCATCATTGACAACATATTTGACGTTAATTTTGGTATCAAAGGATACCTCAACACCGGCCAATATTGGAACATTATCAATATTATCATTGAAAAACAAGAGGCTTAGTGCATGACACTATTCTTTGAGAGTTGATATCGCCTTTCCAATGGCCAAATGAGCAGTTTCAAGATGATCAATGGTGGCTGAAGTTGCATGCACAACCAACTTGTGAAGGTACCTTTCAACTAGGTCAGGAGAATTAAACATATCCTTTGGAGTTTTTATAGAGGTGGATGGAGGGGTTTTGGAAATTTATTTGTGTTTCAGCCTCTAGGAGCTACGGACATGGGTCATTTCAACTTTGGCCTTATTCCTGGAGGAAAACTCAAAAAAGGATTTACCCCCTTTGTATTTTCTTTTGGATCTTGTAGTTTTCAAACTTGGGGTTGAGGAATAATTCTCTTCCTCAGCCTCAGCGATAGGGAGGTTACCTAAAGGGAAATGCAGAAGGAGGAACTTTTACAAGAATTTAAAAATACCCTGGTGACAAGGTTTGGCCTCATATTTCTTGGAACGATTGGTAGTGATAGTATAGTCCATGGACCAGAATAAGGTGGCAGGAATGTTCATCATTTTTTAGTCCCGAAAGTGATTTACAAAGGCTAGATGATAACAACAGAGTTGGGACTTGGGGTTGTCACAAGTAAAATATTGCATTATTGGCTTTAAAATTTCTTTCCATGGCGTTGACAAGTGATGACGAAACAAACCTTTTTTTACCTTCTTGTGGATAGGTGAATTTTTTTTTAAGTGTGTCAACTCCTCATCCCAGTTGTCCTCGTTTCTTCTGATAAATTTTTTGTCCAAATATTGCCCCATCAGGTCTGCCAGTAGCTCAAAGGAAATTTGGAACTAGACACCATGGATGGAAACAAATCCGTTATCCCAAGTTATCACGAAAGCCTTAGTAACCTCCTCGTCCACACCGCAGAACATCTTGAAGAAATCAAGGATTTCTTTTTTATATTTAAACATATCAGTAGAAATAGAATCCAGTTCAAGAGTCTCAAGCTCAATGAAAACAACTTTCCCTTCATTCATGGTTGCAAAAGGAATTAAGGAAGAAAATAAATTGAAGGTAAAAAAAACACAGGCCCAAAGGAACAGAGACAGAAATATGAATCAACTGATAAATCCACAACAAGAATAAATAGAAAGTAATGCTTGGCCAAAAAGGAAAAACTGCCAAAAAGGATAAGATTAGTTAGGGTAGTAGGCACAACTTAAAATAGGGTGATAAAGGCGGGTAGGAGCAATAGGGAAAAACACCATCCCATGAAAAATAGAGCTCCCAGTAATACTCACACAACAAAGCCAATGACAAAAGCAGGCATGATAACCAGAAAGGATTGGGATGCTCATTCTAGGAGGTCTCGAATGCGAAAGACAAAGCGTTGAGAGAGGGTTATCGAAAAGGCAAAAGGACAAAAATAATATTATAATATTATTTTTCTTGGGCCTTTTTATTTCTCCTATAGACCTTATCTAACCACCTTGAATATTATAATCAAAGATATTATAATATTATTTTCCTTAGGTCTAGAAGCAATCTTTCACTTGCATTGATTACTGAAACCGACTCTTGACATCCTTCCTCTTGCACTACTCACTGAAACTTACTCTTGACATCAATGACAATAAATATTTCTCATATTTCCAACAATATCCCCCTTTGTCATTGATGGTAACCCATTTACCTTTTACCAGTTCTTTTACCTTTTCATGTTCTGCTCCCCCTGACTGAATGCTCTCCCCCTTTGTCATCAATGGCAAAGGGCCACCTTTGGGGCTTGGGACTAATAATGTGACACTTAGCTTAGCCCCTCCCCCACCTTATTTTGAGGTGGTTAGTTCTGGGGTGGGAGCATAACTACTCCCAACTTTTTTCGTAGGTACTCAAAAGTCTCTTTCGAAAGTGGCTTAATGAAAATATTTACAATTTGCTCCTTTGTAGTAACATATTCCAACCTGACCTATTTATCCATCACCTACTCTCTCATAAAATGATACTTAATCAGAATGTGATTTGTCCTGGAGTGCATTAATGGATTCTTTGAGATATTTATAGCACTTGTATTATCACACAATATAGGAATGGGATGATCATGTTTTATCTTGAAATCCTCTAGAGTTCACTTCATCCTTAATACTTGTGTACAACTAGAAACTGTTGAAATATACTCTACCTCTACTGTAGATAAGGATACTGATGCCTGCTTCTTACTCAAACAAGAGACCAAATAGTCTCCAGAGAGAATACTCCACTTGTGCTTTTTTGTCATCAATGCTGCCAGTCCAATCTGGATTTGTATAAGATGTGAGAGTGAAACTGTCACTTTTGGGATACCAAAGCCCAAATTCCATAGTCCCTTTTAGATACCTGAAGTCCTTTTTACTGTTGCTACATGTGTTTCCTTGGGTGCTACCTGAAACCTTGCCACCAGTCCCACTACCTGCATGATATATGATCTTGTAGTTGTGATGTATAGTAAGCTGCCAATCATAGATCTGTATAATTTTTTATTTACCTCTGGATATTCATATTTACTTAACTTACATCCCATAACCATGGGGGTACTCACTGGTTTGTAATATTCTAACTTGAATTTCTTTAGCATATCTTTTATATACTTGGTTTGTGAAAGAAATACTTCTTTCTTTTATTGTGAAATTTGAAGTCCAATAAATAAGGACAACTCACCAATAATAGATATCTCAAATTCATTTTGCATGCTCTTTACAAATTTTTGACACATCTTATCATTGTTTCCCCAAAAAATAATGCCATCCATGTAAACAACCATAATTAGTAGATCATTCCCTTCATTTTTGATGTATAAATTACTATCCACTATTCCTTTCCTAAACCCCTATTCCTGAAGATATTTATCCAATCTTGAGTACCATGCCCTAGGAGTCTACTTTAAACCATATAGTACCTTCTTCAATATGCATACCTAGTCTAGTTTATCTATTAGTCTGAATCCCTCTGGCTACTCAATATAAACTTCTTCTCCCATAACACCATTTATAAATGTTGATTTAACATCCATTTGATAAAGTTTAAAGTTTTTAAAACTTGAGAAGGCTAGGAACATCCTTATAGCTTCAATTCGTGCAACTGGAGAAAATGTCTCATCAAAGTCAATTCCCTCAACCTATGCATAACCTTTGCATACTAATATTTCTTTATTTCTAACAACCTGACCATCTTCATTTAACTTGTTTCTAAATACCCATTTAGTTCCAGTCATATTTTTATCTTTTGGTCATGGGACAAGTTCCCAAGTCTTACTTTTGTCTATCTGTTCTAATTCCTCATCCATTGCCTTAATCCAGAACTTATCTTCACTTGCCTCATTGAAGTATTTTGGCTAAATTTTAGATAATAAGGAAAAATTTGCTTATTGAGATGGTGTTATTATCCTTCTCCTTATATGTCTCTCATCTAGATTCCCAATGATTAGATCTTTTGGATGATGTTTCTGTACATACCTAGATGGATTCTTACGAAGAAGTCTTTGTGTTTCTTCCTCTTCTTCATCTGATTCCGACCAAAAATATTCTTGACAACTTCCATCTTCCTGATACATAATTTTCTAAACTGGTTCTCTTGAATATATATTCTCATCAAATGTTACATTTATACTTTCTACAATAGTGCAAGTCCTTTTTTTGTAGCATCTATAGGATTTACTCTTAGTATAATAACTAAGAAAAATACCCTCATCGCATCTTGGATCAAAATTACCTAAGTTTTGCTCTTCCCTTCTTATGTAACACTTGCTTCCAAAAACCTTGAAGTGTTTTATAGTGGCCGGTCTTCCTTTCCAAAGCTCATATGGAGTCTTGTGATGGTTTACCCTCATTTGAGTCCTAGTGATTATATATAATGTTGTGTTGACTACTTCCCTCTAAAATCCATATGAAATATTGAACTCATTTAACATAGCTCTAACCATATTCTCAATAGTCCTATTTTTCCTTTCAACTACTCCATTTTGTTGAGGAGTTCTTGCAATTGAGTATTCTCTCTTGATTCCATGTTATTCACATAAATCTACAAATTTATTTGAGGTAAACTCTCCCTCTCTGTTAGATATCAAACAATTAATCCTTTTTTCAATTTCATTTTTGACCTATTATTTAAATGCCTTGAATTTATCAAATGCTTTCGACTTATCTTTTAGGAAAGCTACCCAAGTCATTCTGGAGTAATCATCTATCAACAATATGAAGTAACTTTCACCTTGAATACTCTGTGTTCTAGTAGGACCACATAGATCAGTATGTATTAGATTTAGTGGCTCAAATGACATATATCCCTTTGATTTGAAACTTGTTCTAGTTTTCTTTCCATGTTGGCAAGGTGCACAAATTGTGTTTTGTGGCCTTTTAAGCTTGGGTAAATCTCTGAAAGCCTGTTTATTACTTAATTTGACTATGTTGTCAAAATTAAAATGACCCATTCTTCTCCACCACAACCAACTCTCATTATCTTGTGATAGAAAAAAATTTTCTCCTTTAATATCACTAAGCATATAGAGGTTGTTTGGAGTTCTACTTGCATTTGCAATGAATTTTCTAGTTTCAGACATTCTTATCTCACATATATCTAGATGAAATGTAACCATATGATATTGATCACAAATTTGGCTTACACTTAGAAAATTTTTTCTTAGTCCTTTAACATATAATACATTTTCTGTTCTTGTCTTTCCATTATCTAAACTCAGAGTTCCTTTTCCACAATTTTTTGCTGATCCATTATCACCAAAACTTATCGGTCCTTTGTTAGTTTCTTTGAGTACAAAAAATTTGTCTTTGTATCCTGTCATGTGTCTAGAGTAACCACTATCAAGAAACCATTGTTCTTATTTATCCTAAGCATGAATATTTGTTTGAACTAACATTGATCTAGCCTTTTCATTTCCATTTTTCTCTTTCCTAGTTGTTGAAGTTGTATTCTTTTTATTAGACTCAAGAAGTACCATTTTGCACCATCTAGCCTTGTGCCCAAAATTATTGCATTTATAACATATGATATCATCATTCATAAGAGGTGCAAAAGGTTTGAAATTTCTATTGACATCATTTTTTACATAACCAGTGTAGTGTATAGCTCTATCACCATATTTGTTACAAGAAAAGCAATAGCCATGGAAGAAATTATGTAACCTATTTGGATGCCTTTGAAAATGCGATTGAGTGCTTCTACTTTTGTGATTAACTCTCGTCCATTATTCTTCTTTGCTTTATTTTTTCTTGATATGCTTTCCTTTTGGGGTATGAGTAGCGAGCTTATCTCTGTTTGATGTCTTTATTTCTTGAAAGTTGGATTCCTCTTTATGTTTCCCTAACTTTATATCTTGTTGAAGCTTGGTATTTTCAACTTCATTCCTTAGAGATACAATTTTTTCTTCCAATAATTCACACTCTGTTTCCATTGTTCTTAATAGATTTGTCATATCCTGTTCAAATTTATTTCCTTCTTCTACCTTTATCTTGAGTTCTGTGAAACTTTGTAGAAGTTCTATTTTTGCTTCCTCATATTCTTGAATTTGTTCCTTCAAGCTTGAGTTCTCCTTTCTAATCCTTTCCAAAATCCTGAGAGAAATGAAGAATTCCTCTTTTATATCAAACATGGTATCTTCATTTTTTGAATTCATGTATGTTTCTGATGGATCCTTCTCCAAGATGTTAGTCTTTTCATGGAGAGACCCGCTCTGATACCAATTGAATAACATGTGCTTATACTGAGAGGGGGGTGAACATTATAAGATAAATTTTTTTACTTTTCAATCCATATGATAACATCAATAGTAATAAAGAAAAAATCATTACACAAAGCATCACACACATGAGAGACATGATTTAATGTGGTTCACCCAATGTGGGCTACGTCCACGAAGAAAATATTTCACTTAAATTTTATCAACAAATTTCTTGGGAATCCTTACCTATTACAATTTTTATGGACCTCTATCCAAATGAGACACCAATACCCTAATCAATTTTATGGATCTCTATCCACATGAGAACTCATTCTCCCTTACTTTGGCTAGTTATCCTCTACAAGACTATTGCCTCCACTGCACTAGATTTTGGATCTCTCTCCACTAAATACTCTATCCTCACTCAACAGATATTTGTCCTCACTACCCTGGCTAATGGATCTCTATCCACTAGAGACTATTATCCTCTGCTTTGTTACCTCTAAATCTTGCTATCAACTCTGTCTCAAATCTATACTAAACATAGTCCTTCGATCTAGCACAAATATTATCAATCTCTATATTCAAATCTACACTAAACACAATCCTTTGATCTAGCACAAATCTACTTAATCTCTATTTTCAAATCTATACTAAACATAGTCCTTCGATCTAGCAAAAATTTTCTCAATATTTGTCCTCAAATCTATCCTCAAGCCTTAACACAAATCTTGACCCAATCACAAATTGAATCTGCTAGATCTACCCCAAACCTCAACTCAAGGTTTGAAAAAATCAACCAATCAACTCTTCTCTCAAGTCTTCTCTAATACTTGCCTCAAATCTACTCAACAAGTCCTCACTAGAACTTGTTCAATCTGCTCAATAAGTCTTCACCAAGACTTACCTCAACTCTGCTTTGTAAGCTTCCATAAAAGCTCATACAAATATGTCCTTAAGCTTTCACAAAAGCTTTCTCAACTCAATCTATCATAGAAAACCTCTTTCAATCTCTTTCTCAAATTAATTTAGAATATAGAACAATTTGTTTCATAGAACTTGAACTAAAACTTTCAATAAACTAAGCCTAATAAACTCCACTCAATCAATCACTCAAATAAAGCTTGGTCAAAAATGCCTATCAAACAAATTTTATAGTATCAACTTTCATTCCAGAAAACCAAACTCAAAATGCTTATCAAAAAATCATTTTCACTCCAACTTAACATTCACAACATCCAAAAATCACTCACAAGGAAGATATGCCCATACCTTTTTTTTGATGAATAATTGACCTTAAAAACCTGTCTCAATCACAATTACTCTTTTTGCCAATCTCAAGGGTTAGGTAGCAAAAACCTTCTCAAAACTTCATTCAATAATTCCCTCAAAATATTTTCACCATACAAAACATTAGATCTCAATTACACCTTATTACTCCTCTCAAATATTTAAACACAATAAGACTTTATTTTTAAAATAACATATAAACTCCTCTAAAGCCTTATTACTCCATTCAACACTTGATCATCAAAATCACAATATAAAATTTAATTTTCATAAACCTTATATCTTCCTAAAAGCTTATGCCAAACAAACCTTAGGATAAAAATAAAATTTAAAAATTAAATACATTTTGCCCTTGGTGGGAATCGATCCCATGCTGTACTACCACTAGCACCCTAGATGTAACTTCAAATGTCGTGTGATCTAGGATTTCACCTTAGAAGCAAGAAGCATCTCATGCACTTTATTTATTCCCTTTGGTACCTAAACCAAAATACATCCATGCAAAAACTGCCATGGAGATTCGATCGCGGGTCCTCCCGCATTTCCAAAGCCTTAAGTCACAGTTGCTTGCCACTAGCCCAACAAGTTAGTTGGTTATGAGGCTTAGAGCCTCTCTTGTCTTATCCCTTCGTTGGTGCAAATAAAACAACAAAAAAACTTTATCTTCTTCCTTGCACGAAAATCGTGGAAATCGCAGGCTTGATTATATTATTCGAATGAAGGTGCTTCCTTTGCAACCAAGGCACATGGTATTTATACCATTGTGCCATCACCATTTTAGATTTTGGTGGAGGGGAAATAATGTATGACATCGACACATTATTTTTTCCCTTATAACCCTAACCTTAGGGTTAATTAAATTATATTATAATTTAATTAATAATAAAATTATTATAATTAATTTATAATTAATTTAATAACTATAAAGTTAATAAAATTAAATTATAAATTAATTTATAATGAAATTATTATAATTAATTTAATTACTTTAGGTCTTACCATTAGACCTTTTAATATTATAATAAAATATTATAATATTATTTCTCTTGGTACTTATTTCTCTTGTAGACCTTATCTGACCACCTTGAATATTATAATGGGAGATATTATAATATTATTTTCCTTAGGTCTAGAAGCAATGATTACTGAAACTGAATCTTGACATACTTCCTCTTGCACTGCTCACTGAAACTTACTCTTGACATCAATGAAAAAAAATCTTGCTCATATTTCCAACACATCTAGACCCTTTTTTACACCTGATCTGCATCCAGACTCTTTTTTGCACTTGGTTTGCATATAAATTCTTTTTTGCACACAATTTATGGTTGGGCCCTATTTTGCACTTGATCTGATCAAAACTGTCAAATTTGCCAATGTTTTATAATAGCTTTTGGTGAAAATAAGGTAATTCATCATGTCCTCCTACATGAAGTTGGTCAAGATTCACTAGGGTTTCAAAATGGATTCGCCATTTTTTACAAGTACATTTTGGATCCAAACCCTTATGCATAACCCTGCTTGATGGCCACTTGAATCTACAATATTTGCACGCATCTACCTAACTCTTACACTTCTACATGCACTCTTAATCTAGAATACTTGTGCATATCCTTACATTACATATTTGCACTCTTACATACAAGATACTTGTGCACGTTCTCTTAATCTACACTTGCATACTAACTTACATGACACTTATGCATTTCCTACACACTACTCTTACATGAAACTTTTGCATTTCCTACACATTGATACTTACATAAAAGGGAAAATATAAATCACACTTTAAACTATAGACTCAAACCTAATCTATTACATATTTACAATTGTACCATGAAGGTACCATGGGGGTACATTAGCATGTACCAAACAATGTAATATTCCTCAACACATTTAGGGGTAGCATTTAAAATAGAGAGGAACTGAGTGCCCTGGGAATGAGATGAGTGAGAGGGGTCCTTTCCGAGCCAGGGGCGAGGCTGTTCGACGGTTAGAAAGAGCTCTTTAAGGTTTGGAATGAGATATGCTTAGAAAGGCTGGGTTCCCAGGCTCTCTCTTATATAAGGGCAAGGAATGAGAAATGATTGGGATTAAAGGTATCGATATGCAACCATTCTCCCTTACGCACCTGGAAAAAGCTACTCCTATGGTTCCCTCACTTGGTAATAAGATAGAAAGAGCCTAGGAGTTACTTTCTCACACTATACCTAAAATATTCTAAAAGCCAACTTATATTAAGCTCACGCCTCTCTATTCCCCTTTCAAAATAGAGAGGGGGGAATGCGGAGTTTTTTTGAGGGCTCTTGGATTGGAAATGTCTACCTCGCTTTAAGAGTGACCCCCCCATGTTTTAAAAAGGCCCTCCCTCAAAACCTTTTAAATGGTGGGGGTGGGGAAACCAACCCCTTTTAATTTTAAGAGTTTAGAATGCTTGTGTTTGGTAACTCTCTTCTCTATATCTATTTATTTTTTCACCCACTATAGCTACTGTTACGAACAAGGTGTCTTCTCCTACCAATACTGGGAATGATATGACTGAACCTCTCTATCTATAAAGTCCCCATGAACATTTAGTTTGAGATAAAATTATTTTATAGCTTTAAAAAAAATCATAAAAAACTCCTTTGGCATTTGCTTGGGGACACCAAAAATAATAGATTTATCTTGTATCATAGCAATACCTTATGGCATTATCTAATGTAATCCTAGGAAAATATCAATATGTATCTTAACATATATTATAGCAATACCTTACAACATTATCTAAAGTGCCCTTGGGAAAATATTTATCTGTATCATAACATGTATCATAGCAATGTCTTACAACATTATCTAAAGTCCTCTTGGAAAATATTTATCATAAAAATACCTTATGGTATTATTTAATGTCCTCCTAGGTAAATATTTATCTGTATCATAGCATGTATTATATCATACCTTATGAAATTATCTAAAGTTCCCCTAGAAAACTTTTTATGTATCATAACATGTATGATATGAATACCTTACAACATTATCCAAAATCCCCTTGGTCACGTCCATTTATATTTTGTAGTATAGTAATATGACACTATCAAAAGTCCTCTTGGGCACATTATTTAGATCATAATTAAATTTATCTCAATAATATCATCTATACATCCAAAATATAAAGTTATTCTCTAAATATACTCATTACAAACTTGTCATCCATATAATCATAATGATCAGATAACTCATCTCATCCTGATTAATTTTTGTTGTTTTTCATTAATATTTTTTTCTTGTACCAGTGTGAACATGGTCAAGTCAAGTTTCCTTGGTCAAACTTGATTTTCCCTCCAAAACTCCCCCTAGGTAAATATTTGTCTGTATCATAGCAATGCCTTAAAACATTACCTATAGTCCCCTTGGGAAAATATTTATATTTATTATAACAATATCTTATGGTATTATCTAATGTATATTTGGGCAACTGTTTATCTGTATCATAGCATGTATTATAGCGCTGCCTTATGACATTATCTAAAGTCTCCCTAGGAAAAAAATTATTTGTATTATATCAATACCTTACAACATTATACAAAGTACCCTTAGGCATGTCAATTCATATCTTGTACGATAATAATATGGCACTATGAAAATTCCTCTTTGGGCACATCATTTACAAAATTATTAAATCTATCTCAATCATATCATCTATACATCCAAAATCTAAAACTATTCTCTAAATTTGCTCATTAAAAACTTTTCATCCATACATATTAATCAACTAAAGGTCTAACATTAGTATAATCATAATAATCATATAATCCATCTCATTTTGACCAATTTTTGCTATTTTTCATCAATATTGAATCATTGTACCAATGTGAACTATGGCCAAGTCGAGTTTCTTTGGTCAAACTTTATTTTCCCTCTAAAATTCAAGGGGGCACACTAGAACATGACAATATATAATTCTATAAAAAGGTAAAATTTAATATCATCATTAATCAATCAATTAAAATCATAAATCATAATGCATCACAAATCCTAAGAAACATCTAATTTGTCTATCTCAAAATTGGGGCATGAAGATCAAATTTTGACAAATTCATCATTAACAAATGCATAAAAAAGAGGTAAATATAGACACCCAATTTTTAGAACATCGTCAAGTCTCCAAAATTTTCCATCTCTATCAACTACATAATCAAGAACCCAAACTTAAGAAACCATTTCAAAGCTCAGACTAGGAGCATTTACTTCTCAAAAAGAAAAAGTGTCAAAATCAAAGTGGTAGTGTCAACCATGATTTTTCTTGCCTAGTAGTTCTTTTCTAAAAATTTTAAATTTTATCATTTCCCACCCAAAAAAACTTAGCAATAATCATCTAGAACTATTAGATATGTACTGCCACCAATGCTTATGATACTAATGTTAGCTTTTGAAGCTAAATACTTAAGATAAAATAACCACAAGATCTAAAATAAAGTTGCAATATGAAATATATGATAATGGCAAAATACTAAACATATAAAACTCATAAATAACTTCAGAAATAACTCATAAAAATACCATTAACAAATGCTCATGAAAATTGTATCTCAATTGAATAAAGATCTCAAATACACCATACTTCTCCACACTCTCATTCTACAATTGTATATCTCACACACACACACACTCATAGACACATATATAATGGAATGTGACTCTTCATATGGAGCACTCTTGGCCTTCACTCTTCTAGAGACTCTTCATCTTCCTACTCTATGGACTCATGTGCACATGGACTATTATGCACATTTACATTACCAAAATACTTTGCACACTTTAATAATACTTGTGCATTTATTACATTGCATAAAGTAAATACTCACACTCTAATCTAGGACTCTCTCTCCTAATCTAAATATGTACCCAAGGTGGTACATTAGCATGTACCAAATAATGTAATATATTCCAACACCCCCCTGTATTACATTATTTGGTTATTGAAGACTTTTAGTCTTCAATATGGATCTTCATCCTGTAGGTACTTTTCATCTTGTTCAGGTTCATGTTCTTCTTTGATCTATAGATGTCCCCATAGTGCAATATTTTGTTGTCCTCTCATTTTTCTTTGTCTAAATCCTGTATTCCCCCATCTACTTCCATAGTAGAATGATTCCTTGTTTTCTGTAGTTTGTCTCTCAGAAAAGACATTAGTATTATCTTGAACCATTACAAGCTCTTGTGAAAAACCAATAGAATCCAAAGAATATATTCCATTGTTGATTGATCCAGTAGCCTCTATTTCATTTAGCTTTTTAATAAAACACTTATTCTTTCTATTCACATATTTGAATTCTACTGTTCTTCCACTTTCAACTAATTTAGTTACTGAAATGAGATTTGTTGTCAATCCTGGTATATACATGACATCATGTAATATAAAATGTGAGTAAGATGCACTAGGTATTACACATCCATTTCCATGAACTAGATATTTCTTTCCATCTGCTAGCTTTAGACCAAAATTATTTGTAACTTCTAAATAATCAAACCAATGTAGGTTTCTTGTCATATGATGACTTGCTCCCGAGTCAATATACCAAATATCCTTATCATCTTGAATAATAGAATTATCCTTTTGTGAAATGATTTTACATTGTTGATAAGGAACATGAAGAGTACTTTGTCTTTGCATCTTATGATGATATGTCCCTCTTGCTAATTTATCCATAATTATTTTACTTTGAGTAATACACCTTTCAATTCTTTGGACCTTTGTAGTTGACTACCTTATGACTCCCTAGTTTAGTTTATCAAACAATTATTTGATGCAATCTCAAATTTTCTATTCTTTATTTCTCCTTAGTTTTGAATGATAGACTAAGGATAATTTTCAATTTTTGAATTTATGTTGACAACCTTTTATCTCCCTAGTTTCAATATAATTCTTCAAAATAACTACTTTTATTTTCCTCTTATCAATCAATAATTTGAATGCAATTTCAATCTTTCAAGTCTTCAAACTTATGTCTCTTTTAATTTTGAATTAGAGACTAAATTATCAATGCAATTTTCCTTTGTCAAAAGTTCTATGTTAAATTCCTTTTATCTCCCAAATTTCAAGAATATAATTCCCCAATTCTAAATTTCATAAATCTATGTTGATGTTGAATTCCTTATAACTCCAAATTTAGAAATTTAGAAATTCTATAAAAGAATATTTGCAAGTTTTGTATTCCTAATTTGATGTAGGATACCTTATCTCTCCAAACTTATCAAATTGCAAATATTTCAAATTGTTTTGTAAACTCAAATAATCAAATTACAAAACTTCAAAATAATTACTTCAATTTTCAAATCAATCTTCAAATCTTCATAAAACTTTCAAATTGCAATAATCAAGTTTCTAAGGTTTCAAATATTACTTCAAGGTCTTATCTCTCCAATAAAATAATTTCAACTTAACCTTAGACAATAATAATTTCTTCCAACCTTATAACTCCTATCTTGTGCATATAATTAATTTCAAATGAAATGAATTACCTCCAAAACTTGAGGCGCTCCTTCTCTGTTGTTGTATTCTGACTTGCTTTGAAAATAGGTGCTCTCTCTCCTCCTTGACTAGTCAACTGTACTCCAAGCTTTTCCAAGGTGCTTGAAATTTGAACGTACATCCTCCTTGCTGTAGTAATTGTGGCTATGTAGGCTTATTTTTGGCCCATGCATTAATGGGTGCTTCTAGATGTTATATCTTCCTTTAGTAATGATTGGCTTATTGAATACCAAATGCCAAATGGTGCCAAATATCCCTCCTTGCTCTTACTAACATATTCTGAAATGATTCTCCTACCTCCAATGGCTTATGGTGCTCCTCCTTCCTCGTGACAAGTGGCATGAACAATTTTATAACGTTCAACCAACCTTGCAAATGATATTTTCAATGCTTCATGCTCTAGATAATGTTCTATTCTCCTTGATTGTATTCTTCTTCTTCTTCCAACACTTGGATGCATATGTAACATTCTTTACCTTACCAACAAAGTGATGCAACATTGTCTTCTCTGCAAAGAATGTTATGGATGCCAACACTTTGCTTCTCTTCTTGGTAGTTGCAAAAACCTAGATGTTTGGTTTCTCCTTATGCCTTTTCGATATCCAAATATTGACTCTTTTGTTGCTTACATTTTAGAGTTTGCAAACAATGATTCCTCTTCTCCAATGGTGGCTCTTCTCCACTTTGATGCTTCTCTACTCCTCATAGGCTTGGTGGCTCCACCTTTCAATGGTGGCTCTCTAAAACAACACTCTACGGGTGGCTCTTCACGGTGGCTCTTCTCCTATAGATGGTGGCTCCTCTCTTCTACTCGGTGGCTCTTCTCCTAAGCACTACTTGGATGCTTCCCCCTATGCTTCAACGTCACCTTGGCTCCTCTACATTCAATGGCTTTGAGCTTCACTCTTAGTGGCTTCTTTTGCAAGATGGTGGCTCTTCTTTCAATATGGTGTTGCCTCCATGTTTTCTTGGTGGATCTACCACTCTTTTTGGTGACTTTTCTTCACCAATATTTTTGGCAATTTTGGTGCTCCTCTTGGTGTCTTTAGACACCTTAAATCTACCTTAACTTTGAGCACTATTCGACCTTTCTTTTATTCAATAGATCTTATAACAAGTCTACACTTATTTTGATTATAAAAAATAGCATATATTACTTTTCCTTATCACTCCCTTTCAAGCACTTTTTAACTCCAATCCTTGTTGTTATGTTTTGCAGATTCTAGGATGATAATGATGTCTCCTTCCTTGGCTTGGAGACACTTAACTCAAACTTCTTTTTTCTGACTTTTAACAACTCTAATATGGTGCTTTCAAAAACTTGGAATAACTACTTTTAATACTTGTATAAGAACACTTTTATAGCACCAATATTACACACCTCTTATGGCCTCCTTTGTGGCTAGTCTTCTTGGTGATTTGTTATCTCGAATTTATGAATTTTTTAGCTCCACTCCCTTTTTCTTTGCTACTCTAGAATCATCAATTTTGCAGCTCTAATTGCTGCCCAAAAATCAGCTTTCTCGCTATCCAAATGCCTTGAAAAATGCAGCTCTTCTCTTATACAAAAATGATGCCAAAACTTCCTTTGCTTTGTTGTCCAAAGCTCTTCCAAATCTGTCCCTAAAATCCTTCAAAATGCAGCTCACTTTTCTCCTTCTAATGCTGCCCAAATTTGCAGCTCAAATCTCTTAAATTGTTGCTTACAAAATCTGATTCTTTGATGTCCAAGAATATTTTCTAACTCTTCCAATTTGCTACCTTCTTTTGTTGTCAAGCCTTCCTTCAATTGGCTGTCCAAGGGTACTTCAAAATCTTCCCAAATATTCTCCAAATCATAGCTCTATGTCACCTTCAATTTGTTGTCCTGTGACTTTTTAACTTCTGCTGCAAAAATCAGCAATCTTCTTCTCTGCAAATCAGCCTTCAAAATCTTTGTGGCTGTCCTCAAACTTCTCAAAAATATGGCCTCTTCAATCCTTCTTTCTCCTTCAATCTTCTTGTCAAATTCTGACTTCAAATCTGATTTCTTTCACTATCCTCTTCCTCAAGAATCTGAATGTCTTGAGGTCTTCAAAAATCTTCTCAAAACTTGGCAAGCTTCTTGCCAAATCCTTCTTCCTTTTGGGCTTGTTGTCGGATGGCGACAATTATCCCAAATTCTTCTTTTCAGGAGCTTCTCCTGCTTGCAATATTCTATCATGAACTTTCTTCAAATATCTTCTAATGGCCACTTCTTCAACTTTGCAATGAGGCTTTCTCTAGCCTTCTTCTTCTTCTCCAAATTCTCTTGAGACCTCTTCTCTTGGGTCTTCTAATTCAGCAACTTCTCAATTATTTTTCTCAAAACTTCAATGAGACCTTTCCTTGGTCTCTTCAATATTCCAACTATGGAAATTCTACAATGAGATCTCTTTCTTGGATCTCCAAATTCTATTGCTTCTCAACTCTTCAATAGGACCTTTTCGTAGTCCTTCTCTATCTTCAATCTTCTATCTTCCAAATCTGGAAGTTCTTCAATGTGACCTCTTTCTTGGGTCTCTTCAAACTTCAATCTGTAGTCTTCAATATTCAATGAGGCCTCTTTTTGGACCTCCTTAATCTGCAATGTCTACTCTTTTGCTGCAACTCAAAACTAATCCCTGCATGAGGAAAGCACATAGACTTTCAGGCAACCAAAGGTGAAATTATTCTCTATCTATTGTAGGAAGCTTCTCAACTTCTGAGAACTAATTTTCTGCAACAAAAACTTAGACAATAGTAACCAAATACATTCAAATTTCTAGAATTCTAAAATCAATAAACTTCACTAGTTATTCTCAAAACTAGTGGAAAGAAATCTATGTTGAGTCCTAGTCTTCACAAGTTTTCCTTCAACCCTATGGAAAGACTCTAGCCAAATATTAATCTAGAATCTTCTTCTCTCTATCAAAATTTTCAATAGGACCTCCTTCTAGGGTCTCTTAATCTCATCAATGTCAAGGTCTATCTTCAAGACCTGTAAATTTCCTTCTATTCTGAATTTGCTCTTGGAATAGGTAAATCTTCAACCTTCACTGGTTTTCCTTCAACACAGTGAAAAATACTTTGCAACTTTAAAACTTGTGCAAGACAAAACCTTGTTGTGGCTCTGATACCACTATTAGCTTTTGAAGCTAAATACTTAAGATAAAATAACCACAAGATCTAAAATAAAGTTGCAATATGAAATATATGATAATGGCAAAATACTAAACATATAAAACTCATAAATAACTTCAAAAATAACTCATAGAAATACCATTAACAAATGCTCACGAAAATTGTATCTCAATTGAATAAAGATCTCAAATACACCATACTTCTCCACACTCTCATTCTACAATTGTATATCTCACACACACACTCATAGACACATATATAATGGAATGTGACTCTTCATATGGAGCACTCTTGGCCTTCACTCTTCTAGAGACTCTTCATCTTCCTACTCTATGGACTCATGTGCACATGGACTATTATGCACATTTACATTACCAAAATACTTTGCACACTTTAATAATACTTGTGCATTTATTACATTGCATAAAGTAAATACTCACACTCTAATCTAAGACTCTCTCTCCTAATCTAAAGATGTACCCAAGGTGGTACATTAGCATGTACCAAATAATGTAATATATTCCAACACCTAATTCTATTGACTACCAATAACAAAAAAAAAGCAAGATAAGCAAGCCACTCACCACTCTGAAACCCATATTAGGTTATTCTAACCACATTTGCCACCTTGAACACATCCTAGTCTTATGAATCACTAGGCCATGTAGATAATGCCACATATCTAGTTATCAATATTGATGGATTCCCTAGAGGATACCCAATGGGAGCCTTGGATTCCTTTAAACCCGGACCTTAGGGAGCCAAAAACAATGAACATTCTCAATAGTGAAGCTTTGGAGAAATTGTCTCATGCATAATTTTCTCACATTTTACAATTTTGCCAAAATCACCTCTCACATCTGCTCTCTATGACAAAAAAACTCTATTGACATCATCTCTGATCCACATTTCTATATAGTAAGTTTTTTTAGGTATCATCACTACTACATCATTATATGATAGATAGGAAACTACATGTTGGAAATATGAGCAAGTTTTGTTGTCATTGATGTCAAGAAGTCAGCACCAGTGAGCATCAATTTCAATGAGCAACATTAGTTTTAGGTTTCGTACTCAAGTGCAAAAGAAAGTTTCCTCCTAGGTGGTTAGATGAGGTTTAAAGGGCAAAAGGAAGGCCCATGAAAAATAATATTATAATAATTTATCATAATATTAAAGGTGCAAGACCCAGAGATTTAAATAAAAATAAATTAATTTAATTAACTTTTAAAGCTATTAAATTAATTGTAAATTAATTATAATTTAATTATAAGTTAATTTATAAATTAATTAAACTAACCCTAAATATAGGGTTATTAATTTTATAATTCAAATTTTTTAATTATCATCGATGTCATCAAAGAAATAGCCTAATACATATAAAAGGGGGTAAATATTTGGTAAATGACCCTATTCGTGATCAAAGTAATTGTGTGTGCATTGAAAAAGAGAAAGTGATCATGTGTTTTGAAAATTGAGCATGGCAGCATATAGGACAAGGAGGAGAGCCTTTTGTTTCATATCCCAAAGCACTCTATAGCGCAACTGGAAGCAAGGGAGGCACCAAGTCATTGGCAAGCATGAGGTGCAGGGATTGAATCCCATGGGTTTGCATTTTGTAAAGCAAAGAAGGTTTTGTTGGAGTAGTTTGCACGCTCAATGGAATACAAAGGAAAGGCGCTAGCCTTTTCCTTTGTCTAGAGGTTTGTAGCCCACGTGGTCGGCACACATCTTGCTAAGGCAGTTGAAGTGGTGAGGTTAGGTGTTCGAAACTAGCTGAAAGTGTTTTTTTAGGCTAAATAAGGTATGCACTGATTTTTCTCTTGCTAAGGTTGTGTAATTTTGGAGGTTGCTTTGTAGTGAAAACTAAAGGTTGATTAAAGTTTTTGAGGGAGATATAAGGGTATTAAAAATTAAATATTTGAATTTAATTTTTGGTGATTAGAGTTTATGAAGTTGGATATTATAAGGGTTATAAGGACTTTGCTATACTTGTTGTTAAGTGTAGTGTTATGGTGAAATTATTAAATTGAATATTGTGAGTTTGGATATTATAAGGTGTACAAAAGGATTTGTTATTTTGTATGAAAAATAATCTTTGAGAAAATTATTTTGTGGAGATATTGAGAGAGGTTGTGGTAACCTAACCCTAGTGTTGGTAAAGAAAATTTTTATTGTAGTTAAGATAGGTTTTGAAGACATATCTCCATCAAAATAAAAGGTATGAGTAAATCTTCCTTGTGAGAAAAATATTATTTTATTGGATGTTGTGAATGCTAAGTTGGAGTGAAAATGATTGTTTGGAAAGCATTGTTGAGTTTGATTGTTAAAGGTTTTTCTGAGGAAGAGTTGATAGTAAAAACCTTGTTTGATAAGCATTGTTGGAAATATTGAGTAAGCTTTCATATGCTTGAACTAGGGTTTGTGAAAGAACATAAGTATCATTGTTATGTGAAGTTGTGAACTATCCTGAACTAAGATTTGTGAAAGATCATGAGTATCATTGTTATGTGAGATTGTTTGATAAGAATTGTTGGAAATAATTGAATGAGTGATTCATATGCTTGGACTAGGGTTTGTAAGCAAGGAAGTATTTCATTGAGTAATTGATTGAGTGGAGTTGATTTAGCCTAGTCAAGTGGAAGTGTTGAAGTGATAGTTCTAATTCTATGAAACAAATTTTTCTATATTATAAATTGATTAGAGAAAGAGGTTGGAAGTGATTGAGTGTTTGTAAGTGTGAAGCATATTAAGTCTCTAAAAATTATCTATATGTTTTTGTGGTAAAAAGAGAGATTGAAAGTGATTGAGCATTGTTGTGAGTGTGAAGCATATTGAGTCTCTAACAATTCTCTATATTTTTTTGTGAGATTGAACAAGTTCTAGTGAGGACTTGTTGAGCATATTTGAGGCAAGTCTTTGTGAAGACTTGTTGAGCAGATTTGAGGTAAGTCTTTGTGAAGACTTGTTGAGCATATTTGAAGCAAGTCTTGAACAAGACTTGTGGACATATTAGTGTGAGATTTTTTGGAAGCTTACAATACAAATTTGAAGATAAATATTGAGAGAAGATAAGACAAGTTCTATAGAGAACTTTTGGATAGATTAGTGTGATCTTTTGTGGAAGCTTACATGGCATATTTGAGGTAAGTCTTTGAGAAGACTTGTGAGCAGAGTTGATTGATTGATTTGTTCAAACATTGGGTTAAGGTTTGGGGTAGATCTATCAGAGTTGATTTGTGATCGATTCAAGCTTTGTGTTAAGGCTTGAGAATAGATTTATGCTAGACCGAAGGACTATGTTTAGTGCATATTTTAGGACAGAGTTAAGAATAGATTTTTGTGTAGATTTGACGATAGGTTTTTTCCAGACCAGAGATAGAGATTGAGCATATTTGTGCTAGACCAAATGACTATGTTTAGTGTAAATTTGAGACAGAGTTGAGAGTAAGCTTTGGAGGTTACAGAGTATAGATGATGATAGTCTCTAGTGTATAGATGTCCATTAGCTAGGGTAGTGAGGATAGGTCATCTAAGTGAGGATAGGAGTCTTCAGTGGATAGAGATTCATTAGCCAATGTAGTGGAGGTAGTATTTCTTCAAGATCACCATCCAGAGCAGAGGATAAGGATTTATCTTGTGGATAGAGATACATGAACCAATGAAGGATATTGGTGTCTCCTCTGGATAGATATCCATAAACTTGATTAGGGGATTGATGTCTTCTTTGGACATAGGTCCATAAACATTTTAATAGGGAAAGGATTACCAAGAGATTTTTTGAGAAAATTTTAGTGAAATATTTTCTTTGTGGAGTAGCCCACATTTGGTGAACCACATTAAATTGGTGTCTCTATTGTGTGTGATGATTTGTGCATTGCTTTAGTTATTGCTATTGATATTGCCATTGATTATATTGGATAATAATGTTTGGAAAATAAAAGTAAAAAGTGGTCTTATATAGTTCACCCCCCTCTCAGTATAAGCATATGTTCTTCAATTGGTATTAGAGTGGGTTCCTTCAAAAAAGGTTTAACAGATTGAAGGAAGATCTTACAAGAATACAAATAGCAAAGAAAGTCAAAAGTAAAACCATGAGACACAAGAATAAAAGAACACACATGGTCATGAAAGAAAAGGAAGATGAATTTAATGTTGATGTTTTGGGAGGAAAAATAAAAATATATTCAAAAGATGAATCAAGCAGTGGAGAAAAGACCAGATTGATAAATTTTTGTAATAGATGTAGGAAGACAGGTCATCATGCAGCTTATTATCCTCAAGAATGTGAAGAATATTTTGTTTGTGGTCAACTCGATCATGATGTAGGTTATTGCAATGGATTTATTAGCGATGAAGATGAATATGATACTCTCATAATTGAAGTCCTAGATGATAGTTTAGGAAAGGATAACAGGGACAGTCAAAATAGGTATGGAGAAGAAACTCTACTTTGGACGATAGAAGAAATTTAAGACCAAAGAAAAGAGAAAAATTTAGAAAAAAAAGGAGGAATCCACACTTAAGGAACTTGTTGAGATAAAAAGGGAGAACTTAGAATTAAAGGCTCAAATGAAAGAGGATGAGAAATGTAAGACAAAGCTTCTACAAGATCTCTCTGAATTGAAAAATAAGGTTGAAAAGGTAAGGAAAATTGAAGAAGGTATGGTTGAAGAATTAAAGATAAAATATCTAGAGTGTGAAATATTAGAACATGATATATTTCACTAAGGATGGAATTAAAAGACTCTAAGTACAAGCTACACAGTTTGAGAAAAATTCAAAGTCCTTGGATAGGATTATTAATGCACAAATATCATCAATCACCAAAACATGACTTAGTTTTGAAGAAGAACAAGGAAAATAGGAAGTAGAAAAATGAGATTCAAGCTCAAACACCAAAGAAGGAGAAGCTTCAAAAGAAGAGAGTGAATGAGAGAGTGAGACTTCTAAGTATAACTTGGACAACAGAAAGTTCAACAAGGAAAGGAACAATGCACAAATGAGAAACATATGAAATAGGAAAAAACATAGGGAAGAAGAGACTAAGAGCCCAATGAGGTCAAGGTAAGGTAATTTCAATGGACAATGCTTCTCATGTCACAATTTTGGGTACAAAGCTACACAATGCAGGACACATGAAATACAGGAATATGGAAATTTTAGAAGCAATCATCTCTTTCAAGGGTATTGCTACTCTTGTAATCAGTTTGGTCACAAGGCAGTTAATTACAGGGTTCATGACAGGAATGGATTTGGATTCATGAGGAGGAACTACAAGACATTTGCACCTTCAAGGAATCATGAAATCAAGTGTTATAAGTGCAATAATGTTGTTCATATAGCAAGGTGGTGTATAACGAATTTTCCAAAAATTTTAGAGCTACCACAGATAAGCAAGAACAGGAACAAGAATAAGAATACTCAAAAGGATAAAAAAGGTATGGTTTCAAAAGTATGGAAAAATAAGGTGGACAAAGGTAAAGAGCAATGTATGCTGGGAGTAGAGATACTCCCACCTAGACAAAGGTAAAGAACAGTGTATGTTGGGAGTAGAGATACTCCCACCCCAGAATTAACCACATCAAGGAGAGGAGGTGTGGAGGGGGCTAAGCTAAGAGTTTTATTCTTAGCCCCAAGCCCCAAGGTGACCCTTTGCCATTGATGTCAAATGGGGAGATATTTGAGTAAGTGGGAGAGATTTGATTTAAGGGGAGAGCATTGAGTTAGGGGGAACAGATTCCCAAGGGGAGTGGAACAAAAAAATGTTAAGGAAATGATAAAAGGTAATTGGGTTACCATCAATGACAAAGGGGGATATTTTTGGAAATATGAGCAAGTTTTGTTGTCATTGATGTCAAGAAGTCAGCACCAGTGAGCATCGATTTTAGTGAGGAACATCAGTTTCATGTTTCGTACTCAAGTGCAAAAGAAAGTTTCCTCCCAAGTGGGAAGACGAGGTTTAAAGGGCAAAAGGAAGGCCCAAGCAAAATAATATTATAATAATTTATTATAATATTAAAGGTGCAAGACCTAGAGATTTAATTAATTATAATAATTTTGTTATAATTTAATTTATAGATTAATTTAATTAACTTTTAAAGTTATTAAGTTAATTGTAAATTAATTATAATTTACTTATAAGTTAATTTATAAATTAATTAAACTAACCCTAAAGATAGGGTTATAAAGTTTATAATTCAAAATTTTGAATTATTTCCAATGTCATTGAAGACATAGCCGAATACATATAAAATGGGGTAAAGCTTTGGTAAATGACCCTATCCATGATCAAAGTAATTGTGTGCACATTGAAAAAGAGAAAGTGATCATGTGTTTTGAAAATTGAACATGGTAGCATATAGGACAAGGATGAGATACTTTTGTTTCATATCCCAAAGTGATCTATAGCATAACCAGTAGTAAGGGAGGCACCAAGTCATTGGCAAGCATGAGCTATAGGGATCGAAAATCACAGGTTTGTATTTTGCAAAGTTAAGAAGGTTTTGTTAGAGTAGTTTTCATGCTTGGTGGAAAACAAAGGAAAGGCACTAGCCTTTTCCTTTGTCTAGAGGCTTCTAGCCCACATGGTGGACGCACATCTTGCTAAGGTTCTTGGAGTGGTGAGGTTAGGTGTTTGAAACCCGTTGAAAGTGTTTTGCTGAGCTAAATAAGGTATGCACCAATTTTTCTCTTGCTAAGGTTGTGTAATTTCAAAGGTTTCTTTGTAGTGAAAAATAAAGGTTGATTAAATTTTTTGAGGGAGATATAAGGGTATTAAAAATTAAATATTTGAATTTAATTTTTGGTGATTAGAGTTTATGAAGTTGGATATTATAAGGGTTATAAGGACTTTGATATACTTGTTGTTAAGTGTAGTGTTATGATGAAATTATTAAATTGAATATTGTGAGTTTGGAGATTATAAGGTGTACAAAAGGATTTGTTATTTTGTATAAAAAATAATATTTGAGAAAATTATTTTGTGGATATCTTGAGAGAGGTTGTGGTAAACTAACCCTAATTTTGGTAAAGAAAATTTTTATTGTGGTTAAGACAGATTTTGAAGACATGTCTCCATCAAAATAAAAGGTATGGGTAAATACTCCTTGTGAGAAAATTATTGTTTGATTGGATGTTGTGAATGCTAAGTTGGAGTGAAAAGGATTTTTTGGAAAGCATTGTTGAGTTTGATTGTTAAAGGTTTTTCTGAGTAAGAGTTGATAATAAAAACCTTGTTTGATAAGCATTGTTAGAAATATTGAGTAAGCTTTCATATGCTTGAACTAGGTTTTGTAAAAGAACATGAGTATCATTGTTATGTGAAGTTGTAAACTATCCTGAACTAAGGTTTGTGAAAGATCATGAGTATCATTGTTATGTGAGATTGTTTTATAAGCATTGTTGGAAATAATTGAGTGAGTGATTCATATGCTTGGACTAGGGTTTGTAAGCAAGAAAAAATTTCATTGAGTAATTGATTGAGTGGAGTTGATTGAGCCTATTCAAGTGGAAGTGTTGAAGTGATAGTTCTAATTTTTGAAAAATAATGTTCTATATTTTGAATTGATTGGAGAAAGAGGTTGGAAGTGATTGAGTGTTTGTAAGTGTGAAACATATTGAGTCTCTAACAATTCTCTATATGTTATTGTGGTAGAAAGAGAGATTGAAAGTGATTGAGCATTATCGTGAGTGTGAAGCATATTGAGTCTCTAATAATTCTCTATATGTTTCTATAAGTGATGAGCCTCAAAAATGCTCATATTTTGTATGAGTTTCATTGATTATTATGCGGCAATATAATAGGAACTATGTACTTTTATGAATTATTATGTAATTATTTAATAGAATTGTGTGTGTTATCTAATTTGTGTGTTTTAGTGTGTTTTTGTGGAAATGTAGTTGGTTTTGACAGATTTGGATCAGTCGAGGTCCTTCATGGACCTGGCACTCTATTTCTTTTGGGATCAAGGCATGGTGAGTAGGCGCCTTCCTCTTCAAGGAAGGCGCCAGGAGAAGGTAGGCGCCTTCCTCTTCAAGGAAGGTGCCAACAGAAGGTAGGCCCTTTCGTATAAAGAAGGCACCCGACATACTTAGGCGCCTTCCGCATAAGGAAGGCGCCCCATGCAAGGCAAGGCGCCTTCCGCATAAAGAAGGCGCCCAACATCAGTAGGCGCCTTCCACATGAAGAAGGCACCCGACCTTAGTAGGCACCTTCCACATGAGGAAGGCGCTCAACATCAGTATGCGCCTTCCGCATAAGGAAGGTGCCTACCAAAGCACATGAGGAAGGCGCCTTCCTCATAGAGAAGGCGCCTCCATTTTTTGCTAGTTGACCAAATAAAGAGACGTGGGTAGTGTTGACCAGTGCAGTTCCAGTTCCACGTCATGCAAGATAATTTTGGGAATTGTACCAATGGATGAGAATGTCTTACCTACGCTAAGCAAAGCATGAACCAATCAACGAACGCACCACCATTAGGAACAATGCCTATTTTTAGCAGATGTCGATTGCGTTTACCAGACTATCCTAGTTTAGTCTGGACTGAACTACTGTTGTAACTTCCTTGTAACAGAATATCTATGTGTGTGCTATATAAACACACATAGACCTCTCTGATAGATATCCAAAAGATAATTGAGAATACATTTATCATTATGAGGAGATAGAAGCATTGTATTAATTATTTTGCAATCATAATAAATTTTGAGAGTTCCTAATCGCGTGTTCAGCTGGAAGGGAGCTGCTGGAGCCTAGGCCCACTCCAAGCCAGTATTCCTTCCCTTTTACTTGTGCTTTCTTAGATTAATTTCCTACTTTCATAGGTTTTCTTTCTGTACTATTATTTTCATTGTCGTAGTGAACTTACTTTCATGTCTAGTTAATTATGCACGTATGAATATTTGATTTCCAAGGATTTAATTATTCATACATAAATTATTGTGGTGTGGATGAATGATTGTTGATATTTTAAACCCCCCAATGATAGAATTAGTTGGACTCATCTCAAAGTGGGTATTGTAGTGATCTTGTATGAGACACTTCTAAAGTTTATGAAGCTCCCTGGGTTGACAATTTAAATGCACGGGCAGTGACAAAATAGGAACAAAATTAACCTATGTTTGGCCCACAACATTTTGGCACCATTTCTGAGGAAGCGCCTCTACTAGATTAATTGCAATACCTAAAAACCTTCCATCTAACTTTGTATGAGTTCCTCAAGAAAAAGAGGACCTGACGGTCATTTTGTAAAACAAAGTCCACCAAAATCTGAGTCAGCCGAACACTCTAAATTTGAATTAGATTCCCCAGACTTGTCACCAGTAGTCCACTGGAGTGAGAATCCTCACTTTGTGCAAAGTGCTTCCTCATCCCACCAACCTGGGGAAGAATGAACCATTGTAAACCCATTATTTAAGAGGACACCCTCAGAGGAAGCCCTATTGTGGAAAGCTATAGAGGATCGGACGATAACACCAGCCGATTTTAGAGCCCTGACTCAGAAAGTTTTGAATGACCGTGAGGCCATAAGAACTGCATTAGAGACCACATTTCCTAAAAAAATGGTCGACGAAGAGGCTTCATCTGGCTTTAGTTTCCCAATTGAGGAAGGAGTAGGAGAAACCAAAATGAAAAACATATCCCCTGCTCACCTTCCTACCTTCAGAGGATACCCAACCGAGGACCCTGACCTATTTTTATTTAAGTTTGATGTTCTATGTAGGTCTGTGGACTACAAATATGATACATAGAAGCTGAAGCTCTTTCCTTCCACATTAGATGATGCAGCTCTATGGTGGTTCATCGGTCTAGGAGACAAACACATTGCCACATGGGATCAAATGAAGAGGCTCTTTTTAGAGCAATATCAAGACTTCAGGAGAGCAAGAGACTCCAGAGAGGAGGTCCTGAGCATGACACAGAAAGAAGATGAGTCTCTTGAGGAGTACTGGGAGAGATTCAATTTCAATCTTCAATGATCTCCTCACGCAAAGTTAGCCGAAAAGTCTCTTAAAAGCATATTTTTGAGAGGACTTAACAACGAATCATTAGAAGCTCTCAACATGATTTCTAGAGGTGACGTCTACCAGCACGCTATGGAAGATATCCGACAATTATGCCGGAACTACTCAAGAAGGAGAGGCAAGACCACTTCTAGAACCATGAAAGCAATTGCTTCGATCACAAAAATAGAGATAGGCAATATGCTAGAAGATTTGAAAAGTGAGATGCTTTCATCTCTGGCATTACAAATGGACACGCTATTGTTGGAGAAAAAGAAGCAAGAAAATGAGGCAGCATTGGCTTATTTCTGCCCAAAATGTAGAGGAAAGCATGCAAAGAATGCATGCCCAAAAACAAAGTTAGAGTATGCATGGTCTGCAAACTAAATCACAAGACTCGATTGTGCCCACAATTGCCCAGTATCAAGGAGGATGTTGATGTCATGAAAGCCTATTTTATAGGCAATCAGAGGAGTTGGCCACAACCCCCTATGGGGAATACGCCACCAAGAATGCCATCATATGGGGGAGGACCATACATGCCACAAGGCCAGCCTCAACCACCTAACATGGGGTGGTGGGGGCCATCGCCTTGGTCCAACGCACCCCCAGGAGCAACATTTCTGAACCAGCAACCCTGGATGCCATATCAATATCCTGGGCAATAGTGGAGAGGCCATGCTCCATGGAATCCAGCTCCACAGAACGTAGCGCCAACTCACCCCCATCAAAACCTATCGACCTTGCCTATAGTGAGACCTACGTAGCTACCTGCACAATCGATGACGAATCCAAATAATAGAGTAAATCAGTCGACATACAATGTAGAAGGTGAGATGTATCCGATGTATCATATTAGTTGCAATCCTATTCAGCTTAGATCAAGTAGACAACTAGGAGTAGAGACACCTCCACTGATAGAAGAGGAGGCAGATGTAGGAGAAACACCTCTTATAGAAGAGGTGGAAGAAGAAGTGGCTGAGAGAACAAAGGCTCCATTTCCTAACCGACTGCAAGAATAGAAGAAACAAACGCAATCGGAGTATGATATTCTTTCTAGCTTGAAAAATCTCACAGTGACAATTCCACTTTTTCAAGCTATCCGAGACGTCTCGATATATACTAAGGTGATAAAGGAGATGTGCCTAAGAAATTCAGGATGAAAAGTAACCCAGACTATCAATGTCATGGGTAAGTTGGTAGATTTAATGATGGGGAAGGCGTGTCATCCTAAATACGTAGACCCAGGCAGCCCAGTATTGACTATAAAAATTGGGGGACATTCCTTGACCAATACGTTGGTCGATCTTGGTGCAGCCATCAACGTAATGCCTCAGGAGACCATGCAGAGGCTACAACTCATAGATCTGAGACCTACCTCAATGGTGCTACAACTGGCCGATCGATCAACCGTAGCACTAGAAGGAATGCTTGAAGATATAATAGTAACGATTGATGCATGGGAATATCCGACCGACTTCCTGGTCTTACAGTCTAAAACAAGGCTGGGTGGCTACCCGCTTATCTTGGGAAGACCATGGCTGGCGATAATCGATGCTTACATCAGCTATCGTGATGGCCTGATGACCATCTCCAATGGACAAAATATCAAAAGGTTGACCATTTCACCCCCACGCAATCCGTGGATTCGTCGGGAGAGCCTACATTGACCAAGCATGGAGACAATGAGTTGTCCATAATCCAGCCAGTGATGGCATTGGATGAATTGGCAGAGGATGAATATGAGGATGGTGCTATCATGGAATTCCTCCAGGGAGAATCCTCCATCACCATGCCTAAGTCACCATTGGTCGATGCCCAAAACCACCACATTCAGTAGATAAACGTTGGGCTAGGAAAGACGTTAAACATCAATAGTGGGTTGACCCCCACACAGCTAACAAAAGTGGAAGAGCTCCTAGTAAAACACCAATGGGAATTTGCATGGGATTACTCGGATATGAAAGGTATCAGCCCAAAAATATGTACCCATCGAATATACCTCAAAGAGCAGGCAACTCCAAGTAGGCAACCACAAAGAAGAATGAATCCGACAATGAAAGACATTGTCAAGGTGGAGCTGCAAAAACTCTTGTCTATCAGATTCATCTATCCAATTTCTGATAGTGAGTGGGTGTCACCACTTGTGGTGGTCCCCAAGAAGAATGGGAAGTGGTAGATTTGTGTGGACTATAGGGCATTGAACAAAGCGACCAAAAAGGATCACTTCCCACTCCCATTCATCGATCAAGTCTTGGATACACTTTTAGGGTGAAAGTACTTCTCCTTCCTAGATGGATTCAGTGGATACAACCAGATCCAGATAGGAGAAGAAGATCAGGATAAAACAATGTTCACCTACCCATGGGGAACATTTGCTTATCAGGTATTGCCTTTCAGGTTATGCAACGCACCAACCACCTTTCAAAGGGTGGTGCTTAGCATATTTTCAGACATGATAGGAGATGTGGTCGAAGTGTACATGGATGACTTCACCATTTATGGAGAAACCTTTGAAGAAGCAATGACAAACTTGGAAAGAGTGCTCAAAAGAAGTGAGGAAAATAATTTATCCCTTAGTAATGAAAAGTGCTTTATGATGATGCAAGAGGGCATCGTATTGGGACACCATCTCTTCATGGAAGGAATAAAGGTTGATCAAAGAAATATTGAAGTCATCAAGGACTTACCCAACCCTAGAACGCAATGAGAGGTGAGAAGTTTTCTTGGATCTATCTGGGTATTACCGATGATTTATCACTGACTTCAGTAAGATTGCAAAACCACTACACACTCTATTGTCTAAATATGTGGAGTTCAACTAGATGAAAGACTACGAAAGAGTGTTTCAGTCGCTCAAAGAAAAGTTGATATCTACACCTATTTTAAGGGGACCAAATTGGGCCATACCATTCCATATCTATTGTGATGCATCCAACAATGCGATTGGAGCAGTCCTCGAGCAGAAGGATGGTGAGGAATTTTATGCCATCTACTACGTCAGCAAAAACTTAGTAGGGGCTGAGCTCAACTATACAATGATGGAGAAAGAGTTCCTTGTAGTTGTGCATGCCATCAATAAATTCTACCATTATATCACCGGATACCAGGTGTTCATCCATACGGACCATGCAACCATCAGGTATTTAATGAGCAAACCGACTATTGGTGGAAGAGTTATCAGATGGCTTCTACTATTGCAGGAATTTGATATAACAATAGTTGACAAACCTAGCAAAGACAACGTAGTAGCAGATTTTCTATCCAGATTAATACCAATAGACCATGCGGTAGTGGAAGACCTTTTATGGGGGGGGGGGGGGGGGTAAAGTAGAGTAGGCATGGGGATACCCCATCCTTATAAATCTGGACAAAACTCTCAACAATAATATGGTGGACATGGAGGTGTCCACAAAAATTAGTTAGTTTAGGTTTATTTATTTCTTACGATGTGTTTTGTAGGGATGATGCCCGCATGCAAGCTACAGGTATCCTGAGTTTAGGGCCTAATAGGCATGAAATGCATCTAACTACCTATATTTTCTTTTCTTTTTGTTTACTTTTTATAGGTGAAGGGCTTGACAGCACAAAAAATAGGTATCTAGGAAACCAGGCCTGAACCGGCTCAACATCCCGCCACCTACGCATATAGTTTAGAAGCAGCATCTATCCAAGCTTGGGGATGGCAAAAAACTCTCCTCTAAGGGAAAAATCACATGCCAGGCCTGGCAGGAAGATGTTGGGGCAGCATGAAGTAAGTCTGAGGAGGCTTGATCACCCTTTCCTGGATGATCATGATGTGGCTGCTAAGAAAAATGCCTTGCAGAAAGCCTTCATCTTCAAAGAAGACTCTCCACTTAAGGAACGGTGCCTTCCTCCTCGAAGAAGGTACCTAACTAAGGTGGACATTTCCCATCGTGAAGAAGGTATCAAGCTGGAGGTAAGGTGCCTTCCTTATAAAGAAGGTGCCCAACAAAAATAAGGTGCCTTCCTTATAAAGAAGGCACCCCATAAATAAGGTGCCTTCCTTATAAAGAAGGCACCCAACTGAAATAAGGCGCCTTCCTTATAAAGAAGGCACCCAACTAAAATAAGGTGCCTTCCTTATAAAGAAGGCACCCATCGAGGGTTCCTAAAAAAAATGATGAAGGTGCCTTCCACTCCAGGAAGGTGTATCCATTCAAAGCGCCTTCGTAGTAGGAAGGCACCATTCTTTCAAAAGCACCTTTCGCAGTAGGAAGGCGTCATTCTTCAAAAGTACCTTCCATAGTAGGAAGGCATCATTCTTCAAAAGCACCTTCTACAATAGGAAGGCACCATTCTTTTGGAGCACCTCCCATAGCAGGAAGGCATCATCAAGCGAAAGCGCCTTCCACCTAGGGAAGGCACTAGTCATTTAAAGCACCTTCCACATCGGGAAGGCACCAAAAGTGCCTTCTAAGTACAGCCGACGCTTTGATTTCACGTGTGCCTCGATTCAAATGAGATCAACACATGATTGGGCAGCACCAGATTACCACCATCACCCCACATGATGGAAATCTGCCCCAACCAAAAATCTTGTAGAGTTACGAGGTGGGATCCTTGCGCATACCCCAAAGATGATGGACAAATGGTTTTCAAGCCAATCAAGAGTCTGTCTTTGGCATCGAACCTCGAACAACGTAGCAACGAAGTCCAACATAATCCACACATGTAAAATACCCATCCTCCATGTCACAGGCCGATGAATCACTATTTTCCATGATGCATGAAGCATCCAATCAGGTACGCGCATAATTCTAATTAAATTTTTATATAATTTTTCATGAACTATGCAGTACCAAAAAATAGCGCCGCCATAAAAATCATGCACCCCCCATGGCCAAAATATCATGCCAACGTTATGGCTCGAGAGGCGTACCTTGCCAACCCCAAAATTGAATGCTAGGGTTAGGCACCTTCCTTATAAGAAGGCACCTTCCTGAGAAGGTAGGGCAGGAAAATAGAGGAGCGATTAAGGAAGGCACCATGGGAGGATGATCAAAGAACCACGCCATCAAGAAAAATGAGCCAAGTGACATGGAAGGGATTAGGGGGGTGGTCAGGACTCAGTTTGAAGCCGAGGGATGGCTCGATTACTATACCCTGGTCTATCAGAACCAGGATATGGAGGCAGCCAAGGAATTTGCTGCCTCCTTGAGAGGTGACGCAGCTCAAGTGCATGGAAGGGAGATTTCGGTCACCCCAGAATACATCTCCCAGGTGACCGGCTTGCCTCTCATAGGCGAGAGCATATACAAGGGTGGTATGTTGAAATAATGCCGAATTATTGTTGGAGGGAGAAAGTGTGTAGATAGAGAAGGAAGGGCTACCAAAAAGTAGACTTCCAATGAACCTACGAAAGATGTTCGAGCAGGTTGCTCGATTCTTCACATGCACAGGGAAATATTCCCACCTGCACGTTAATCATGTGCAATTTTTAAATCACCTGGTGCATGGAAGAAAAATCAATGTGCCCTTCTACCTAGAAAATGCCCTGAAGGAGGAAGTGGCTCGATACCAGAAGGGTGCGCCTTCCACCTTGGCCCACCATGGGTTGATATCAGCACTGGTTCACCATGTAGAAGCACAAAAGGAAGACTCCAATGTAGAGGAAGATGACAGCCAGGAAGGACGAGAAGATTCTACCATCGGGGAAGGGCAAGATGAAGAAAGCCCCACAGAGGAGGTAGAAGAAAGAGGGCAATTACCATTGCCCAATTTTGTAGAGGAAAGAGGGCAATCACCATTGCCTAATTTCATAGAGGAAGGGGCACAGCTCACCAGTGGTGGAACCCAATTATGGCAACTAGAACCAGTTCCTGGGAGAAGGCGCCTGCAATGTCTGCTCCTATCATCAAAGGAGGAAGAAGATGACCCAGAGGTTGGTCTTGTAGCCCAGACCCTCCAGGAATTAATAAGCCAGAGTCTGCAGGATGTAGGGACTTCTGAGGGCATTAATCAGCAAGTTGACGCAGCCCTAGAGGAGGCCCTAGAATGGCAAACCGAGTGTTGGATGGCCCAACAAATTTTGGAGGATTTCTAGATGATGCACAGGGAGGAATTGGAGGAGCAAGCACAAAGGATATCTCAGCTTGAGCAGCTGGTCCAGTAGCTACAGGATGAGAATCGACAATTCTGGGCCAAGGAGATAGAGAAGAGGGATGCATCCACTCAAACTGACTGGGTGATGGAGATCTCGATGAATTCCCCTACCTCATTAGAATGAGTATTCTCTTCGGGGGAATTCTGGTCGGATGCTCATCAAAGTAGCCCAAAAGCAGGGGAGAATTCCTCTATTTTTGATATTGATGGGAGAGGGAGCCCAACGGAGCCCCCTGTTATAGACTTGAGTGATACAGAGCCTGGTGTGGACCAGCAACCATAGATAGAACCAGGGGTCAAGGAAGAATTCCCCAGACCTGAGGAAGGAGGGATCGAGGGACCTATGGGGTCGACACCAGAGCAACCAAAGAAAGGAGGGACAGCTCTGGGGACATCAGAGCAAGTCCCTCACAATGAAGAGACACCCATCGAGAAGGAGGAGAAACCCCCTACTCGAGCCACCACACTTTCTACAAGGGCCAAAGGAAAAGGGCCCATGACGGCTCGAAAGAAGGCGAAGGTGACCTTCATCGAACCGGTCGAAGATGAGTGGGATATGCAACCATTCGTAGAGAGGTAGAAGCGGTTTGAACAACTACGTGAAGAGATGGTGACAGCAAAGGAGGCCAGGAAATCAGCTTCAAAGGTCCAGGGAGACCCTGGTATTTGCGTTAATCCGGTGGATGATGATCAGTTTTGGGAGATTTATGGGTCATCCCGAGGATGCCCCTCTAAAATACAAGATATTTTGAGAGATGGGGGGTATATGGGCCTGAATTAGAAGTCGTTGCCATTGCAAAGGAAAATGTAGGGCTTACCCCTGAAGCAGCCCAATTACCCAAGGCCCAGGTAGTTCATCTCAGGAGGGACAATTTTGACATCCCTCTTGTAGTTGTCAGGCCTCCGGATGCTGACCTATGGTAGGCTACAGAAGCTGCATTCCAAGCAGCAGGGACTACGTTAGCTATACCACCTCTAGTAGCAGTTGGGGTGGGAAACCCGAATAGGCAGAGTCAGTGGATTGAGTAGAGGCAGACAATAGAAGCTGGCCACCTCAACACCATAGTTCCATGTAGAAAAAGAAAGACCGCACCTCCCGATGTCGGTCCCCAAAAAAAGCAATCACAGGCCGTAGGTACAACTAGATCTACTAGAAAATGATGACGATGAGGAGTATGAAGGGCTACCTACAGTTTGATGCCACGAGGGTGTGGCATATGTTAGGCATGGGGGGATGATGAGCCTCAAAAATGCTCATATTTTGTATGAGTTTCATTGATTATTATGCGGCAATATAATAGGAACTATGTACTTTTATGAATTATTATGTAATTATTTAATAGAATTGTGTGTGTTATCTAATTTATGTGTTTTAGTGTGTTTTTGTGGAAATGTAGTTGGTTTTGATAGATTTGGATCAGTCGAGGTCCTTCATGGACTTGGCACTCTATTTCTTTTGGGATCAAGGCATGGTGAGTAGGCGCCTTCCTCTTCAAGGAAGGTGCCAAGAGAAGGTAGGTGCCTTCCTCTTCAAGGAAGGCGCCAACAGAAGGTAGGCGCCTTTCGTATAAAGAAGGCGCCCGACATACTTAGGCGCCTTTCGCATAAGGAAGGCGCCCCATGCAAGGCAAGGCACCTTCCACATAAAGAAGGCGCCCAACATCAGTAGGCACCTTCCCCATGAAGAAGGTGCCCGATCTTAGTAGGCACCTTCCACGTGAGGAAGGCGCTCAACATCAGTATGCGCCTTCCGCATAAGGAAGGTGCCTGCCAAAGCACATGAGGAAGGCACCTTCCTCATAGAGAAGGCACCTCCATTTTTTGCCAGTTGACCAGATAAAGAGACGTGGGCAGTGTTGACTGGTGCAGTTCCAGTTCCACATCATGCAAGATAATTCTAGGAATTGTACCAATGGATGAGAACGTCTTACCTATGCTAGGTGAAGCATGAACCAACAACTCAAACCAATTAGTGAACGCACCATCATTAGGAACAATGCCTATTTTTAGCAGATGTCGATTGCATTTACCAGACTGTCCTAGTTTAGTCTAGACTGAACTACTATTGTAACTTCCTTGTAACAGAAGATCTATGTGTGTGCTATATAAACACACACAGACCTCTCTGATAGATATCCATATTGAGAATATATTTATCATTCTGAGGAGATAGAAGCATTGTATTAATTATTTTGCAATCATAATAAAGTTTGAGAGTTCCTAATCGTGTGTTCAGCTGGAAGGGAGCTGCTGGAGCCTGGGCCCACTCCAAGCCAGTATTCCTTCCCTTTTACTTGTGCTTTCTTAGATTAATTTCTTGCTTTCATAGGTTTTCTTTTTGTACTATTATTTTCATTGTCGTAGTGAACTTACTTTCATGTCTAGTTAATTATGCACGTATGAATATTTAATTTCTAAGGATTTAATTATTCATACATAAATTATTGTGGTGTGGATGAATGATTGTCGATATTTTAAACCCCCCAATGATAGAATTAGTTGGACTCATCTCAAAGTGGGTATTGTAGTGATCTTGTATGAGACACTTCTAAAGTTTACGAAGCTCCCTGGGTTGACAATTTAAATGCACGGGCAATGACAAAATAGGAACAAAATTAACCTGTGTTTGGCCCGCAACAATGATATTGAATAAGTTCTAGTGAGGACTTATTGAGCATATTTGAGGCAAGTATTTGTGAAGACTTGTTGAGCAAATTTGAGGTAAGTATTTGTGAAGACTTGTTGAGCAGATGTGAAGCAAGTCTTGAAGAAGACTTGTGGATAGATTAGTGTGAGCTTTTGTGGAAGCTTACAATACATATTTGAAGATAAATATTGAGAGCAAATTGGACAAGTTCTAGAGAGGACTTGTGGACATATTAGTGTGAGATTTTGTGGAAGCTTACAAGGTAGATTTGAGGTAAGTATTTGAGAAGACTTGTGATAAGAGTTGATTGATTGATTTATTTAAACCTTGGGTTAAGGTTTGGGGTAGATCTAGCAGAGTTGATTTGTGATCCATTCAAGATTTGTGTTAAGGCTTGAGGACATATTTATGCTAGTCCTAGGGACTATGTTTAGTGTAAATTTGAGTATAGAGTTCGATGCAAATTTGAGGACAAGTTTGTTCCAGACCAGAGACATATATTGAGCAGATTTATGCTAGACTGAAGGACTATGTTTAGTGCAGATTTAAGATAGATTTGAGAGTAATCTTTGAAGGTGACAAAGTATAGAGTACAACAGTCTCTAGTCGATAGAGTTCCATTAGCCAAGGTAGTGAGGAGAGGTCTTCTGAGTGAGGACATGAGTCTTTAGTGGATAGATATCCATTAGCCAATATAGTGGAGGTAGAAGTTCTTCTAGAATATCACCATCTAGAGTAGAGGAGGAGTTCTCCTATGGATAGAGATCCATGAACCAATGGATGATATTGGTGTCTCCTATGGATAGAGATCCACAAAATTTATTAGAGGATTGGTGTCTCCTTTGAACAGAGGTCCATAAACATTGTAATAGGGAAAGGATTCCCAAGAGATTTGTTGAGAAAATTTTAGTGAAATATTTTCTCCATGGAGTAGCCCACATTGGGTGAACCACATTAAATTGGTGTATTGTATGTGATTATTCATACATTTCTTTGGTTACTTATATTGATATTACCATTTATTATATTGGATAATATTTTTTGGGAAAGAAAAGTAAAAATTGGTCTTATACAGTTCACCCCCCTCTCAGTATAAGCACATGTTCTTCACATGTGTTTCTTGGTTTCTATTGGTAGCCTTATCTCATAAATAATGAACTCATCATCTCTTCACAACATAGGGCATCTACCAAGGCTCTTAGGGTTTCCAGCATATTGGTAGCTAATTGGTTATGTTGTTTTATTGCATGACATATTATCATTTTTATTTTGTTGCTACTCATAATTACTTTGTTATTGTCCAATTATATTGTTTTAATTTATTAATTTTATCATACCTCATATCTTATTGTTAAGTAGTTTCTCTTACCATTTGTATAGGAATACTTACATCTATTGGTCAAGGATTCTCTTTGAATAATTCAAAAGTTAAAAGAGTATTTTCTCAAAGACTTGTTTTACTATACTTATAGGTGGAAGCACCATAGGATTACAGTCTCAATAGCACTATTATACTCCATTTATATTAAAGCAAAGACTAATACTCGGTCTCAGTATATAACTAAGAGAAAAACAACCATCAATTGGTAGAAGCACCAACAATGCTATTTCTCCCTAGTGACACTTTTTCCACTAATATTACAATCCTAATTATGACTTTAACATCTATTTTATCTCTATTTTCTAAAGAGGATCTGATGATGATGAATGAAGCTACATATTCTCTACTAATCTAGGCAAACCCCTTTGCTATTGACTTAATCATATTTTATCTATTTTGTAGTTTTTGGAGAGGAGTCATCAATAAAAATACCACCAAATGGAAATAGTGCCAATAGTGCTTCCTACTCTTGCAAATGTTTTTTCTAGTGTGGTAGTGTATAGGTAAAAGGTTCTATTTTCATTCTTGTTATTTTAGATTAAGAAAACTATCCTTTGTCTACTTTACACTTGCACTTATTATTCTATGATTTTGTTTTGATCATTAAAATAATCAAAGGGAAAAGGAATAAACCATTTTTAACAACATTAGGGGAACATCCATAGTCTTACATAACATAAAGTTTGAATTGCATGTAACTATTAGGATCTATTTGACTACAATTATCTTCATAAACCCTTGATCCAAATGTAAATTATCTTTTACCTTATTCATAAAAAAAAACATATAGTTCATAGGTATTGTCTACAACACTTGATTACTACATTTGTCGTATGATATAATAAAATTAAGTCTATAGTTAAGGAAATATCTTAGGGAGAAGCCATAGGTGTTCTCTATTTAAATCCAAAAAAAATAGAACTTAGGCTTACAACTACCCATATCCTTGAAATGAGATAATATAGACCCGATAACCCATAGGGATAGGAATATCATTACACCTAATCCCATAGGCCAAGTTAGAGGCCCCAACAATTTCCTTGTATCACACCAAAAAAATAGAAATCCAAATCTTAATTTATCCCTTTAGATATTTCAACTTTTAAACAAACTTGTAAATATATGATCCTTCAAACTTTGCTTCATTCTGCCATAACCGTTTAGAAGAAATTAGTCTTGGTTCCACATAGAGTGAAATCAATATGGATTTGTATGATCATTATTAGGTAAAATAACATATCAAGAAAAAATTATAATATCATATCATGCTCACACTAACAATGTCTAAATATATTGTATACTCCATTTGCAAACATGTATTGGACAACAAAAATCTATCCAATATTTTGGTTATATGAGTTTTTCCAATGTGTCCACTATCCCATGTATATTGAAATCTTGAATGAATTACATCCCAAGGACCATTTAAATTGGTAAATGAAGCAAAATATTGCATTTTTTTAGATCATTCAAGTGTGCCACCCTTATTTTTGAAAGTAAACTAGGATGTGTTGAAGTTGTATGAAGAATCCATAGGTCACAATTATGAATCATCATTATATTTGACAAAAAATGCTAAGGTCATTCCAACATCTTTCTTGAGGAGCAACTATAGTTGAAGCATATACTATTGCAAGGAGTGAGGCTCATTGCTTACTTGCATTTTCTTCCTATTTGTACTCTCTCCCTGCTCTTCCCCAAAGATTTGAAATAAAAAAATATGAGGCTTGATCCTAGGTTGCACTCTCTTTCATTTAATAAGAAAATCTTATCTACTAAGATAAACTAAAACTAATTCAAAAATATTTTTTATTAAAATAATTAAATATAAAATTATTATAATGTATATTAAATATGTTTTCATATGTTTGAAAAATAGAAGAAAGCTACATAGTGGTGATGTTTTTCATCATTTGTTGATGTGTTTCATAATAATTAAAACAATTATAAATAAAATTTTAATTATATTAAAATATCATTTAAATAATATATATGTACACATATCTATAACAAGTGCCATATAACAACCTTGTGGTTGTAAATATGTTTCTATTTAAAATGTGTGCATGCTTAATACAATTGTTTTATTAAAGCCAAATAGCAGTTATCATTAGAATTTTTTTTGTATTTGTATAGATGCATATGCTTAGGTTTTTGGCCAGTAATTAGAAATGAGAGATTGACATATTTTTTTGTATTATTCATGGAACTTAAGAACAATATTTTTAAATAAGTACTTGTTATTTTAAAGTTATTTTGTCAATACATTAATTGAAAAAGTTAAGGAACATTAAAATAAGAAAAAATGCTTTGGATATGATTGATGGAACTATTGTTCTAACTATCATATGTGGTGTGGAATAGGTGGATAGGGAAGATCATGTCTCACATGGAGTGACATAGCAAGGCCAGTGCCAAGAGCATGTGTTCAACTCACTCAGAGGCCTCCGAGATTTTGATAAAGGTCAGCCTCTTTATAGGATGGGGAGTTCTGATGCACTTTCTAACCTAACAACCTAGGAGAAAAAGGGGAAGAGAGGAAATCAAATGAAATTAAAAAATAAAAACCTTATCTAACTAAGGGTGGCAATCTGCCAAAGATAAAATAATATATCCCTACACAATAGGCCTGAATGAAATGTGTCAACATGAATGTTGTCCTCTTCTTGACTTAGATAAGCACAAAAACACAAGATGTAAACACACATACATAAGAGAAGCAGATCCGAGCATGAAATCTATAAATGGAATTCAAATGAGATGCATGGCTTCCAATATATATATATATATATATATATATATATATATATAATAATAAGATTATGCCTAGAGTGGGGGTTCAATTTTCCACAAGGCCACTCAAGATTCTGCAAACTACTATACAAAGATAAATGAAAAGAAAGCTTTACAAAATTATTTTTTCTTTACAATGCCTAAAATACTACTATTTATAGATTACGAGGAGAATTTCCCTCTAAAACTCATGTAGATATTTCAAGTTGACTATTGCTCCTAGTGTCAAGTCATATCTTTATTGAATTTGTAGTGTCCTTCTAAGTTATCTAGATCTAGAATCAGTAATGTTGGGTTTTTTGAGTCCTTGGATGCTCAACTGCTTCAATTATTTCTATATAACCTTTTTGGGGATTCCCAAAGTCTATGTGTTTTGGAATAAATATCACCAAGCTCAAGGTTTTCTTCCTTTATGAATCCTATCACTTCTACCTTTAAGGCATCATTTTCTTCTTTAAGTTACCACATCTTCCTTATAGAAAAATGACTTTTTTATCTCAAGAAATTGTACACCTTACCACAATGTGTAGGGTCCTAGGTCATGATCTTGTTTGGGGGTATGGGGGGCCAATGACCCTCCATGCAAGCATTCAGGGGTGGTATCCCTCAAAGCAAGTTTTGGATCCCTAAAATTTTGGAGCATGGGTAGTTTTGAACTTCAAAATTTTATTTGCCATTTGGCTTCAATGCATTTATTATTTTCTAGTCTCAAAAATTTTCTTTGACCTAAAAAAATTATAGCATCAAATTTTTTTTTTTGCATCTTTGGTTGAAAGTTCCATAAATTTTAACTTTTGGACATTCTATTTACTTGTACCTTTTGAGGCCTTTTTATTTTGGTCCTTAGATCTGTCTAATAATAAATTTTGTTTGCACTTTATCTGATGCTCAATTTTTAGCTTCCTGCTTTTTTCCCATCCACTTAAGATATTATTAAGGCAAGAATTGAGACTAGTGATAATTCACTATAGGAACTAATATAGAATACATTATTTGGGTGTATTATATGGCAAATATTAGAAACAACTTCAAATATAATGTTTAAGAAAAATAAATGATATACTTATCAATTTTTTACAAACATAAAGAATGAACTTGAAAATATATTTTAGAGCATGTTATCCTTGTGAATGGTATATTATTTAACAATTGGTGACTTTGGAAATAGAGCCTCTAATTTATTATGTTTATGGATAGTTGAAATGTGAGACAAAACCTTCAAATTTTTTCTTTTTTATGCCAAGGCACATGAGCATGTAAGAAAAAAATGATTGCTTATAGTGATTTAAGCCTAGATCAAGGACCTCGCAAACATCTCAATAAATCCTCTATAACATTCTAAGTAGTGTTCCTTTTGGGTCCAAAATATATGATGCCTCTATGAATAACACTTTTGATATTTTTCAATGGTTCTTGTGTTGTATAAAACTATGATTCAAACCTCAAATATCTCACAAACAATACCCAAACACACTCAATTGTCCATATATTCATCTATCATGTTAAGATTATTTGATGTCCTTTTGACTTGATTTGATCATGTTCTGCCTTAAAATACAAAAAATAAGGAGGTGGAGGGTTGAACTTGCAATCTTCTATTGCAAACACCCCAACATTCCTCACAATATCCATCATATCATCATTTCAATGTTGCCCAAGATGTGCCCTCACTTCATGAATATGTAGATGAAAATATGGGTTAGTAAACTATGAATATGGAAGTGCATGTGTGAAAAAGAGTGCACGTGGAATATTTTGGTACCTTTATTTAAAATTTTGATGCCTTTATTCAAAATTTAAATTCTTAAAAGGCTTTCTTTCTCTTTCTTATCAATCAGAGTATCATAGAAAAACTAGAGAAATCTATAAAAAGCATATTTATACTAAATCAAACTTGAAAACATAGGTAGAACCTCAAAAATACCTTGAATTTGGCATTAAATTTCTAAAAAAAATTGAAAAATGAATGGAATTTTATTGGAAAAAATCTACTCTCTACTTCTTATGTGAAAAATGCTTATGATGCTTTGAAGAGTAAATCATATTGAAAATTAGAAGAGATATCAGAGGCTCTAGAATAACTTTTTGCATGAACTAGAAAAGGTGCTCCATACCTGCTTTGTTACCATATTGGAATTAATAACTATTTCTAGAAATGAATAGAAGCAATTCGTCCACTCAAATCTTATACTGAAAGTCTAAAAAATGACAAAATAAAGAAATATATAGTGGGAACCTAGAGGCACCATAAATAAATTATTATATTATCTATAGATAAGAATCACAACATTCCAATACAATGGATGGAGTAGTGGGAGTTATTTACACCAATATCAAAACCTTGATTATATAAATAAGTTTAATCTAAGTTAACATAACAAGAGGGATTTAAGGTTAATTACAATTTTATAAGTTGGGCTTAACAATGTCAAGGTTAATCACAACCCATAGGGCTAACATAATAAAATATTACAACAAATCAAATACATTGTACAATGAATATCCTTAGGCCTATGCATAATTACATCATACAATATTGACCTTGGCCATAAGTCAAATTACACTTTCAACACATAACCTCGTTTCTTGCAGGCACTTGCGATATTTTCTTTTATTTTCCCATATCAGTATCCATTTGAGTTTCCTTTTCTCTTTGTTTTTGCTTCTTGGGTCTTCCTCACCTTTTTCATTCCTACCAATACTTTCATCATTAATCTCTTCAAATTTTTATATTGTTAATAGTGATACTTATCATCTATAGTTTTGGGTTGGTTTTAAGAATTTGAATTGCAAGGAATAACCTCAAAAGCATTTTTCTTTGTGTTACCTTGGAAACCCTAAAGTGAAATGATAATCTTCCACAACAACTACCTTATTATATTGTCCTGAAATCTTAAATTGCTATCGTTACTATATTATATTATTGGCAATTTTGGGTACCTTGGGTACATTGCCTTTGCTCTAAGTGTAGATGTTGTCATTGATGTCAAGAAGGTCTTGAAGCTTTTTGGTTTGATGTCAAAGAATGTGTTTTGATGAAGGTTTCAGTTTGGACAGTGAGTTTCCAAGTAGATCAGAGTAGCCCAGTTGCAAAAGATCAAGAAAAAGACAAGTAAGAAAAAGTATGCAGGCGGCTGGAAAAACTGTCGCGATTTCGCGACATGTTTTAGGAGAGAGAAAGCGCTGGCAAAACTGTCACGATTTCGTGACATGTTTGAGGAGAGAGAAAGTTTGGGCAAAAGTGTCACGATTTTGCGACATGCTGGAAGACAGAGACGAAGCTGGCAAAACTGTCACGATTTCGCGACATGTTGGCAGAGAAAGAGAGCAAGTTGGAAAGTGTCGCGATTTCGCGACATGTCGCATTTTCGCGACTCGAAAAGTGCAGGAAGGCAGAGAAGGAAAAGTGTCACGATTTCGTGACACATTGCCAGGAAAGTTGTACGGACGAAAAGGTGTCGCGATTTCATGACATAATGCAGAAAAGAGAGTCCGCAGTGTGAATGGTCATGATTTTGCGACATGATGCAAAGTTCCAAGTGAGGACTGTCACGTTTTCGTGACATGCTGCAGAGGTCAAGTTGAGGACTGTCATGATTTTGTGACATGCTGAAAAGCTCGAAGTGAGAACTGTCATGATTTCGTGACATGCAGCAAAGGGAAGAGTCTGAAAGGAGAAGCGTCACGATTTCACGATAGGTTGCAAGGAAAGCTTTCGAAAGCTGAAAGCATCACGATTTCATGACAGGCTACAAAGAAGTTGTACGGATGCAGAAAGTGTCACGATTTCATGATAGGTTGAGATGGCAGCTTGCAGTTGGAGAAAGTGTCATGATTTCATGATAGAAATAGTTAGCAAGTCTTAAACAGAAGAAGCGTCATGATTTCACGATGAATTGAAGAAGGAAGAGCTCGAAGGTGAAAGCGTCATGATTTCGTGACATGTTCCAGTTTCACGGGCATATGGCAGAAAAGAGCTTAAGGCGAAAGGATCACGATTTCATGACAGAGTTGGTAGATGACGTCGAGTAGATGTGTCATGATTTCATGACAAAAGAGAAGAAGGCATTGTAGACTAAAGCGTCACGATTTCGCGACAGAGTGAAGATGACGTCAACAAAAATCATAAGTGTCATGATTTCATGACAAAAGTTGAGAGGAAGGCCATGAAGACTAAAGTGTCATGATTTCATGATAGAAGTGAGATGATGTCAACAAGAGGCAAAGGTGTCACGATTTCATGATAGAAGCACAAAGGAAGTCGACAAAGGCCAAGGTGTCACGATTTCATGACAGCAGGCTATAGAAGGTGTACGGCTATAAAAGTGTCACGATATCATGACATGTTGTAGTTTCATGAGAAAAGCTACAGAACAACAGAGGCGGTTGAAGCCGACAGAGTTAACCTTGAGCCGACGAAGTGTAGGGTTGTGCAGCCGACATTGTTTTAGGGATATACAGCTGACTAAGATCAAGAATCTAATCTTGAGATTGTCAGTATAAAAGGAGGGCTGTTCGGAGAGTTTGATCATCGAATGTGTGTGTCGAATTTGTGCAAGTGAATTCTATGTGCAAGAGAGCGAGTCGAGTCGAATCGATCAAGTGTGCGTTCGAAGTGTGATTTGTGTAGATAGAGTGCGGGGAGAAGTTCGATCGTAGAGGTGCATAAGTGGAAGTCTGATCGACTATTGTGTTTGCACAGAGTGCAAAGACTATGCTGTTGTGTTTGCGTAGACAGTGAAAAGTTGGTTTTGACCAAGTGCGACTGTAACAGAAAAGAACAGAGGAAGAGGACAGATTTGTGCTAGACCGAAGGACTGTGTTTGGTGCAAATTTGAGGAACGGCTTTGTAGTGACAGAGTTGAGGACAGAGATCTCCAGCTAGAGTAGGGAAGACAAGTGTCTTCTATGGATAGAGTTCCACTTGCTAAGGGCAGAGGAGGTAGAGGTCTTCTAGAGGATCACCACTAAGAGCAGAGCTAGGGGAAGGTGTCTCCTTTGGGTTGGTGCCCATAAACTTTGTAATTGGGAAGGTTTCCCAAAGAACTGTGATATAACTTTTAGAGAAAAGTTTTATCCATGGAGTAGCCCACATTGGGTGAACCACGTAAATTGTTGTGTCACTTTGTGGATGGTGTGTTGTGCTTTGCTTTGATTACTGCTATTATTACTATTGTCTATTCACTGCATTATACTATTTTGAAAGTTGATTTTAAAGCAAATTAAAAAGTGGTCTTATACTGTTCACCCCCCTCTCAGTATAAGCTTGTGTTCTTCAATTGGTATCAGAGCGAGTTCCTTCGGAAAGGTTTAACAGTCGGAAGGAAGAACTGGTTAAGAACACAATGGATTTTTTAGGTGGCAATGTAGCACCTATTCTTGATGGATCAGATTTCGGTCTGTGGAGTGCAAGAATGAGAGTTTATCTAATGGCACTTGGTAATGAGGTATGGGAAGTGATTGAAGATGAATACACTATTCCTGAACATGGTCCTTATACCAAAGAAGACAGGCTCATGCTTCATAGCAATTCAAAAGCCATGAATGCAATCCTGAGAGGCTTACAGAAAGCAGATCTCACCAAAGTTATTCACTGCAAGACAGCTAGTGAAATGTGGAAACAATTGCAGGTGGTTCATACAGGTGATGCAAATGTCCGAAAGGCCAAATTGAGACATTTTAAAGGTATGTTTGAACAACTCAAAATGAATGATGATGAAAATATTAGTGACTACATGCTTCGTATGGATGAGGTTGTTAACTCCATGAAAGACCTAGGTCTTGAGGTTGCTGAAAATGATGTGTGTGATAAGATTTTAAGATCTCTTCCTAATAGATTTAGTGAAAATATTTCTGCTATTGAGGAAGCTAAAGATTTAGATAAATTGAAAAAGGATGAGCTCCATAGTATTCTTGCAGCATTTGAGCTGAGAACTCAAGTGAAAGTTGATGTCAAGAAAGAGGCAGCTTTCAAAGCTACCAAGAAATCAAAGGGCAAACAGATTCAAGAGAGTGATGAGTCTTCTAGTGATGAAGAGGCATATTACAACAAGAAAGGCAAGTTCTCTAGAAAACACAAAAGCAAGAAAAACATAAGATGTTTCAACTGTGGAAAGTTTGGTCATTATGCTACTGACTGTACTGTTTCCAAGAATGAAAGTGATGAAGATATACAGGATGTTAAGAGCAAGGATTCTGAAAAGCACAGGTATTACAGAAAGAACAAAGATGAGCACAACAATCAAGGAAAGAGGCATTCACACAAGAATAAGAAGAGCTTCTACCTAGACAAAGCAAGTAAGTGTTCTAGCAGTGATAGTGAAAGTTCTTCTAGTGATGATGAAAATGAGATGTTGTTCATCTCAAAAAAAGAGGAAGAACCGAAACATAAATTCATTGTCATGAAATGTTTTAGATGTGGAAATTTTGGGCACCTTGAGGATGATTGCACAAATAATGAATTGGTTGCTAGTATGTATGAGGATGCTTCAGAAAATGATAAGGAAGATGCTTGTATGGTTTTTGAAAAGGGTAGCACCTCTAGTGATAAGAAATCTGAAAAAGGCCTTGATGATTCAAAATGCAATAAAATAGAGGATCTTGAATGTGAACTTACTAATGCTCTTAGTGTTTTGAAAAAGGAAAGAAAGAAGAATGCTAGACTCAAGGATAAATTAGATGAATGTTGTATGGAGAGAGATGAACTCATAGAAAGTCTTGACATCTCTATGGCTAAGACACAAGAACTCAAGAATGAGTTAGAATCTAAGATGCTTGAGTATAGTGAATTAGAACAGAAAATGGCTGCCTTGAAAGAGGAAAATAAAGAATACAAGGATAAACTGTACAGGTTTCAAGAAAGCTCCAAAAAGGTTAAATCTCTTATCAAAGGACAAAGAAAGACAACAGATAAAACAGGTCTTGGTTTTGTTAAACCACACAAGGAACAGGTTGGGGAATCTAGTAAAAGATTTCAAAAAGAAGAGAGTTCTGATGAAGAGAGTATCTCAGAGAAAGAGTCCGTGAGTGATAAATGCGCAGAAATAGAAAACAGAATTCTGAATGCGAAGAAGAAGTTTTCGGGACCCAAAAGGTCGATTAAAAGAATATTTTACGATAGATGTTTTTCGTGTCACAGGTTTGGTCACACGGCTTCACAGTGCATAGATCAAATAAAAAGGGTAAACAACAATTTTAGAAGTTTTAGTTTCTTTCAAGGGTATTGCTACTCTTGTCAACAGTTCGGGCACAAGGCAATTTTTTGCAAGGCAAATAACAGGAACTGGGTTAGTCAGAACAGGTGGATTCAAAGAACAACTATGCCCGAAAGAAATAATATTGTTACTTGCTATAAGTGCAACAATGCAGGTCACACAACCAGACAGTGCAGAGCTGATCTTCCAAGGTACAGGAATAGGAACAATGGTATAAACAGGTCCAAGGATCAAGGTATGGACAAGAAAAGAGATGAGAACAAGAACAAGAAAAGTGACAAGAACAGAAACACTGACAAAGAGTTCAAGAGAAGGCCCGACAAAGAAATTGTAGACACTGATGATGATGAGTGCCTAATGGGAGTTTCACTCCCACCCTTGTTTTAAATCACCTCATCAGGAGGTGGGGGAGGGACTAAGCTAAGAAGCTCATTCTTAGTCCCAAGCCCCAAAGGTGACCCTTTGCCATTGATGACAAAGGGGGAGAGATATGAGTAAGGGGGAGAGCTTCAAGTGAAGAAGAAAGCTTCAAGTCAGGGGGAGCAAAAACTTCAATTGCAGATTCTCAGTTGTTGGATCAGTAGGGTTCAGTTTTGGCTCTTGAGTTATGTTTTCAGTTAAGGGTTGCCATCAATGACAAAGGGGGAGATTGTTGGCAATTTTGGGTACCTTGGGTACATTGCCTTTGCTCTAAGTGTAGATGTTGTCATTGATGTCAAGAAGGTCTTGAAGCTTTTTGGTTTGATGTCAAAGAATGTGTTTTGATGAAGGTTTCAGTTTGGACAGTGAGTTTCCAAGTAGATCAGAGTAGCCCAGTTGCAAAAGATCAAGAAAAAGACAAGTAAGAAAAAGTATGCAGGCGGCTGGAAAAACTGTCGCGATTTCGCGACATGTTTTAGGAGAGAGAAAGCGCTGGCAAAACTGTCACGATTTCATGACATGTTTGAGGAGAGAGAAAGTTTGGGCAAAAGTGTCACGATTTCGTGACATGCTGGAAGACAGAGACGAAGCTGGCAAAACTGTCACGATTTCGTGACATGTTGGCAGAGAAAGAGAGCAAGTTGGAAAGTGTCGCGATTTCGTGACATGTCGCATTTTCGCGACTCGAAAAGTGCAGGAAGGCAGAGAAGGAAAAGTGTCACGATTTCGTGACACATTGCCAAGAAAGTTGTACGGATGAAAAGGTGTCACGATTTCATGACATAATGCAGAAAAGAGAGTCCGCAGTGTGAATGGTCGCGATTTCGTGACATGATGCAAAGTTCCAAGTGAGGACTGTCGCATTTTCGTGACATGCTGCAGAGGTCAAGTTGAGGACTGTCACGATTTCGTGACATGCTAAAAAGCTCGAAGTGAGAACTGTCACGATTTCGTGACATGCAGCAAAAGGGAAGAGTCTGAAAGGAGAAGCGTCGCGATTTCACGATAGGTTGCAAGGAAAGCTTTCGAAAGCTGAAAGCGTCATGATTTCACGACAGGCTACAAAGAAGTTGTACGGATGCAGAAAGTGTCACGATTTCATGACAGGTTGAGATGGCAGCTTGCAGTTGGAGAAAGTGTCACGATTTCATGACAAAAATAGTTAGCAAGTCTTAAATAGAAGAAGCGTCATGATTTCACGACGAATTGAAGAAGGAAGAGCTCGAAGGCGAAAGCGTCGTGATTTCGTGACATGTTCCAATTTCACGGGCATATGGCAAAAAAGAGCTTAAGGCAACGAAAGCGTCATGATTTCATGACAGAGTTGCAGATGACGTCAGAGAGATGTGTCATGATTTCATGACAAAAAGAGAAGAAGGCATTGTAGACTAAAGCGTCATGATTTACAGAGAGTGAAGATGACATCAAAAAAAATCATAAGTGTCACGATTTCATGACAAAAGCTGAGAAGGAAGGCCATGAAGACTAAAGTGTCACGATTTCATGATAGAAGTGAGATGACGTCGAAGAAGAGGCAAAGGTGTCACGATTTCATGACAGAAGCACAAAGGAAGTCGACAAAGGCCAAGGTGTCACGATTTCGCGATAGCAGGCTATAGAAGGTGTACGGCTGTAAAAGTGTCACGATATCGCGACATGTTGTAGTTTCACGAGAAAAGCTACAGAACAGTAGAGGCGGTTGAAGCCGACAGAGTTAACCTTGAGCCGACGAAGTGTAGGGTTGTGCAGTCGACGTTGTTTTAGGGATATACAACCGACTAAGATCAAGAATCTAATCTTGAGATTGTTAGTATAAAAGGAGGGCTGTTCGGAGAGTTTGATCATCGAATGTGTGTGTTGAATTTGTGCAAGTGAATTCTACTGTGCGCAAGAGAGCGAGTCGAGTCGAATCGATCAAGTGTGCGTTCGAAGTGCGATTTGCATAGATAGAGTGCGGGGAGAAGTTCGATCGTAGAGGTGCATAAGTGGAAGTCTGATCGACTGCTGTGTTTGCGCAGAGTGCGAAGACTGTGCTGTTGTGTTTGCATAGACAGTGAAAAGTTGGTTTTGACCAAGTGCGGCTGTAACAAAAAAGAACAGAGGAAGAGGACAGATTTGTGCTAGACCGAAGGACTGTGTTTGGTGCGAATTTGAGGAACGGCTTTGCAGTGACAGAGTTGAGGACAGAGATCTCCAGCCAGAGCAGGGAAGACAAGTGTCTTCTATGGATAGAGTTCCACTTGCTAAGGGCAGAGGAGGTAGAGGTCTTCTAGAGGATCACCACTAAGAGCAGAGCTAGGGGAAGGTGTCTCCTTTGGGTTGGTGCCCATAAACTTTGTAATTGGGAAGGTTTCCCAAAGAACTGTGATATAACTTTTAGAGAAAAGTTTTATCCGTGGAGTAGCCCACATTGGGTGAACCACGTAAATTGTTGTGTCACTTTGTGGATGGTGTGTTGTGCTTTGCTTTGATTACTGCTGTTATTACTGTTGTCTATTCACTGCATTATACTATTTTGAAAGTTGATTTTAAAGCAAATTAAAAAGTGGTCTTATACTGTTCACCCCCCCTCTCAGTATAAGCTTGTGTTCTTCATATATTTCTCTTGAAATGCTAAAGTGCAAGAGATAACCTCTACACTATTTCTATTTCTATTACAAGGACAAGATTTTTTTCTACTTGAATAAATTGAAGATAATTTAATTTGAATAAACTTGACCTCTTCATCTCCTTTGTTTTAAAAATGTCCTCCACATCTTCCTTCGCATGTTTAATTCCTTCTAATTTTAACTTACGCATTTTATTTTATATTTCCTTGTATACTTCTTTATTTCTTATAAAGATTGATCCTTATGAACTATGATGGATTTATCATTTGATGCTATATATAGGCTTTCTTTATCTCTCTTTTAGAAGTGGAATATCCTTAACATAATCTAGCTTCTACAATAATATAATTTCCTTGCTTCATATTGAAGTTTGTCTTGTGATAAAATATTTTTATCTCTTTCTTCATCATTTTTACTTTGCAATCTCCTGCATGTGTCCTATCTCATTGTAACAACCCTAAATTCCAACTAAATTGAGATATAATTTTTTTTGTATGCTCATATCTACATCATACGTAAGTCGATCTATGTGGGTGCATTAAACATCATCTAGTAAGCTATCCCTCTCATATCCATGATGAGATAACTTAATCTCTTTGTGCCAGTTACAAAGGGGGATTCCAATCTCTACCTCCTACATAATCTAGTCTATGTAGGGGTGCTAAGCGATTTTGCAATTTCATGCTCATTTTCATGATGAGCTATCTCTATCCTTCTATAACTCCATGTGCTAGTTAGATTACTGGCTCTATAATCCTTTCGTTGTCTTTTTATAACTACTCAGGTATAATTTTGATCGAGGGACCCAAAATCCATTCGAGTCAACTCTCTCTCATCCTCTAATGGGATATAGTCCTTCATGTCCACGTGTTCCCTAATGTACAAAGCCTTTATTGCCCATTAGTCATCTAAAGAGCAGTGGAACATCTCTAATAAATAATACCCTCTTTATAACTAAACTAAGTTGATTATCTTCCAATCACAACATCATCTTAACCATTAGTGGTCATGAGCCTATGCTAATTACCAATCACATGTAACCCATTAGTCAATGCATATTTTCATGGTTTCTCTACTTAAATATAGAGAAACCAAATACATAACAAGTTAAATCTAGATAGCAATAAGAATCAAGTGCATAAGATATCAACACCCCAAATCACATATGATGCATATTTTATCCTAGGAAACCCTTGTGGGAGTAAAACCCAAACTTAAGTATTCTTGATCCTTTTATTAATGGTGAATGTTACAATACAATAATTTGAGGAATCCTTTGGTTCCTTTTTCCAACTCATCATTACAATTTATGGGTTCATAAGGACCCCATCATCATTATGTCCCATACTATAAATTAGCGTGTTAATTCATATTTCTTGATGCATGAGGGAACCCCATGGTTTTTCTCGATGAACTCCATGTCCATCCTTCTAAGTACAATTTCTTTTCTGACCTAACTCTATGGACATATTCCCTCCTAAGAGTCCAATGTAATCGAACATCAACCAAATAACTGTACACACAACAACTAATTATGGAGGATCCCATAATCCTCTCTAATGAGTCCTCATGTGAGCTCAATTCCATTCCCTTACAATGCAACATAGTATCTATTACTATATTTGAATATATTCTTATGAAATGAAGCATAATATATTCTACTACATTTCAAGTCTACTCCAAAAATGAGACATAATATCCAACTATTATATTCCAAGTCTTGAAGAACACAGGCTTATACTAAGAGGGGGTGAATAGTATAAGACCAACTTCTAATTTTCTTTCCCAAATAATATTATCAATGGAAATATCAATAGCATTAATCAAAGTAAAGTACAAATCATCACACATAAGAGAGACACCAATTTAACCTGGTTCACCCAATGTGGGCTACTCCATGGAGAAAATATTTCTACTAAATTTTCTCAACAAATATTCTTGAGAATCAATTCCCTATTACAATTTTTATGGACCTCTATCCAAAGGAGACACCAATCCCCTAAGCTCTGATTTGTGGATCTCTCTCCAAGGATAACTCTTTCCATTTTTTTGTGGTTTGTGGAACTTGATCTAGGAGAACTCTATCTCCTCAACTAGTTTGTGGATCTCTCTCCATGGAAGAACTCTATCTTCCCAAGCTGGTTCATGGATCACTCTCCATAGGAGAACTCTTTCCCCTTGCTCTAGTTTGTGTAACTCTATCCACAAGAGAACTCTATCCCCTTACTCTAGTTTGTGGAACTCTATCCACAATAGAACTCTTTCCCCTTTTATTCGGGCGGTGATATTCTAGAAGACTTCTACCCCCACTGCTCTGGCTTGTGGATCTCTCTCCATAGGAGACCTCTATCCCCACTACACTAGATGATGGATCTCTATCCACTAGAGACTATTGTCCTCTTTGCTCTATCACCTCCAAAGTCTACGCTCAACTCTACTCAAACTCTATCTCAAATATGAACTAAAATCTATCCTCAATCTAGCATAAATATACTCCAACTTTATCTTAGGTCTAGCACAAATTTGCTCTATCTGTACTCAAAAAATCCACATCAAACTTTGTCTCAAGTCTACCCTAAGCCTTAACACAAAGCTTTAACAAATCATCAATCAACTCTACTTAGATCTGCTCGAAGCCTTAATAGAATGCTTGAACAAATCACCAATCAACTCTGCTTAGATCTATCCCAAGCCTTAACAAAAAGCTTAAACAAATCACCAATCAACTCTACTCTTAATGTTGTTACAAGACTTGCTCAAATCTACCTTCAAGTATTCACAAATACTTACTCAGATTTACCTTCAATCCCTCTCAAGGACTTTCTAAATTATGTCCTCAAGCCTTTACAAAATACTTGCTCAATTCTGCTCTAGCACATGGTCAAACCTGCTCTAACACATGCTCAAAAAAGCTCATAATATATTCTCAATCAATCTCAAATCTTGCACACAATTCTATCAAATACTTTGTCTAATATTCAAATTAGTTCCTTTAAATTGAAGTAGTTTAGACATATTCTATCCATAATTTATTTAACCTCTGGAACATATAGAGAATAATATGCAATTGCAAATAGCTCAATATGTTCTACTCAATCATTAAGTCTGTCGCTTCCACATGTCTTACTTTCATTGCTCTTTTAAATATAGATCTAGTCTAGCACATGACACCTATATTCTTGATTTGCACATTCACATTCAATATTACTCAAAACCAATTCTCAAGAAGTTTCACTCAACTATTCAACCAATGAAACACAACTTGCTCATAAACCCTAAACAAGGGTTTTCACACTTCTTCCAACAAAGAGCCCAATGTAGGTCTCAAACCCTAAATCAAATAATTCACAATCTCTATCTCAAATGTTCTCAAACTATTCAAAAATTAAGCACATAAAACTCACTCAAATATATCCAAAAATGCTTAATAAACAATCCTTTTCACTCCACCTTATGTTACACAACATTCATTCCAACAAACACTTAAAATAAAGGATGATGTGCCAATACCTCTTAATTGCTCTTTTGGAGACATGTCTTCAAAACCTGTCTCACCAACAATCAATTTCTTTTGTGCCACTTCAAGGTTAGATAGCAATAGTCAATCTCAAAACCTCCACATGGATATTTCACCTCAAAAAATATTTCACCATACAAAAATTGTCAAACCACTTTTACACCTTATTACTCCTAACTTTGCAAACAATAATTTCATCAACAAGAATCACAAATTACATAGACAAAATATTTCATTTACACCTTATATCTCCTACTTGCCATTAATGCATTTCCAAAAATAAATCACCACTTTAATTTTTACCCCAATGCATTTAGCAAACAAACCACCTTAATTTTTGCTTAAGAAAAAGAAATCATTTTATAACCCCTTTTTATTACAAAAATAAAGACAATGCAAAAATCCTTATATCTCCCTAGCACATACCTTAGCCACTTTAGACCTTAGGGCTTAAATTAATTTTAATAAAAATTAATTCCTTCAATACCACCTGTCATCGGGAATCGAACCCATGCTACCTACTGGCCCCACACCCTAGCCGCCACTAGGCCACCACATGGGCTAGCCAACTCACATGAAACCAAAATGTATGATCTCCCTTTTATCCTTTACCATCGATGCTAAAAATAAAATTGACCACGCAATCAAAAGGCCTCCATGCGAATCGAACACAACACCTTATGCTCACTATGTGCTGTGCAAGCCTAGTTTACCAGCTCAGTTGCCACCTCATTCAAGATTTGACCAAACCTTCAGCTTCAAAAATTGTACAACCTCTTGTCTGTTTCCTCTGCCGCACTGAACGAGTAAGGTAAATAATTCAGGGATTATAAATTCAAACACATTGTGACTTAGGCTAAACCTTAGCCTATTAATACATATGCCCTCCTCTATATTTGACGTTGGCTCTTTTTGCAATTCAAATTTAGCACTTCAAATTTAATTATAATAATTTAAATCCAAAGGATTTAAATATTATAAATTAAATATTAAAAACCTTTTTGGGCCTTTTATTTTAAGGATAACTTTACCATCATTAATGGATATTTTAACCTTTGCAGAATTACCACCAAGGTAAATTATGTAAGGATAACCTTGCCACCATTAATGAATATTTTAATCTTTGCAAAATTACCACCAAGGTAATTTATAAATTCTTTCTGTTACCACCAAGGTATTCCTTTCTTCTAATTGCCTTATACCTCATGTGCCACCATGAGAAATATTCTCACAAATATTTCCATCAACTTAGGACATTAAAATTTTTGACATTAATCAAACCTCTTTACTTTAATTTCATCAAATTAGGATATCAAACCTCTTGACATCAATGACAAAAAAACATGCTCAAATTTCCAACAAGTCTAATCCAATAAAATGAGACATAAATATCCCCTACTATATTTCAATCTATTCCATTAAAATGAACTATAATATCCACTACTATATTCTGAGTCTAAATAATTAAAATGAGTCATAATATCCACTACTATATTCTGAGTCTAAATAATTAAAATGAGTCATAATATCCACTACTATATTTCAATCCATTCCATTAAAATGGAACATAATATCCACTACTATATGCCAAGTCTAATCCTTTAAAATGAAACATAATATCCACTACTATATTTCAATCCATTCCATTAAAATGAGACATAGTATCCACTACTATATTCCAAGTCTAATCCATTAAAATGAAACATAATATCCACTACTGCATTTTAATCCATTCCATTAAAATGAAACATAGTATACACTACTATTTTCCAAGTCTAATTCATTAAAATAAAACATAATATCCACTACTATGTTTCAATCCATTCCATTAAAATGAAATATAATATCCACTACTATATTCCAAGTCTAATCAATTAAAATGAAATATAATATCCACTCCTATATTTCAAACTATTCCATTAAAATGAAATATAATATCCGCTACTATATTCCAAGTCTAATTTGTTAAAATGAAACATAATATCCACTACTATACTTCAATCCATTCCATTAAAATGAAATATAATATCCACTACTATATATCAATCTATTCCATTAAAATGAAACATAATATCCACTACTATATCTCAATCTATTTCATTAAAATGTGATATAATATCCACTACTTTATTCCAATCAATTTTTTTAAGGCGAGACATAATTTCCAACTTCTACATTTCAAGATCATGAAACATAATATCCACTACAATGTTTCAAGAACTTTGAAATATATACATCCTTGATCATTTCCTCCATCATTAATCCAAATGAACATATTCCTCTTTCATATATTTTTCTATTAATAAAACCACATGGAGAATATCCCTTGTCTAATAAATATAATTCCAACTATTATATCTAACATTTCAGAATTGTTTTACCCAATATAAAACATATAATCCGTAGTAGATCCCAAGTCTACTTTATCCATCTACCCATTATAAAAATGGTGGTCTTTAGTTCTATGGCCAAACTTGAACAAGTTGATATGGTCAACCAATAATCGTGGCCTGGACATCAACGAACATCAGATGAAAAGCACAGTTATTGAAAACCAAAGTCCACGATAGCAAAGTAGGCCTACACCCTAGCTAGCACATCAACATGCTCAGGACCCATAGGTAACCATTCCATGTGGAGGCCCCATAGCACCTCCAGTTGGTGTGAATGGTTGGTCCACGTGGAGCTTCTCAGATTGCCCACCCATTGGTCAAATAGAAAGGGTACCCCTTTTCTTTTTGAGGCAACCTGATACCTTACTATCTTGCATGAGGGATAAACAAACGAGCAAAAAGGATTGATAATGCCTACTTGTAGAGTTGATGGGGGGTTAATATTCCACATAAAAGAAACACAATAGTGGAAGGGAGTACCACATGTCAGACAATAGGAAATCAAGGAGGATCTAAGGTTCTAATTTAGATTACAAAGGTGATTGATGATGAATTCTTTATAGGTGATGGTATGAAAAAGCACAAGCGAGAGCATTGTGATTAACATTTGCTTGGGCAACCCTATAACATAGGCAAGAAAGGTCCAGTGGAGTTAGTCTCCCAATGAGCATGCATAGATGTTGGCTCAAGTCTATTTTGGAGATTACAAATCCCACATAAAAGGGCACTTCGATCCCAACATCAATTCTACACAGCTCATAGGAATACATAAGCTTAGCTTTGATTCTAACAAAGTCATAGGAATACACATGACCTTTAATTCTAATAAGCTCATGGAATATACAGGCTTAGCTTCAATTCTAAGAAGCTCATGGAATACACAAGCTTAGATTTGATTATAATAAGCTCATGAAATACACGGGCTTAGCTTCAACTCTAAGAATCTCATGAAATACATAGGCTTAGCTATGATTCTAAGAATCTCATGGAATACATAGGCTTAGCTTTGATTTTAAGAAGTTCACAAAAAACACAGGCTTAGCTTCAATTCTAAGAAGCTCACAAGAGTACATAAATGTCGTAGACTATGAAAATCATACACACAGGTAAAAAGGAGTTTGGCTCTACCATTGTGGATAAGGAGGTAGCAACACAAGTGTCCTACTAAAATCTGCAAGTATTTATATCCAGCTAAGGAAGTGGCCAAACTCGGGCTGATTATCATAGAATAAAACAAACAAAGACGTTCCAAACATGGAATTAAAACTAAAATACCAATGCATTCCTTTGATTCCTACAAACACTTAAAGAGATTTAACCATTATTTTTATCACTATGAAATGGGTTTCAAGGTCCAACCTTATGCAAAGTCGTATCCAAAATTGAGCTCCTCCTCTTCTACTATTTTTATCCTCCATTTTTCCCTTTATTCTTTGTCAACCACTTTCTTCGTTCTCCTTATTTGTTCCTTATCTCTCCCCCATACGTACCCTCTCCCTCTTCTCAATGAGGATGGACGGCCAATATTTTCCTCCTCCTTGTTGGCAAGAATGGGAGTGTAATTTGTCATAAAGGCTAGCCCATTTCACTCAATTCTTTTTGACTAGAGGCTAATAACTCAAATTTCCTTGTAAGTCATTTTTTTAATGGTTTTGAAATACATCCTTCAAATGGAAAATCAAAGAATTATTTTGTAGGTATAGAAAACATTACATAACTCATGCTTTAGGTATCATTAAATGCAGCCATTATGGGTTTAAAATAATTAAAAATCAATTGCTTTGCTAAATAGATTTAAAAACAACATTAACCTTTTATATTAAATTATTAGTTTAATATTGCAATGGTTAGTCCTTTTTAATTAAAACCATTATATGCATAAAATAGTATCAATCAATTCCTTGGCTAAACAATTTAAAAGCATTATCCAAGAAAATATTAAGTTGTTAGCTCATCATTGCGCACCTACAAGCATGGTTAGCTATACGAAACCGTAAACAAAACTAACATCTTAACATAAAACACAATCGATGTCACATCGTATACTTGCAGATTCATAGCACCAAAAAAATTAGTAATTAAAATAGTAAGTCCAGATATATTATTTTCTCAATAAGGTCCTATTAGGGGCGAGTCGTGACATACTACCCCCTATGGACTGAACACAACCCTTTGTGTTTCCCTACATCACAAAATTTCTATCATTCAAATAAATAAGGATAATATTTATGTATATCCTCCACGTTTTCCATGTGGCATTTATTTCATAATATTGACCCATTTGGACCTTACACTACTCCAAGTTCCACTTCCTTATTGCATTGGAATGAAACTCTAGGATACCGATCATAACTCAATGTCCTATGGGTCCGCCATCTACAATTTATAGAAGTTCCATACATGATCAATATTAGCAATGTATTTCCTCAGAAAGGATACATGGAAAGTGTCATGGATCTTCGCTAGACTGGGTGGTAAGGCAAGTCTATATGCCATAGGACTAATATTTTCCATGATCTCAAAAGGTCCAATAAAATGAGGATCTAGTTTTATGGACTTTATGACACTCTTCATGGGTCTAACCTTTAGGAACACTCTGTCTCCCACAAATAACTCCATTGGTATCCTTTTTAAATTGGCATATCTTTTCTGGTGATCAATGACTTCCTTAAGCCTTTCTCAGATCATCCTCAACTACTCTTCCATTTCCCTAACCATCTCTAGTCCAAGCACAACCCGGTCCTCTAGATTATCCCAAGACAAAGGTGTTCTACACCTCCTACCATACAAGGCTTCAATGGGACCATGCCTAATGATGAATGATGGCTATTGTTGTAAGTAAATTCCACTAGATGCAAATAATATTTCCATGAAGATCTCTAATCTAGGCAATACATGTAAAGCATATCTTCAAGGACCTGGTTCACCCTCTCAGTTTACCCATAAATTTTTGGTTGGTACATAAAGCTGATGTTTAGTTTTGTACCTATGGTACGATGGAGGGCTTGCCAAAATTTAGATGTAAACTTGGAATCCCTATCATAAAATATCACCTTTGGAAATCCATGCAGCCTTAATATCTCCTTGGTGAATCTATTAGCCACAATAAAAGCATCATATCTGGTATTCCCTGGTATGAAATGCGCAACCATGGTCAATCTATCAACTCCAACAAGAATTGTATCATGTTGATACATAGTTTTTGGTAAACCTACAATGAAATCCATTGATATAACCTACCATTTTTGCATGGGTATATCATATGGATACAACAATATTGTGGGATTTCTATGCTCAATAATTACTTTCTTGTATTCATGCTATTGAGCAACAAAATTAGTGGCATCTCTCTTCATCCCCAACCAATAAAATATCCTCTTCATACTATCTCTCATATTTGCTCCCCTTGTGTGAGAAAAGTAAGGGGATATATGCACCTCTTGCATGATATTTTCTCTTATATTACCTATTTTTGGAATCACTACCCTATCCTTAAAGCATAAAATACCATCCTTGATGCCAAAATCCTTGATTTCCTTGAGATTTTTCTCTATTTTGACCTGGATTTGATGGCAATACTCATCTCACGATTGCATCACCCAAACTTGATCCATCAGGTCTACATGTCCTCGGGTTAAAGTAGTAATGTACCTCCTCCTAATTAGGGCATCAACAACCTTATTTTAGTTTTCCTTTATGTATTCAATCCCAAAGTCATACTCTCCTCTACTTCACATTGAGAAAAGGTTGGGTAAATATATATCTTAGACTTTGATGATCATTTCTCAACTTGAAGGGTCTTCCCACTAGATAATAACACCAAATATTAAGAGTGTTCACCACCACAACTAGATCCAAGTTGTGCATAGCATTGACCTCATGTTTCTTAAGTTTCCTCGATCCATATGCCACAATTAACTCATCTTGGAAAATCACTCCTCCTAGTCCTTCTAAAGAAGCATTCGTACACACAAAGAAGTTACCCTAAGAGTTTGGAATATTTAATATGGGTGTCATAGTAAGATTCTCTTAAGCAACTCAAAAGCAACCTCACACTCATATGTCCACTTGAATTCTTTCTCTTTTTTCTAAAGGTTAGTTATTGCATAGGCTATCTTGGAATAATCCTTCACATAGCACCTATAATAACCAATTTCCTTGGGAAGTCCCACTTCCCTGCAACCCTTCCTTGGTCTTGTCCTAGGTCCCTGGTTCTATCCTAGTTTCCCTAGCACATCCTTAACCCTTACTCCTTGGCTATATGGTGTTGCAGACGATCTCCTTGGGGTGGGAGGTCACTTCTCCATTTGTCTTCCCCTTCCATTTCCTTCTGGTGGGTTTCCTTTTGATGTCTAGTTTTTAGGACATCCTTGGGTTCTTCCCTGGGACTTGGGATGTCCCTAGGTTTTTCCCTAGGACCTTCCTTGGGATTCTAAGTTTCTTTAGGGGTTTTTCCTTGGAGTTCTCAATTTTTTTCTAGGTTTTTGCAGGTTTCTACTTAGCGGTGGCCTTCAGTGATTCCTCACATATGGTTTTTTGTGGTTGTGGGAGAGTGGCTTCATGAGTAGTTTTGCACAACATATTTTTGGTTTGGTGTGACCATGTGCTTTCTCCTATGACTCTACTCTTTAGGATAATTGGAGTGGGTTCAGTGGGCTCTCTATATTTTTTGTGGCTTTGAGAAAGGGCCTCTATGCTGCTTGTTGTTGGGTTCCAACTAGAATTTCTCATCTATTTCCTTGAAGCTATTAATTTGCAGTGTTGAAGGTTGTTTGGGATTTCTTGTTGCATCCTTTTGGTGGGATGGCCTATGCTTATTGCTTGTAGTAGTTTCTCCTCGTGGCTCCTTCCTTTTGGGTTCCTTGGGAACTTTCCTATCTCTTTCCCACGGTGTGCTATTTTGCATTTGTTGCTTCCTTTGTTTCTATTTGCATCCTCACAATTTCCTTGCATCATTGCATGAGGATTTTGTGGTCTATGGAGATCCTCAATTTGCCGTTCCACTTTCTAGACCTGTGTGGGATACAATTTTTTACTGGTATTTTGTTTTTCTAGAATCCCTGCTTGTTTCCCATCCTTTCTTGGATGGGTTTTCCTCTTCTATAGTTTCTTATTTCCACATTGTTGTGGAGGGTGGTTTTTTTACCTGGCTTCTAGTTTTCCCTTATGTGGGATGTTTTTTTTTACTAAGTTTTGGATTTACCCTGCATGGGATGTTACATTTTCCCAAATTTTGGTTTTCATCTATGTGGGATAATTCTCTTTCATGGTTTATGGTTTCCCTTGAGTGGGCTGTTTCTTTTTCCCACCTTTTGGGTTGTTCTAATTTATATCTAGGCGGAATTTATAGTTCATTTTTTCTACATTTTCTATTTCCTACTAGGGGGGCTTTTCAAATTTTGGTTTCCCACTTCCTGCATGTTTTCCTGATTTCCTTCCTAAAGGCTTTCCTTTGCCTTTCTTGAAGGATTTCCTCAAGCCTTTCCTTAAGTCCATCCTTGGGATTTCTTCCAACCTTTCCCATGGATTTTTCTAATAATATATGGTGACTTGTAATCAGGTTTTGGGTTCCTTGATAAAAACCCACTTTAATTTAAATTTAATCGATCAAAAAAATAATCAGTCATACCCATGAAGCTTCACACTTTAATCACATTAGTGGGCATTGGCCAATTCAGGATAGCTCCAATATTTTTTTGATGTACTATGATTTATTTTGTAGATATTATGTGTTCTAAGTATTGTACTTTTGACACATAGGAGCTAATATTACATAGATTCCCATAAAGTTGATTATCCTTAATAGTTATAGCATGATTCTAAGATACCTATCATGATCTTTTCTATCCTAAGAGTAAATAAAAATATCATCCAAGAATATAAGGATGATTTGGTATAGATGCTTTTTGAATACATTATTCATCAGGTTCATGAATGTTGTTGGTATATTTGTCAGTTTGAAAGGTAGGAGTATAAATTCATAGTGCCCATATCTAATTTTTAATGTTGTCTTTTAGGTATCTTCTTCACAGATTCTCAGTTTATGATATTCGGATTTCAAATCAATCTTAGAGAAAATGGTGGCATCCTTCAACTAGTCAAATAGATTTTCAATATTGGGTAGGGGATATCTATTTTTTATGGTTGCTTTGTTAAGAATTCTATAATATATGAATAATCACAAAGAACCATCCTTATTTTTAACAAACACAGGTGAACCCCATGGCAACACACTATGTTTGATCAATCCTTTTTTCTAGTAACCCTTGTAGTTGTACCTTCAACTCTTGCATTTCAATGGAATTTATTCTATAAGGATTCCTATGAATTGGTTTCTGTAGCACCCTAAAATTGGCGTAGTAAACCTTAGTAAATAATTAAAATTACCTTAGTAATAATTCAAATTCAAATTTCAACCCCAAAACGCTTGTTAAACCGCTTTCCTCATTTTCCGTGCCATTTTTAGAGTTTGTTTTGTCCGTTGGATGATATCGTCACCGATCAGACGATATCACCTCAGATCGGACGAATTCATCTAGAGCAGAACGTCCAGACGATTTCATCCCAAAACTGATTTTTCATAATTAGCTTCTGTTTCAACGGCGTCTCTAACCTAGGCAAAAGCGTGTCTACGCGGTTAGAGACCTCCCCCGTTGGAGATCTCCCAAATTGGGATGATCTCCAACCTCCTAACCTCCTTCCTATGCCTATTTAATCTTAGGCCCTCCCCTTGACATTCCCCTGGCTGAATTTTCTGTACTTTGAGTTTTACATGCATTAGAATGTCTTAGACTACTGTTTGCCTTTGTCCCTTTTCAAATTTTCTTGTAGGAACTTTGTCATTCTTCAGCCGGAGCAAGCTCAGATCATCGTAGATGATCTTGTACAATCTCGGATGATCATGCCCCAATTCGAGATGATTTCATACTCCATAGATGATTTTGACTGCAGTCAACATTGGGGGCAATCAGTGCCCAGAGTTTGCACTTTTCCTATACCTTTATGCTATTTTATTCTGCATCTAGTTAATTTTATTATTATTTCCTGTTATTCTGCATCTTGGAGTTCACCCATGTAGCTTAAGTACATAATAAAATCATGATTAGCTATTAAAGCATGATAATTTACTTGCATTTCTATTTGGGATTATCTTATTAACATCATTATTATCATTTCACATCATTTTCCTTTATCAGCATAGCTGCATTTTCTGTATTCTGTGTCTATTTCTCTGATTGCAGGTCTTTGACGAATTCGTCTGATGAATTCGTCAGATCTCAGACGATCCTGTCTGATTTCAGACGATCCTGTCAGATCAGAGGTGATCTTGACTGCTTCAAAAATCAGAACCTCCATCAGACATCCGGATCAGGTATGACTTTTTCTAATCTAGTATATTTCTTGTATTCTCTATTTAATTTTGTTTCTGTATTCATTTAAATCTGCATTTCATATAGAAAATTTTAGATTCATTTGGCCAAACCTAGGATTTGAATGATTAAAGATAAAATTGAACACATCAAACACATTCCCAACCTAGGCGTGGAGACTGCCACTAAACGTTTCCTGGTGAACCCCACCATCCATCAAAAAATCACCCTTAATACCCCTCCCCCGAGAGGTGGGACCTTCAAAGGGCCTCTTAGTCCGAGGTATTGTCCCATCCTTCTCGCATCCCCCTTTCGGGCACGGATCCTTTAGCCTGAAGGTAAGGGTGCAAAAAATTTGGAGCGATACATTTTGGTGAACCCGACGTGAAACTAAAACCTTTTGAAAAAAAAAAAAAACATAGATGCATTTAAAATCATTAGAAAACTACTAAGTTGCATATCATGTTTAGATGGTAGCTCCTAAGAAAAGACTAGCTGTCACTATAAATGTTGAAAACCAATTAGCAGCCATAGAAATTAATTCTGTGCTTAGTGTGCTTGAAACAGATAGAAACCAACTTTTGTGGGATGAACTTAATAGGAGACTAGATCTCATTTCATCTAGGTCAACTGAACTTAGGCAAATCAAGAGGTTTGTCCTAGATAGAATCCTGGATCCTCATCAACTCATTTTTTATCATGAACTTCAGAGAGCTTGCCATAGGTGGTTAGCTTATAGGAGAGCTCTTGTGTCTTCAGAATTGTTCACCTTTGAGGAATACCTCGAGAATGCAACTATTATACACCAATTCCTAGGTCATGTAGAAGACCAAGAGGTCATTCTTATGGATAGGGAAATGTGGAGGAGAGTTCCTAGAGCTGTGTTATATCGAGAGTATTGCCATGAACTTTATTTCTACCAACCAGAGTCTGAGACAGATAATATCACTATAGCACTTTTTGTCAAATTCTTGAAAAAAAATTTTCAATTTGAAGAAGAACATTTTATGACTCCTGAAGAACTTGAGCCCGTTAATGATATTTATAAATTGTTTATAGAAAACTAGATCATTGCTTTCATTATTATTATTTCTTGCATTTAGTGTGTTGTTTGTTATCTTTATAATATTGTTATAAAAAACCAAGAAAAACCAAAAACATAACAAAACCAAAACATTTTATTTTAAATACTATAGTAGGTATATAATTAAAATATATACCTCTTAAGCTTGTATGCATATATATATATATATATATATATATATATATTTGCTGAAATCTAAGTTTAAGCACAATGACTAGACTTAGGAATGGTAAACAAAGTGAAGAAGAAGAAGAAGAAGATTGGTTAGGAAAGAAAACAAAAAAATCAAATGCCCTTCCTGAGGATCCAATTCCGGAAGGAGAAACTCTAGAACAGCCAGAAGATGAGCTGGTTGTAGATGAACAAGAAGAAAATGTTAAAGAGGAAGGATCCTCATCCCCTAGAATGGCTCCAGACGAAACTATTACTTTTGATAACTTAGATCATTTCTGGAAATTCTTCAATAATAATATTGGTGCTCTTAATATGGCAGTTCGTATTGATAGAGGACAAATTAGTGACACTCAAGCAGCCATGGAAGATATGTTTAACATACACACTAATCCCTTGTCCTTTGTTGATCAAGAAAGTGATAAAGCTGGACCATCCAATAGAGATATGGTCACTATGATTCAGAACATGCAACAACAACAGGTTACCCAACCCCCTAAGGAACCTGTTATTGAGCCTAAAATCATTCCCACACAAAAGAGACCTTCATTCACTACTTTATTTTGCCAAACTATTGATCAATATGCTTCAAATCGACAAAAACCTAAAATGAAGCCAAACACCAATTTTCAACAATCTGGGATACAACATAATACAACTTCAAAACTTCTTCATAACACCCTTCCTACCAACAATTTACACAATAGCAATATAGCATCTAATCTTCATGTCCCTCCATCATATGCTCACAAATCCCATATTAATGCCCTACCGAACCAATATGGTGGGCAAACCGGTAATCTGGAAGCCATGGTGAAACAGTTAGCTTCCCGCATGGACCAGATAGATCCCTACCGTCCCTCGTATAATTATCGAGAGATGTGTAGTCAACCTTTGGATCCCATAGTTGTAGCACAGCCATACCCTAAGCACTTTCCCATGCCCGTCCTGCCTATATATAAAGGAACTGAAGATCCCATAGAGCATCTTCGCATGTTTAGGATAGCATGTCATGATATATCTCATGATGACTTGCTATTACTAAAAATGTTCCCGAAAAGTTTAGGAGGAATGGCATTAGAGTGGTACTATCAATTGCCCACTCATTCTTTGAGAAATTTTGAAGAGACCGCTGAATCTTTTGTCCATCAATTTAGTGCCTACATCGAGAGGCACGTGACCATTAAAGATTTATACAACTTAAAACAAGACAAAGATGAATGTTTTGCTGATTTCTTAGCTAGATGGAGGCAGTTGATAGGAAAACTGCACTTTGTGCTACCTTATAGGGAAATGTTGGACATTTTTATTAATAATTTGCAAGAACAAATATCCTATGAATTATCAACTGCTACCTTGACCACCTTCGATCAAGCTATAGACTTAGCTCGAAGGGTGGAAGATGCTCTCATTAGAAGAGGTCAGCTCAAAAAGAAAGATGATGAGAAAACATCCAGAAATCAGTATAAAAATAAACAAGTTGTGGGTGACGGAGTCACTGATAGTAGAAACATTGCTAATGTTAATACTACGAAAACAATGGAGAAGTTTATATTAAAACCTCCTGATAAACCACCCCAAGAATTTACTAGATTGAATCAACCTTTATCAACCATTCTTCCTCAATTACTAGCATGAGGCTTGATTCAATTACCAGCTATCCAGGAACCTGATCCAACTATACCCGGATACAGAGCTGATTTACATTGTGATTTTCATAGAGGACCTGGACATGCTACAAACTCTTGCAAAATATTAAAACATAAAATACAAGACTTGATTGATAATAATGAAATGGAGGTGCAAGCCTTTCAACCTAAACAAAATCCTCCTAATAATGCTCAAAAGAACATTCCCCAAAATCAGAATCAGAATGCCAATCAATCATTGGACATATTTCAACATCCTTTACCATAGCATGGCAAAGAGGTGGCTAATCAAATCGAACATCATAATGTTCCCCCTCCTACCCGATATGTAGGGACTATTAGCGGACAATTATCTGTTCAGGATCCTCAAATATTTGGCACAACTTTCTCCATGGTTACGTCCAGACCCCTATATAATACTCAAACACCGGATCCTAGTGATGTAGAATCGGATACTGAAAGTGAAATAGACATCACCTCAAACCAATCGAATAGTTCTAAAAATGAATCAGATCTGATTCAACCTATCACGAGATGCTATGGTTTCGGAAGAACCATTTCCTAGAAGAGTTACTACTCGACCCTCTTCTAATCAGTTCCTTCCTAATGAACAAGCCATAAACGCTCAACCGAGACCAGTTCAACGTCTTCAATATAACATTGTAGGTACCATCGGAGCTGTTACCAGACAACAGGCTCAAAACTCTCAACAGGATCAAACTCGGAATGATGGATCAGCTCCATTTATTTTGAAAAATCCCAATAAAGGGAATCATATGTCTAATGTTCAACCTAAGCCTCCTTACAATATTAATGAACAATTATCCAATACTACAGCCAGAATTTCCCTTTTGGACTTGTTAAGATCTTCTCCTACCCATAGGGATGAGTTAATGCTTACATTAAGCCAAATGATGGTACCTCAAAATATTCAACCTGAAGCCATGTCCAATACTATCATCACTCGAGAAGTCGATTGTATTGACTTTCGAGATAAAGATATCCCACAACATAGTTTACATAAGGATAACCCCTTATATATTACTACCCTAATTGGAGATGTAGCTGTTAAACGAGTCTTGATTGATAATGGTTCATCTTTAAACATATGCACTTTTGACTTCTACCAAATATTTGGCTTTAGGAGTGACGAGATGAAAAGAATGGATATGATTATCAAAGCCTTCAATGACGAGACACAAGAAACGTGTGGAGTCATTACTATACCCTTGCAAGTTGGTCCTAGAACCCTAGATACAACCGTGTTTATTGTACATTGCCTTGCATCGTACAATATACTTCTGGGTCACCCTTGGATCAATGCGATGCGAGCGGTCCCTTCCACTTTACATCAGTGTGTTAAATTTGAATTTAAAAACTAGTTGGTTACCATTCATGGTGATCCTAGACCCTTTGATATGTGTGCTTTGGCAGAACCCGTTGGAGTGCAATTTTGCCCCGCCTTGTCATCCACACATCCTAGTTCTTATCATCCATCCAAACGTGTGAAACACACACCCATAACATCATCTACCCCATCAACTACACCTATACATTTAACTCAACCATCTTCTAAACAAACCACATTAGGACCTCGAAAAGAGCCTAAACCTACACCCAATGCTTCCCGTTTTACTCCTATATCTTCCATACCCATAGACTCATCCATCGATATCCCTATAACATCATCATCCACTACAAGCATTCTTCCCACATCAGAAGATCAAGGAAATGTTCCTTCTACCTCTTATGCTCTCACTGATGAGCTCTTACCCGATTTATCTAAAATTCTTATATCAGAAGAGATCAACACTGCCATGCAGACTTCCCTCCTTTTAAATAAACTCCCACCTTCTCCTCGTACCTTGGGCCTCCCACAACCTATGGGAAGTATCTACCAAGTCGGGAGTTGTGCTTTTGTTTATAAAGGATATGATTGGGGAAGAATACCCCGAAACATCAAGACGCATTGTGATGGATATGCTCGATGCTATTTTGCTAATGAATATATTAAAGCTAAACCCATAATGCTTAAATTGGGCTATAAAGGGAAAGGTTTGGGACCTTTCCAAAATGGTATGAAAGAACCTTTCAAGGTAGAACCATGGCCTGCCCGCTGTGGTGTGGGCCTATTTCCTAGTAAAGGTCAGCCCTTTCCTTTTGAAGATGATGATCAACTCATATGTTATCAAGATTATCTAGATAAACAAGATTCTTTGTATCCCAAGAATAATTCTTCTACCTGTAATATGCTATCCATAGCCTACCCTGAAATGATTGCCGAATCCGACGATGAGTTGGAGGGAGATATCTTCCATGATATTTCCATTGAGGAATTGTTATATAATGAATTTTATTTTGATGGTTCTATACCTACTATAGCCCAACTTGAGGCCACGACTCCTCAAGATGAATTATCCAAGTTAACCTTAAAGGAATTACAAGAATTGGGCGTTTCACCTGCCCCACCTAATTTTGAAAGAGATCTACACATGGAAGTAGAAAACGTCATTAAGGTTAACATTGGAACTGAGGATAATCCTCACATCATCGGTATTGGATCAGAATTAAGTCAAGAAAAACAAGAGCAATACATTGCATTCCTTAAAGAATATGAAGATGTCTTCGCTTGGACATATGAAGATATGCCAGGTTTAGACCCTTCTGTAGTCATGCATCACCTAGTAGTCCATCCGGATGCTAAACCTGTTAAACAAAAACTTAGAAAAATGCATCCCAAAGTGGCCTTGCTAGTCAAAGGGGAGTTAGAAAAACTCTTGAATGTTATTTTTATACAAGCTATTGATTATGTCTGAATGGATCTCGAATGTAGTTCCAGTCACCAAGAAAGAAGCTACCAAAGTTAGGGTTTGCACAGACTTTAGAGATATTAACGCTGCATGCCCTAAAGATGATTTTCCTCTTCCAAACATGGATCAAATCATTGATTTTACTACGGGGAGTGGAATGATGTCCCTAATGGATGGATTTTCTGGTTATAATCAGATCAGGATAGCTCTTGAAGATCAGGCTAAAACAGCCTTTATTACCCCTTGGGGTACCTTTTGTTGGAAAGTGATGCCATTTGGTTTAAAGAATGCAGACGCAACATATCAATGAGCCATGATTTATATCTTTCATGATATGATGCATGATATCCTACATGATTATGTAGATGATATTATAGCTCGCTCTATTAATGAAGATGATCATTTAGATGATTTGAGAAAAGTATTTAATCGGTTAAGAGAATATCTTATTCGATTAAATCCAGCCAAATGTATATTCGGAGTCAAGTCCGGTAAACTATTAGGGGTTTTAGTTTCTTTACGTGGTATCGAAATCGACCCTCTCAAGATTGCGGCTATCACTGATATGCCCGCACCTACCAATATATCTGAGTTATGAAGTTTACAAGGTAAGCTTCAAGCCATCCGTCGCTTCATCGATAAGCTGGCAGACAAAACCAGTCCCTTTCTTAAGCTCCTTAAGAAGGATGTCCCTTTTAATTGGGACGACGAATGTAAGGAAGCTTTTGAACTTCTCAAACAATACCTCCTTAACCCACCTATGCTTTCACCGCCTAGACCTGATCGCCCATTTATCCTGTATATTTCAGCTTCAGATTTTGCTTTAGGAGCTATGTTAGCTCAACTTGATGATGAGAAAAGAGAACGTGCTTGTATCGCTCCAAATTTTTTGCATCCTTACCTTCAGGCTAAAGGATCCATGCCCGGAAGGGGGATGGGAAAAGGATGGGACGGTACCTCGGACTGAGAGGCCCTTTGAAGGTCCCGCCTCTCGGGGGAGGGGTATTAAGGTGATTTTTCGATGGATGGTGGGGTTCACCAGGAAACGTTTAGTGGCAGTTTCCACGCCTAGGTTGGGAATGAGTTTAATGTGTTCAATTTTAGCTTTAAACATCCAAGTCCTAGGTTTGGCCAGATGAATCTAAGTTATTCTATATGAAAATGCAAATTAAATGAATACAAAAAATAGAAAACAGAGAATAAGCTAGATTAAAGAGACATACCTGATCCGGATGTCTGATGGAGGTTCTGATTTTTGAAGCAGTCAGGATCGTCTAGAATTTGACAGGATCGTCTCCGATCTGACAGGATCGTCTGAGATCTGATGAATTCGTCAGAGACCTGCAATCAGAGAAGTAGATACAAAATACAGAAAATGCAACAATACAAACAGAGGGCAATGATGTAGAATGATATCAATAATATTAAAATGATAATAATAAACAAGCATACAAGTGCATTACAATGATTTAATGACAATTTATGATTTTATTATGCATTAAGACTATATGGGTGAACTCCAAAATGCAGAGTAATAAGGAATAACCATAGAATTAACTAAATGCAGAATAATGTAGCAAAAAAGAGTGGAGAAAATGCAAACTCTGGGCACTGATTGCCCCCAATGTTGATCGCAGTCGAAATCATCTCGGATTGGTACGAAATCATCTCGAATTGGACAGGATCGTCTACGACGATCTGAGCTTGCTCGGCTGAAGAATAACAAAGTTCCCTGCAAGAAAATTTGAGAAGGGACAAAGGCAAACAATAGTCTAGGATATTCTAAAGCATGTAAAACTCGAAGTGCAAAAAATTCAGCCAGGGGGATGTCAAGGGGAGGGCCTAAGATTAAATAGGCATAGGAAAGAGGTTGGGAGGTTGGAGATCATCCCAATTTGGGAGATCTCCAACGGGGGAGTCTCTAACGGTGCAGACGCGTCTCTGCCCGAGTTAGAGAAGTCGTTGAAACAGAAGCTAATTATGAAAAATCAATTTTGGGACAAAATCGTCTGGACGTTTTGCTCTAGACAAAATTGTCTGATCTGAGGCGATATCGTCTGATGAAACAAACTCTAAAAATGGCACGAAAAACGAGGAAACGGGTAGCAGGCGGTTTGGGAGCGGTTTTGGGGTTGAAATTTGAATTTGAATTATTACTAAGGTAATTTTAATTATTTACTGAATTTTATTGTGCCAATTTTAGGGTGCTACATTTTGCCCCCTCTTTAGCGAATTTTCTGAAGAAAATGCGTTAAAGACGAGTTCTTCTCGATTTACGAGAAAGCAAAAATTATTCCCATTTTTAGGCGACGATTCTTGGTCGAATCGTACGACAGCTTACTATGATGCCCCCTCCGTGTTTTTACCCAAATCGAACGTTTGAGGTAAAAATGCGGAAAAGCAAAAAATTAAAATGTTTTTAATTGTTTTTGAATAAAATTAAAAAAATAGGGAAAAACCCTAATTCATTGTTACTGTTCATTTTCATTTTCTGGTTTCTGGAGCTCTGCAAACAAAATGGTCGAGACAGCGCACAGATCGACAGAGGTCCGGCGCGGGCTACGGGTAAGGGTCTAAACTTAGTTTAGAATGCTTGAATTTTGATTTTCTATGCTTTTTAGATTAAATTTTGATGATTTTTGAGCATCGCGGCCATTTTTGGGCCGTCGACGTCGTCGGGACGAAATCGTCTCGATTTCGTCGAAATCGTCTCGATATCGTCGATTTCGTCCAGGGCGAAATCGACAAAATGGGGACGATTTTGGCTTGCGAAATCGGAGACGAATTTGCTCAAATTTTGGATGATATCGTCCAATAGTGGACGATATCATCATTGATGAAATTGAACTTGCTTTACTTGCATTTTTAATCACTGTTTTATTAATGATTTTTATTGTTTTGTTGTTTATGTTGCAGAGAGGATTACTAAAGAGCAGAGAATGGAAATACGGTGGGCTGAGGGATGACTTGGCCGCTCTATCTCAGGCAGAGCGAGATCAGTTGGCGCAAGTCAGCTTGCAGCATGTGGCGGAGATGCCACAGGTTTCTAGAGATATGGGGCTATTGACAACCCTAGCAGAGAGGTGGTATCCGGGTTCTTCCTATTTTTGGTTACCGACAAGGGAGATGACTCCCACACTAGAGGATGTATGGAGGATTTTGAGGATCCCCATACAAGGACGGTTGATAACTCCCATGGCCAATCAGGGCCATGCGATGATGCGACTGTGCGGAGATCCGAGCTTCGCCCTGGAGAAGGGCGGAGTGAACATCGAGTCGCTACGCCAGATGCCTGGGGCATCTAGACTGACACAGGTTTTGGCTGGGGTGGTAGGTGGTCTGCTTCTATGCCATCAGAGTGGATGCAGAGTACCATGGCTACTGACAGATGTGGTCTACGACATGAGAGACCACGGATACAGGTTTGCTTGGGGGAGTTATGTACTATGCCGATTGTATAGGATCCTGCATGGGGTCGTATACAAGGGCGGTCGATGTCTGGTCATGACATCTCTACTGCAGGTTTGGTGCTGGGAGCACATCATGGTGCGGAGGCCGGTAGGGCTCCCACTAACAGGGATTGATGGGGAGAGGCCTCGAGCTTTCTACTGGTGGCTCCGAAGAGGGTCACAATGGTGGATAGATCTGCCAATGTCCCGGAGACTACTTGATGACCTTGTCTCCGACCAGATCACCTGGAGGCCTTGGAGAGATCATCCAAGGTGGGCCGAGGATGGACAGGAGCTGGCTCACGTTAGGCGAACCTGCTGGCTGAGGATGGAGAGGGGAGAGGTGGAGCTCCACCGCTACGACCGAGTTTTGAGGCAGTTCGGTCTACAGTAGGGGATCCCATCTCTCAGAGACTACGAGTTTTCTCGGACTATCCGGGATAACACTACAGTTAGCGGGGCTCCAGATATGCAGCGCTTCTAGAGTCAGGACGCAGATGATGCCCCCATTCAGCCAGTGGATGGGGATGACGCAGGGGTAGCCGACGGCTACGATGCCTGGTACATAGGCATCCGCCCTCCTCGGATGACGAGGGCTCAGGGTCCGATTCATGTAGTTGTGCGTCGGATGGGGAGGTGGCGCCAAGCGGCCATTGAGGTGGCACAGGGTCACGAAGGGAGAGAGCAGAGGAGACCACGAGCTCAGCAGAGGCCATGACAGTGGGAGAGGAGGGAGGAGAGACCCCCTTCTCCATGGAGAGAGAGGCCACCATCGCTCGATAAGGGCAAGGGTGTGGACATAGGAGAGAGTAGTGAGATGGCTACTCTTCAGGCAGAGACTGTCCATCTCTAGGCATAGGTGCAGACTCTACAGGATGAGGCTACATGCCATCGAGCTGAGGCTACACAGCTCAGAGATGAGGTTGCATGCCTCAGAGCACGGAGCGGAGGAGCGAGCACTCAAGAGCTGGCGCGGTCGATTGCTCAGACCATGTTCTATCAGGGTATCTACTTCCAGATGGTGCCAGAGGGCCAGAGGGTATAATTACCAGTCGACATTGTGGATCCGATCAGGGTTGGGTCATCGAGGACTTCATCCCGATCGATGACTAGGACTCATAGTACCACACATACTGTGATGGGGCCACCTCGTCCACCTCAGGGCTGGGGAGGAGATGAGGCTGAGAGCTCGAGGGGTTCTCGAGGCTAGGCTACTGCACTGCATAGACTGATTATATGATTGAGAGGATTGAGTATGCCAAGATGTAGATTGTGGCATACCAATCTAGTTTTGATATGATGTACATATATTGTTGAGATATATATATATATATATATATATATATATATGATATTTTTGATCATATGACTTGTCTTATGTGTTTGTATGATGCTTTATTGTTGTGGTGTGATTGATTTGATGATTCATGTAATTATGTCGGTTGGAAATATTATGGTTTGAATGTCATGTTTTTAAAATTTAAATGAAATAATCTGATGTAAACAAATTGGTTGTTTGTGATGTGATTTGATAAAAAGAAAAGGGACTTCTAACAATAATTTCAAAGGACATTGTCGCTATTATAGACCATTTCATGGAGTCGCCGCTCACTCGGTCGTCAAGCTAATCCCAGTATAGAAATATTGTTAAAAGTAAAAGAGTGCTTAAGAGACTATCTTAAGACTTTGTTGTGATGATGCAAATGATGATGATGATGATGATTTGTTTTCAGATTTCCATGAAAATATTATGCATGAAATATTTTAAAATGACTTTTGCTAGGCATAAATTCCTAAGTGTGATAAATTTTTTGGATAATTCCCTAGGAATTATACCATCATTGCAAAATTGAAGTTTGACATAATGACATGAAAATAGAGTAAGTGTTTGTTTTGTTTTAAAGCATAATTGTGTAACATAATGATTTAAGTCATATGTTTTTATGATTTTGAATAAATGGAAAATAAAATTGGTACAATGGTTTGCGCTAGGCATAGAATATTTAGGTATAGACTTATACCATCATCGCGAAATCCAAAGAAGAAAATAATATAATAGTTTTATTGCATGGTTGATTTTTTAATTTTTGAAAATAGTCAAAAAATATGAAGATGAGGACTTGCGCTAGGCATAAAATTCCAATTTTGGTTTTGGAACTATACCATCGTCACGAAAGTCAAAAGTTATATATAAACGTAACTTTATTGCATGTTTTGAAAATGATTTTGATTTTTGATAATGCATATAGTTGTCTTTATACTAAACAACTTTTCTTTAAAGAGGAAAATGAATTTATTCCAAACAATTTGCAAAAATATTTCAAAGTATTTTAAAGACAAAAGTTAGATTTATAAGGAATCCCATGTGCGTAGGTGAGTTCATTACCAATCTTGATTTATCATAATGATACACAAAATCTCTCAAATACAAAATGTGTGTGCAATTGCATTGTTCATTTACCAGTTTTGAGCAAGATAATTTGATACAAGTGATTTGAATGAACCAAATAAGTGTTCGTTAACCATGATTTAGATGCATATAACCATACCAGACTACTATGTAGGTCGGGTTATCAAGAGCTAGCTAATCCATAAGCAGACATAGGTCTGTACAAAAGAAGGTCGCTAATGTGACGGACATATCGCCACGCTAGGGATTACCCAAGGCCAAGCGGGTTGGGCACAAACCACCTGTTATGGGGCTTACCTCACAGTTTTCGAATAATTGAGAATTCCAGGGATTCAAGCTCATCAACCCTTCTTTTCTTTTCAATGGGTAGGGAAAGGGATTTTATTGCTTTTGCTTTTGCTTGTTTCTTTTTCTTTGCTTTTGCTTTTCTTTTTCTCTTTTTTTTTTTGTATTTTTGTATTTTGGCTTGATATTTGAGATAATGCTGAAATAACTTGTTTCTTTTTCTCTTTTTCTTGAACTTTGCTTTTCTTCCTATGCTAGGGATACTTGCTCGGATTAGCTGTAGAGCAAGGGATTTTTATTCTGGGTAGGGGTGAACTTGTCCTTTTGCCAATTCTCAAAAATTCTAGACCATGTGCATGATAGGATAGCAGGGGAAACTTTTCGCTCAGGAAACCACTTCTACTATGTAGCATAGCATGGAAATTACAAATGTAATCATTTTATTGTGAAAAGATATGCTTGGTTTAAGTAAATACCAAGATCAATTCTCTATGCTCAAACTTTATTTAATTAAATTTTGTGGACTTTGATATAAGAGAGATTAGTAATCATGCCAGATAAAATCAAGATATTTATTTTTGTGTTTGTGATAGTGGGGGATTCCAAATAAATGCTAATTTATCCAAAATAATTTGAAAATATAACTGCAATACTTGAAGAAGAAATATATACAACAAATATTTTTGAGGAGTTTGATAATTTTGACTCTCTCTTTCTTCTTTATTTTTTTGGGTTTCAAAAGAGTCAGTAATATTGCTGTTTTGACTTTTTATTTTTTTCATTTGTTTTTGTGTAAACAGTTATATATATATTTTTAAAATGAGACAACATGCAAAATATGTACAAATGATGAAATGACCAAATTTTATGCGTAATATCGCTTAAGATGCATAATATTCATAGGTTCTTTTAAATATTTACCATCTAAGGTAGCTAATTTGTATGCTCTGAATTCAAATTTAGCAGTGATAATATATGGTCCAAGCCAGTTGGGCTCAAATTTACCTTTAAGGTCTTTAGTTGCATTAGTATTTTTTTGATTTTCTTTTAAAACAAGGTCACCGACCTCAAAGGATCGATGACGAACTTTCTTGGCATATGATCTTTTAAGCTTGTTTTGGTAAGCACGAAGATGCTCCAAAGCATTGATGCGCTTTTCATCTAGGAGTTCCAGCTGACTGAGTCTGCCAGCTCGATATTCATCTCCTACTTCGGTATCTTGAAGTAGTAGAGCCAAAGAAGGAACTTCTAATTCAAAAGGAAAAATGGCTTCAGCGCCATAAACCAAGACAAAAGGTGAAGTTCCAGTGGGAGTTCGAACACTAGTTCGATAGGCCCACAAAGCTGGATATAATTGAATGTGCCGATCGTGGCCAGATTTATTGACCAATATTTTGAGAATTTTGATTAAGGTTTTGTTAGATGCTTCAGCTTGGCCATTACCATGAGGATAATAGGGAGTGGACCAGCGATGTTGAATCTTATATTTTTGGCATAATTTCTTGACATCTTTATTTTTGAAACAAGTTCCATTGTCTGAGATGAGATTTGCAGGAATTCCGAACCTACAAATGATTTGATTAAAAATAAATTTAGAGACTTGTGTTCCAGTGCAGGAAGCTAAAGGCATAGCTTCAACCCACTTCGTGAAATACTCGGTGGCGGTTATGATGAATTTGTGTCCATCAGATGACACAGGATTAATTTTGCCAATAATGTCTAAGCCCCATTTTGAAAAGGGCCAAGGAGATGAAATAGCCTGCAGCTCTTGTGCAGGCGCATGGACAAGGTCAGCATGTTTCTGGCACTTGTCGCAATGGCGCACATAATCATGTGCATCATTTTCCATGGTAGGCCAAAAGTAGCCTATCCTAAGGAGCTTTTTAGCAATGACACTACCACTGAAGTGTCCTCCACAAGATCCATCGTGGACTTCACTTAAAGCTGATTTGGATTCTTCTAGATTCAAACATCTCAATAGGATACCTTCAAAAGATCTCCTATATAAAGTATTGCCAATTATTACAAATCGACTTGCTCGTCTACGTAATAACCGACGTTGGTTTCTATTAGAATTGGCAGGGAAAGTCCCATTTTGAAGAAAATCAACTATATCTGTATACCAAGGGTCAGGAGTAGTTTCATTGATTAGAAACACATCCAAAGGTTCTAAACATGACTTATTTGAAGCGGGTTCCTGGAGTCGACGAATAATGATGGTGGCATATTCGTCATCTAACTCCAAGGGCAGAAGAGATGCAGTTACGGCCATAGCGTCAGCCGCACGGTTGCTAGTTCACGGAATAGCTTCCAAAGTAACTTTATCAAACAAGGATAACAATTGCAAAACATATGCTTTATATGGGCGCAATTTATCATCTCTGGTCTGATAAACTTCATTAATTTGATTTATGACAAGTTGGGAGTCACCAAAAACTAGCGAGATGTTTGATTTTTAATGCCAAGGCAGCTCGTAATCCAAGGATTAGAGCCTCATATTCGACAGTATTATTGGTGCAAGCAAATGTTAATTTGAAGGACAGAGGTATAAGATGTTTTTGCGGGGATATTAAAATAATACCCGCACCAGCCCCACTCATGCATCGGGCTCCATCAAAGTATAAGGACCATTGTTCAATATGGTCTGCCTCTAATTGAAGGCATTCATCAAGAAACTCAATGATGAGGGGATGGGTAGACTCTAAGGGTGCAGCAGCTAACTGATCTGCTATGATTTGACCCTTAACAGACTTTTGTCCTATGAATGTGAGTTCAAACTCGGTTAGAGCAAGAACCCACTTGGTTGTGCGACCCGATAAATAAGGTCGACTCATGAGATACCGCAAGGGATCATATTTAGCAATGACATATGTTTTTTGACTAAGCATATAATGGCATAATTTTTGCGTAGAAAATACGACTGCTAGACATAGTTTTTCTAATGAGGTATAACGAGTTTCATAACTGATTAAAGTTTGGCTAATGTAATAATTAGCACGTTCTTTCTTCTCATCATCAAGCTGAGCTAACATAGCTCCTAAAGCAAAATCTGAAGCTAAAATATACAGGAGAAATGGGCGATCAGGTCTAGGCGGTGAAAGCACAGGTGGGTTAAGGAGGTATTGTTTGAGAAGTTCAAAAGCTTCTTTACATTCGTCGTCCCAATTAAAAGGGACATCCTTCTTAAGGAGCTTAAGAAAGGGAGTGGTTTTGTCCGCCAACTTATCGATGAAGCGACGGATGGCTTGAAGTTTACCTTGTAAACTTCGTAACTCAGATATATTGGTAGGTGCGGGCATATCAGTGATAGCCGCAATCTTGAGAGGGTCGATTTTGATACCACGTAAAGAAACTAAAACCCCTAATAGTTTACCGGACTTAACTCCGAATATGCATTTGGCTGGATTTAATCGAATAAGGTATTCTCTTAACCGATTAAATACTTTTCTCAAATCATCTAAATGATCATCTTCTTTAATAGAGCGAGCTATAATATCATCTACGTAATCATGTAGGATATCATGCATCATATCATGAAAGATATAAGTCATAGCTCGTTGATATGTTGCGCCTGCATTCTTTAAACCAAATGGCATCACTTTCCAACAAAAGGTACCCCAAGGGGTAATAAAGGTTGTTTTAGCCTGATCTTCAGGAGCTATCCTGATCTGATTATAGCCAAAAAATCCATCCATTAGGGACATCATTCCACTCTCGATGGTAAAGTCAATGATTTGGTCCATGTTTGGAAGAGGAAAATCATCTTTAGGGCATGCAACGTTAATATCTCTAAAGTCCGTGCAAACCCTAACTTTGGTAGCTTCTTTCTTGGTGACTGGAACTACATTCGAGATCCATTCAGCATAATCAATAGCTTGTATGAAAATAACATTCAGGAGTTTTTCTAACTCCCCTTTGACTAGCAGGGCCACTTTGGGATGCATTTTTCTAAGTTTTTGTTTAACAGGTTTAGCATCCGGATGGACTACTAGATGATGCATGACTACAGAAGGGTCCAGACCTGGCATATCTTCATATGTCCAAGCGAAGACATCTTCATATTCTTTAAGGAATGCAATGTATTCATCTTGTTTTTCTTGACTTAATGCTGATCCAATATTGATTATGTGAGGATTATCCTCGGTTTCAATGTTAACTTTAATGACGTTTTCTACTTCCATGTGTAGATCTCTTTCAAAATTAGGTGGGGCGGGTGAAACGCCCAATTCTTGTAATTCTTTTAAGGTTAAGTTGGATAATTCATCTTGATGAGTGGTGGCCTCAAGTTGGGCTATAGTTGGTATAGAACCATCAAAATAAAAACCATTGTGTAACAACTCTTCAACGGAGACATCATGGAAAATATCTCCTTCCAACTCCTCATCGGATTCAGCAATCAATTCAGGGTAAGCTATGGATAGCATATTGCAGGTAAAGGGATTATTCTTTGAACACAAAGAATCTTGTTTATCTAGATAATCTTGATAACATATGAGTTGATCATCATCTTCAAAAGGGAAGGGTTGACCCTTACTAGGAAATAGGCCCACACCACATCGGGCGGGCCATGGCTCTACCTCAATAGGTTCTTTCATACCATTTTGGAAAGGTCCCAAGCCTTTCCCTTTATAGCCCATTTTAAGCATTATGGGCTTAGCTTTAATATATTCATTAGTAAAATAACATCGGGCATATCCCTCATGATGAGTTTTGATATTCCTGGGTATTCTTCCCCAATCATATCCTTTATAAATAAAAGCACAACTCCCGACTTGGTAAGTACTTCCCATAGGTTGTGGGAGGCCCAAAGTACGAGGAGATGGTGGCAAGTTATTTAAAAGAATTGAATCTTGCATAAAAGCATTTGTTTTTTTGATATTAAGATTGTGGATAAATCCGGTAAAAGTTCATCAGAAAGAGCATAAGATGTAGAAGGATCATTCCCTATATCTTTAGATGTGGAAGGTATGATAGATGTTGATAATGTGGAGGTGTCAATAAATGGGTCTATAGGTTTTGAAATTATAGGGATAGAACATGAAGGATTGGTTGTGGATTGAAGACCTTTTTGAGGTTTTAGTGTGGTTTGTTCAGAAGATGGTTGAGTTAAATGTATAGGTGTAGTTGATGGAGTAGATGATGTTATGTGTGTGTTTTTCACACGTTTAGATGAAAAATAAGAATTAGGATGTGTGGATGACAGAGCGGGGCAAAATTGCACTCCAACGAGTTCTGCCAAAGCACACATATCAAAGGGTCTAGGGTCACCATGGATAGTGACCAACTGATTTTTAAATTCAAATTTAACACACTGATGTAAAGTGGAGGGAACCGCTCGCATCGCATTGATCCAAGGGTGACCCAAAAGTATATTGTACGATGTTGGGCAATGTACAATAAACACGGTTGTATCTAGGGTTCTAGGACCAACTTGCAAGGGTAAGGTAATGACTCCACACGTTTCTTGTGTCTCGTCATTGAAAGCTTTGATAATCATGTCAGTTTTCTTCATTTCATCACTTCTAAAGCCAAATATTTGGTAGAAGTCAAAAGTGCAAATGTTTAGAGATGAACCATTATCAATCAAGACTCTTTTAACAGCTACATCTCCAATTAGAGCAGTAATATATAAGGGGTTATCCTTATGTAAACTATGTTGTGGGATATCTTTATCCCGGAAGTCAATACAATCAACTTCTCGAGTGATGATAGTATTGGACATGGCTTCGGGTTGAATATTTTGAGGTACCATCATTTGGCTTAATGTAAGCATTAACTCATCCCTATGGGTAGGAGAAGATCTTAACAAGTCCAAAAGGGAAATTATGGCTGTAGTATTGGATAATTGTTCATTAATATTGTAAGGAGGTTTTGGTTGAACATTAGACATATGATTCCCTTTATTGGGATTTTTCAAAATAAATGGAGCTGATCCATCATTCTGAGTTTGATCTTGTTGAGAGTTTTGAGCTCTGTTGTCTAGTAACGACTCCGATGGTACCTACAATGTTATATTGAAGACGCTGAACTGGTCTTGGTTGAGCGTTTATGGCTTGTTCATTAGGAAGGAACTGATTAGAAGAGGGTCGAGTAGTAACTCTTCTAGGAAATGGTTCTTCCGGAACCATAGCATCTGTGATGGGTTGAATAGGATCTGATTCATTTTCAGAACTATTCGATTGGTTTGAGGTGATGTCTACTTCACTTTCAGTATCTGATTCTACATCACTAGGATCGGGAGTTTGAATATTATGTAGGGGTCTGGTCGTGACCATGGATAAGGTTGTGCCAAATATTTGAGGATCCTGAACAGATAATTGTCCGCTAATAGTCCCTACATATCGGGTAGGAGGGGGAACATTATGATGTTCGATTTGATTGGCCACTTCTTTACCATGGTTTGGTAAAGGATGTTGAAATATATCTAATGATTGATTAGCATTTTGATTTTGATTTTGGGGAATGGTCTTTTGAGCGTTATTAGGAGCATTTTGTTTAGGTTGGAAGGCTTGCACCTCCATTTCATTATTATCAATCAGATCTTGTATTTTATGTTTCAATATTTTGCAAGAGTTTGTAGCATGTCCAGGTCCTCTATGAAAGTCACAATGTAAATCAGCTCTGTATCCGGGTATAGTTGGATCGGGTTCCCGGATAGCTGGTAATTGAATCAAGCCTCGTGCTAATAATTGAGGAAGAATGGTTGATAAAGGTTGATTCAATCTAGTAAATTCTCGAGGAGGTTTATCGGGAGGTTTTAATATAAATTTTTCTGTTGTCTTCGTTGTATTGATATTAGCAACGTTTCTACTATCAGTGACTCCGTCACCTACAACTTGTTTGTTTTTATACTGATTTCTAGATGTTTTCTCATCATCTTTCTTTTTGAGCTGACCTCTTCTAATGAGAGCATCTTCTACCCTTCGAGCTAAGTCTATAGCTTGATCGAAGGTGGTTAAGGTAGCGATTGATAACTCATAAGATATTTGTTCTTGTAAATTATTAATAAAAATGTCCAACATTTCCCTATAAGGTAGCACAAAGTGCGGTTTTCCTATCAACTGCCTCCATCTAGCTAAGAAATCAGCAAAACATTCATCTTTGTCTTGTTTTAAGTTGTACAAATCTTTAATGGTGACATGCCTCTCGATGTAGGCACTAAATTGATGGACAAAAGATTCAGATGTTTCTTCAAAATTTCTCAAAGAATGAGTGGGCAATTGATAGTACCACTCTAATGCCATTCCTCCTAAGCTTTTCGGGAACATTTTTAGTAATAGCAAGTCATCATGTGATATATCATGACATGCTATCCTAAACATGCGAAGATGCTCTATGGGATCTTCGGTTCCTTTATATATAGGCTGGACAGGCATGGGGAAGTGTTTAGGGTATGGTTGTGCTACAACTATGGGATCCAGAGGTTGACTACATATCTCTCGATAATTGTACGAGCGACGGTAGGGATCTATCCGGTCCATGCGCGAAGCTAACTGTTTCACCATGGCTTCCAGATTATTGGTTTGCCCACCATATTGGTTCGATAGGGCATTAATATGGGATTTGTGAGCATATGATGGAGGGACATGGAGATTAGATGCTATATTGCTATTGTGTAAATTGTTGGTAGGAAGGGTGTTATGAAGAAATTTTGAAGTTGTATTATGTTGTATGCCCGATTGTTGAAAATTGGTGTTTGGCTTCATTTTAGGTTTTTGTCTACTTGAAGCATATTGATCAATAGTTTGGCGAAGTAAAGCGGTGAAGGAAGGTTTCTTTTGTGTGGGAATGATTTTAGGCTCAATAACGGGTTCCTTAGGGGGTTGGGTAACCTGTTGTTTTGGCATGTTCTGAATCATAGTGACCATATCTCTATTGGATGGTCCAGCTTTATCACTTTCTTGATCAATGAAAGACAAGGGATTAGTGTGTATGTCAAACATATGTTCCATGGCTGCTTGAGTGTCACTAATTTGTCCTTTATCAATACGAACTGCCATATTAAGAGCACCAATGTTATTATTGAAAAATTTCCAGAAATGATCTAAGTTATCAAAAGCAATAGTTCCATCTGGAGCTATTCTAGGGGATGAGGATCCTTCCTCTTTAAGATTTTCTTGTTGTTCATTTTCTTCAGCCAGGTCATCTTCTGGCTGTTCTAGAGTTTCTCCTTCCGGAATTGATTCCTCAGGAAGGACATTTGGGTTTTTTGTTTTGTCTCCTAACCAATCTTCTTCTTCTTGTTCAGTTTGTTTACCATTCCTAAGTTTAGGCATTGTGCTTAAATTTAGATTTCAGCAAATATATATATACTTTATATATAAATATATATATATATATATATATATATATATATATATATATATATATATGCAACAAGCTTAAGAGGTATATATTTTAATTATATACCTACTATAGTATTTGAAATAAAATGTTTTTGGTTTTTGTTATGTTTTGGTTTTTCTTGTTTTTGTAACAATATTATAAAGATAACAAACAACACACTAAATGCAAGAAATAATAATAATGAAAGCAATGATCTAGTTTTCTATAAACAATTTATAAATATCATTAATGGGCTCAAGTTCTTCAGGAGTCATGAAGTGTTCTTCTTCAAATTGAAAATTTTCTTTCAAGAATTTGACAAAAAGTGCTATAGTGATATTATCTGTCTCAGATTCTGGTTGGTAGAAATAAAGTTCGTGGCAATACTCTCGATATAACATAGCCCTAGGAACTCTATTCCATATTTCCCTATCCATAAGAATGACCTCTTGATCTTCTACATGACCTAGGAATTGGTGTATAACAGCTGCGTTCTCGAGGTATTCCTCGAAGGTGAACAATTTTGAAGACACAAGAGCTCTCCTATAAGCTAACCACCTATGGCAGGCTCTCTGAAGTTCATGATAAACAATGAGTTGATGAGGATCCAGGATCCTATCTAGGGCAAACCTCTTGATTTGTCTAAGTTCGGTTGATCTAGATGAAATGATACCTAGCCTCCTATCAAGTTCTTTCCACAAAAGTTGGTTTCTATCTGTTTCAGGCACACTAAGCACAGAATTAACTTCTATGGCTACTAATTGGTTTGCAATATTTATAGTAACAACTAATATTTTCTTAGGAGCTACCATCTAGACATGATATGCAACTTAGTATTTTTCTAATGATTTGAAATGCATCTATATTTTTGTTTTGTTTTTTTTTTTTTTTCAAAAGGTTTTAGTTTCACGTCGGGTTCACCAAAATGTATCGCTCCAAATTTTTTGCATCCTTACCTTCAGGCTAAAGGATCCGCGCCCGGAAGGAGGATGGGAAAAGGATGGGACGGTACCTCGGACTGAGAGGCCCTTTGAAGGTCCCGCCTCTCGGGGGAGGGGTATTAAGGTGATTTTTTGACGGATGGTGGGGTTCACCAGGAAACGTTTAGTGGCAGTTTCCATGCCTAGGTTGGGAATGAGTTTAATGTGTTCAATTTTAGCTTTAAACATCCAAGTCCTAGGTTTGGCCAGATGAATCTAAGTTATTCTATATGAAAATGCAAATTAAATGAATACAAAAAATAGATTTGAACAGAAAACAGAGAGAATAAGCTAGATTAAAGAGACATACCTGATCCGGATGTCTGATGGAGGTTCTAATTTTTGAAGCAGTCAAGATCATCTAGAATTTTGACAGGATCGTCTCCGATCTGACAGGATCATCTGAGATCTGACGAATTCATCAGAGACCTGCAATCAGAGAAATAGATACAAAATACAAAAAATGCAACAATACAAATAGAGGGCAATGATGTAGAATGATATCAATAATATTAAAATGATAATTATAAACAAGCATACAAGTGCATTACAATGATTTAATGACAATTTATGATTTTATTATGCATTAAGACTATATGGGTGAACTCCAAAATGCAGAGTAATAAGGAATAACCATAGAATTAACTAAATGCAGAATAATGCAGCAGAAAAGAGTGGAGAAAATGCAAACTCTGGGCATTGATTGCCCCCAATGTTGACTGCAGTCGAAATCATCTCGGATTGGTACGAAATCGTCTCGAATTGGACAGGATCGTCTGCGATGATCTGAGCTTGCTCCGGCTGAAGAATAACAAAGTTCCTGCAAGAAAACTCGAGAAGGGACAAAGGCAAACAATAGTCTAGAATATACTAATGCATGTGAAACTTGAAGTGCAAAAAAATTCAGCCAGGGGGATGTCAAGGGGAGGGCCTAAGATTAAATAGGCATAGGAAAGAGGTTGGGAGGTTGGAGATCATCCCATTTTGGGAGATCTCCAATGGGGGAGACTCTAACGGTGCAGACGCGTCTCTGCCCGAGTTAGAGAAGCTGTTGAAACAGAAGCTAATTATGAAAAATTAGTTTTGGGACGAAATCGTCCGGACGTTCTGCTCCAGACGAAATCGTCCGATCTGAGGCGATATCGTCTGATCGGAGACGATATCGTCCAACGGATGAAACAAACTCTAAAAATGGCATGAAAAATGAGGAAACGGGTAGCAGGCGGTTTGGGAGCGGTTTTGGGGTTGAAATTTGAATTTGAATTATTACTAAGGTAATTTTAATTATTTACTAAGTTTTATTGCTCCAATTTTATGGTGCTACAGTGCTAATTATTATATTAGCCGAACTTTAATTAGTTATGAAACCCGCTACACAGCATTAGAAAAACTATGTCTAGCAGTCATATTTTCTACGCAAAAATTATGCCATTATATGCTCAGTCAAAAAACATATGTCATTGCTAAATATGATCCCTTGCGATATCTCATGAGTCGACCTTATTTATCGGGTCGCACAACAAAGTGGGTTCTTGCTCTAAGCGAGTTTGAACTCATGTTCATAGGACAAAAGTCTGTTAAGGGTCAAATCATAGCAGATCAATTAGTTGTTGCACCCTTAGAGTCTACCCATCCCCTCATCATTGAGTTTCTTGATGAATGCCTTCAATTAGAGGCAGACCATGTTGAACAATGGTCCTTATACTTTGATGGAGCCCGATGCATGAGTGGGGCTGGTGCGGGTATTATTTTAATATCTCCACAAAAACACATTATACCTTTGTCCTTTAAATTAACATTTGCTTGCACCAATAATACTGCCGAATATGAAGCTCTAATCCTTGGATTACGAGCTACCTTGGCACTAAAAATTAAACATCTGCTAGTTTTTGGTGATTCTCAACTTGTTATAAACCAAATTAATGAAGTTTATCAGACTAGAGATGATAAATTACGCCCATATAAAGCATATGTTTTGCAATTGTTATCCTTGTTTGATAAAGTTACCTTGGAAGCTATTCCTCGAACTAGCAACCGTGTGGCTGATGCTATGGCCGCAATTGCATCTCTTCTGCCCTTGGAGTTAGATGACGAATATGCCACCATCATTATTCGTCGACTCTAGGAACCCGCTTCAAATAAGTCATGCTTAGAACCTTTGGATGTGTTTCTAATCAATGAAACTACTCCTGAACCTTGGTATACGGATATATTTGATTTTCTTCACAATGGGACTTTCCCTGCCAGTTCTAATAGAAACCAGCGTCGGTTATTACGTAGACGAGCAAGTCGATTTGTAATAATTGGCAATACTTTATATAGGAGATCTTTTGAAGGTATCCTCTTGAGATGTTTGAATCTAGAAGAATCCAAATCAGCTTTGAGTGAAGCCCACGATGGATCTTGTGGAGGACACTTCAGTGGTAGTGTCATTGCTAAAAAGCTCCTTAGGATAGGCTACTTTTGGCCTACCATGGAAAATGATGCACATGATTATGTGTGCCATTGCGACAAGTGCCAGAAACATGCTGACCTTGTCCATGCCCCTGCACAAGAACTACAGGCTATTTCATCTCCTTGGCCCTTTTCAAAATGGGGCTTAGACATTATTGGCAAAATTAATCCTGTGTCATCTGATGGACACAAATTCATCATAACCGCCACTGAGTATTTTATGAAGTGGGTTGAAGCTATGCCTTTAGCTTCCTGCCTACTGGAACACAAGTCTCTAAATTTATTTTTAATCAAATCATTTGTAGGTTCGAAATTCTTGCAAATCTCATCTCGGACAATGGAACTTGTTTCAAAAATAAAGATGTTAAGAAATTATGCCAAAAATATAAGATTCAACATCGTTGGTCCACTCCCTATTATCCTCGGGGTAATGGCCAAGCAGAAGCATCCAATAAAACCTTAATCAAAATCCTTAAAATATTGGTCAATAAATCTGGCCGTGACTGGCACATTCAATTATATCCAGCTTTGTGGGCATATCGCACTAGTGTTCGTACTCCCATAGGTACTTCACCTTTTGTCTTGGTTTATGGCGCTGAAGCTGTTTTTCCCTTTGAATTAGAAGTTCCTTCTTTGGCTCTACTACTTCAAGATACCGAAGTAGGAGATGAATATCGAGTTGGAAGACTCAGTCAGCTGGAACTCCTAGATGAAAAGCGCATCAATGCTTTGGAGCATCTTCGTGCCTACCAAAACAAGCTTAAAAGATCATATGCTAAGAAAGTTCGTCATCGATCCTTTGAGGTCGACGACCTTGTTTTAAAAGAAAATAAAAAAAATACTAATGCAACTAAAGACCTTAAAGGTAAATTTGAACCCAACTGGCTTGGACCATATATTATCACTGCTAAATTTGAATCGGGAGCATACAAATTAGCTACCTTAGATGGTAAATATTTAAAAGAACCTATGAATATTATGCATCTTAAGCGATATTATGCATAATTTTGGTAATTTCGTCATTGTATATATTGTACATCTTGTCTCATTTTAGTAAATTCATATAAAAATTTCAAAAAACAATCACATTGTATTTCTTTCAATTCATCAAAATTATCAAAATATTCAAAAAACATCTTTTATTTCATACCTCTCAAATTGTGAAGTATTGCAGTTATATTTTCAAATTATTTTGGATAAATTAGCATTTATTTGGAATCCCGCACTTTCACACACACAAAAATAAATATCTTGATTTTATTTGTTATGATTATTAATCTCTCTTATATCAAAGTCCACATTGGCATTAAATAAAGTTTGAGCATAGAGAATTGATCTTGTTATTTACTTAAACCAAGCATATCCTTTCACAATAAAATGATTATATTTGTAATGTCCATGCTATGCTACATAGTAGAAGTGGTTTCTTGAGCGAAAAGTTTCCCCTGCTATCCTATCATGCACATGGTCTAGAATCTTTGAGAATTGACAAAAGGACAAGCTCACCCCTACCCAGAATAAAAATCCCTTGCTCTACAACTAATCCGAGCAAGTATCCCTAGCATAGGAAGAAAAAGAAAAGTTCAAGAAAAAGAGAAAAAGAAAAAGGTTATTTTGAATCATCACAACAATATTTCAGCATTATCTCAAATATCAAGCAAAAATACAAAAACAAAAAAAAAAAAAAGCAAAAGTGAAAAGCAAAAGCAAAAGCAATAAAATCCCTTTCCCTACCCATTGAAAAGAAAAGAAGGGTTGATGAGCTTGAATCCCTGGAATTCTCAATTATTCAAAAACTGTGAGGTAAGCCCCATAACAGGTGGTTTGTGCCCAACCCGCTTGGCCTTGGGTAACTCCTAGCGTGGTGATATGTCCGTCACATTAGCGACCTTCTTTTGTACTAACCTATGTCTGCTTATGGATTAGCTAGCTCTTGATAACCCGACTTACATAGTAGTCTGGTATGGTTATATGCATCTAAATCATGGTTAATGAACACTTATTTGGTTAATTCAAATCACTTGTATCAAATTATCTTGCTCAAAACTGGTAAATGAACAATACAATCGCACACACATTTGTATTTGAGAGATTTTGTATCATTATGATAAATCAAGATCGGTAATGAATTCACATTTGCACATGAGGATTCCTTATAAATCTACATTTCTCTTTGAGATAATTTAAAATATTTTTGTAACTCTTTTCGAATAATTTTATCCTTTTATTTCAGAATTTTTGTTTTGTATCAAAGCAATTACATACATCTTCTCACAAAATTTCAAAAATAATTTCAAACAAAAGTTTTCATATTATTATTTTGTTTATCAAAGATCAAAAATGCATCTTGCAATAAAACCAACAATCTATTTTCTTCTTTGGATTTCGCGATGATGGTATAAGTCTATACCTATAATTCTATGCCTAGCGCAAACCATCGTTCTAATTTTCTTTTCCATTTATTTTAAAACAAAATTCATCAAAACATGTGACTTGCATCATTATGTTACACAATTATGCTTTACAAACAAACAAACACTTATTCTATTTCATGTCATTATGTCAAAATTCAGTTTTTGCAACCATGGTATAAATTCTAAGGAATTGTTCAAAATTTTATCACACTTAGGAATTTATGCCTAGCAAAATCATTTTTCTTTTGTATTTCATGCATACTATTTTCATGGAAATCTGAAAACAAATCACCATCATCATCATCATTTGCATCATCACAACAAAGTCTTAAGACAGTCTCTTAAGCACTCTTTTACTTTTAACAATATTTCTATACTGGGATTAGCTTGACGACCGAGTGAGCGGCGACTCCATGAAATGGTCTATAATAGCGACAATGTCCTTTGAAATTATTGTTAAAAGTCCCTTTTATTTTTTATCAAATCACACCACAAACAACCAATTTGTTTACATCAGATTATTTCATTTAAATTTTAAAAGCATGACATTCAAACCATAATATTTCCAAACGACATAATTACATGAATCATCAAATCAATCACATCAAAACATTAAAGCATCATACAAACACATAAGACAAGTCATATGATCAAAAATATCTCATCTATATATATATCAACAATATATACATCATCTCAAAACTGGATCGGTATGCCACAATCTGTACCTCGGCATACTCAATCCTCTATCAAAAATAATAAACACTATGTATCAATCTATGCAGTGCAGTTTATAGCAGCTAGCCTCGAGAACCTCTCGAGCTCTCAGCCTCATCTCCTCCCCCACCCTGAGGTGGACGAGGTGGCCCCATCGTAGTCCATGTGGTGCTATGAGTCCTGGACTTTGATCATGATGATGTCCTCGATGACCTCATCATGATAGGCTCCGCAATGTGGGCCGACAGCGGTAACCTCTGCCCCTCTGGTACCATATGGTGGTATAGCATCTGATAGAATGTGATCTGGGCAATAGCCCATGCTAAGTCCCGAGTGCTCGCCCCTCCGCTCCGTGCTCTGAGGCGTGCGACCTCATCTCTGAGCTGTGTGGCCTCCTCTCGGTGTCGTGCAGCCTCATCCTGCAAGGACTGCACCTGAGCCTGGAGACGAATAGTCTCCACCCAGAGAGTAGCCATCTCGCTACTCTCTCCTACCTCGACACCCTTGCCCTTATCGGGTGATGGTGGCCTCTCTCTCCATGGAGAAGGGGGTCTCTCCTCCCTCCTCTCCCGCTGCCATGGCCTCTGCTGAGCCTGTGGCCTCCTCTGCTCTCTCCCACCGTGACCCTGTGCCACCTCAATGGCCGCCTGGCATCGCCTCCCCATCCGATGCACAACTGCATGAATCGGACCCTGAGCCCTCGTCATCCGAGGAGGGCGGATGCCTGCGTACCAGGCATCATAGCCATCGACAACCCCTACGTCGTCCCCATCCACTGGCTGAATGGGGGCATCATCCATGTCCTCACTCCAGAAGCGCTGCATATCTGGAGCCCCACTGACTGTAGTGTTATCCCGGACGGTCCGAGAAAACTCATAGTCCCTGAGAGATGGGATCCCCTGCTGTAGACCGAACTGCCTCAAAACTCGGTCATAGCGGTGGAGCTCCACCTCTCCCCTCTCCATCCTCAGCCAACAGGTTCGCCTAACGTGAGCCAGCTCCTGTCCATCCTCGGCCCACCCTGGATGATCTCTCCAAGGCCTCCAGGTGATCCGAGTCGGAGACAAGGTCATCAAGTAGTCTCCGGGACATTGGCAGATCTATCCGTCGTTGTGACCCTCTCCGGAGCCACCAGTAGAAAACTCGGGGCCTCTCCCCATCAATCCCTATTAGTGGGAGCCCTATCGGCCTCCGCACCGTGATGTGCTCCTAGCACCAAACCTGCAGTAGTGATGTCATGACCAGACATCGATCGCCCTTGTATACGACCCCATGCAGGATCCTATACAATCGACATAGTACAAAGCTCCCCCAAGCAAACCTGTACCCATGGTCTCTCATGTCATAGACCACATCTGTCAGTAGCCATGGTACTCTGCATCCACTCTGATGGCATAGCAAGTAGACCACCTACCACCCCAGCCAAAACCTATGTCAGTCTAGATGCCCCAGGCATCTGGCGTAGCGACTCGATGTTCACTCCGCCCTTCTCCAGGGTGAAGCTCGGATCTCCGCACGATCGCATCATCGCGTGGCCCTGATTGGCCATGGGAGTTATTAGCCATCCTTGTATGGGGATCCTCAAAATCCTCCATACATCCTCCAATGTGGGAGTCATCTCCCCTATCGGTAACCGAAAACAAGAAGAACCCGGATACCACCTCTCTGCTAGGGCTGTCAATAGCCCCATATCTGTAGAAACCTGTGGCATATCTGCCACATGCTACAAGCCGACTTGAGCCAACTGATCTCGCTCTGCCTGAGATAGAGCGGCCAAGTCATCCCTCAGCCCATCGTATTTCCATTCTCGGCTCTTTAGTAATCCTCTCTGCAACATAAACAACAAAACAATAAAAATCATTAATAAAACAGTGATTAAAAATGCAAGTAAAACAAGTTCAATTTCATACAAATGATGATATCGTCCACTATTGGACGATATCATCCAAAATTTGAGCAAATTCATCTCCGATTTTGCAAGAGGGAATCATCCCTTATTGTACGAAATCGTCCCCATATCATCGATTTCGCCCTTGGACGAAATCGGCGATATCGAGACGATTTCGATGAAATTGAGACGATTTCGTCCCGACGACGTCGACGGCCCAAAAATGGCCGCGATGCTCAAAAATCATTCAAAATTAATCTAAAAAGCATGAAATTCAAAATTAAAGCATTCTAAACTAAGTTTGGACCCTTACCCGTAGCCCGCGTCTGGACCTCTGTCGATCTGTGCGCTGTCTCGACCATCTTGTCTGTAGAGCTCTAGAAACCAAGAAAATGAACAGTAAAAATGAATTAGGGTTTTACCCTATTTTTCTTAATTTTATTCAAAAAACAATTAACAACATTTTAAAATTTTGCTTTTTCGCGTTTTTACCTCAAACGTTCGATTTGGGTAAAAACACGGAGGGGGCACCATAGTAAGTTGTCGTACGATTCGACCTAGAATCGTCGCCTAAAAATGGGAATAATTTTTGCTTTCTCGTAGATCGAGAAGAACTCATCTTTAACGCATTTTCTTCAAAAAATTCGCTAAAGAGGGGGCAAAATGTAGCACCCTAAAATTGGCACAGTAAACCTTAGTAAATAATTAAAATTACCTTAGTAATAATTCAAATTCAAATTTCAACCCCAAAACCGCTCCAAAACCGCCTGCTACCCGTTTCCTCATTTTTCATGCCATTTTTAGAGTTTGTTTTGTCCGTTGGATGATATCGTCGCCGATCAGACGATATCACCTCAGATCGGACGAATTCGTCTGGAGCAGAACGTCCAGACGATTTCGTCCCAAAACCGATTTTTCATAATTAGCTTCTGTTTCAACGGCGTCTCTAACCTGGGCAAAAGCGTGTCTGCGCGGTTAGAGACCCTCCCCATTGGAGATCTCCCAAATTGGGATGATCCCCAACCTCCTAACCTCCCTCCTATGCCTATTTAATCTTAGGCCCTCCCCTTGACATTCCCCTGGCTGAATTTTCCTGTAATTTGATCTTTGCGTGCATTATAATACCTTAGATTATCATTTGCCTTTGTCCTTTTCAAATTTTCTTGCAGGAACTTTGTCATTCTTCAGTCGGAGCAAGCTCAGATCATCGTAGATGATCTTGTACAATCTCGGATGATCACGCCCCAATTCGAGATGATTTCATACTCCACAGACGATTTCAACTGTAGTCAACATTGGGGGCAATCAGTGCCCAGAGTTTGCACTTTTCCTATACCTTTCTACTATTTTATTCTGCATCTAGTTAGTTTTATTATTATTTCCTATTATTCTGCATCTTGGAGTTCACCCATGTAGCTTAAATACATAATAAAATCATGATTAGCTATTAAAGCATGATAATTTACTTGCATTTCTATTTGGGATTATCTTATTAACATCATTATTATCATTTCACATCATTTTCCTTTATCAACATAGCTGCATTTTTCGTATTCTGTGTCTATTTCTCTGATTGCAGGTCTCTGACGAATTCGTCTGATGAATTCGTCAGATCTCAGATGATCCTGTCTGATTTCGGAGATGATCCTGTCAAATCAGAGGCGATCTTGACTGCTTCAAAAATCAGAACCTCCATCAGACATCCGGATCAGGTATGACTTTTCTAATCTAGTATATTTCTTGTATTTTCTGTTTAAATCTATTTTTTGTATTCATTTAAATCTGCATTTCATATAGAACAATTTAGATTCATTTGGCCAAACCTAGGATTTGAATGATTAAAGATAAAATTGAACACATCAAACACATTCCCAACCTAGGCGTGGAGACTGCCACTAAACGTTTCCTGGTGAACCCCACCATCCATCAAAAAATCACCTTAATACCCCTCCCCCGAGAGGCGGGACCTTCAAAGGGCCTCTCAGTCCGAGGTATTGTCCCATCCTTCTCGCATCCCCCTTCCGGGCACGGATCCTTTAGCCTGAAGGTAAGGGTGCGAAAAATTTGGAGCGATACAGCTTCATTCTAGGTTTTAGCTTAACAGTGAAGTCGAATTCATGCTTAGGAGGAAGTCCAGGTAAGTCCTCAAGAAACACAACCCTAAATTTCTACAACACTTGGTGTCTCCCAAAAACCTATTTATTCTTTTCCTCTTCAATTTTATTAAGCTTAACAATGAAAACCATTCCTCCTTTCCTAATGATATTCTTTAGCTACATTGTAGAAAGAATTTGGTATTGAAATATCCCCTGCTCAATATGGATTTTCAATCGATACCTTCCATTCTATGAACACTCTACCCACATTTCTTGGAAATTGATTATGTCTCTATGAGCTTGTAGCCAATACATTCCTAAGATTACATTAAAATCATGTAGTGATGCTACATAAAGGTATCCTATGGTTGTGCCACTAGGTAGGGTAATTTTTATCTCAAGATAACATTGATTCATGTACGTTTATCCATAACCATACTTGACTTTCCATACTATGCCAAATATCTTGGTCTTTTTGGTATATCCTTGATTAGACTAGATAAAATAAAGTTATCATTAGATCCACTATCAATAAAAATATTCACTTCAACACCATAAATATTACCCTTTATGATCAAATTAGTGTCTACCTATCATGGTGTACATCTTATGAGTGAGTTTCTTTCCCTTCGAGCTTGGTCCTGCTTTGCATGAACAATAATTAGAGTAAAGTGAACCTCCATAATTGTAACATCCACCCTTGGGACCTGGGTGTGCTCCCTGCTTCTAGACTCCTATTCTCTTTTTTGATGCTAGGTTGGTTTATTTTTGGGGTTGAAGCTTGTTTTCATTGTTTTCATTGTTGTTATTACTATCCCTCCTTTGAAATTTGTTCTTAAATTTCCCTTGTTTCTCAAAATTCCTCTTATTAAATCTTTGGGATCTTTTATTCATATAGCTCTACTTTCTTTCCCATTTCATGAAACTCATGGTGTTCCTATTTTTGAGTGCTCATTGATCCAATTTAGATGAGCATGCATAGTCAAAGTAGGAATTTAGATGAGCTTCTAGTTTTCTAGTCATACTGTAGGCCTTTTACAATGTTTTAGGCCCTTGCATATTTACTTTATAACTAATCCTAGGGTTTTCTCCAAAGATAAATTTATGGACATGTTGACCCCAAAAAGGGTTAGCCACCTTTTTGGGGCCAAGTCCACATTTGCACTATGCACCCTATTCTAGTGGGGTTCACTCTAGGTCACCCAGGTGCACTAGTTGTGCATACCGAGCCAAACCCATGTGCTCCATCCCAATGGAGTGTGAATTCCCCTAGGTGGGTGCACAAGGCCGTGTGCTCCATAAATAAACCATGCACTCTATAGGGAGGTGGAGTGCATGATGGTCCCTTAAGGCACATAAGGTTGTGCACCTCGAAGTCCGATGTACACCCCACCATGGAGCACACTACCTTAGCCAAAGTGCACAAGGTTGTGCGCTCTACTCTAGCCGAGAACGCTCCACACTCAAGTGGAGAACATCACCTCAACCAAAGCACATAATGTTGTGTACTCCACCCAGCTGAGTGCGCTCCACTCTCAAGTAGAGTGTGCCACCTCAGCCAGAGTGCACAAGGTTGTGTGCTCCACCCAGTCGAGTGCGCTCCACTCTCAAGTGGAGCGCACCACCTTAGTTGGAGCACACAAGGTTGTGCACTCCACCCAGCCGAGTGCGCTCTACTCTCAAGTGGAGCATGCCACCTTAGCCGAAGCACACAAGGTTGTGTGCTCCACCCAACTGACTGTGCTTTGCTCTCAAGTGGATTGCACTAGTGTCCTATACGGGCATGCAAAGTCATGTGCCCACCTCCAGGTTATGCGCTCCACTATGGCAAAGTGCACAAGGTAAAAATTGGGTACACAACATGTGTGCCCCATAGAGGCGAGTGTGCTCTACTCCCTTAAAGGTCATGCAAGCACATAACCCTATGCATTGCCTTAAAATCTATGCACTCCACTCCCCAAAATGGGCGCACGCATGAATTAAACCTTATGCACCTCAAGCAAGTGCCTACCTACCTACGTCCCACCCCAACCAATAGAAAACCATCACGTGTCCCACATTTTTTAGATAGTTGCAATTTGTTCATTCCAACGAAGGAAGCGACGGTCGACATGGCACACTCGACCAATACCAATAGCTCATGATGAGGAAAAAGGCATAGAAACCACCTGCCGTATTTAATGTGCCCATTATAAAAGAAGGTGGTGACCACCTTTTTGCATCATCCACACTCGTAAGCTGCCTATCGACGAGATCATGCAAAGAGGGTACAAAAAAATCATAGCCAAGGTGGGCAAAAAATTCATGATAGTTGAGTGCAATGGCATCTACCAGCTCCTCAGTCCCTGAGGCATCGCTAGTATAGAAGAGGATCAATAGAATTACCGGTGCATGGTTAGTTCAAAAGACACCAGGGAGAGCCCAAAACCCCAAGAAATTTTAAAATTTACCCGACTTCAACAGGGAAATCATTGAGGAACAACAAAATGAGGTGGAGGGAGACATAATATACTCATTTTATCCCACAGAGGACAACCAACACCACTCAATCCTTCTAAGGGATCTCTACATGCAGGCCTATCACGACAACAACAAACCTTCTCCTATTTGCAATAAATGGAATACGAACCTCGGTAGGCTGACCTATCCAAAGGTGTACCACTTCTATGATATGCTGGTGTGGCTCGTGGTTTCTTATGATTCTAGGGCATGCACCAATCATGACTTCAAGGGCCAGGCAGTGGCCTAGATTTTTGTCGATAGGATTTGATAGGTTTTTGTCTTGGAGTTCACCTCCAGGGTGGTGGACTTCAAGGTATTGGCCCTTCAGGCAAATTACATGATGAACACGACATTCCCTTAGAACCTGTTAAAGAGAGAAAAGATAAGGCCAGTAGATTTCCCCATTGGGAAATTCATGCTTTGTCCATGGGTGCAATATTATGCTGACATGATATATCTTGCCCTGGGAGTGAAATACTTGGATCCTATCACTAAGGAGGTGATGTTTTTAATCCTCTAGTGTAATGATAGACAAGACCCCTCTTTACCAGTGGGAGGATACCATCAATGACAAAATGGATGAAGAATTACAACTATTGTAGGAGGCCATGATGGCCAATAAGAGGGAGATGCCTCATTTCTCATACTACTATTTCCTCATCCATCTATTCATTGCACAACTGGATAAGACCTTGATATCCCAAATGGAAGGGATAAACGTGCCCACTATACAAGATAGGTTGTTGTGCATCCAGGAGGGTCGTTCCATCTATGCTACCTTCTTCGAAAAGGTTATCCTTGTAGTGCATTTTTGGATGTGTGGGAATCTCCCCGATAGAATCAAAATGGGGGTGAGAGAATTATTGTGTCAAGAGAAAGCAGGAGACTATTTTTATGTAGAGGAATTCTCCTACCTAAGAATTTATAGGTCAAAATTTCCTCCAAAGGCACTATCTTTTCACTGTCTGACTTCCATCGCCATCCTGGAGATTACTCGACAAATGGCCGAGGAGGTGAATATTAGACACTTGAGGAAGAAGGGGCCAGTGAAGTGGTTGCCCATTCCTTGTGCAATGGGGCATTACACCTATCTTGGTCACTTTGCTTTGTTACGGGCCATATGGAATATGGATACTTACTACTTCCTCGAAGTTGCTTGGAAAGATTAAAACCTAGACGACCACCATAGGAGAGAGGTTACTAGTAAATTGGCCCTCCTGGAAGTCACCCATAGTAGTGACAATTTTGAGGATGTGATGTAGGAGGCTTTCAGAAATAATCGGATGCTAGATTTAGTATGGAGGATGCCCAAGGATCAGCATTCTTACATTATATTGGATACTATTGATGGTATGAAACTAAATGGTGCGGGAAGGAGGATCATTTTTATATTGAATCGCTTTTTGATTGTAAGGTAGAAAACCCACAATAGACTTAATTTATATATTTGTTCGATGATGCCTTATTATCATATGTGGATTGCATTTAAATACCTAGTCTAATAGTTGTAAGAGTGAAGGGTTGTGACCCTAGAATATAATTAATAAATAATATAAGTAATTAGGACATGTTAGGAGGGTCCTAACATGCCACCCCCCTTAAAGGAGCTTTGTCCTCAAAGCTGGAAATTTGGAAATTGCTGCTGGATATCTTGAAAATTTTCCCACGTTGCGTCTTCTAAAGGTAGACCTTTCCAATGGATTAAAACTTCCGTGATATCGCGAGTACGAAGGTGACGAGAGCGGTGATCCAAGATAGCTTCTGGCTCGACTAGAAGTACTCCATCATCGAAGAATTCAGGGAGAGTGGGTTGTGTCGTGATATGGGCTCCCACTGCGAGCTTAAGGCAAGATACATGAAATACGGGGTGAAGTTTGGAAGAGGGAGGAAGCTCTAGTTTGTAAGCAACGGTCCCAATACGTTGGAGAACTTTATACGGCCCGTAAAATTTGGGTGCTAACTTCTGAGAACCTTTTTGTTTAAGAGAGGATTGACGGTAAGGTTGGAGACGTAAGAAAACCATATCACCCTCGTGGAAACTACGTTCGCTTCTATGTTGATCGGCTTGCCGCTTCATGCGATGTTGGGCGGTGTGTAGGTTCTCTTTTAGGATCCGTAGTATGTCATCTCTATTAGCAAGTTTCGTTTCCACCGCATGGACTTTTGTAGTCCCCGGAATATAGGAAGTGAGGGATGGTGGTGTTTGACCATATAGTGCTTCATAAGGAGTCATTTTGATGGACGTATGGTATGAAGTGTTATACCACCATTCCGCTAGTGAAAGCCACTTTACCCAATGGAGTGGTTGAGTAGAAACAAAACATCGAAGGTATGTTTCCAAGCATTTATTTACAACTTCTGTTTGGCCATCGGTTTGAGGATGGTAAGCGGAGCTCATACGAAGTTGAGTACCTTGTAATTTGAACAATTCCTTCCAAAAGGTGCTAGTGAAAGTTGGGTCGCGGTCACTAACAATTGTGGAGGGCATACCATGTAATTTAAAGATGTTATCTAGGAAGAGGTGGGCTATAGTGCTAGCGGTATAAGGATGAGCCACGGAACAAAAATGGGCATATTTAGATAAACGATCAACGACTACGAAAATGGTTGTTTTTCCTCCTGATTTTGGTAATCCTTCAATAAAGTCCATAGAAATATCTGCCCATGTTTTGGTGGGTATAGGAAGAGGTTGAAGTAATCCTGGAATAGCGAGGGTCTCCCCCTTTTGTCTTTGGCAAACTTCACATTCTTTTACAAAGTTTTTGATGTAATTTTTCATTCCTACCCAATAGAAGGAGGTAGTGGCTCTTTTATAGGTTTTTAAGAACCCTGAGTGGCCTGCAGTGGGTGAGGTATGTAACTCATGAAGAAGTTTTTCATGATAAGTTGAATTGGGGGTGAGGACCATCCTCCCTTTGTATCTTAATATATTGTCCTTCCAAGTGTATGGAGGTTTGCTACTAGGATTATGTTGAAGTTGTTGAATTAAGGCGTGGATAGTAGGATCATTTATCCATTCTTCATGCACCTCATCTACCCATTTAGGAATAAGGGAGGAAAGAGCATGGACTTGAGGCATATCTTCAAATTTTCTAGAAAGTGCATCGGCTGCCATGTTGTCCTTTCCCTTTTTATATGTAATTTCATAATCATAGCCAAGAAGTTTAGTAACCCATTTTTGTTGTTCCGGGGTATTAGTCCTTTGTTCCAAAAAATACTTCAAGCTATGATGGTCAGTGCGTATAATGAAATGTTGGCCAATAAGGTAAGGCCTCCAATGTTGAATAGCATGGACAATCGCCAACATCTCTTTTTCATACGTAGAGCGAGCTAAATTCTTAGGAGAAAATGCTTTGCTTATAAAAGCTAGAGGCCTTTCATCCAGCATGAGTACGACTCCCATTCCTATTCCTCGAAGCGTCACTTTCAATGACGAACGGTTTAGAAAAGTTGGGCATGGCTAGAACAGGGGTGGTACACATTGCAGTTTTCAAGGTGATAAAGGCCTCATCCGCTTTAGACGACCATTTGAAAGCATTTTTCTTAAGTAATGTTGTTAGAGGAGCAGCGATTTTACCATAATTTTGGACAAATTTTCTATAATATCCCGTTAGTCCAAGAAACCCACGTAGAGCTTTTAAGGTTTTTGGAATAGGCCAATTTTTCACCTCCTCGATTTTGGAAGGATCTACCATAACTCCTTCCTTTGAGACAATATGCCCTAAGTATTCAATTTCTTGTTTTCCAAAGGAACACTTTGATCTTTTTGCATAAAGTTGATTTTCCTCCAAGATTTGGAACGCTTGTCTAACATGGTCCAAATGTTCTTCCCATGTTTTGCTATAAATCAAAATGTCATCAAAGAAAACTAATATAAATTTACGAAGAAAAGGGTGAAATACCTTATTCATTAGACTTTGAAAGGTAGAAGGAGCGTTGGTCAGGCCAAATGGCATCACCAAGAATTCGTAGTGCCCTTCGTGAGTGCGAAAGGCCATCTTAGGAATATCCTTTTCATTGACTCGTATTTGGTGGTAGCCTGACCGTAAGTCTAACTTGGAAAAATAAGCTGCCCCGTGGAGTTCATCTAATAGCTCGTCTATGACCGGAATAGGAAATTTATCTTTGATGGTCATTTTATTAAGCGCTCAAAAATCGACACATAAACGCCACGAGCCATCCTTTTTTCTAACTAAAATAATTGGAGAGGAGTAAGGGCTTTTGCTAGGTCTAATGACTCCCGCCTTAAGAAGCTCTTGTACTAATTTCTCTATTTCGGTCTTTTGGAGGTATGGATAACGATAAGGTCTAATATTAGGAGGTTGATGCCCCTGGAAATAGTGGAATAGTGTGATCGTGACTTCGTTGTGGAGGTAGTCCTTTTGGTTCATTGAATACCGCCTTATGGTGGTCTAAAATATTTTGTAACTCTGGTGTCTCGTCTTCTTTGTGACTAGGTTGAATTGAAAATAATTGGGCGACCATTCCTTTGTTTCCTCTTCGGATAATTTTCTCCATTCTATGCGAGCTGACGATTTGGGAAGGTCCTGATTTCAGGCCTTGGATAATATAGGTTTGGTTCTTTGCTGTGAATTTCATCCATAGTTCATCAAATTCCCATTGGACTATGCCCAAGGTTCGTAACCATTGTACGCCTAGTACAATGTCGCACCCACCTAGGGGTAGGACGTACATGTCGCCTTTCATGTTATAAACCCCCATAGTTAGTTTTATATTTTTGCATTTTCCTTTGCATGCAATTTTTTCGCCGTTTCCAATCATCACTTCGAAGTTATTGCAAGGGTATATAAAACAATTTGCTTGTTTAGCCACCTTTGGATCGATAAAATTGTGCGTGCTACCAGAATCTAGGAGCACGGTAAGGTTTTGTTTCTTAAAATACCCTTTAACTCGCATTGTTTGAGGGGCAAAAAATCCGGCAAGGGCGTTGAAGGAAACCTTTGGTGCATTTTCTTCGTCACTTTCAAGTGTGTTGGATAATACCTCTACTTCGAGTTCAGGTTCCTCTTCAGTAGAATTCCCTTCCTCTGTGGCATCTAGAATATATAATTTTCGTGAGGCACATTTATGATTTCTGTCAAATTTCTCATCGCAATGGTAGCAAAGACCCTTAGCTTGTCTTTCCTTCATTTCCTCGAAACTCAGACGCTTAATTGGTAGAGCGGGGTTAATTTTGGGGGCTGTGTAGGAGTTTTGGGTTCGTCCATTTTGCATTGGTTTGGGGTTGGTATAAGTGTTTGATGGTTTCCCCCAAGTTGGTTTTGTGAACCGATTCCGTGCCTTGATTTTGTCCTCCGCTAATTTCGCCAAGCCGATGGTCTCTAACATGTTTGTAGGGTTATACATTTGCACCTCTATTCAAATTTCTTCTTTTAATCCACTGACAAAACATTCTTGAAAGAAGGCAACGTCTAATCCGGATGTTCGATTAGCTAGCCTTTCAAATTTTGCTTGGTATTCGCTTATCGAAGTGGTTTGGCATAATTTAGTGAGGGCCCCTGTAAAGCTTTGAAACTTGCTAGGGCCGAATCGCACTAATAGATTCTGTGTAAAGGTTGACCACATCGGAGTGCCGTTAGTTTTCTCGAACCATTGGTACCATTGGATGGCATCGTTTTCCAAGTGGAAGGAGGCGATATGCACTTTTTGCATTTCTGGAATTTGATTTAGTGAGAAATATTGCTCTGCTCGGTAGATCCAATTTGTAGGGTCTCCTCCTTCAAATTTTGGGAAGTCTAATTTGGTCATCCGTGGTAGAATGGAAGTTTGTGGACCTCCTAACATTGCTCGGTTTGATGACCCATTGTTGGTTGAATTTGCATGTGTTGTTGCCTGATTTTGACTGATGGTGTAGCACCCTAAAATTGACACAGTTAAACCTTAGTAAAAAGATAAAAATTCAAATTTTAACCTCAAACCATCCGTTAACCGCCCGTTACCCGTTTTCCTTATTTTTCGCACCATTTTTAAGATTTTTTTTTACTGTTGGACTATATCATCGTAGATTAGATGCAATCGTCTCAAATCTGACGAATTTGTCTTAAACAAAACGTCCAAACGATTTCGTCCTAAAACTGAATTTTCATACTTAGCTTTCGTTCCAACAACCTCTCTAACCTGGGAAGAAAGCATGTCTGCACTGTTAGAGTCTCCCCCGTTGGAGATCTCCCAAATTGGGATGATATCCAATCCTCCTAACCTAGCTCCCTAATCCTATATAAACTAAGATTTTATCGATTAATCACATTGAACCCACAAGACTCTCACCTAGAAACTCGCTTAAATCTCCCTAAACTTCCATCACATCTTCGATTGCATTAAACCTCACACCATTATTTGTGTATCGCTCCAAATTTTTTGCATCCCTACCTTCAGGCTATTGGATCCGCGCCCAGAAGGAGGATGGGAAAAGGATGTCGCGGTACCTCGGACTGAGAGGACTTTGCGAAGGTCCCGCCTCTCAAGGGAGGTGTATTTTGATGATTTTTCGACGGATGGTGGGTTCACCAGGAAACATTTAACGGCAGCTTCCACGCCTAGGTTTTGGAATGTGTTTAAATGTGTTCATTTTTAACCTTAAGCATTCATATCCTAGGTTTGGCCGAATGTATCTAGATTACTCTATATGAAAATGCAAGTTCAATGAATACATAAAATAAATTTAAAGATAGAAAAATAGAGAGATTACGTAATACAAATGAGGAATACCTGATCCAGATGTCTAAAGAAGATTCTCGATGTTGAAGCAGTCTGGATCGTCTGAGATTCGACAAAATCGTCTGCAATCAGACAAGATCGTCTGAGATCTGACGAATTCATCAGACAAATTCGTCAGAGACCCGCAAAACCGAAAATAGATGCAAAATACAAAAGGTACTATAGTGCTAACAGAGGGAAATGATATAAAATGGCAGCAATGTTATCAAACTGAAACTTAAACACAGAGACAGAAATGAATCGTGCTAATTAGATAATAATTAGGATTTAATTATGCACTTAATCGAAATGGGTGAACTCCAAATGCAAAATGACATAAAACACTGAATAGACTATTTAATTTGCAGAATAAAATGACAGAGAAAAGGTTGAGAAACGCAAACTTTAGGCACTGATTGCCTTAATACGGACTGTAGTCGAGATCGTCTCGCATCAGTACGAAATCGCCTCGAATTCGACAGGTTCGCCTCCGATCTGAACAGGTTCGTCGACGACGATAGGTGCTGGCTTCGACTGAAAAACAGTGATGTACCTGCAATAAAATTGGTATGGGACCAGTGCAAATGGAAAATAGGGATGTTTTAACGTGAATGGAGTTAACTTGCAGATAATTTTCAGCCAGGGGTTGGGAAGGGAAAATCCTAGAGACTAAATAGGCTTAGGGGAGTAGTTAGGAGGTTGGAGATCATCCCAATTTGGGAGATCTCCAACGGGGGGAGGGTCCCAACGACGCAGACACGCTTCTGCCCATATTGGAGACCCGTTGGAACAGAATCCAACTTTGCAAAATCGCTTTGCGACAAGATCGTCCGGACGTCCTAGTCCAGCACGAAATCGTCAAATCCGGGGCGATATCGTCTGATCGGCGACGATATCGTCAAACGGTCAAAACAACCTCTAAAAATGGCGCGAAAAAGGGGGAAACGGATTTCTCGACGGTTAACGGGCGGTTTGGGAGGTTAAATTTGAATTTTAAATTATTTACTAAGGTGAATGTAATTATTACAATTTTATCGCGCCAATTTTAGGGTGCTACATTTTGCCCCCTCTTTAGCGAATTTTCCGAAGAAAATGCGTTAAAGATGAGTTCTTCTCGATCTACGAGAAAGCAAAAATTATTCCCATTTTTAGGCGACGATTCTTGGTCGAATCGTACGACAGCTTACTATGGTGCCCCCTCCGTGTTTTTACCCAAATCGAACGTTTGAGGTAAAAACGCGGAAAAGCAAAAAAAATATTTTTGAATAAAATTAAGAAAAATAGGGTAAAACCCTAATTCATTTTTACTGTTCATTTTCTGAGTTTTAGAGCTCTGAAGCAAAAATGGTGGAGACGACGCACAGATCGACAGAGGTCCGGCGCGGTCTACGGGTAAGAGTCCAGACTGATCTAGAATGCTCTAATTTAATTTTACATGCTTTTTAGGTAGATTTTAGATGATTTTTGAGCATCGCGGCCATTTTTGGGCCATCGACGTCGTCGGGACGAAATCGTCCCGATTTCGACGAAATCGTCTCAATTTCGGCAATTTCGCTCGAGGGCGAAATCGTCGAAAGGGGGACGATTTCGTCAAATTAGGGACGATTTCGAACTGCGAAATCGGAGACGATTATGCTCAAATTTGGGACGATATCGTCCAATAGTGGGCGATATCATCAATTGCACAAGATTAAATTTTTAACTTGCATTATTGTTTACTTGAATTATTGATTAATGATTGCTTGTTGTTTTGTTGTTTATGTTTGCAGAGAGGATTACTAAAGAGCAGGGAGTGGAAATACGGAGGGTTGAGAGATGACTTGGCCGCTCTCACACAGCAGGAGCGAGATCAGCTGGCACAGCCGGCTTATCGCATGTGGCGTAGATGCCACAAGTTTCTACGGACATGGGGCTACTGACGGCCCTAGCAGAGAGGTGGTATTTGGGCTCTTCATGTTTTCGGCTACCTACAGGGGAGATGGCTCCCACTTTGGAGGATGTATGGAGGATTCTGAGAATCCCCATACAAGGACGGCTGATTACACCTACGGCCAATCGTGGCCGCGCTATGGGACGACCGTGCGGTGACCCGAGCTTCGCCCTAGAGAAGGGCAGAGTTAACATCGAGGCACTACGCCAGATGCCTGGGGCATCTACACTCACACGGGTTCTAGCTGGAGTAGTTGGTGGACTTCTGCTGTGCCACCAGAGCGGGTGCAGGGTGCCGTGGATGCTCGCAGATGTGATCTACGATATGCGGGACCACGGGTACAAGTTCTCATGGGGCAGTTTTGTTCTATGCCGGTTGTACAGATCCTATATGGGGTCGTGTACAAGGGCGGCCGATGTCTGGTCATGACATCGCTACTACAAGTTTGGTGCTAGGAGCACATTGCGGTGCGGAGGCCGGTAGGGCTTCCTCTGATAGGGGTTGATGGGGAGAGGCCCCGAGTCTTCTACTGGTGGCTCCGGAGAGGGGCACAACGACGGATCGACCTGTCGATGTCCCGGAGGCTACTAGATGACTTAGTCCCGGACCAGATCACCTGGAGGCCATGGAGGGAGCATCCAGGGTGGCCAGAGGATGGACAGGAGTTAGCTCACGTTAGGCGAGTTTGCTGGCTGAGGATGGAGAGGGGAGAGGTGGAGCTCCACAGGTATGACCGAGTTTTGTGATAGTTCGGTCTACAGTAGGGGATCCCATCCCTTAGAGATTACGAGTTTTCTTGGACTGTCTGGGATAACACTACAGTTAGCGGGGCTCCAGACATGCAACGGTTCTGGAGCCAGGACACGGATGATGCCCCCATCCAGCCAATGGATGGGGACGACACAGGAGTAGCCGATGGCTACGATGCCTGGTACGTAGGCATCCGCCCTCCTTGGATGACGAGGGCACAGGGTCCGATCCACGCGGTTGTGCGTCGGATAGGGAGGCGATGCCAGGCGACGATGGAGGCAGCCCAGGGTCACGACGGGAGAGAGGCGAGGAGGCCACAGGCACAGGAGCGGCCGTGGTAGAGAGAGAGGGAGAGGAGGGAGGTGAGACCCCCATCTCCATAGAGGCCACCATCGCCCGATAAGGGCAAGGGTGTGGACACAGGAGAGAGTAGTGAGATGGCTACTCTCCGGGCAGAGAGAGATCGTCTGCAGGCTCAGGTGCAGACGCTACAGGATGCGGCTGCACAACACCGGGCTGAGGTGTCACAGCTGTGGGATGAGATTGCATGCCTCAGGGCACGGGGCGGAGGGGCGAGCTCTGGGGAGTTGACACGGGCTATCGCCCAGCTGACATTCTATCAGACTTTATACTTCCAGCTGGTGCCAGAGGCGGATAGACTACCCCTGCCAGCTAACATCGTAGATCCGATCAAGATCGGGTCATCGAGGACCACGTCCCGATCGAGGACGAGGACTACACAGACTGCGATGGGGCCACCTCGTCCACCTCAAGGTGGGGGAGGAGATGAGGCAGAGAGCTCGAGGGGCTCTCGAGGCTAGAGGGCTGGACACTGTATTTGTATTATATTTGTTTTTGTTGATAGAGGATTGAGTATGCCGAGGTTCAGATTGTGGCATACCAATCCAGTTTTGATGATGTACATATATTTGTGATATATATAGATGAGATATTTTTGATCATATGACTTGTGTCTTGTGTATGTTTATGAGGCTTTTAATGTTTGATTGATGTGATGATTGGATGTAATTATGTCGTTGGAGATATAATTTGAATGTCATGCGGTGATATTTTAAATGAAATAATCTGATGTAACAAATTGATTTGTTGTAATGAAATGTAAAAATAAAAAGAGACTTCTAACAATAATTTCAAAGGACATTGTCGCTATTATAGACCATTTCATGGAGTCGCCGCTCACTCGGTCGTCAAGCTAGTCCCATTTATAGAAATATTGTTAAAAAGTAAAAGAGTGCTTAAGAAACTGTCTTAAGACTTTGGTGCAATGGTGCAAATGATGATGATGATGATGGTTTGTTTTCAGATTTTCATAAAAAATGTTTGTGCATGAAATGATGTTCAAATGATTTTTTGCTAGGCATAATTTCCTAAGTGTGATAAAATTTTTGGATAATTCTTTAGGAATTATACCATCATTGCAAAAGGTTGACATAATGACATGAAATAATGAAAATGTGTTTGCTTTTGAAAAGCATAATTTGTGTAAAATAATGAATTAAGTCATATGGTTTTCATGATTTTTAATAAATGGGGAATAAAATTGTTACAATGGTTTGCGCTAGGCATAGAATATGTAGGTATAGACTTATACCATCATCGCAAAAATCCAAAAAATAGTTTTATTGCCTGATTGATTTTTGATGAACATAAAATATGAAAAGGAGGACTTGCGCTAGGCATAAAAATTCCAATTTTGGTTTTGAAACTATACCATCGTCGCGAAAGTCAACCAGATATATATGTTTTGATTGTATATTTTGAAAGAAATTTTTGATTTTTGTATTATATAGTTGTCTTTGTAGTAAACGACTGTACTTGATTTATTCCAAACAAGTTGCAAAAATAATATTTCAAATTATTTTGAAGACAAAAGTTAGATTTATAAGGAATCCCATGTGCATATGTGAATTCATTTCCAATCTTGATTTATCATAATGATACACAAAATCTCTCAAATACAAATGTGTGTGCAATTGCATTGTTCATTTACCAGCTTTGAGCAAGATAATATGATACAAGTGATTTGAAGAAACCAAATAAGTGTTCATTAACCATGATGTAGATGCATATAACCATACTAGGCTACTATGTAGGTCGGATTATCAAGAGCTAGCTAATCCATAAGCAGACATAGGTCTCGTACAAAAGAAGGTCGCTAATGTGACAGACATATCACCACGCTAGGAGTTACCCAAGGCCAAGCAGAGTTGGGCACAAACCACCTGCTATGGGGCTTACCTCACAGTTTTCGAATAATTGAGAATTCCAGGGATTCAAGCTCATCAACCCTTCTTTTCTTTTCAAAGGGTAGGGAAAGGGATTTTATTGCTTTCTTGCTTTCTTTTGAACTTTGCTTATTTTTCTGTTTGTATTTCTTTTGCTTGATAATGCTTGGAACATTGCTGAAATAACATTTTTCTTTTCTCTTTTTTTCTTTCTTGAACTTTTCTTCTCTTTTTTTTTTTTTGCTAGGGATACTTGCTCGGATTAGCTGTAGAGCAAGGGATTTTTATTCTGGGTAGGGGTGAGCTTGTCCTTTTGCCAATTCTCAAAGATTCTAGACCATGTGCATGATAGGATAGCAGGGGAAACTTTTCGCTCAAGAAATCAGTTCTACTATGTAGCAAAACATGGAAATTACAAATATAATCATTTTATTGTGAAAAGATGTGCTTGGTTTAAGTAAATAACAAGATCAATTCTCCATGCTCAAACTTTATTTAAGTGAATTTTGTGAACTTTGATATAAGAGAGATTAGTAATCATGCCATATAAAATCAAGATATTTATTGTTGTGAGTGTGCAAGTGAGGGATGCCACATAAATGCTAATTTATCCAAAAATAATTTAAAACATATAACTCGCGATAATTGTAAGAAAATATATATGAACACTTTTGAGAAAATTTTTGAGGATGTGGACTCTCTCTTTCTTCTTTATTTTATTTGGTTTCAAGCATATAGCTGTTATTATATTTTTATCATTATTTTGATTTTTGGTTTTATTTTTTATTTTGAGCAGTAAAAATTTAACAAGTGCCTTAAATAAATGCAATAGATAGTTTTGAAGATTTTGGATGATTATGAATATTTTTGATGTTTTTGGATTTTTATAAATTTGAAAGAAATATATAAAAATTTTTGAAAACAAGTTATATACAAGGATGAAAGATGACCAAATTTATGCATAGTAACGTTTAAGATGCAAAATATTCATGGGTTCTTTAAGTTCTTTACCATCTAAGGTAGATAATTTGTATGCTCCTGATTCAAATTTAGCAAGTAATAATGTATGGTCCAAGCCAATTGGGCTCGAATTTACCTTTAAGGTCCTTAGTTGCATTTGTATTTTTTTTATTTTCTTTTAAAACAAGGTCGCCGATCTCAAAGGATCTGTGACGAACTTTTTTAGCATATGATCTTTTAAGCTTGTTTTGGTAAGCACGGAGATGCTCCAAAGCATTGATGCATTTTTCATCTAGGAGTTCCAGTTGACTAAGTCTGCCAAAACGATATTCATCTCCTACTTCGGTATCTTGAAGTAGCAGAGCCAAAGAAGGAACTTCCAATTCAAATGGAAAAAATGCTTCAGCACCATACACCAAAACAAATGGTGAAGTTCCAGTGGGGGTTCGAACACTAGTTCGATAGGCCCACAAGGCCGGATATAATTGAATGTGCCAGCCACGGCCGCTTTATTGACCAATATTTTGAGAATTTTGATTAAGGTTTTGTTAGATGCTTCTGCTTGACCATTACCCTGAGGATAATAGGGAGTGGACCAACGATGTTGAATCTTATATTTTTGACATAATTTTTTAACATCTTTATTTTTGAAACAAGTTCCATTGTCAGAGATGAGATTGGCAGGGATTCCGAACCTGCAAATGATTTGATTAAAAATAAATTTAGAAACTTGTGTGCCAAGGCAGAAGCTAAAGGCATAGCTTCGACCCACTTCGTGAAATACTCAATGGCGGTTATGATGAACTTGTGTCCATCGATGACACAGATTGATTTTGCCAATAATATCCAAGCCCCATTTAGAAAAGGGCCATGGAGATGAAATAGCCTCCAGCTCTTGTGCAGGCGCATGGACAAGGTCAGCATGTTTTTGACACTTGTCGCAATGGCGCACATACTCATGTGCATCCGTTTCCATGGTAGGCCAAAAGTATCCTATCCGAAGGAGCTTTTTAGCAATAACACTACCACTAAAGTGTCCTCCACAAGATCCATCGTGGGCTTCACTCAAGGCTGATTTAGACTCTTCTAAGTTTAAACATCTTAATAGGATACCTTCAAAAGATCTCCTATATAAAGTATTGCCAATTATTACGAATCGACTTGCTCGTCGACGTAATAACCGACGCCGGTTTCTATTAGAATTGGCAGGGAAAGTCCCATTTTGAAGAAAATCAAATATGTCTGTATACCAAGGCTCGGGAGTAGTTTCATTGATTAGAAACACATCCAAAGGCTCTAAGCATGACTTATTTGAGGCGGGTTCCTGGAGTCGACGAATAATGATAGTGGCATATTCGTCATCTAACTCCAAGGGCAAGAGAGATGCAACTGCGGCCATAGCATCACCGCACGGTTGCTAGTTCGAGGAATAGCTTCCAAGGTGACTTGATCAAATAAAGACATTAATTGTAAAACATAGGCCTTATATGGGCACAATTTATCATCTCGGGTTTGATAAACTTCATTAATTTGGTTTATAACCAGTTGGGAATCACCAAAAACTAAAAGGTGTTTAATTTTTAGCGCTAGGGCAGCTCGTAATCCAAGGATTAGAGCTTCATACTCAGCAGTATTGTTGGTGCAAGCAAATGTCAATTTGAAGGACAGAGGAATAAGATGTTTTTGCGGAGATATTAAAATAATACCCGCACCAGCCCCACTCATGCATCGGGCTCCATCAAAGTATAAGGACCATTGTTCATGATGGTCTGCCTCTAATTGAAGGCATTCATCTGGAAACTCGATGATGAGGGGATGGGTAGACTCTAAGGGTGCAACAGCTAATTGATCTCGCTATGATTTGACCCTTAACGTACTTCTGTCCTATGAATGTGAGATCGAACTCGCTTAGAGCAAGAACCCACTTGGCTGTGCGACCCGATAAATAAGGTCGACTCATGAGATACCTTAAGGGATCATATTTAGCAATGACATAAGTTTTTTGACTAAGCATATAATGTCGTAATTTTTGCGTAGCAAACACGACTGCTAGACATAGTTTTTCCAACGCTGTGTAGCGGGTTTCATAACTGATGAAGGTTCGGCTAATATAATAATTAGCACGTTCTCGCTTTTCATCATCAAGTTGAGCTAACATAGCCCCTAAGGCGAATCAAGCGAAAATATAGAGGAGAAATGGGCGATCGGATTTAGGTGGTGAAAGCACAGGTGGATTAAGGAGGTATTGTTTGAGAAGTTCAAAAGCTTCTCTACATTCTGTATCCCAATTAAAGGGGACATCCTTCTTAAGGAGTTTAAGAAAGGGACCGGTTTTATCCGCCAGCTTATCGATGAAGCGACGGATGGCTTGAAGCTTACCTTGTAAACTTCGTAACTCATATATATTAGTAGGTGCGGGCATATCGCTGATGGCCGCAATCTTGAGAGGGTCGATTTCAATACCACGTAAAGAAACTAAAACCCCTAATAGTTTGCCGGATTTAACTCCGAATATGCATTTTGCTGGATTTAATCGAATGAGATATTCTCGTAATCGATTAAAGACTTTCCTTAAATCATCTAAATGATTATTTTCAATAATAGAGCGAGCTATAATATCATCCACATAATCATGTAGGATATCATGCATCATATCATGAAAAATGTAGGTCATAGCTCGTTGATAAGTTGCACCGACGTTCTTTAAGCCAAATGGCATCACTTTCCAAAGAAAAGGTACCCCAGGGGGTAATAAAGGCTGTTTTAGCCTGGTCTTCAGGAGCTATCCTGATCTGATTATAACCGGAGAATCCATCCATTAAGGACATCATCCCACTTCCGACAGTGAAGTCAATGATTTGGTCCATGTTTGGAAGAGGAAAGTCATCTTTAGGGCATGCAACATTAATATCTCTAAAGTCTGTGCAAACCCTAACTTTGGTAGCTTCTTTCTTGGTGACTGGAACTACGTTTGAGATCCATTCAAAGATAATCAATAGCTTGTATAAAGATAACATTCAGGAGTTTTTCTAACTCCCCTTTGACTAGCAGAGCCACTTTGGGATGCATTTTTCTAAGTTTTTGTTTAACAAGTTTAGCATCCGGATGGACCACTAGATGATGCATGACTACATAAGGGTCTAGACTCGGCATATCTTCGTATGTCCAAGCGAAGACATCTTCATACTCTTTAAGGAATGCAATGTATTGTTCTTGTTTTTCTTGGCTTAATTCTGATCCAATATTGATTATGTGAGGATTATCCTCAGCTCCAATATTAATTTTAATGACGTTTTCTACCTCCATGTGTAGATCTCTTTCAAAGTTAGGTGGGGCGGGTGAAACACCCAATTCTTGTAATTCTTGTAAGGTTAATTTAGATAATTCATTCTCGAGGATCAGTGGCCTCAAGTTGGGCTATAGTTGGTATAGAACCATCAAAATAAAATCCATTGTGTAACATCTCTTCAACAGAGACATCATGGAAGATATCTCCTTCCAATTCTTCATCGGGGTCAGCAATCATTTCAGGGTATGCTATGGACAGCATGTTGCATGAAAACGACTGATTTTTAGTAGGCAAATCAACATGCCTATCCATATAATCTTGATAGCATATGAGATGATCATCATCCTCAAAAGGAAAGGGTTGACCCTTACTAGGAAATAGGCCCACACCACAAGGGCAAGTGCCACGGTTCTACCTCGAAAGGTTCTTTCATGCCATTTTGGGAAGGTCCCAAGCCTTTCCCTTCATATCCCATTTTAAGCATCATGGGTTTAGCTTTAATATAATCATTGGTAAAATAACACCGAGCATATCCCTCATGATGAGTTTTGATATTCCGAGGGATTCTTCCTCACTCATATCCTTTATAAATGAAGGCACAACTCCCGACTTGGTAAGTACTTCCCATAGGTTGTGGGAGGCCCAAAGTACGAGGAGATGGCGGTAAGTCATTTAAAAGGTTTGAATCTCGCATGAAAGCATTCATTTTTTCTGATATTAAGGTTGTAGATAAATCTGGTAAGAGTTCATCAGAAAGGGCATAAGATGTAGAAGGCTTATTACCTATGTCTTTAGCTGTGGAAGGTATGATAGATGTGTCTATAGGTTTTGAATTTATAGGGATAGAACTTGAAGGATTGGTTGTAGATTTAAAATCTTTTTGAGGTTCTAAAATGATTTGTTTAGAGGGTTGTTGGTCTACATAGGAGGATGAAATTAAAGGAAGGGAAATAGGTGAAGTTATGGGTTTATGTTTCACAGTTTTGGATGAAAAAGAAGAACTAGGATGTGTGGATGACAGAGCAGGGCAAAATTGCACTCCAACGGGTTCTCCCAAAGCACACATATCAAAGGGTCTAGGGTCACCATGGATAGTGACCAACTGATTTTTAAACTCAAATTTAACACATTGGTGTAAAGTTGAGGGGACCGCTCGCATGGCGTTGATCCAAGGGCGACCCAAAAGTATATTGTACGATGCCGGACAATGTACAATAAACACGGTTGTTTCTAGGGTTCTAGGGCCAACTTGCAATGGGAGGGTAATAACTCCACACGTTTCTTGTGTTTCGTCATTAAAAGCTTTGATAATCATATCAGTTTTTCTTCATTTCATCACTTCTAAAGCCAAATCGTTGGTAGAAGTCAAAGGTGCAAATGTTTAGAGATGAGCCATTATCAATCAAAACTCTTTTGACGGCTACATCTCCAATTAAAGCAAGAATGTATAAGGGATTGTCCTTATGTAAACCGTGTTGTGGGATATCTTTATCCCGAAAGTCAATACAATCAATCTCTCGTGTGATGATAGTATTGGCCATAGCTTCCGGTTGAATGTTTTGAGGTACCATCATTTGGCTCAATGTAAGCATCAACTCATCCCTATGGGTGGGAGAGGATCTTAATAAATCTAAGAGGGAAATTCTGGCCGTAGTATTGGACAATTGCTCATTAATATTGTAAGGGGGTTTAGATGGAACAAAGAGGAACATGATTCCCTTTATTGGGATTTTTCAAAATGAATGGAGCTGATCCATCGTTCTGATTTGGTTCTTGTTGAGAGTTTTGAGCTTGTTGTCGAGTAACGACTCCAATGGTACCTACAATGTTATAGTGAAGACGTTGAACTGGTCTCGGCTGAGCATTAATGGCTTCTTCATTAGAAAGGAATATATTGGAAGAAGGTCGAGTAGTGACTCTTCTAGGAAATGGTTCTTCCTGGAACCATAGCATCTCGTGACGGGTTGAATAGGATCTCGATTCATTTTCAGAACTATTCGATTGGTTTGAAGTAATGTCTAGTTCACTTTCACTATCCGATTCTATATCACTAGAATCGAAGTTTGAAAATTATGTAAGGGCCTGGTCGTAACCAGGGATAAGGTCGTGTCAAATATTTGAGGATCCCGAATAGGTAATTGTCCGCTAATGGTTCCTACATATCGGGTAGGAGGGGGAACATTATGATGTTCGATTTGATTGGCTACCTCTTTACCATGTCTTGGTAAAGGGTGTTGAAATATGTCTAGAGTTTGATTGGCATTTTGATTTTGATTTTGGGGAATGGTCTTTTGAGTATTATTAGGAGGGTTTTGTTTAGGTTGGAAGGCTTGCACTTCCATTTCATTATTGTCAATCAAATCTTGTATTTTATGTTTTAACCTTTTACAAGCGTTGGTAGAATGTCCAGGTCCTCTATGGAAATCACAAGTGCAAGTCAGCTCTATATCCGGGTATAGTTGGGTCAGGTTCCTGGATAGCTGGTAATTGGATCAAACCTCTTTCGAGTAATTGAGGTAAAATAGTTGATAAGGGTTGGTTTAATCTAGTGAATTCTCGAGGAGGCTTGTCAAGAGGTTTCAATATGAATTTTTTTGTTGTCTTCGTTGCATTGATATTAGCAACGTTTCTGCTGTCAATGACTCCGTCACCGACAACTTGTTTTTTTTTATATTGATTTTTGGATGTTTTCTCATCATCCTTCTTCCTAAGTTGGCCTCTCCTAATGAGGGCATCTTCTACTCTTCGAGCTAAATCTATAGCTTGATCGAAGGTAGTTAAAGTAGCAGTCGATAGCTCATAAGATATCTAGTTCTTGTAAATTGTTGATGAAAATGTCCAACATTTCCCTATAAGGCAAGCACAAAGTGCAGCTTTTCCCATCAATTGCCTCCATCTAGCTAAGAAATCGGCAAAGCATTCATCCTTGTCTTGTTTTAAATTGTATAGGTCTTTAATAGTTACATGCCTCTCGATGTAAGCACTAAATTGATGGACAAATGATTCCGCTGTTTCTTCGAAGTTTCTCAAAGAATGAGTGGGCAATTGATAGTACCACTCTAATGCCATTCCACCTAAACTTTTGGGGAACATTTTTAGTAATAGCAAGTCGTCATGCGATATGTCGTGACATGCTATCCTAAACATGCGAAGATGCTCTATGGGATCTTCGGTTCCTTTATATATAGGCAGGACGGGCATGGGAAAATGCTTAGGGTATGGTTGAGCTACAACTATGGGGTCCAAAGGTTGACTACAGATCTCTCGATAATTATACGAGGGACGGTAGGGATCTATTTGGTCCATACGTGAAGCCAATTGTTTCACCATGGCTTCCAGATTACTAGTTTGCCCCCCATATTGGTTTGGTAGGGCATTGACATGAGTGTTATGGGCATATGATGGAGGAACATGAAGATTAGATGCCATGTTACTGTTGTGTAAAGTATTGGTAGGAAAAGTATTATGGAGGAATTTTGAAGTTGGATTATGTTGTATTCCGGATTGTTGAAAGTTTGTATTTGGCTTTGTTTTAGGTTTTTGTTTACTTGAAGCATATTGCTCAATAGTTTGGCGGAATAAAGTAGTGAAGGAAGGTTTCTTTTGTATGGGAGTGATTTTAGGTTGAATAACAGTGCTCCTTAGGAGGTTGGGTAACCTGTTGTTTTGACATGTTTTGAGCCATAGTGACCATATCCGTATTGGATGGCCCAGCCTTGTCACTTTCTTGATCAATGAAAGACAAGGGATTAGTGCGCATATTGCAAATATATTCCATGGCTGCTTGAGTGTTACTAATTTGCCCTTTATCAAGGCGAATTGCCACATTAAGGTCATCAATGTTATCCATGAGAAATTTCTTGAAATGCTCGGTATTGTCAAAGGCAATAGTTCCATTTGGAGCTACTCTAGGGGATGAGGATCCATCCTCTTTAACACTTCCTTCTTGTTCCTTATCTTCACCTAAGTCTTCGTCCGATTGACCTAGAGTTTCTCCTTCCGGATTTGTATCTCCAAGAAGGACATTTGGGTCTTCTAGTTGTATCTTGTAACCAATCTTCTCCTTCTCCTAAAGTTTCTTTACCATTCCTAAGTTTAGGCATGGTGCTAAGTTTTGATTTCAGAAAAAATATATATATATATATATATATATATATATATATATGCAACAAATTAAGAGGTATATATTTACTATATACCTACTACAATATTTGAAAATGAAATGTTTAAGTTTTTGCTAAGTTTTTTGATTTTTTTTAGTTTTTCTTTGTTTTTTTTTTTTGAAACAATATAATAAAGACAGCAAATAACACAATAAATGCAAGAAATAATACTGAAATAATAATCTAGTTTTCTATAAACAATTTATGAATATCATTAATAGGTTCGAGTTGTTCAGGAGTCATGAAGTGTTCTTCTTCAAATTGAAAGTTTTCTTTTAAAAATTTGATGAAAAGAGCTATAGTGATGTTGTCCTCGTTTCAGATGCTGGTTGATAAAAGTAAAGCTCATGGCAATACTCTCAATATAACACAACTCGCGGAACTCTATTACATCTTTCCCTATCTCGTAAGAACAACCTCTTGGTCTTCTACACAACCTAGGAACCGGTGCACAATGGCTGCGTTCTCGAGGTATTCCTCGAAGGTGAACAACTCTGAAGATACTAAAGCTCTCCTATAGGCTAACCATCTATGGCAGGCTCTCTAAAGTTCATGATAGAAAACTAATTGATGAGGATCCAGGATTCTATCTAGGACTAGCCTCTTGATTTGCTTAAGTTGTGTGGACCTAGATGAGATGAGACTAAGTCTTCTATCAAGTTCGTTCCACAGGAATTGATTTCTACTTGTTTCAGGCACACTAAGGACATAATTAACTTCTATAGCTGCCAATTGATTTTCTACGTTTATAGTAACCGCTAACCTTTTCTTAGGAGCTACCATCTAAACATGTTTTCAAACTTGAATGTTTTAAAATGCATCTATGTTTTAGTTGTTCTATATATGTTTTTGTTTTTGTTTTTGTTTTTCAAAAGGTTATGATGCATTCACGTCGGGTTCACCAAAATGTATCGCTCCAAATTTTTCGCATCCCTACCTTCAAAGCTATTGGATCCGCGCCCGAAAGGAGGATGGGAAAAGGATGTCGCGGTACCTCGGACTGAGAGGACTTTGCGAAGGTCCCGCCTCTCAAGGGAGGTGTATTTTGATGATTTTTCGACGGATGGTGGGTTCACCAGGAAACATTTAACGGTAGCTTCCACGCCTAGGTTTTGGAATGTGTTTAAATGTGTTCATTTTTAACCTTAAGCATTCATATCCTAGGTTTGGCCGAATGTATCTAGATTACTCTATATGAAAATGCAAGTTCAATGAATACAAAAATAAATTTAAAGACAAAAAATAGAGAGATTACAGAATACAAATGAGGAATACCCGATCCGGATGTCCGAAGAAGATTCTGATGTTGAAGCAGTCTGGATCGTCTGAGATTCGACAGAATCGTCTGCAATCAGACAAGATCGTCCGAGATCTAACGAATTCGTTAGACGAATTCGTCAGAGACCTGCAAAACCGAAAATAGATGCAAAATACAAAAGGTACTACAATGCTAACAGAGGGAAATGATATAAAATGGCAGCAATGTTATCAAACCGAAACTTAAACACAGAGACAGAAATGAATCGTGCTAATTAGATAATAATTAGGATTTAATTATGCACTTAATCGAAATGGGTGAACTCCAAATGCAAAATGACATAAAACACTGAATAGACTATTTAATTTGCAGAATAAAATGACAGAGAAAAGGTTGAGAAACGCAAACTTCATGCACTGATTGCCTTAATACGGACTGCAGTCGAGATCGTCTCGCATCAGTACGAAATCGCCTCGAATTCGACAGGTTCGCCTCCGATCTGAACAAGTTCGTCGACGACGATAGGTGCTGGCTCCGACTGAAAAATAGTGATGTACCTGCAATAAAATTGGTATGGGACCAGTGCAAATGGAAAATAGGGATGTTTTAACGTGAATGGAGTTAACTTGCAGATAATTTTCAGCCAGGGGTTGGGAAGGGAAAATCCTAGAGACTAAATAGGCTTAGGGGAGTAGTTAGGAGGTTGGAGATCATCCCAATTTGGGAGATCTCCAACGGGGGAGGGTCCCAACGGCACAAACACGCTTCTCGCCCGTATTGGAGACCCGTTGGAACAGATTCCAACTTTGCAAAATCAGCTTTGCGACAAGATTGTCTGGATGTCCTAGTCCAGATGAAATCGTCAAATCTGGGGCGATATCGTCTGATCGGCGACGATATCGTCAAACGGTCAAAACAACCTCTAAAAATGGCACGAAAAAGGGGGAAATGGATTTCCCGACGGTTAATGAGCGGTTTGGGAGGTTAAATTTGAATTTTAAATTATTTACTAAGGTGAATGTAATTATTACAATTTTACTGCGCCAATTTTAGGGTGCTACAATTTGCATTCTATATTTCATGTTTTCTTGCAGGAACTTTACTATTTTTCAGTCGAAGCTAGCTCGGATCGTCGCAAGCGATTCCAGGCGATTTCGGATGATCCTGTCGAGAAGCGCAGATGATCTCGTACGATTGGAGGCGATCCCGACTGTAGTCCAGATTGGGGGCAATCAGAGTCCAGAGTTTGCATCTCTTTATTTGTTTTCTACATTTCTTTATACATTATTTTAGTTATTATATTTATGCATCTTGGAGTTCACCTCATTTAGGATAACCGCATGGTAAAGTTAAAATCGATCATTAAATCTACTGCATTTCTCTTATTTGTTATTTGAATTTATTATTTAGGCCTGTTTGCTGTTATTCCTATCATTCTCCTTCGCTTTTGTAGTTGCATATTTGGTATTTTGTATCTATTCCTGTGATTGTAGGTTTTTGATGAATTCGTCTGATGAATTCATCAGATTGACGATGATCTCGTCTGATCTCAGATGATTACGTACGAGTTGAGATGATCTGGACTGCTACAAAACTCAGAATCTTCATCAGACATCCGAAATCAGGTATGTACTATTCTAGTTAGCATATTCTCTGTGTTTAGCATTCATTCCTATTTTCTGTATTCATCTAAATCAGTATTGGCATATAGAATAGTTTAGATTCATCTTGGCCAAACCTAGGAATTGAATGATTAAAGCACAAAATGAACACATCAAACTTACTATCAACCTAGGTGTGGAAACTGCCACTCAAAAGTTTCCTGGTGAACCCACCATCCATCAAAAATTCACCCTTATACTCCTCCCCCGAGAGGCGGGACCTTCAAAGGGCCTCTCAGTCCGAGGTATTGTCCCATCCTTCTCGCATCCCCTTTCGAGCATGGATCCTATAGCCTGAAGGTAAGGATGCAAAAAATTTGGAGCGATACATTTTGGTGAACCCGACGTGAAAACTAAAAACCTTTTGAAAACAATCCAAAAAAAACAAAACATAAATGCATTTAGAATCAAAGATTGCATATCATATTTAGATGGTAGATTATAATAAAAGACGAGTTGTCACCATTAATGTTGAGAATCAATTAGCAGCTATAGAGATTACTTCTATGCTTAGAATACCTTACACAAATAGGGTTCAACCTTTATGGGACGAACTTAATAAGAGATTGAATATCATTAATTCTAGATCAACCGAACTTAGGCAAATTAAGAGGTTTGTCCTAGATAGAATCCTGGATCCTGATCAAGTGACCTTATATCATGAACTTCAGAGAGCTTGCCATAGGTGGTTAGCAGATAAAAGAGCCCTTGTGTCTTCAGAGTTGTACACCTTTGAGGAATACCTTGAGAATGCAGTTGTAGTACATAAATTTCTATCTCGTATAGAGGATCAAGAGGTCGTTCTTACGGATAGAAAGATATGGAATAGAGTTCCTAGAGCTGTGTTATATCGAGAGTATTGCCATGAAATCTATTTTTACAAATTAGAGTCAGAAGTAGATAACATCACTATAGCACACTTTATCAAGTTCTTGAAAAACCATTTCCAATTTGAAGAGGAGCATTTCATGACTCCTGATGAACTTGATCCTATCAATGACATCTATAAACTATTTATAGAAAACTAAGCTATTCCTTTATTATTGTTATTTCTTGCATTCAGTGTGTTGTTTGTTGTCTTTATAAGCATAAAACAAAAAAAACAAAAATAAATAAATAAATAAAATAAAAACAAAACAAAATCATAACAAAAATCAAAACATTTTATTTTAAGCATTATAGTAGGTATATAGTTAAAATATATACCTCCCAAATTTGTTGCAAATATATTAATATATATTTGCTAAAATCTAAATTTAGACATAATGACTAGACTCAGGAATGGAAAACAGACTGAAGTAGAAGAAGATTGGTTAAGAAAACCAGGAAATAACCCAGATGTCCTTCCTGAAGACCCAATTCAGGAAGAAGGAACCTTTGACCAACAAGAAGAAGAATTTGCTGTAGGAAATGAACAAAAAGAAAATGATAGAGAGGAAGGATCCTCATCCCCTAAAATATCTCCGAAGGAGTCTACTTTTGAGAACATGGAACATTTCTGGAAGTTCCTCAATACTAATATGGGCACTCTTAATAGAGCAGTCCATATGGACAAAGATCAAATTAGTGACACTCAAGCAACCCTAGAAGACATATATCACACACGCACTAATCCCTTGTCCTTCGTTGATCAAGAAAGTGATCAAGCTGGACCATCCAATTTGGATATGGCCGCTATAATCCAGAACATGCAACAACAACAAGTTACCCAACCACCTAGAGTGCCTCGTTACCAAGCCTAGGGTTATTCCCACACAAAAGAAACCTTCATTCACCGCTCTATTTCGCCAAGCTATTGATCAATATACCTCAAATCAACAAAAGCCTAAAACAAAACCAAATACCAATTTCCAACAATCTGGGATACAACATAATGCTACAACAAATCTTCTTCATAATACTCTTCCTACCAACCATTTGCATAACAACAATATAGCATCTAATCCTTATGTCACGCCAACATACGCTCACAAATCCCATACTCATGTACCACCGAACCAATATGGTGGGCAAACTGGTAATCTGGAAGCCATGGTGAAACAGTTAGTCTCCCGCATGGACCAGATAGATCCCTACCATCCCTCGTACAATTATCGAGAGATGTGTAGTCAGCCTCTAGATCCTATAGTTGTAGCACAACCATATCCCAAACACTTTCCTATGCCTCTCCTACCTATATACAAAGGAACCGAAGATCCCATAGAGCATCTTCGTATGTTTAGGATAGCATGTCATGATATATCACATGATGACTTGTTATTACTAAAGATGTTCCCAAAAAGTTTAGGAGGGATGGCATTGGAGTGGTATTATCAACTACCCACTCATTCTTTGAGAAATTTCGAAGAGACCGCCGAGTCTTTTGTGCATCAATTTAGTGCCTATATTGAAAGGCATGTAACTATTAAAGATTTGTACAACCTAAAACAAGACAAAGATGAGTGTTTTGCTGACTTCTTAGCTCGATGGAGGCAGTTGATAGGAAAATTACACTTTGTGTTACCTTATCGGGAAATGTTGGATATCTTTATCAATAATTTACAAGAACAGTTATCCTATGAGTTATCAATTGCTACCTTGACCACCTTCGATCAAGCTATAGATTTAGCCCGAAGAGTGGAAGATGCTCTTATTAGGAGAGGTCAACTTAAAAGGAAAGATGATGAGAAAACATCCAGAAATCAATATAAAAATAAACAAGTTGTGGGTGATGGAGTCACTGATAGCAGAAACGTTGCTACTGTTAATGTTGCAAAAACAACAGAGAAATTTATACTGAAACCTCCCCGATAAACCACCCCGAGAATTTACTAGGTTAAATCAACCCTTATCAACCATTCTCCCGCAACTATTAGCACGAGGTTTGATTCAATTACCAAATATCCGGGAACCTGATCCAACTATACCCGGATACAGAGCTGATTTACATTGTGATTTCCATAGAGGGCCTGGACACGCTACCAATTCTTGTAAAATATTAAAACATAAAATACAAGACCTGATTGATAACAATGAGATGGAGGTGCAAGCCTTTCAACCTAAACAAAATCCTTCTAATAATGCTCAAAAGAACATCCCTCAAAATCAGAATCAGAATGCCAATCAGTCACTGGACATATTTCAACATCCTTTACCAAAGCATGGTAAAGAGGTGGCTAATCAAATTGAGCATCATAATGTTCCCCCTCCTACCCGATATGTAGGAACTATTAGTGGACATTCACCTACTCATGATGTGGAAGTATTTGACACAACTTTATCCATGGTTACGACCAGACCTCTATATAATACTCAGACACCCGATCTTGGTGATAGCAGAATATGAGACCGAAAGTGACATGGAAATCACCTCAAATCAATCGAATAGCTCTGAAGATGAATCAGATCCTATTCAACCTATCACAAGTTTTATGGTTCCGGAAGAACCATTTCCTAGAAGAGTCACTACTAGACCATCTTCTCACCAATTACTTTCTAATGAACAAGCCATAAACGCTAGACCAAGACCTATTCATCATCCTCAAAATAATATTGTAGGTACCATCAGAGCTGTTACTCGACAACAGGCTCAAAACTCTCAACAAGATCAAACTCAAAACGATGGATCAGCTCCATTTGTTTTGAAAAATCCCAATAAAGGGAATCATGCGCCTAATGTTCAACCTAAGCCTCCTTATAATATTAATGAACAATTATCAAATACTACAACTAGAATTTCCCTTTTGGACCTTTTAAGATCTTCTCCTACCCATAGGGATGAATTAATGCTCACATTAAGCCAAATGATGGTACCACAAAATATTCAACCTGAAGCCATGTCCAATACTATCATAACTCGAGAAGTCGATTGTATTGACTTTCGGGATAGAGATATACCACAACATAGTTTACATAAGGATAACCCCTTATATATTACTGCCCTAATTGGGGATGTAGCAGTTAAACGAGTCTTGATTGATAATGGTTCATCTTTAAACATATGCACTTTTGACTTCTACCAAATATTTGGGTTTAGAAGTGACGAAATGAAAAGAACTGATATGATCATAAAAGCCTTCAATGACGAAACACAAGAAACGTGTGGAGTTATTACTATCCCCTTGCAAGTTGGTCCGAGAACCTTAGACACGACCGTGTTTATTGTACATTGCCCCGCATCATACAATATACTTTTGGGTCACCCTTGGATCAACGCAATGCGAGCTGTTCCCTCAACTTTACATCAGTGTGTTAAATTCAAATTTAAAAATCAGTTGGTTACCATTCATGGTGATCCTAGACCCTTTGATATGTGTGCTTTGGCGTAACCTCGTTGGAGTTCAATTTTGCCCTGCTCTGTCATCCACACATCCTAATTCTCATCAACCATCCAAACATGTGAAACACACACCCATAACATCATCTACTTTTTCCCCATCAACTACACCTCTACATATAGCTCAACCATCTTCCGAACAAACCACATTAGGACCTCGAAAAGATCATAAAACTACAACCAATGCTTCTTGTTTTACTCCTATAACTTCCATACCTATAGACTCATCCATCGATATCTCTATAGCATCTACATCCACTACAGGCATACTTTCCACATCCGACGATGTAGGAAATGTTCCTTCTACCTCTTATGCTCTTACTGATGAGCTCTTGCCCGATTTATCTAAAATTCTTATATAAAAAAAACAAACACTGCCATGCAAGATTCCCTTATTTTAAATAAACTCCCACCCTCTCCTCGTACCTTGGGCCTCCCACAGCCTATGGGAAGTATTTACCAAGTCGGGAGTTGTGCTTTTATTTATAAGGGATATGACTGGGGAAGAATACCTAGAAACATCAAGACACATTGTGATGGATATGCTAGATGCTATTTTGCTAATGAGTATATTAAAGCTAAGCCCATAATGCTTAAATTGGGATATAAAGGGAAAGGTTTGGGACCTTTCCAGAATGGTATGAAAGAACCTTTTGAGGTAGAACCGTGGCCTGCCCGATGTGGTGTGGGCCTATTTCCTAGTAAAGGTCAGCCCTTCCCATTCGAGGATGATGACCACCTCATATGTTACCAAGATTATCTGGATAAATGGGATGTCTTGCATTTTAAGCCTCTTACATGTAATATGTTATCCATAGCTTACCCTGAGATGATTGTCGAATCCGACGATGAGTTGGAGGGGGATATCTTTCATGATGTCTCCATTGAGGAATTGTTACATAACGGATTTTATTTCGATGGCTCTATACCTAGTATAGCCCAGCTTGAGGCCACGACTCCTCAAGACGAATTATCCAAGCTAACCTTGGAAGAATTACAAGAATTAGGCGTTTCACCCACCCCACCTAATTTTGAGAGAGATCTACACATGGAAGTAGAAAACATCATAAAAATTAACATTGGAACCAAAGATAACCCTCACATAATCAACATTGGATCAGAATTGAGTCAAGAAAAACAAGATAAATACATTGCATTCCTTAAACAATATGAAGACGTCTTTGCTTGGACATATGAAGATATGCCAGGATTAGACCCTTCTGTAGTTATGCATCACCTAGTAGTCCATCCGGATGCTAAACCTGTTAAACAAAAACTTAGAAAAATGCATCCTAAAGTGGCCTTACTAGTCAAAGGAGAATTAGAAAAACTCTTAAATGTTATTTTTATACAAGCCATTGATTATGCTGAATGGATCTCGAATGTAGTTCCAATGAACTAAGAAAGAAGCCACTAAAGTTAGGGTTTGCACAGACTTCAGAGATATTAATGTTGCATGCCGTAAAGACGATTTTCCTCTTCCCAACATGGATCGATCATTGACTTTACTCGTTGGGAGTGGAATGATATCCCTAATGGATGGATTTTCTGGTTATAATCAGATCAGGATAGCTCCCGAAGATCAGGCTAAAACAACCTTTATTACCCCTTGGGGAACCTTTTGTTGGAAAGTGATGCCATTCGGTTTAAAGAATGCAGGTGCAACATATCAACGAGCCATGACTTATATCTTTCATGATATGATGCATGATATTCTACATGATTATGTAGATGATATTATAGCTCGTTCCATCAAAGAAGATGATCATTTAGATGACTTGAGAAAAGTATTTGATCGGTTAAGGGAGTATCTTATCCGATTGAATCCAGCTAAATGTATATTCGGAGTTAAGTCCGATAAATTATTAGGGGTTATAGTTTCTTTACGTGGCATTGAAATTGACCCTCTCAAGATCATGGCTATCACTGATATGCCCGCACCCACAAATATATCAGAATTACGAAGTCTACAAGGTAAGCTTCAAGCTATTCGCCGCTTTATTGATAAGTTGGCAGACAAAACCGGACCTTTTCTTAAGCTTCTTAAGAAAGATGTCTCTTTTCATTGGGACGACGAATGTCAGGAAGCATTCGAACTCCTCAAACAATATCTCCTTAAACCACCGATGCTTTCACCACCTAGATCTGATCGTCCATTTATTTTGTACATTTTTGCTTCCGATTTTGCCTTAGGAGCTATGTTAGCTCAACTTGACGATGAGAAGAAAGAACGTGCTAATTATTACATTAGTAGAACCTTAATCAGTTATGAAACTCGCTATACCGTATTAGAGAAGTTATGTCTAGCAATCATATTTTCTACACAGAAACTACGACATTATATGCTCAGCCAAAAACGTATGTTATTGCTAAATTCGACCCTTTGCGATATCTCATGAGTCGACCGTACTTATTCGGTCGCACAACAAAGTGGGTTCTTGCGCTAAGCGAGTTTGAACTCACGTTTATAGGACAGAAGTCTGTTAAGGGTCAAATCATAGCAGATCAATTAGTTGCTGCACCCTTAGAGTCTACCCATCCCCTCATCATTGAGTTTCTCGATGAATGCCTTAAAATAGAGGCAGACCATCCAGAGCAATGGTCCCTATACTTTGACGGAGCCCGATGTATGAGTGGGGCTAGTGCAGGTATTATTTTAATATCTCCGTAGAAACATCTTATACCTCTGTCCTTCAAACTAACATTTGCTTGTACTAATAACACTGCTGAATATGAAGCTCTTATCCTTGGATTACGAGCTGCTTTAGCGCTACAAATTAAAAATCTATTGGTTTTTGGTGACTCTCAACTTGTCATAAATCAAATCAATGATGTTTATCAAACCCGAGATGATAAATTGCGTCCATACAAAGCATATGTCTTACAATTATTATCTTTGTTTGATCAAGTTACCTTGGAAGCTATTCCTCGAACTAACAACCGTGCGGCTGACGCTATGGCTGCAACTGCATCTCTTTTGCCCTTGGAGTTAGATGACGAATATGCTACCATCATTATTCATCGACTCCAGGAACCCGCTTCAAGAAAATCATGCTTAGAACCTTTGGATGTGTTTCTAATCAACGAAACTACTCCTGAACATTGGTACACTGATATATTTAATTTTCTACAAAATGGGACCTTTCCTGAAGGTTGTAATAGCAACCAACGTAGGTTATTACGTAGACGAGCAAGTCGCTTCGTGATTATTGGTAATACCTTGTATAGGAGATCTTTTGAAGGTATCCTATTGAGATGTTTGAATCTAGCAGAATCTAGATCAGCTTTGAGTGAAGCCCATAATGGATCTTGTGGGGGGCATTTTAGTGGTAGCGCCATTGCTAAAAAGCTCCTTAGGATAGGATATTTTTGGCCTACCATGGAGAATGATGCACATGATTATGTGCATCATTGCGACAAGTGCCAGAAACACGCTGACCTTGTCCATGCGCCCGCACAAGAGCCGCAGAGCTATTTCATCTCCTTGGCCCTTTTCAAAATGGGGCTTAGACATCATTGGAAAAATCAACCCTGTGTCATCTGATGGACACAAATTTATCATAACCGCCACTGAGTATTTCACGAAGTGGGTTGAAGCTATGCCATTAGCTTCTTGTACTGGAACCCAAGTTTCCAAGTTTATTTTTAATCAAATTATTTGTAGGTTCGAAATCCCTGCAAATCTCATCTCAGATAATGGAACTTGTTTTAAAAATAAAGATGTTAAGAAATTATGTCAAAAGTATAAAATTCAACATCGTTGGTCCACTCCCTATTATCCTCAGGGTAATGGCCAAGAAGAAGCATCTAATAAAACATTAATCAAAATCCTTAAAATATCAGTCAACAAATCTGGCCGAGATTGGCATATTCAATTATATCCTGCTTTGTGGGCTTATCGAACTAGCGTTCGTACTCCCACAGGCACTTCCCCCTTTGTTTTGGTCTATGGCGTCGAAGCAGTTTTTCCCTTTGAATTAGAAGTTCCTTCTTTGGCTCTGCTACTTCAAGATACCGAAGTAGGAGATGAATATCGTGCTGGCAGACTTAGTCACCTGGAACTCCTAGATGAAAAGCGCATCAATGCTTTGGAGCATCTTCGTGCCTACCAAAACAAGCTTAAACGAGCATACCTCAAGAAAGTTCATCAACGATCCTTTGAGATCGGTGACCTTGTCTTAAAAGAAAATCAGAAAAATACTAATGCAACTAAAGACCTTAAAGGTAAATTTGAGCCCAACTGGCTTGGACCATATGTCATCACTGCTAAATTTGGATCGGGAGCATATCGATTAGCTACCTTAGATGGTAAAGATCTTAAAGAACCTATGAACATTATGCATCTTAAACGCTATTATGCATAAAATTTGGTCATTTCATCATTGTGTATATTGTTATTTTGCATATTGTTTCATTTTAGTTCAAAATTTCAAAAAAAACAGTAATAGTATTTATTCTTTCCATTCATAAATTAAAATCAAAATATAAAAACATCAAAATCGTCAAAATCTTCAAAAACATATTTTATTTTCATACCTGTCAATTCTTGAAAGTATTGCAGTTATATTTTCAATTATTTTGGATAAATTAGCATTTATTTGGAATCCCGCACTTTCACATTCACATGAATAAATATCTTGATTTTATTTTGTATGATTATTAATCTCTCTTATATCAAAGTCCACAATTGAATTAAATAAAGTTTTGAGCATAGAGAACTGATCTTGTTATTTACTTGAACCAAATATATCTTTTCACATTAAAATGATTTCATTGCAAATTCAATATGATGCTACATAGTAAAAGTGGTTTCTTGAGCGAAAAGTTTCCCCTGCTATCCTATCATGCACATGGTCTAGAATCTTTGAGAATTGACAAAAGGACAAGCTCACCCCTACCCAGAATAAAAATCCCTTGCTCTACAACTAATCCGAGCAAGTATCCCTAGCATAGGAAGAAAAAGAAAAGTCAAAGAAAATGAGAAAAAGAAAAATATCATTTTGTACCATCGCAACAATATTTCAGCATTATCTCAAGTTCCAAGCAAAATACAAAAAAAAAAAAAAAAAAGAGAAAAGGCAAAAGCAAAATGCAATAAATCCCTTTCCCTACCCCTTGAAAAGAAAAGAAGGGTGAATGAGCTTGAATCCCTGGAATTCTCAATTATTCGAAAACTGTGAGGTAAGCCCCATAACAGGTGGTTTGTGCCCAACCCGCTTGGCCTTGGGTAATCCCTAGCGTGGTGATATGTCTGTCACATTAGCGACCTTCTTTTGTACAGACCTATGTCGGCTTATGGATTAGCTAGCTCTTGATAACCCGACTTACATAGTAGTCTGGTACGGTTACATGCATATAAATCATGGTCAACGAACATTCATTTGGTTAATTCAAATTACTTGTATCAAATTATCTTGCTCAAAATTGGTGAACGAACAATACAATTGCACACACATTTGTATTTGAGAGATTCTCTATCATTATGATAAATCAAGATCGGCAATGAACTCACATATGCACATGAGGGTTCCTTACAAATCTACATTTGTCTTTGAGATAATTTAAAATATTTCTGCAACTCTTTTGGAATAAATTTTATTCTTATTTCGGAACATCTGTTTAGTATAAAAACAATTACATACATTGTTTTCAAAAAATCCAAAATTCTTTTCAAACAACATATTACAAAATCTAGTAAATAAAGTCAAGTTATATATTATTATTTTCTGTTTATCTCAAAATCAAAAATCAAATCATGCAATAAAACTAAAATATCAATTTCTTCTTTGGATTTCGCGATGATGGTATAAGTCTATATCTATAATTCTATGCCTAGCGCAAACCATTGCTCTAATTTTATTTTCCCATTCATTTTAATTTATAAAAACATATGGCTTACATCATTATGTTACACAATTGTGCTTTCAAAAGAACGCAAATTATTCTATTTCATGTCATTATGTCAACATTCAATTTTTGCAACCATGGTATAATTTCTAAGGAATTGTTCAAAATTTTATCACACTTAGGAATTTATGCCTAGCAAAATCATATTTTAGTATTTCATGCATACTATTTTTATGAAAATCTGAAAACAAATCATCACCATCACAACACAAAGTCTTAAGACAATCTCTTAAGCATTCTTTTACTTTTAGCAATATTTCTATACTGGGATTAGCTTGACGACCGAGCGAGCGGCGACTCCATGAAATGGTCTATAACAACGACAATGTCCTTTGAAATTATTGTTAGAAGTCCCTTTTATTTTTCATCAAATCACACCAAAACAACCAATTGTTTACATCAGATTATTTCATTTAAATTTTACAACATGCCATAAAATTATAATATTTCTAAAAAGACATAATCACATGAATCATCAATAATCAATTGCAAAATTCAACATTAAAGCATCATACACAAGTCATATCATCAAAAAGACCATATATATATATCAACAAATTATGTACATCATATCAAAACTGGACTGGTATGCCACAATCAATAACCTGGCATACTCAATCCTCTCAAAAAATATATAATAAAAAATACAATCTCTGTGCCATGAGCGTCTAGTCTCGAGAAGCTCTCGAGCTCTCAGCCTCGTCTCCTCTCCCACCCCGAGGTGGAGGAGGAGGCCCCATCGGAGTCCGCCTTGTGTCATGGGTCCTCGACATCGATCGTGACGATGTCCTCGATGACCCCATCCTAATCGGCCCCGCAATGTCAGCTGGTAGCTGTAACCTCTGGCTCTCTGGAACCATCTGGTAGTATGCTCCCCGGTAGAACGTAGTCTGAGCCATAGACCATGCCAACTCCTGCATGCTCGCTCCTCCACCCCGAGCTCTGAGCCATGTAGCCTCATCCTATAATGTCTGCACCTGAGCCCGGAGGCGGGCAACCTCAGCCCGAAGAGCCACTGTCTCACTGCTCTCCCCTACCTCGACACCCTTGCCCTTATCGAGCGATGGTGGTCTCTCCCCTACTGAGAAGGGACTCCCCTCTCCCTCCTCCCTATCTCCTAAGGTCTCTGTGGAGCCCGAGCCATCCTCTGGCATCTCTCCTATGGAGACCGTCATTGCTCTCTCCCACCGTGACCTCGAGCTGCCTCAATAGCAGCCTGGCGCCGCTCCCCATCCGTTGCACAATAGCGTGCATCGGACCCTATGCCCTCATCATCCGAGGAGGGTGGATGCCTACGTACTAGGCATCATACCCATCTATAACCCCAATGTCATCACCATCCACTGGCTGGATGGGGGCATCATCTGTGTCCTGACTCCAGAACCGCTGCATGTCTGGAGCCCCGCTCAATGTGGTACTATCCCGAATAGTCTAAGAGTACTCGTAATCCCCGAGAGAAGGGATCCCCTACTGTAGCCCGAACTATCATAGAACCCGGTCGTAGCGGTGGAGCTCTACCTCTCCCCGCTCCATCCTCAGCCAGCAGACTCGCCTGATGCGAGCCAGCTCCTGCCCATCCTCTGCCCACCCGGGGTGCTCTCGCCATGGCCTCCAGGTGATCTGGTCCAGGATGAGGTCATCTAGCAACCTCCGTGACATCGATAGATCTATCCACCGTTGTGACCCCTCTGTAGCCACCAGTAGAAAACTCGAGGCCTCTCCCGATCAACCCCTATCCGTGGGAGCCCTACCGGCCTCCGCATCATGATGTGCTCCCAACACCAAACCTATAGCAGATGTCAAAACCAGACATCGGCCTCCCTTGTATACGACCCCATGTAGGATCCTATACAAGCGGCATAGTACAAAGCTACCCCAAGCAAACCTGTAACCATGGTCTCTCATGTCACAGACCACATCTGAGAGGAGCCATGGTAGTCTGCACCCGCTCTGGTGGCACAACAGTAAGCCACCTACCACCCCTACCAAAACTCGAGTCAGCCTAGATGCCCCAGCATCTACCTTAGAGACTCGATGTTCACTCTACCCTTCTCTAGGGCGAAGCTCGGGTCTTCGATCAATCTCATCATCGCTCGGCCTCGATTGGCCATAGGTGTCATCAACCATCCTTGTATGGGGATCCTCATGATCCTCCATACGTCCTCTAGTGTGGGAGCCATCTCCCTATCGATAACCGAAAGTAGGACGACCCCGATACCACCTCTCGCTAGGGCTGTCAGTAGCCCCATGTCCATCGGTACTTGTGGCATCTCTGCCACATGCTGTAAACCGACCTAAGCTAGTCGGTCATGCTTTGTCTGGTCAAGCATGGCTATGTCATCTCGTAGTCCCCCATATTTCCATTCTCGACTCTTTAGTAATCCCCTCTGCAAAACAAACAATAAAACAATAAAATTCATTAATAAACCAATCATTAAAATAAAATTAAACACATTTTAACCAAGCTTAATTTCATCAAGTGATGATATCGTCCACCATTGGATGATATCGTCCCAAATTGGGCAAAATCGTCCTTTGTAGGATGAAATCGTCTCCGATTTCACAACTTGGGGATCGCCCCTTGTTGAACGGGATCGCCCCTAGTTCGCCGATTTCGCCCTCCGACGAAATCGACGATCTAGGGACGATTTCGACGAAATCGGGATGATTTCATCCCGACGTCGTCGACGGCCTAAAAACGGCCGCGATGCCCCAAACAATCAAAATTTAAAACAAAAAATTGCACAACTTAAATTCAAACCTAATTTACTAGGATTAGATCCTTACCCGTAGCCCGCGCCGGACCTCTGTCGATCGGTGTGCTGTCTCCACCATTTTTTGTCTATAGAGCTCTAAAAACAATAACAATGAACAGTAACAATGAATTAGGGTTTTACCCTATTTTTCTTAATTTTATTTAAAAACAACAACATTTTTTTAATTTTTGCTTTTTCATGTTTTTACCTCAAACGTTCGATTTGGGTAAAAACACGGAGGGGGCACCATAGTCAGCAGTCATACGATTCGACCAAGAATCGTCGTCTAAAAAATTGAGTACATTTTTGCTTTCTCGTAAAATGGGAAGAACTCGTCTTTAACGCATTTTCTTCGAAAAATTTGCTAAAGAGGGGGCAAAATGTAGCACCCTAAAATTGGCACAGTTAAACCTTAGTAAAAGATTAAAATTCAAATTTTAACCTCGAACCGCTCGTTAAACCACCCGTTACCCGCTTTCCTTGTTTTTCGTGCCATTTTTAGGATTTGTTTTGACCGTTGGATGATATCGTCTAAGATTAGACGAAATCATCCCAGATCTGACGAATTCGTCTGGAACAGAACGTCCAAACGATTTCGTCCCAAAACCAAATTTTCATAATTAGCTTCTGTTCCAACAACCTCTCTAACCTGGGCAGAAAGCGTGTCTATGCAGTTAGAGTCTCCCCATTGGAGATCTCCCAAATTGGGATGATCTCCAACCTCCTAACCTCTCCCTAATCCTATATAAACTGGGATTTTTCTAGTTTATCCCCCTGATTGACTCCCTTAAACCCCCTAAACTTCCACGCACCTCAGAGCATCCTCACACCATTATTTGCATTATGTATTTCATGTTTTCTTGCAAGAACTTTACTATTTTTCAGTCGAAGCTAGCTCGGATCGTCGCAAGCGATTCCAGGCGATTTCGGACGATCCTGTCGAGAAGCGCAGATGATCTCGTACGATTGGAGGTGATCCCGACTATAGTCCAGATTGGGGGCAATCAAAGTCCAGAGTTTGCATCTTTTATTTGTTTTCTGCATTTCTTTATACATTATTTTAGTTATTATATTTATGCATCTTGGAGTTCACCTCATTTAGGATAACCGCATGGTAAAGTTAAAATCGATCATTAAATCTACTGCATTTCTCTTATTTGTTATTTGAATTTATTATTTAGGCCTGTTTGTTGTTATTCCTATCATTCTCCTTCGCTTTTGTAGTTGCATCTTTGGTATTTTGTATCTATTCCTATGATTGCAGGTTTTTGACGAATTCGTCAGATTGACGATGATCTCGTCTGATCTCAGATGATTACGTATGAGTTGAGACGATCTGGACTGCTACAAAACTCAGAATCTTCATCAGACATCCGAAATCAGGTATGTACTATTCTAGTTAGCATATTCTCCGTGTTTAGCATTCATTCCTATTTTTTGTATTCATCTAAATCAGTATTGGCATATAGAATAGTTTAGATTCATCTTGGCCAAACCTAGGAATTGAATGATTAAAGCACAAAATGAACACATCAAACTTACTATCAACCTAGGTGTGGAAACTGCCACTCAAAAGTTTCCTGGTGAACCCACCATCCATCAAAAATTCACCCTTATACTCCTCCCCCGAGAGGCGGGACCTTCAAAGGGCCTCTCAGTCCGAGGTATTGTCCCATCCTTCTCGCATCCCCCTTTCGGGCACGGATCCTATAGCCTGAAGGTAAGGATGCAAAAAATTTGGAGCGATACAGATGGCATCAAGTTTAACATCCATTGCAAATATTTTCTCAAAGAGTTCTCTTGTGTTACGGGTATTCTCCTCTCTTTCTTGTTGAACTTCTTCAACAATACTTTTGTGTTTCTTATGAATGGAATCCAATGATCATCATCCTTCAGCCATTGTGATTGGTGTAGGTAATGATCAATATGACTTGGTACAGGTGAGCAAAAAAAAAAATTAATTTTTTCCTTTGCGTTTCAGATGTTGAAAACCTTGATGCTGCATTGAAGATTTTGGCTTTTCAAAACAACCACCGGTCACCACGCGAAAGGTCAAGCAATTTGGGTGTAAGACAACTTAATTCATACCTTAGGAGAAGGTTTAATTTTCTACGAGGATTATGACATGGATCCATGAAGCGTGAATGTTGTTTGCGTCCTCACGAATGTGGACTGGCTGAAATGTGCGATGGGAAAAATTTTTAATGGTGAATTTACTCCTTGATCTAGCTCTGATCCAGATGGTATGAAACTAAATAGGGCAGAAGGAGGAATCATTTTTATATTGAATCGCTTTTTATTGTAAGGTAGAAAAACCCACAATAGACTTAATTAATATATTTGTTCGATGATGCCTTATTATCATATTTGGATTGCATTTAAATACCTAGTCTAATAGTTGTAAGAGTGAAGGGTTGTGACCCTAAAATATAATTAATAAATAATATAAGTATTAGGATATGTTAGGAGGGTCCTAAAAATTGGTGACTACAACACCCAGATCAAGTTGCATTGGGGGTTGCTAGTGGACAAGATGGTCCCACTAGTTTCGATAGCTCCTCTTGAAGAGTTTGAGGATCCCACCCTTCAGATAGCTCAGCAAGATTCTAACCTTTTTGATGTCATGATGAAGATCATCGACGAACAGGCCAAGCTCCCCTCCTCTTCTATTTCCCTCGTTGCCACTTAAAAATGGAAGGATTTTACCACTTGCCCCTCCAAGAAAACTACTACCCCATAAGCATTAGCTTTAATAAGTCCATGTGAGCAAGGACAGTTGATAGAATGTCAACACTCATTGTATTCCACCACCCGGGTGATAAACCAAGAGAAGCGTCAAATTAAGCCTAGGGTGATGAATAAAATAGTGCAATCGGGAGGCTTATCAAATATTTTGAGAGGCTATGAAGTGCAAAGCCCTATGCGGTCTCCTACCTAGAAAAAGACTAGGATTGAATCCTTGAATCAAGGAGTGGAAAATTTTATGATGGCTAGGGTCATTGACACTTGCCAATTCATAGCTGACAAAGAAGATCAAACCCATGATATAGTATAACAAAAATCTCCAAGTAAGGGGATAGTCATGCACAGGGGAGCAGCTAGACAAGAAACCACCGATACACCTATCACTACTTTTAAGATCCCCTTGCCACCTAGCATGAGGGAGGCCACCATAGATACCAGCAAAGGCGTCATCCGAGAAACACCCATCCAAATGATAAAATCATAGGTAGTCACCCAAGCATAGGTGGCCAAAGTAGTAGAAAAGGAAATGGAAGAATGGAAATCCAAGGTTGTCGAAGTTGAGCCTCTACAATTCAAAATCAAGCAACTTTAGGTCGAAGTCGACAGATTAAAGATGCCTGCTTTTGGCACTACACAGGCTAGTGTCCCACTCAGGTTGGTAGAAGAGTTCAAACAAGAAATGAAGGAGAAACTCTAGGTTAAAATGGGGATCTGGAGTCCATCCTAATGGATATCTATGTTGTAAGATGAGCAATGGGCCTCATCCAAGATAACTTACAGTGTGGAATGCAAAGGATAGATGCAATCATGCCAATTTATAAAAGGTTCCATGAGGACTACGTACCCATTTCTGGATTATCAGCTATTCTGGCAGATGATTCCCTATGCTTCTTCATGGAATAATATATCAAGGTCTTCATATTCTTGCAGAATGAGCAAAATTGGTGCTAGTGGGGCCAGGAAGTGGCACAATCAAAATATGATATCAATGATGATCTGGCCGATTGTAGCTTCTCCATTGAGGATTTTGGGTGAGTGCCAGTCATAAAAGATTTCATTTTTTAGAAGATTCAAAATTTTGACTTAGAATCTGTTGATAAGCCATATAAATGCCTTACATATTTGGTAGAAATTGTGGATTGCCTATGTGAGTTTGCCAGCAACAATATACTAGTGGAGGCCACCAAAGATTTGAACCTGCTTCTCTTATCTTTGACTTTTCACAAAGAGGCTTGGGAGTTTATTGACCAAGCCATCTAAAAACACTGGGTAGGAGTGGGGCCCACCATCACCCAGACACACACACCAGAGGAGCCACAACTGCCAACCTATCATAGTACGGGGGAAGATACACATCCACCACCTACATAGGTAGAAGGTGTGGGTGACGTGCCCATTTTTTATTACATCTTGATTTTGAAATGAATGAGATCAATCCATCTGGAGTAAGTAGTTGTAGCCATGATTGCATGCTATATAAAGGAAACTACTGCAGCAATAGATTTTTTTTATCAAACCTCTAAGAGAGAAAAGCCAAGTATAGCCTTTTTTGTTATCTAAGTTGTATTTTCTCTTGTCTTTCCTATGTTTGTTTCTTAATGCCCTTCCTTCCGCCATGTCCAAGGATTACCAGGGAGTGTTGTTCACTGAGATCATTTCCTGTTGAATGCATCAATTTGGAGACTCTTCTGTCACTATAATCAGGATGGAGAGGAGTAGCCACTTTGTTACATTATTTGAATGGGGGTTTTATTGTAAATCATCGGCATACGAGATCCTAACACTCTACTGGTCCTGTTTTATGTAATATATTTATATTAATACAAAATCCAACTCATTCCTAGTTTATATTCTATATTTTATGGTTTGTGTGATGCTCATTCATGTGTTATTGCAATCAAAACCCATGGATGATGCTTTCTATTTTGCCAGTTTAATCATTTTTTTTACTTTACATTATTTGACTGGGATAAAACAAACTGGTTCCTCTTGCTTTAATCTGTCTAAAGTCATATATAAACTTGCTATGACTCTGTAATGGATAAGGCACCGGTCTTGGTTTAATGAGCACTCATGTTAATAGGTTTGGTCACCAAAAATTATTAAAACAATTGAATAACATTTTGTCTGGCATAGTGGGCATGTGCATTATGAAGCATTAGTGAAAGGACCCACTGCTTAGGGTTTCCTTACCCAACCTGGTCAGTTTAGAGTTGTCAAAGGTAGTCTATTCCTAGGATAATGATGTGGATCTGCTAGAATCCATAGTGTTGGTTGTGATTTCAATAGTTACCTATGACATGACAAATATTTTGAGGGTAAGTGAGAAAACGCCATAATAGGACATTCATATTTTCATCATAGGTGGGTATGTACTTCAACAAATTCATAAGTTTTGAATAGTAGGCTTCAACCATTTTGTTTCTTTGTTGAATTTTGGTAAATTCCTCAAAATTCTCAATGTATAAATTTTTTGTAAGGAACCTTTCATTGAAGGCTACAACAAAATCCTCCCACCTCAAGTCAACTGCCTCAATATTTTGCTCTTCTCAAAAAATTTCCCATAAATCTAGTCCAGCCTCCTATAAGTGCAAAGTGGCCCATGATATATGGATTCTAGTGGAGTAATTCTTCATAGCAGAGTAAGTTTCCAATTCTCTTAGCCAGACATCAGTCGCATCATCCCTTACTTCTCATTTTAAATTTGAGGAGCATACGTTCTTCAAATATTTAGCCAATTCTACCTCCAGCAGAGCCCTAGCCTCTCATTCTCTCATAGCAGGATCATTTGTTTATCTAACCTCTGAGTTTCTAACTTGTAAATCCTGGTTCACTATGGCCTTTAACAATTTTTTTTTTGTTCTATATGTTCTCAAATTAGAGATATAGCCACAATGAGGTTCTCCACCTCTTTGCTAGAGTTACTCGAACCTTCATCTCAGGCCCTAATCTCAATATTATTCTAATGAATCTATCTATTATATGGGATATGCCTCCCTCTTCTTGTTCTTGGTGCCATTATCCTGATTCATACAATAGAGTGAAATTTTACATTAGGTCACAATTTCTTCTTTGAATTGTACCACTAACTACTAGCTAGATACGTCATTAGCATGCATATCTATAGATCTGAATATCAAATATTTTTCTTACTCCATATAGGAGGTGAACCTCATTAGGGGTTTGTGTACCTCTAAGGATTCCCATTTTTTCTATGCCTAGGCCTTACCTAAGGAATATTATAGTGCTACGACCATGGATATGATACCAACTGTAACAACCCTAAATTCCAATTGACTTGAGAGAGAGAATTTTTTTTGTATGCTCATCTCTACATCATACGTAAGCCCATCTATGTGGGTTAATTAAGCATCATCTGGTAAGCTATCCCTCTCATATCCATGATGAGATAACTTACTACCTTTGTGCCAATTATAAAGGATGATACCAATCCTCACCTCCTACATAATCCAATCTATGTAGGGGTGCTAATCATTTTTACGATCGCATGCTCATTTTTGTGATGAGCTATCTCTATCCTTCCATAACTCAATGTGCTAGTTGGATTACTAGCTCTACAATCCTTTCGTTACCTTTCTGCAACTACTTAGGTAAAATTTTGATCGAGGGACCCCAAAATCCCTTCTAGTAAAATCTCTCTCATCCTCTAATGGGACATAGTCCTTCATGCCCACTAGTCCCCTAATGTACAAAGCCTTTATTGACCACTAGTCCTCTAAAGAGTGGTGGAACATATCTAATAAATAGTACCCTCTTTATGACTAAACTAAGTTGATTATATTCCAATCACAACATTATATTAACCATTAGTGATCATAAGCCTATGCTAATTACCAATCACATGTAACCCATTAGTCAATTTATATTTTTATGGCTTCTCTACTTAAATATAGAGCAACCAAATCCATAACAAATTAACTCTAGATAGAAATAATAATCAAGTGCATAAGATATCAATATCCCAAATCACATATGACGCATATTTTATCCTAGGAAACCCTTGCAGGAGAAAAACCCAGCCTTAAATATCCTTGATACTTTTATTAATGGTGAATGTTACAATACAATCATTTGAGGAATCCTTTGATCCCTTTTTCCAACTCATCATTACTATTTATGGGTACATAAGGACCCCATAATCCTTATGTCCCATACCATGAATTAGCCTATTAATTCACATTTCTTGATGCATGGGGAACCCCATGGTTCTTCTGGATGAACTCCATGTCCATCCTTCTAAGGACAACTTCTTTCTTGACCTAACTCTAGGGACATCTTCCCTCCTAATAGTCCAATATAATCAAACATCAACCAAATAACTGTGCACACAATAACTCATTATGGAGGATCCCATAATCCTCTTTAACGAGTCCTCATGTGAGCTCAAGTCGATTCCCTTACAATGCAACATAGTATGCACTACTATAGTTCAACCTATTCTTTTGAAATGAAGTATAATATCCTCTACTACATTTCAAGTCTACTCCATAAAAAATGAGACATAATATCCAACTACTATATTGCAAGTCTAATCCAATAAAATGAGACATAATATTTGCTACTATATTTCAATCTATTCTGTTAAAATGATATATAATATACACTATTCTATTTCGAGTCCAAGTCATTAAAATGAGATATAATATCCACTACTATATTTCAATCCATTCCATTAAAATGAAACATAATATCCACTACTATATTTCAAGTCTATTCCATTAAAATGAAACATAATATCCACTACTATATTTCAAGTCTAATCCATTAAAATGAAACATAATATCCACTACTATATTTCAAGTCTAATCCATTAAAATGAAACATAATATCCACTACTATATTTCAATCCATTACATTAAAACGAAACATAATATCTACTATTATATTCCAAGTCTAATCCATTAAAATGAAACATAATATCCACTACTATATTTCAATCCATTCCATTAAAATGAAACATAGCATCCACTACTATATTCCAAGTCTAATCCATTAAAATGAAACATAATATCCACTACTATATTTCAATCCATTCCATTAAAATAAAACATAATATCCACTTGTAGCACCCTAAAATTGGCGCAGTTAAACCATCAGTAAAAGATAAAAAATTTGAATTTTAACCCCGAAACCGCCCGTTAACCGCTCACCTCATTTTTCGTGCCATTTTTAGAAGTTGTTTTGACCGTTGGACGATATCATCGCCGATCTGACGATATCGTCCCAAATCGGACGAATTCGTCTGGAACAGAACGTCCAGACGATTTCATCCCAAAACCAAATTTTCATAATTAGCTTCTGTTTCAACAACCTCTCCAACTCGGGCATAAGCGTGTCTGCACGGTTGGAGATTCCTACGTTGGAGATCTCCCAGATTGGGATGATCCCCAACCTCCTAACCTCCCCCTAATCCTATATAAACTTGGGATTTTCCTAGTTTATCCCCCTGGCTGATCATTTCCCTGCAACTTTAGTTTTTGTTGTGTTAGAACATCCTATCCCCCATCATTTGCACTTGTGTTTTCAAGTTTTATTGCAGGATCTCACTGTGTTTCAGCCGGAGGAAGCTCGGATCGTCGTAGGTGATTCAACCACAATTTTGGATGATCCTGTCGAGATCGGCGATGATCTCGTACGATTGCAGATGATTTTGACTGTAGTTCAGATTGGGGGCAATCAGAGCCCTGAGTTTGCATTCTCTATCTCTTTTTCTTATTTAATTGTGCATTAGATTAATTCACTTCTGTTTTGCATCTTGGAGTTCACCTCATTTAGCATATTTGCATGATAAAATTCAAAATAAATTATTAAAACATTGCATCCCATTTGATTTGATATCTGGATTTATCATTTAAGCATTTATATTCTTATTTCTATCATTTTGTATCATTCTTGCAATTGTATTTTTGGTTTTTGGTGTCTATTTTCATGATTGCAGGTTTCTGACGAATTCATCAGGTCACTGATGATCTTGGCTGATCTCAGATGATCTCCTATGATCTGGATGATTCTGTACAATTACAGATGATCCTATCATATCCGAGATGATCTGGACTCCTACAAGCTTCAGAATCTTCATCAGACATCAGAAATCAGGTGCACTCTTCTCCATTTTAGATATTTTCTATATTTAGGATTCATTTATGTTTGTTGTCTTCATATAAACCAGAAATTTCATATAGAATAGCTTAGATTCATTTTGGCCAACCTAGGAATCTGAATGATTGAACATAAAATGAACACATCAAACCCATTCTCAACCTAGGCATGGAAACTGCCACTCAAAGTTTCCTGGTGAACCCCACCATCCATCAAAAATTCACCCTTATACCCCTCCCCCGAGAGGCGCGACCTTCAAAGGGCCTCTCCATCCGAGGTATTGTCCCATCCTTCTCGCATCCCCCTTTCGGGCATGGATCCTTTAGCCTGAAGGTAAGGGTGCAAAAAATTTGGGCGATACATTTTGGTGAACCCGACGTGAAACTAAAACACCTTTTGAAAACAATCCAAAAAAAAACACATTATTAAGAACATCTAGAATCATTAGACAACCGTTAAATTTGCATATCATACTTAGATGGTAGATTATAATAGAAGACGAGTTGTCACCATAAATGTTGAAAATCAATTAACGGCCATAGAGATTACTTCTGTGCTTAGAGTACCTCAAACAAATAGAGCCCAATATTTGTGGGACGAACTTGATAGGAGATTGGGTATTATTGAATCCAGATCTGTAGAACTTAGGCAAATTAAGAGGTTTGTCCTAGATAGAATCCTGGATCCTGATCAGGTGACTTTGTATCATGAACTTTAGAGAGCTTGCCATAGGTGGTTAGCAGATAAAAGAGCACTTGTGTCTTCTGAATTATACACCTTTGAGGAATACCTTGAGAACGCAGTTGTAGTACATAAATTTCTATCTCATATAGAGGATCAAGAAGTCATTCTTACGGATAGAAAAATATGGAATAGAGTTCCTAGAGCTATGTTGTATCGAGAGTATTGCCATGAACTTTATTTTTACATGTCAGAGTCTGAAATAGATCATATTACCATAGCACACTTTGTCAAATTCTTGAAAAACCACTTCCAATTTGAAGAGGAGCATTTCATGACTCCTGATGAACTTGACCCTATCAATGATATCCATAAACTATTCATAGAAAACTAAGTCATTCTTTTTACTATTGTTATTTCTTGCAACTAGCATGTTGTTTGTTATTTTTATTCTCGCAAAATAATAATATAATCACACAAAAAAAAAAAAAACAAAAAAAAAACATTTTCCTTTTAAAGTATTATAGTAGGTATATAGTTAAAATATATACCTCTCAACCCTATCACATATATATATATAAGTATATATATTTGCTAAAACCTAAGTTTAGCACAATGCCTAGACTTAGGAATGGAAAACAAACCGAAGAAGATGAAGATTGGTTAGGAAGACCATTAACTGACCAAAATGTCCCTCCTGAGGACCAAGTTCTAGAAGAAGGAACCCTAGACCAACAAGAAGAAGAGCTTGTTGTAGGAAATGAACAAGAAGAAACTGTTAGAGAGGAAGGATCCTCATCCCCTAAAATGTCTCCGGGAGGAGCTATCACTTTTGAGAACATGGAACAATTCTGGAAGTTCATTAATACTAATATTGGTGTTTTTAATAGAGCAGCCCATATGGACAAGGATCGAATTAGTGACACTCAAGCAACTCTAGAAGAAGTATTTCAAACATGCACTAATCCCTTGTCCTTTATTGATCAAGAGAGTGATCAAGCTGGACCATCCAATTTGGATATGGCAGCTGTGATTCAGAACATACAACAACAAAAGTTACCCAACCATCTAAAGTGCCTGTTAACAAGCCTAGGGTCATTCCCGCACAAAAGAAACCATCATTTACTGCTCTATTTCGCCAAGCTCTTGATCAACATACCTCAAATCAACAAAAACCCAAAACAAAACCAAACACCAATTACCAACAATCTAGGGTACAACATAATACTATTACAAATCCCCTTCATAATACTCTTCCTACCAACACTTTGCATAATAGCAATATAGCATCTAATCCTTATGTCACACCATCATACACTCATAGATCCCATACCTATGTCCCACCGAACCAATATGGTGGACAAACTAGTAATCTTGAAACCATGGTGAAACAACTAGTTTCCCGCATGGACCAGATAGATCCCTACCATCCCTCGTACAACTATCGAGAGATGTGTAGTCAGCCTTTAGATCCTATAGTCGTAGCACATCCATATCCTAAACATTTTCCTATGCCTGTTCTTCCCATATATAAAGGAACCGAAGATCCCATAGAGCATCTTCGTATGTTTAGGATAGCATGTCATGATATATCACATGATGACTTGTTATTACTAAAAATGTTCCCGAAAATCTTGGGAGGAATGGCATTAGAGTGGTATTATCAATTACCCACTAATTCTTTGAGGAATTTCGAAGAAACTGTCGAGTCTTTTGTTCATCAATTTAGTGCCTACATCGAAAGACATGTGACCATTAAAGATTTGTATAACTTAAAATAGGACAAAGATGAATGCTTTGCTGATTTCCTAGCTAGGTGGAGACAGTTGATAGGAAAATTGCACTTTGTGTTACCTTATAGGGAGATGTTGGACATCTTTATTAATAATTTGCAAGAGCAACTATCTTACGAATTATCAATTGCTACCTTGACCACCTTCGATCAGGCTATAGACTTAGCCCGAAGAGTGGAAGATGCTCTCATTAGGAGAGGCCAGCTTAAAAAGAAAGACGATGAGAAAACATCCAAAAATCAATATAAGAATAAACAAGTTGTGGGTGATGGAGTCACCGATAGCAAAAATATTGCTAATGTTAATGCTGCAAAGACAACGGAGAAGTTTGTACTGAAACCTCCTGATAGACCTCCTCGAGAATTTACTAGGTTAAATCAACCTTTATCAACTATTCTACCACAATTATTAGAATGAGGTTTGATTCAATTACCAAATATCCGAGAACCTGATCCAACTATACCCGGATACAGAGCAGATTTACACTGTGACTTCCATAGAGGACCTGGACACACTACCAACTCTTGTAAAATATTAAAACATAAAATACAGGACTTGATTGATAACAATGAGATGGAGGTGCAAGCCTTTCAACCTAAGCAAAATCCTCCTAATAATGTTCAAAAGAACACCCCACAAAACCAGAATCAGAACGCCAATCAGTCATTAGACATATTTCAACATCCCTTACCAAAACATGGTAAGGAGGTGGCTAATCAAATTGAACATCATAATGTCCCTCCTCCTGCCCGATATGTAGGAACTATTAGTGGGCATTTACCTGCTCATGATCTGGAAATATTTGACACAACTTTATCCGTGGTTACAACCAGGCCTCTATATAATATTCAGATACCTGATCTTAGTGATACAGAATACGAGACTGAGAGTGATATGGAAATCACATCAAATCAATCGAATAGTTCTGAAGATGAATCAGATACTATTCACCCTATCACAAGTTATATGGTTCCAGAAGAACCATTTCCAAGAAGAGTCACTACTAGACCATCGTCTCACCGATTACTTTCTAATGAGCTAGCTATAAACGCTAGACCAAGACCCATTCATCATCCACAGAATAATATTGTGGGTACCATCGAGTTGTTACTAGACAACAGGCTCAAAATTATCAACAAGATCAAATTCAGAATGGTGGATCAACTCCATTTGTTTTGAAGGTTCCTAATAAAGGGAATCATGCACCTAATGTTCAACCTAAACCTCCTTATAATATTAATGAACAATTATCAAATATTACAGACTAGAATTTCCCTCTTGGACCTTTTAAGATCTTCTCCTACACATAGAGATGAATTAATGCTCACATTAAGCCAGATGATGGTACCACAAGACATTCAACCTGAAGCCATGGCCAATACTATAATAACTCATGAAGTTGATTGTATTGACTTTCGGGATAGAGACATACCTCAACATAGTTTACATAAAGATAACCCCTTGTATATTACTGCTTTAATTGGAGATGTAGCAATCAAACGAGTTTTGATTGATAATGGTTCATCTTTAAATATCTGCACTTTTGACTTCTACCAAATATTTGGGTTTAGAAGTGAGGAAATGAAAAGAACTGATATGATCATAAAATCTTTCAATGATGAAACACAAGAAACGTGTGGAGTTATTACCATTCCATTGCAGGTTGGTCCAAGAACCTTGGATACGACTGTGTTTATTGTACATTGCCCTGCATCGTACAATATACTCTTGGGTCGTCCTTGGATCAACGCAATGCGAGTTGTTCCCTCAACCTTACATCAATGTGTTAAGTTCGAATTTAAGAATCAGTTGGTTACCATTCATGGTGATCCAAGACCCTTTGATATGTGTGCTTTGGCAGAACCTATTGGAGTTCAATTTTGCCCTGCTCTGTCATCCACACATCCTAATTCTCATTATCCATCTAAACGTGTGAAACTCACACCCACAACGTCATCTACTTCTTCTCCATCAGTTGCACCTCCACATATAGCTCAACCATCTTCTGAACAAACCACATTAGGACCTAAGAAAGATCCTAATCCCACAACCAATGTCTCTTGTTCTACTCCTATAACTTCCATACCTTTAATAGACCCATCTATCGACTCCTCTACACCGTCTACATCCACCAAATTCATATTTTCCACATCAGAAGACGTAGGGAATGTTCCTTCTACCTCTTATGCTCTCACTGACGAGCTCTTACCCGATCTATCTAAAATCCTTATATCAGAAGAAACGAATGCTTCTATGCAAGATTCCCTTATTTTAAATAATTTGCCACCATCTCCTCATACCTTGGGCCTCCCACAGCCTATGGGAAGTATTTACCAAGTCGGGAGTTGTGCCTTTATTTATAAGGGATATGACTGGGGTAGAATACCCAGAAACATCAGAACTCATTATGATGGATATGCTCGATGTTATTTTACTAATGAATATATTAAAGCCAAACCTATAATGCTTAAATTGGGATATAAAGGGAAAGGTTTGGGACCTTTCCAGAATGGTATGAAAGAACCTTTTGAGGTAGAAGCGTGGCCCGCCCGATGTGGTGTGGGCCTATTTCCTAGTAAGGGTCAGCCATTCCCATTTGAGGATGATGACCAACTTATATGTTACCAAGATTATTTAGATGAACGTGATGCCTTGCATTTAATAAATAAGACATTCACATGTAATATGCTATCTATAGCTTATCCTGAGATGATCGCTGAATCCGACGATGAGTTGGAGGGAGATATCTTTCATGATGTCTCCGTTGAGGAATTATTACATAATGGATTTTATTTTGATGGCTCTATACCTAGTATAGCCCAGCTTGAGGCCATGACTCCTCAAGATGAATTATCCAAGCTAACCTTGGAAGAATTACAAGAATTGGGCGTTTCACCCGCCCCACCTAATTTTGAGAGAGATCTACACATGGAAGTAGAAAATGTCATAAAAATTAACATTGGAACCGAGGATAACCCCCACATAATCAACATTGGATCAGAATTGAGTCAAGAAAAATAGGATAAATACATTGCATTTCTTAAAGAATATGAAGATGTCTTTGCTTGGACATATGAAGATATGCCAGGATTAGACCCTTCTGTAGTTATGCATCACCTAGTAGTGCACCCGGATGCTAAACCTGTTAAACATAAACTTAGAAAAATGCATCCTAAAGTGGCCTTACTAGTCAAAGGGGAGTTAGAAAAACTCCTGAATGTTATTTTTATACAAGCCATTGATTATGCTGAATGGATCTCGAATGTAGTTCCAGTAACTAAGAAAGAAGCTACTAAGGTTAGGGTTTGTACAGACTTTAGAGATATTAATGTTGCATGCCCTAAAGATGATTTTCCCCTTCCCAATATGGATCAGATCATTGATTTTACTACTGGGAGTGGAATGATATCCTTAATGGATGGATTTTTTGGTTATAATCAGATCAGGATAGCTCCTGAAGATCAAGCTAAAACAACCTTTATTACCCCTTGGGGGACTTTCTGTTGGAAAGTGATGCCATTCGGGTTGAAGAATGCAGGTGCAACCTATCAATGAGCCATGACTTATATCTTTCATGATATGATGCATGATATACTACATGATTATGTAGATGACATTATAGCTCGTTCTACTGAAGAAGATGACCATTTAGATGACTTGAGAAAAGTATTTGATCGGTTAAGGGAATATCTTATCCGATTGAATCCAGCCAAATGTATATTCGGAGTTAAGTCAGGTAAATTATTGGGGGTTATAGTTTCTTTACGTGGCATCAAAATTGACCCTCTCAAGATTACGGCTATCACTGATATGCCCGCACCTACAAATATATCTGAATTACGGAGTCTACAAGGTAAGCTTCAAGCTATCCGTCGCTTCATCGATAAGCTGGCGGATAAAACTGGACCCTTTCTTAAGCTTCTTAAGAAGGATGTCTCTTTCCATTGGGACGACGAATGTCAGGAAGCATTTGAACTCCTCAAACAATATCTTCTTAACCCACCTATACTTTCACCACCTAAACCTGATCGCCCATTTATCTTGTATATTTTTGCTTCAGATTTTGCTTTAGGAGCTATGTTAGCTCAACTTGATGATGAGAAAAGAGAGCGTGCTAATTATTACATTAGCAGAACATTAATTAGTTATGAAACCCACTACACAACATTAGAGAAGTTATGTCTAGCAGTCATATTTTCTACACAAAACTATGCCATTATATGCTCAGTCAAAAACATACGTTATTGCTAAATCTGATCCCTTGCGGTATCTCATGAGTCGACCTTATTTATCTGGTCGCACAACAAAGTGGGTTCTTGCGCTAAGCGAGTTTGAACTCACGTTTATAGGACAGAAGTCTGTTAAGGGTCAAATCATAGCAGATCAATTAGTTGTTGCACCCTTAGAATCCACCCATCCCCTCGTCATTGAGTTTCCTGACGAATGCCTTAAACTAGAGGCAGATCATTCAGAGCAATGGTCCTTATACTTTGATGGAGCTCGATGCATGAGTGGGGCTGGTGCAGGTATTATTTTGATATCTCCACAGAAACATCTCATACCTCTATCCTTTAAATTAATGTTTGCCTGTACTAATAACACTGCTGAATATGAGGCTCTCATCCTTGGATTACGAGCAGCCCTGGCACTAAAAATTAAAAATCTATTAGTTTTTGATGATTCTCAACTTGTTATAAATCAAATTAATGATGTTTATCAGACTAGAGATGATAAATTGTGCCCATATAAAGCATATGTATTACAATTAATATCTTTATTTGATCAAATTACCTTGGAAGCTATTCCTAGAACTAGCAATCGTGCGGTTGACGCCATGGCCGCAACTGCATCTCTTTTACCCTTGGAGTTAGATGATGAATATGCTACCATCATTATTCATCGACTCTAGGAACCCGCTTCAATTAAATCATGCTTGGAACCTTTGGACGTGTTTCTAATCAATGAAACTACTCCTAAACTTTGGTACACTGATATCCTCAATTTTCTTCAAAATGGGACCTTCCCTGAAGGTTTTAATAGAAACCAACGCGTTATTACGTAGACGAGCAAGTCGCTTCATCATAATTGGCAATACCTTATATAGGAGATCTTTTGAAGGTATCCTACTGAGATGTTTGAATCTAGAAGAGTCTAGATCAGCTTTGAGTGAAGCCCACGATGGATCTTGTGGGGGACACTTTAGTGGTAGCGCCATTGCTAAGAAGCTCCTTAGGATAGGATATTTTTGGCCTACCATGGAGAATGATGCACATGATTACGTGCGCCATTGCGACAAGTGCCGAAACACGCTGACCTTGTCCATGCGCCTGCACAAGAACTACAGGCTATTTCATCTCCTTGGCCCTTTTCAAAATGGGGCTTAGACATCATCAAAAAAATCAATCCTGTGTCATCTGATGGACACAAATTCATCATAACCACCACCGAGTATTTTACGAAGTGGGTTGAAGCTATGCCCTTAGCTTCTTGCACTGGAACTCAAGTTTCCAAATTTATTTTTAATCAAATTATTTGTAGGTTCGGAATTCCTGCAAATCTCATCTCGGATAATGGAACTTGTTTCAAAAATAAATATGTAAAGAAACTATGTCAAAAATATAAAATTCAACATCGTTGGTCCACTCCCTATTATCCTCGGGGTAATGGCCAAGGGAAGCATCTAATAAAACATTAATTAAAATCCTCAAAATATCGGTCAATAAATCTGGCCGTGATTGGCACATTCAATTATATCCCGCTTTGTGGGCTTATCGAACTAGCATTCGTACTCCCACGGGCACTTCACCTTTTGTTTTGGTTTATGGCGCTGAAGCTATTTTTCCCTTTGAATTAGAAGTTCCTTCTTTGGCTCTGCTACTTCAAGATACTGAAGTAGGAGATGAATATCATGCTGGAAGATTTAGTCAGCTGGAACTCCTAGATGAGAAGTGCATTAATGCTTTGGAGCATCTTCGTGCCTACTATAACAAGCTCAAACGAGCATATCTCAAGAAAGTTCATCATCGATCCTTTGAGATCGATGACCTCGTCTTAAAAGAAAATAAAAAAATACTAATGCAACTAAAGACCTTAAAGGTAAATTTGAGCCTAACTGGCTTGGGCCATATATTATCACTGCTAAATTTGGATCGGGAGCATACATATTAGCTACCTTAGATGGTAAAGATCTTAAAGAACCTATGAACATTATGCATCTTAAGCGCTATTATGCATAAATTGGTAATTTCGTCACTGTATATATTATACATATTGTCTTATTTTAGTAATTCATATAAAAATTTCAAAAACAGTAATATTATGTATTATCTTAATTCATAAATTAAAATCAAAATATAAAAAAATCAAAATCATCAAAATCCTCAAAAACATCTTCTATTTTTGCACCTATCAATTCTTGAAGTATTGCAGTTATATTTTCAGTTATTTTGGATAAATTAGCATTTATTTGGAATCCCTCACTTTCACACTCACAAGAATAAATATCTTGATCTTATTTGGTATGATTATTAATCTCTCTTATATCGAAGTCCACAGTTGAATTAAATAAAGTTTTGAGCATAGAGAACTGATCTTGTTATTTACTTGAACCAAGTACACCTTTTCACATTAAAATGATTTCATTGCAAATTCAAAGCGATGCTACACAGTAGAAGTGGTCTCTTGAGCGAAAAGTCTCCCCTGCTATCCTATCATGCACATGGTCTAGAATCTTTGAGAATTGACAAAAGGACAAGCTCACCCCTGCCCAGAATAAAAATCCCTTGCTCTACAGCCAATCCGAGCAAGTATCCCTAGTATAGAAAGAAGAAAAAAAAAGGAAAGTCAAGAAAAATCATGAGAAAAAGAAGCATTATTTCAGTATCATTTTGTACCACCTCAACAATATTTCAGCATTATCTCAGTGTCAAGCAAAAATACAAAAAAAAAAAAGAGAAAAGAAAAGAAAAAGCAAAAAGCAATAAATCCCTTCCCCTACCCTTTGAAAGAAAAGAAGGGTGAATGAGCTTGAATCCCTGGAATTCTCAATTATTCGAAAACCGTGAGGTAAGCCCCATAACAGGTGGTTTGTGCCCAACCCGCTTGGCCTTGGGTAACTCCTAGCGTGGTGATATGTCTGTCACATTAGCGACCTTCTTTTGTATAGACCTATGTCCGCTCATGGATCAGCTAGCTCTTGATGACCCGACTTACATAGTAGTCTGGTACGGTTACATGCATATAAATCATGGTCAACGAACACTCATTTGGTTAATTCAAATTACTTGTATCAAATTATCTTGCTCAAAATTGGTAAATGAACAATACAATTGCACACACATTTGTGTTTGAGAGATTTTGTATCATTATGATAGATCAAGATCGGCAATGAACTCACATATGCACATGGGGTTCCTTATAAATCTAAATTTTGTCTTTGAGATAATTTAAAATATTTATGCAAATCTTCTAGAATAATTTGATTTTCTTACTTGAGAATATTGGCTTAGCGTAAAAACAATTAAATACATTTTTTCAAAAATCCAAAATTTCTTTCAAAGCATGTTCAAAAATCTAGCAATAAAGTCACATTTATATATTTTCGACTTTCGCAACGATGGTATAGTTCCTAAACCTAAATTGGAATTTATGCCTAGTGCAAGTCCTCATTTTTATATTTTTTATCTCAAAATCAAAAATCAACTATGCAATAAAACTATTACATCAATTTCTTCTTTGGATTTCGTGATGATGGTATAAGTCTATACCTAAAATTCTATGCCTAGCGCAAGCCATCGTTCTAATTTTATCTCCCATTTATTTAATCCATAAAAGCATATGGCTTAAATCATTATGTTACACAATTGTGCTTTAAAAAGAACGAAAACTTTTCTATTTCATTTCATTATGTCAACATTCAGTTTTGCGACGATGGTATAATTCCTAGGCAATTGTTCAAATTTCTATCACACTTAGGAATTTTATGCCTAGCAAAAATCATATTTTTAATATTTCATGCATAATATTTTCATGGAAATCTGAAAACAAATCATCACCATCATCATTTTTCATCATCACAACACAAAGTCTTAAGAAAGTCTCTTAAGCACCCTTTTACTTTTAGCAATATTTCTCTCATACCGGGATTAGCTTGATGACCTAGCGAGCGGCGACTCCATGAAATGGTCATGTAACAATGACAATGTCCTTTGAAATTATTGTTAGAAGTCACTTTATTTTTCATCAAATCATACCACAACAACCAATTTGTTTACATCAGATTATTTCATTTAAATTTTATAGCATGACATAAAATTATAATATTTTCAATGACATAATTACATGAATAATCAATCAACCATTAAAATATTAAAGCATCATAAAACATATGCACAAGTCATATCACAAAAAGAACATATATATATATATATATATATATATCAAGAAGTCTATACATCATATCAAAATGGATTGGTATGCCACAATCTATACCCTGGCATACTCAATCCTCTCAAAAATATATGGTCTATGTACAATGAGCAGCTAGTCTCGAGAAGCCCTCGAGCTCTCAGCCTCATCTCCTCTCCCACCTGAGGTGGAGGAGGTGGTCCCATCGGAGTCCATGCTATATCATGGGTCCTCGACGTCGATCGTGATGATGTCCTCGATGACCCCATCCTGATCGGCTCCATAATGGTGGCAGTGATATCCTCTGCTCCTCTAGAACCACATGATAGTACAACCCCTGGTAGAACGTGGTCTATGCAACAGCCCATGCCAGCTCCAGAATGCTCACCCCTCCACTCCGAGCCCTGAGCCATGTAGCCTCATCCGAAGAGTCTGCACCTGAGCTCGTAGGTGGGCATTCTCCACCCGAAGAGCCGCCATCTCGCTGCTCTCCCCACCTCGACACCCTTGCCCTTATCGAGCGATGGTGGCCTATCCCTCTACTGAGAAGGGAGTCTCTCCCTCCTCTCACTATTGTTGTCTCTCCGAAGCCTGTGGTACTCTTCGACATCTCTCCTGAGGAGGCCATCATTGATCCCTCCCTCCATGACCCCTCACTGCATCGATGGTAGCTTGGCACCGCCTCTCCATCCATTGCACTACAGCGTGCATCGGACCCTATGCCCTCATCATCCGAGGAGGGTGGATGCCTGCATACCAGGCATCATACCCATCTGCTACCCCCACATCATCCCCATCCACTAGCTGAATGGGGGCATCATCAGCATCCTGACTCTAGAACCGCTGCATGTCTGGAGCCCCGCTCAATGTGGTATTATCCCGCATAATCTAGGAGTACTCATAATCCCTAAGAGAAGGGATCCCCTACTATAGACCGAACTACCTCAAAACTTGGTCATAGCGGTGGAGCTCTACCTCTCCTCACTCTGTCCTCAACCAGATGACTCGCCTGATGTGAGCCAACTCTTGTCCATCCTCTACCCACCCTGGATGCTCTCTCCATGGTCTCTAGGTGATCTGATCTAGGGTGAGGTCATCTAGCAACCTTCGGGACATCGACAGATCTATCGACCATTATGACCCTCTCTAGAGCCACCAATAGAAAACTCGAGGTCTCTCTCGATCAACTCCTATCAGTGGAAGCCCTACCGGCCTCCGCACCGCAATGTGCTCCCAACACCAAACCTATAGCAGTGATGTCAACACCAGACATCGACCTCCCTTGTATACGACCCCGTAAAGGATCCTATACAAGCGGCATAATACAAAGCTACCCCAAGCAAACCTATATCCGTGGTCTCTCATGTCGTAGACCACATCTGAGAGGAGCCACGGTAACCTGCATCGCTTTGGTGGCATAGAAGAAGGCCACCCACCACCCCTACCAAAACCTGGGTCAATCGAGATGCCCTAGGCATCTGCCTCAAAGCCTCGATGTTCACTCCGCCCTTCTCCAGGGTGAAGCTTGGGTCACTGCACAATCTCATCATGGCATGGCCCTGATTGGTCGAAGGAGTCATGAACCGCCCATGTATGGGGATCCTCAAGATCCTCCATACATCCTCTAGAGTGGGAGTCATCTCCCTATCGGTAGCCAGAAGCAGGATGACTCCGGATACCATCTCTCTGCTAGGGCTGTCAGTAGCCCCATGTCTATAGGAATTTGTGGCATCTCTACCACATGCTATTCGACCTCTGCTAGTCTGTCTCGCTCGGCCTGATCGAGCATGGCTAAGTCATCCCTGAGACCTCCGTATTTCCACTCTCGACTCTTTAGCAATCCCCTCTGCAAAATAAACAATAAAACAACAAAAATCATTAATACATAATCATTAAAATCAATTTCATCTCATAAAAAAATGATATCGCCCATTATTGGATGATATCGTACCAAATTTAGTTAAATCGTCCTTAATAGGATGAAATCGTCTTCGATTCTTCAATTTGGGGATCGCCCCTTATTGGACGGGATCGCCCATATTTCTTCGATTTCGTCCTCGACGAAATCGGTGATATAGGGACGATTTCGTCCCGACGTCGTCGACGGCCTAAAAATGGCCGCGATGCCCAAAAACAATTAAAATTCAAGTAAAAAATTAAACAAATCAAGCTAAAAACATAGTACACTAGGTTTAGATCCTTACCCGCAACCCGCGTCGGACCTCTGTCGATCTGTGTGCCGTTTCCACCATTTCGCTTGTAGAGCTCTGAAACAACGAAAGTGAACAAGAAAATGAATTAGGGTTTTACCCTATTTTTCTTATTTTTATTTAAAAACAACATTTTTTTAATTTTTGCTTTTTCGTGCTTTTACCTCAAACGTTCGATTTGGGTAAAAACTCGGAGGGGGCACCATAGCAAACAGTTGTACGATTCGACCTAGAATCATCGTCTAAAAAATGGAATAAATTTTTGCTTTCTCGTAAAGCATGAAGAACTCATCTTTAACGCATTTTCTTCAAAAAATACGCTAAAGAGGGGGCAAAATGTAGCACCCTAAAATTGGCACAGTTAAACCATCAGTAAAAGATAAAAAATTGAATTTTAACCCCGAAACCGCCCGTTAACCGCTCACCTCATTTTTGTGCCATTTTTAGAAGTTGTTTTGACCATTGGATGATATCATCCCAAATCGGACGAATTCATCTAGAACAGAACGTCCAGACGATTTCATCCCAAAACCAAATTTTCATAATTAGCTTATGTTTCAACAACCTCTCCAACTCGGGCAGAAGCGTGTCTGCACGGTTGGAGATTCCTACATTGGAGATCTCCCAGATTGGGATGATCCCCAACCTCCTAACCTCCCCCTAATCCTATATAAACTTGGGATTTTCCAAGTTTATCCCCCTGGCTGATCATTTCCCTGCAACTTTAGTTTTTGTTGTGTTAGAACATCCTATCCCCCATCATTTGCACTTGTGTTTTCAAGTTTTATTGCAGGATCTCACTGTGTTTCAGCCGGAGGAAGCTCGGATCATCGCAGGTGATTCAACCACAATTTTAGATGATCCTGTCGAGATCGGCGATGATCTCGTACGATTGTAGATGATTTTGACTATAGTTCAGATTGGGGGCAATCAGAGCCTTGAGTTTGCATTCTCTATCTCTTTTTCTTATTTAATTGTGCATTAGATTAATTCACTTATATTCTGCATCTTGGAGTTCACCTCATTTAGCATATTTGCATGATAAAATTCAAAATAAATTATTAAAACATTGCATCCCATTTGATTTGATATCTGGATTTATCATTTAAGCATTTATATTCTTATTTCTATCATTTTGTATCATTCTTGCAATTGTATTTTTGGTTTTTGGTGTCTGTTTTCATGATTGCAGGTTTCTAATTTGTCGACGAATTCATCAAGTCATTGATGATCTTGGCTGATCTCAGATGATCTCCTATGATCTGGATGATTCTGTACAATTACAGATGATCCTGTCATATCCGGGATGATCTGGACTCCTACAAGCTTCAGAATCTTCATCAGACATCAGAAATCAGGTGCACTCTTCTCCATTTTAGATATTTTCTGTATTTAGGATTCATTTATGTTTGTTGTCTTCATATAAACCAAAAATTTCATATAGAATAGCTTAGATTCATTTTGGCCAACCTAGGAATCTGAATGATTGAACATAAAATGAACACATCAAACCCATTCTCAACCTAGGCGTGGAAACTGCCACTCAAAGTTTCCTGGTGAACCCCACCATCCATCAAAAATTCACCCTTATACCCCTCCCCCGAGAGGCGCGACCTTCAAAGGGCCTCTCCATCCGAGGTATTGTCCCATCCTTCTCGCATCCCCCTTTCGGGCATGGATCCTTTAGCCTGAAGGTAAGGGTGCAAAAAATTTGGGCGATACACCACTACTATATTTCAAGTCTAATCCATTGAAATGAAACATAATATCCACTCATATATTTAAAACTATTCCGTTAAAATGAAACATAATATCCGCTACTATATTCCAATTTTAATCCATTAAAATGAAAATAATATCCACTACTATATTCCAATCCATTCCATTAAAATGAAATATAATATTCACTACTATATCTCAATCTATTCCATTAAGATGAAACATAATATCCACTACTATATCTCAATCTATTCCATTAAAATGAAACATAATATCCACTACTATATCTCAATCTATTCCATTAAAATGTGATATAATATCCACTACTTTATTTCAATCAATTTCTTTAAGGTGAGACATAATATCCAACTACTACATTTCAAGCTTATGAAACATAATATCCACTACTATGTTTCAAGAACTCTAAAACATATACATCCCTAATATTTTCCTCCATCGTTAATCCAAATAAACATATTCCTTTTTTATATATTTTTCTATCAATAAAACCACATGAAGAATATCCCCTATCGAATAAATATAATTCCAACTATTATATCTAATTTTTCAGACTTGTTTTACCCAATGTGAAACATATAATATGTAGTACATCCCAAGTCTACTTTATCCATATACCAATTATAAAAATGGTGGTCTTTATTTCTACAGCCAAAATTGATCAAGTTGAGATGGTCAACCAACCAAAGCGGTTTTGATGCTAGCAAACATCAAGTGATAGACACAGTTAATGAAAACAAAATTCCATGATAGCAATGGAGGCCTACATCCCAACTGATGCATCAACATGCCTAGGGACCATAAGCAACCATTCCATGTGGAGGTCCCATAGTATATCCAATTGGTGCTAATGGTTAGCCCACATGTAGCTCCTCTGACTGCCCATCCATGGGTAAAATAGAAAGGGCATCCCCTTTATTTTTGAGGCAATTCAATACCTTAATATCTTGCATGAAGGATAAATAAATGAGTAGAAATTATTGAGAATTATTACCCATAGATTTTATGGGGAGTTAAGATGCCACGTTAGTACAACACAACAGTAGGAGGGAGCACCACGTATCAGATAAAAGATAATAGAGAAGGCTCTAAGATTTTTCTTTAGATTAAAAATATATAGACAATGAATTATTTATAGGTGATGGGTCAAAGTGAGAGTTTTGTGATTAGTGCTCGCTTTGATGACCTAATAACACAAGCAAGGGAGGTCATGTGGACTTAATCTCCCAATGATCATGTATAGAGGTCATCTCAGGTCTATCTTGGAGATTAGAAAACCCACAGAGAATGGTGCTTCAATCCCTACATCAATTCTATAGAGATCATAGGAATACACAAGCTTAGCTTTGATTCTAAGAAGCTCATAGGAATACATAGGCTTAAATTCAATTCTAAGAAGCTCACGAAATACACAGGCTTAGCTTTGATTCTAAGAATCTCATGAAATACATAGGCTTCGCTTTGATTCTAAGAAGCTCACAGAATACACAGGCTTAGCTTCGATTCTAATAATCTCATAGAAAACATAATATTAGTCTTGATTCTAATAAGCTCATAAAATACACAGGTTTAGCTTTGATTCTAAGAATCTCATGAAAAACATAGGCATAGCTTTGATTCTAAGAAGCTCATAGGAGCATACAGATATCATATACTACACACGTTGCACACATAGGTAAAAAGGAGTTTTGCCTTGCCATTGTGGCTAAATATACGATAACACAACGGTCCTACTAAACTCTACAAGTATTTTAATATGTCTAAGGAAGTAGCCAAACTCAAGTTGATTATCACATAAAAAAATGGACAGAAGCATTCCAAACAGGGAATTGAAACTAAAATACCAATGCATTCCTTCAATTCCTACAAACATTTAAAGAGCTTTAACTATTATTTTTATCATAATGAAGGTGGTTTCAAGGTCCAACTTTATGCAAAGTCATATCCTGAAATGAGATCCTCCTCTTCTACGATTTTCCTCCTCCCATTTTCCTTTTATTCTTTGTCAGCCCCTTTCTTCTTCCCCTTATTTTTCCCTTATATATCCTCCATACGTACCCTCTCCCTCTTCCCATGGAGTATGGACGTCCAATACTTTCCTCCTCCTTATCGGTAAGAGGGGGAGTGTACTTTATCATAAAGACTAGCTCCCTTCGCTCAGCAATTTTTGACCAAAGGCTAATATTTTAGTTTTCCTTGTAGGTCATATTTTTAATGGTTTTAAAATACATCCTTCAAATGGAAAGTCAAAGGAGTCTTTTGTAGGTATAGAAATCATTACACAACTCATGCTTCAGGACTTATTAAATATAGCTATCATGGGTTTAAAATTATTAAAATCAATTGCTTTGCTAAATAGATATAAAAGCAACATTAACACTTAATATTAAATTATTAGTTTAATATTTCAATGGTTAGTCCTTTTAAATTTAAAACTATTATATGCATAAGAATAGTATCAATCAATTCATTGTCTAAACAATTTAAAAGCATTATCCAAGCAAATATTAAGTCGTTATCTCATTATTTCCCTCCTACAAGCATGGTTAGACCTACAAAACTATTAATAAAACTAACAATATCATTTTATAATACACAACCAATGTCACATCATATCCTTGCAGATTCATAACACCAAAAAAAATAGTCATTAAAACAATAAGTCTAGTTACATTGTTTTCTAAAGAAGGTCCTATCAAGGGCGGGTCATGACATACTACCCTCATTGGATTGAACACATCCCCCTATGTTTCCCTACATCACAAAATTTCTATCATTCAAACAAATAAAATATATATTTTTGCATATCCTCCACTTTTTCCCATGTCACATTTATTTCAAAATATTGATCTCATTGGACCCTACACTGCTCCAAGTTTCACTTCCTTATTTCTTTGGAATGGAACTCTAGGATCTTCATCGGTCACATATCAATGGCCTCTAGGTCTATCATATGCAATTTAGAGAAGTATCATACATGATCAATATTAGCAATGTATTTCCTAAGAAGAGATACATGGAAATTGTCGTAGATATTTGATAGACTGGGTAGCAAGGCGAGTCTATACACCATAGGACTAATATTTTTCGTGATCTCAAAAGGTCCAACAAAATGAGAATCTATTTTTGTGGAATTTATGTAACTCTTCATGGGTCTAACCCTTAGGAACACTCTATCTCCCACAGAGAACTCTCATGGCATCCTTTTTAAATCGACATAGATTTTTTGATGATCGATGGCTTCCTTAAGCCTCCATTGGATCATCCTCAACTACTCTTCTATTTCCTTAACCATGTTTAGTCCAAGAACAACCTGATACTTTGGATTATCCCAGGATAAAGGTCTTCTACACCTCTTTCCATACAAGTCTTCAAATGGGGCCATGCCTAAGGATGATTGCTGGCTATTGTTGTAAGCAAATTCCACTAGATGCAAATAATTTTCTCATCAAGATCTCTAATCCATGCAATACATATGAAGCATGTCTTCCAGAACCTGGTTCACCCTCTTGGTTTTCCCATCTATTTTTGTATGGTACATCGATTTGATGTTTAGTTTAGTTCCTATGGCACAATGGAGGGCTTGCCAAAACTTAGATGTAAACCTGGAATCCCTGTCATAAATGATCACTTCAAGGAATTCATGCAACCTAAATACCTCATTGGAAAATCTATTAGCCATAATAAGAGTGTCATATTTGGTATTCCTTTGTATGAAATGCACAACCTTAGTCAATCTATCGACTATAACAAGGATTGTGTCATGTTGATACCTAGTTTTTGGTAAACCTACAATGAAATACATTGATATAATCTAGCATTTTTGCATTAGTATATTGGGTGGATACAACAATCCTATGATATGTATATGCTTTGCTTTTACATTTTGGTATTCAAGGTATTGAGCAATAAAATTAGTGACATATCTCTTCATCCCCGACCAATAAAATATCTTCATTTTTTCTCTCATATTTGGTCCCCGTGGGTGAGTAGAGTAAGGGGATCTATGTACCTATTGCATGATAATTCCCCTTATATCACCTATTTTGGAAATCACTACCCTATAATTGAAGCATAAAAGACCCACCTTGATGCCAAAATCCTTGCTTTCCTCAATATTTTTCTCTATTTTGATCCAAATTTGATTGCAACACTCATATCGTGATTACATAACCTAAACTTGATCCATCGGGGCTCTAGGTTAAATTAGTAATGTACCTCCTCCTACTTAGGGCATCAACAACCTTATTTTATTTTTATTGATGTATTCAATACTAAATTCATACTCATCAAGGAACTCCATCCATCTCCTCTGCCTCACATTGAGCAAAGGTTGGGTAAATATATACCTTAGACTCTAATGGCCAGTTCTCAACTTGAAGGGTCTTCCAATAAGATAATGCCACTATATCTTAAGAGTGTGCACCATCACGAATAGCTCCATGTCGTGCATAGCATAGTTGACCACATGTTCTTAATTTTCCTTGACCCATACGCCATAACTACCTCATCTTGGGAAATCACTCCTCCTAATCCTTCTAAATAAGCATATGTACATAGATAAGTTACCATGAGGGTCTAGGATATTTAAAATAGGTTTCATGGTAATATTCTACTTAAGGAACTCCAAAGTAGCCTCACACTTATTTTTCCACTTGAATTTTTTCCCATTTTTTTGAAGGTTAGTTATTGCAAAGGCTATCTTGGAATAATCCTTCACATAACGCCTATAATAACCAGTCATATTTATGGGTATTAGCCAATTTAGGATAGCTTCAATATTTGTTGGATCTACTATGATCCCTTCTATAGATATTGTGTTATAAGTATTGTACTTCTAACACATAGAAGTCATTTTTAGATAGATTCCCATAAATTTAATTCTTCCTTGCTAGTTCTAGCATGATTCTAAGATGCCTATCATGGTCTTTTCTATCCTAAGAGTAAATCATAATATCATCCAAGAATATAAGGATATATTGGTCTAGATTATTTTTAAATATGCTATTCTTTAGGCTCATGAATGCTACTGATGTGTTTGTTAGTCTAAAAGGTAGGACTGTAAATTCATAGTGCCCATATCCAGTTTTGAATATTATCTTATGGGTATCTTCTTCATGGATTCTTAGTTGGTGATATCCAAATTTCAAATCAATATTAGAGAAAATGGTGGCATCCTTTAGCTGGTTAAAGAGATCTTAAATCATGGGTAGGGGATATTTATTTTTATGGTTGCTTTATTAAGCATTTTTTAATCTATGCATAATTACAAAGAACCATCCTTCTTTTTAACAAACAGTACAGGTGCACCCCATGTTGACACACTAGGTTTTATCAATCCTTTTTCCAGTATCCCTTGCAATTTTACCTTTAGCTCCTGCATTTCAATGGGATTCATTCTATAAGGAGTCATTTGAATTGGTTTCATTTCAAGGTTTTGCTCAATAGTGAAGTTGAATTCACGCGTAGGAGGAAGTCTAGGTAAGTTCTCAAGAAACATGTCCCTGAATTCTTGCAACACTTGGTATCTCCCAAACACCTATTTCTTCTTTTCTTATTTAATTTTACTAAGCTTAACAATGAAAACCATTCATTTTTTCCTAATGGCCTTATTTAGCTGCATTGCAAAAAGAATTTGGGGTTGAAATATTCCCTGCTCATTATGGAATTTCAAATGGTCCTTGCCATTCTTTGAACACTCTATCCACCTTTATTGGAAATTTATTACGGCTCTATGACCTTGTAGACAATTCATCCCTAATATTATGTCAAAAGCATGTAGTGGCACTACATAAAGGTATCATATGGTTGTGCCACTAGGTAGGGTAATTTCAGTCTTAAGATAACACTAATCCACATAGTAGGTTTATCCAGAACCATACTCAACTTTCCATCATTGTGCTAAATATCATGATATTTTGGGTATTATCCTTGATTAGACTAGATGAAATAAAGCTATCGGTAGCTCCACTATCAATAAAAATCTTTACTTGTACACCAAAAACCTTACCCTTTATGAGAAAATGAGTGGCTTGCCCTTCCAGGTTTTGGCTACCTATCACAACGTAAATCTCATGAGTGGGTTCCTTTCCCTTTGAGCTTGTTCCTACTTTGTATGGGCAATTATTGGAGTAATTTGGACCTCCACAATCGTAACATCCATCCTTGGGACCTAGGTGTGCTCCCTATTTTTGACCTCATGTTATCTTTATTGATGCTGGGTTGGGTTGTCTCTGGGGTTGAAGCTTATTTTCATTGTTGTTATTATTGTCATTATTGTCCCCTCTTTAGAAATTTTTCTTAATTTTCCCTTGTTTCTCTATATGCCTCTTATTGGGTCTTTGGAATCTTCTATTCATTTGGCTTTGCTTTATTTCCCATTTTATGAAATCCACACTATTCCTCTTTTTGAGTGCTCATCGATCCAATTCATATGAGCCTGCATAGTCAAAGTAGGGATTTAGATGAGTTTCTTATTTCCTAACTATATCATAGACCTTTTATAGTGTTTTAGGCCATTGCATATTCATTTCATTTCCAATCCTAGGGTATGCTCTGAAGGTGGGCACATACTTCAACAACTTTATGAATTTTGAATAGTAGGCTTCAATTGTTTTTTTTCCTTGTTGAAGTTTGGTAAATTCCTTAAACTTATCGGTGTAGAAATGCTTCATAAGGAATATTTCCTTGAAGGCTACAACAAAATCCTCCCACCTCAAGTCAACTACCTCAATATTTTGCTCTTCTAAAAAAGTTTCCCATCAATCCAATCCAACCTTCTATAAGTGCAAAGTGACCCATGATGTCCAGGTTCCAGTGGAGTAATTCTTCATAGCGAAGTAAGTTTCCAATTCTCTTAGCCAGGCTTCAACTGCATCACTCCCTAATTATCCATTAAACTTGAAGTAGCATACATTCTTCAAATATTTAGCTAGTTTTACCTTTAGCAGAGCCCTGGACTCTCATGCTCTTGTAGTAGGATTGTTTACCTGCCTAACCTCTAAGTTCTTAACTTGTGAATCTTGGTTCACTATGGCCTCTAACAACTATTTGTGTTGTTCTATATGTTCTCAATCAGAGAGACTATCATAGTGAGGTTCTCGATATATCTATTAGAGTTGCTTGAACCTTCATATCGGGCCCTAATATCAACATTATTCTATTAGGTTTATGTATTAGATGGGGTATACTTCCCCCTTCTCATTCTTGGTGCCATTATCATGATTCATACTATAGAGTGAAAGTTTACATTAGGTCACAATTCCTTATCTAAATTGTACAACCAACTGCTAGCTAGATACATCATCAATATGCCTAACTACAGAGTTGAATATCAACAATTTTCCTTACTCCGTATAGGAGGTGAATATTATTAGGAGTTTGTGTACCTCTAAGGCTTTTCATTTTTTTTTCTATGCCTAGGTCTTAGCTAAGGAAGCTTATAGTCCTACGACCATGGATCTGATACCAACTATAACAACCCTAAATTCTAACTGACTTGAGAGAGAGTGTGTTTTTTGTATGCTCATCTCTACATCATATGTAAGCCCATCTACATGGGTGAATTAAGCATAATATATTAAGCTATCCTTCTCATATTCATGATGAGCTAGCTTACTCCCTTTGTGCCAATTACAAAGGAGGATGCCAATCCTCACCTCCTACATAATCTAGTCTATGTAGGGATACTAAGTATTTTTGTGAGCACATGATCATTTTCATGATGAGATATCTTTATCCTTCTATCACTCCATGTGTTAGTCGAATTGCTGGTTCTACAATCCTTTCGTTGCCTTCCCACAACTACTCAGATATAATTCTTATTGATGAACCCCAAAATCCCTTTGAGTCAACTCTCTCTCATCCTATAATAGGACATAGTCCTTCATGCCCACTAGTCCCATAATGAACAAAGTATTTATTTTCCACTAGTCCTTTAAAGAGTGATGGAACATATCTAATAAAGAATACCCTCTTTATGATTAAACTAAGTTGATTATCTTCCAATCCCAACATCATCTTAACCATTAGTGATCATGAGCTTATGCTAATTACCAATTGCAAGCAACCCATTAGTCAATGCATATTTTCATGGCTTGTCTACTTAAATATAAAACAACCAAATCCATAACAAGTTAAATCTAGATAGCAATAATAATCAAGTACATAAGATATCAACAACCCAAATCACAAATGATGCATCTTTTATCCTAGGAAACCCTTCTAAGATAAAACCTAGCCTTAAATATCCTTGATCCTTTTATTAATGGTGAATGTTACAATACAATCAATTGAGGAATCCTTTGGTTCCATTTTCCAACTCATCATTACAATTTATGGGTACATAAGAACCCCATAATCCTTATGTTCCATACCATGAATTAGCCTATTAATTCATATTTCTTGATGCATGGAGGTACCCCATGGTTATTATGGATGGACTCCATGTCGATCCTTCTAAGGACCACTTCTTTCCTGATCTAACTCCAGGGATATCTTCCCTCTTAAGAGTCCAATATAATTGAACATAAACCAAAGAACTGCACACACAACTCATTAGGGAGGACCCCATAATCCTCTCTAATGAGTCCGTATGTGAGCTTAAGTCCATTCCATTACAATACAACATAGTATCCACTACTATAGTTCAACATATTCTTTTGAAATAAAGTATACTATCCTCTACTACATTTCAAGTCTACTCTATCAAAAATGAGATATAATATCCAACTGTTATATTCCAAGTCTAATAAAAAAAAATGACACATAATATCTACTACTATATTTCAATCTATTCCATCAAAATAAAATATAATATCCACTACTATATTTTGATTCTAAATCGTTAAAATGAGACATAATATCCACTACTATATTTCAATCCATTTCATTAAAATAAACATAATATCCACTACTATATTCGAAGTCTAATCCTTTAAAATAAAACATAATATCCCTTACTATATTTCAATCCATTCCATTAAAGTAAAATATAGTATCCACTACTATATTCCAATTCTAATCCTTTAAAATGAAACATAATATCCACTACTATATTCCAAGACTAATCCGTTAAAATGAAACATAATATCCAGTACTATATTTCAATCCATTCCATTAAAATGAAATATAATATCCACTACTATATTCTAAGTATAATCCATTAAAATGAAACCTAATATCCACTACTATATTTTGTTAGGATCCTATCCTAACGCCACTTTGTAATTCTCATTTACTTATGTAGTGACCCACTTCCAACATGGGAGATCCCATTATGATATTATTTTGTAATACTTTGTAATGTATGTGGCAAGCATGGTGCCTAGCCAAGTCACACCATCTCATGTAACCATCTTTATCAAGATTGTAACCGATGGTAGGTAGGATATTCTAGCTCGAGTGGCATTTTGCACGTAATCCAACTCTTGAGCCTTTAGGTAGGGTTGAATGAAGTTTTTATTTAATATATGAAGCCATGTATGAATTCATCCTTTTGCAATCTAATGAAATATTTAAGGAGGTTGCCCCCTCGAAGAGGCCTACGATTATGTGTTATTGTGAGATTGTTCCATTTCTACATTTAATTTCTGCAGTGTTAGAGTTATTTGATGTATTTGAGTTATTTTTCAGTATTTTGTGTGAGTGTGCTTATTTTTAATTATGAGATCCTAACAAGTGGTATCAGAGTGCTTTCCAAGACTGAGCTCTACTGCAACTGAGATGATTTTTGTCATCCATTCCACCTGTTAGGTATAATTTTATGTGTTTTTCATTTTTATTTTTTCCTTTATTAAAAAATCCAAAAAAATACAATCTATTTTTCTTCAACCAAAAAACACAAAAAAAATAGTCTCTTTTTAGTAGTTGTGTAGGTTAGAAACCTTGTGTCAAGGGTTTTAAAATATCACAAAGGAGTTGTCATTATTGGCTAAGCTAGATTACCCATAACGCATCTAGTGAAGTGAGGGCCGATCAGGCTCCAATACTCAGGCCTTAGACAACACTCACGCACAAACTTGAGCTCCCACGCATCTTTAGGCGTATCGGGAGATAATATAGGTTTAAATAAAATTTTATCCATTAGGAAGCATTTTGGTCTTGTATTATCCATAGTCCATGGGACATAGCATCCTAAACGATCACCCTCTCGTATTGTCAAAGAGGCAGATAGTGTGCTCAAGGGTATGTGTGGAATCCTCCTTGGTTAGTGGTCTAAAATATTGGTCCGATCACTATTGTTTGTCACTACGGTATAACAGAGGGCCTATGCGTATTACATACTTCCTTACTTAGCGTACACTGGTTTTGCAAACCATAACTTCCACTTGCAAATCAACACCATATTTGTTCTATTATCCTGCATTCACAACCACAAAAGTAAGCATACGAAGAAGGTATTCCTTATCATAGAAAACAAACTTGCATGCACCAATATTCAGGATAGATTTGCAAGTGTCTATAATAGCCCATGGTTAGAGACAAAATAGTCAGGATAGTGACAAAAATAGTTTGGTCAGTAACAGTGATAGTCAGGTGAACAATAACAACCCTATATAATAGTCCAAAATTACAAACCTCCAGTTTCAAAAATAGTACTATCAATGTTAGAGAATCCCCAGGGTCAGTAATAGAAACTATGTCAGTAACTATAGTATAGGTGATAAAGGAAGATACAGGATAGTGATAAGGTGGTTAGGGGGCATACTACAGGTTAGAGACAGTTGATCCTGAATCCCAAATTTTGAACCGTAACTCCAAATCAGAAACAAAAAAAAGGCATTGAAATTTTATTAAAATAGGGATATCTCTTCACATAGAGCTTAGATTGACTCAAAAATTTAGTAGATAATTCTACACTCTATTCCAGAAAAAATTTCCTTGGCAGCCCTTGGTCAAATTTTACATCGATTTTTTAAAAATGGCAATTTTTTATTTTTCTTGCTAAGGCCATATATTTTCAATGGTCAATCAAATTGATCCAAATTTTTGGGAATAGAAGCTACTTGTTATTCTACACCAAAGACCCTCAAGGACTCACTAGTGAAATTTTAATTCCAAGTGGAATAAATTACCTTAACATCGACTTACAACCAACCAGGAGATCACAAAAAGTCAAGAAATTTAGTATATCTCCTCATTGAGCGCTCAGATCAAGCAGCCACCGAAGTGGACCCTATCCTAAAATTAGTGTTGCAATCCTTTTTCCAAATTAAATTTTGGACCCTTACTAAAAATAGTAACTCTTGAAACCCCACATCTATTTTTAGGAACTAAGTAAAAGAGGGTCCACAATGGCAAGTGGGACTTATGGAAAAAAGGAGTTAGAAATTGCCACAATATTGATCGATATGCAAAAAGCCCTTGACTACTTGACCACTACAAACCACACCATAATAGAAGATATTCGAGAGCTCCGAAAGGATCAGGATACCACTAGAATCTGCTTAGAAAAACAACTTACAGAGGTGGAGACACAATTGCAGGGTACTCTCACATCTGAACATCGAGCTGAAAAATCTGAACGAGGTCAAATAAGGGAAATAGAAGATCGAAGAAGGGGAACCGAAGACACTCACTATGACCGTGATTCGACCTTCAAAATACCTAAATTGGATTTCCCAATTTTTAATGGAAAGGATGTTGATGGGTGGTTATGTCAGGTTGATCAATTATTTAGACTCCATAATGTCCCTATATATCATCGGGTTCATATGGCTTCCTTCAACTTAGAATCTGAAGCCTTACATTGGTTCCAATGGCTATGAGCCACTACCCCTTATCTATCTTTGGAGGACTTTGAGTCCCAACTACTCACCCAATTTGGCCCTAGTGACTATGAAGACTTTACAGGAGCATTAACAAAGCTGAAACAAACTACCACAGTTCGTGATTACCAGAAACAATTTGAGAAATTGGCCAATAAAACAAGGGGATTAAATGAGGGATTTTTATGAGTTGTTTTGTTAGTGGGTTCAAAGATGATCTTCAGGATGAAGTAAAGATGTTTAAACCACAAACCATGATGTAGGCTATTAGTTTATCTCGATTGGCCAAATCTAAACTCTCAGCTCAATGGTGAACATCATGATTTTCTTAAGCTTGACCTCCCTTTCCTCCTCAATTCCAAAATAATACTGATAATAAACCTCCTACTCCTAAGTGACTGACTACAGATGAAATGGATGTGCATCGTGCCCAAGGGCTATGTTATAATTATGATGAAAAATTTGTGAAGGGGTATAGATGTGCAAATAAGAGATTGTTCTTAATATATGTAGAGGAACCTAATAGCAGTGACCATAGTGATGAGGAGAGTGACATAGCTGAAGCACCAACTCAAAAAGAAGAGGAAACCCAAGAACCTCAAGCAAAAATTTGTATCCATGCTCTTACTGTGGCTACCACTCCACAAACCATGAAATTTATGGGTTTTCAAAGGCCAACGCCTTACTATTCTTATTGATTCAGGCAGTACACACAACTTTATTGATCCTTAAGTTGCTAAGCAGGTCAATTTCTATATACACACATGTAATTCATTTGAATTCATGGTGGCAAATGAAGGCACTTTACCTTCATTTTGTAATGTAAAAATAAATATGGGGGATTATGAACTCAAGCAAGAAATGTTTGCCCTCCAATTGAGAGGATGTGATATTGTTTTGGGATCCCAATGGTTGACCACCTCGAGCACTATCTCCTAGAACTTTGTAGAACTATGGATGTAGTTTTCACAACATGGATAAACACACCCTCCATAGTGCCAAAACAGGCCATTCCCAAATTATCAGTTCCAATCGTATGGAGAAATTTTTGAAAAAGTCATCCCGTCGGGTCATTACACACATATTTTCAATTCAACCAAGCACTTCCATAGTGGATCAAATTCTAGTAGATTTGCAACTTGTTATGACCAAGCACAATGGTGTTTTTTAGAACCAACTACCCTTTTGCCTCATCGCTCACATGACCATGCTATTCCACTACTACCAGGTAATGCACCACCCAACATTAGACCGTATTGGTATCCTCATGCTCTCAAGTCTAAAATAAAGCAAATGGTACAATAATTGCTCAAAGTTGGTGTCATTCGACCTAGTACCAACCCTTACTCTTCTCTAGTTTTACTAGTTCGCAAGAAATATGGCTTGTGGTGATTGTGTATAGACTACCATGAGCTCAATAAAATGACCATCAAGGATAAATTCCCCATTTCGATAGTGGATGAATTACATGGAGCTATGTACTTCTCCAAGTTAGATATTCGTTCTAGCTACCATTAAATAAGGCTCAAGGATGAGGATATTTCCAAAACTACATTTCGTACTCAAGAATGTCACTATGAGTTCTTGGTAATGTCATTTGGTCTGAAAAATGCTCCTTCCATATTTTAGATCCTGATGAACAAAATATTTCACCCTATCCTATGGAAGTTCATCCTAGTTTTCTTTGATGATATCTTGGTTTATAGTTGCTCGTGGAAAGAACACCTTATCCATGTGGATCAAACATTATAATTGTTGGCACAACATCAAATTTTTGCTAAGAGGTCCAAGTGTTCCTTTAGTCTGATTAAAGTGGAGTATCTAGTACACATTATCTCCAAAGATGACATCAAGGTCAACCCAAGAAGATTCAAGTAGTTCAGGACTGGGCAAAACCTTACACTCTCAAGGTACTTTAGGGATTCTTATGGCTTACAGGTTACTACCACAAATTTATTCATAATTATGGTAAAATAGAAGCCCCCCTCACACCCATGTTAAAGAAGGACTCTTTTACTTGGACAGGGCCTGCTGACCAAGCCATACTTGAATTGAAGCATGTTATGACCACAACACCAGTTTTAGCCATGCTAGATTTTTCCAAGTCTTTCATCATTAAAAGTGATGCTTCTGATCATGGCATCGGGGTAGTGTTGATGTAGGAAGGGAGACCCTTGTCTTTCACTAGTAAGGCAATCTCTGATCATAACTTGGGAAAATGTACATATGTCAAGAATATGTTGGCAATCTTACATGCCATAACCCATTGATGATCATAGCTCATTGGGTGGCATTTCTCCATTAAAATAGACCATCAAAGTCTCAAATACTTCTTGGAACAACGGGTTGCTACCCTAGAACAACAAAAATGGGTTTCTAAACTCATGGGATATGATTATGATATCACCTATAAGAAGGGCAAAGAGAATATTGTGGCTGATGCTCTCTCTTGCCAATTTGAGACCCTCAGTATGTTATGTGCCATTTCCTCACCTATTCCTCAATGGATAGATTCCTTACGACAGGAGGTACTTCAGGATGTAGAATTGCAAGCTTTGGTGGCCTCGCTCCGTGATGATCCTACTTCATTCCTAGGCTACAATTGGGATGGCCATGACCTACATTATCCCAATACCTTGTTCTTCATCACACATCCCCCTTCTGTGAGTTTTTCATGAAGGAACTACATACTGCTCCCTCTGCAAGCCATTTAGAATTTCTTAAAACATATGAATGCCTCAAGAACACACTATTCTGGAAAGGTATGAAATAGGACATCCATGATTTTGTAGCAACTTGTGATACCTGCCAATAGATGAAAGGTGAAATAGTATGTTCTTCGGGTACTCTTCAACCCTTGTCCATTCTAGATCAGGTTTGGACTAATATTTTCATGGATTTTATAGAAGGGTTACCTAAATCTGGTGGTAAGTCTATTATTCTTGTGGTAGTAGATTGCCTTTCAAATTATGCTCATTTTTGTTCCCTTAGCCATCCTTACATAGCCTCCACAATTGCCCAAATATTTCTCAATTCTATTTTTTGCCTTCATGGTATGCCCACTTCCATTGTGTCCGATCGAGATCCAACCTTCACTAGTCATTTCTGGCAAGAATTTTTTAAATTGCAAGGAACTCAGCTCAAAATGGGTTCATCCTACCATTCACAAATGGATGGTCAAACTGATATTATCAATAAATGTTCGGAGACCTATCTTCATTGCTTTGCATCCGATCATCCTACTCAATGGGTGAAGTGGTTTCCTTTGGCCGAATGGTGGTACAATACTTCCTATCATACAACAACCAAACTCACCCATTTTGAGGTTGTTTATGGGTGCCCTCCACTCATGCCTACTTCATACATTCTAGGAAGCTCCAAGGTCTAGGCAGCTGACACTACTCTCAGCCAACATACGATGTTATCTTCCAGCTAAAGCAAAATTTGGACATGGTCCAAAATCAGATGTGATAATAGGCTGACCAACATCGTTCTGAGCATAGATTTTATGTGGGTGATATGGTCTTCCTTTGTTTGAAGCCATACAAATTATCATCTCTACAACTTCTTCGGTGCTATAAACTTGCTACAAAATACTATGTACCCTACCAAGTTCTTCAACAGATTGGTTCCACTGCTTACAAATTGGCTCTTCCACCCACCTCCAAGATCCATCATATTTTCCATGTTTCTTCTCTCAAAAACTTTGTGGGCACATAGATACAGGTTCAGTTAGCATTACAAGAACTAGATGAAGAAGGGTCCATATTACTCAAACCTAAAAAATTGATGGATCATCAAACCCGCACTCTTTGCAACCGTACCATAATAGAAGATCTTGTTTTGTAGTATGGGTTCCAGCCAAAAGATGCTACATGGGAGTCTCTCCATCAGCTCCAGCACTAGTTCCCTCATTTTCAACTTTGAGGACAAATATTTTCAAAGAGGAAGGACATGTTAGGATCCTATCCTAATGTCACTTTGTAATTCTTATTTACTTACGTAATGACCCACTTCCAATGTGGGGGATCTCGTTATGATATTATTTTGTAATACTTTGTGTATCGCTCCAAATTTTTTGCATCCTTACCCTCAGGCTGTAGGATCCGTGCCTAGAAGGAGGATGCGAGAAGGATGGGACAATACCTCGGACTGAGAGGCCCTTTGAAGGTCCCGCCTCTCGGGGGAGGAGTATAAAGGTGAATTTTCGATGGATGGTGGGTTCACCAGGAAAATTTTGAGTGGCAGTTTCCATGCCTAGGTTGATAGTGGGTTTGATGTGTTCATTTTTAGACTCGATCATTCAACTCCTAGGTTTGGCCAAGATGAATCTAGACTATTTTATCTACCAATGATAATTTAAATGGATACAAAAAATAGGAAGGAGTGCTAATAATAGAGAATATGCTAATTAGAATATGTCATACCTGATTTCGGATGTTTGATGAAGATTCTGAGTTTTGTAGCAGTCCAGATCGCCTCAGTTCGTACGTAATCGTTTGAGATCAGACAAGATCGTCTGATATTTGACGAATTCGTCAGAAACCTGCAATCACATAAATAGATGCGAAATACCAAATATGCAAGTGCAGAAGCAAAAGATAATGGTAGAAATAACAACAAACATGCCTAAATAATGGATTCCAATAACAAATAAGGAAATGTAGTAGATTTAATGATTGATTTTAACCTTACCATGTGATTATGCTAAATGAGGTGAACTCCAAGATGCAAAAAACATAATAATTCAAGACAATGCAGAAATACAATATAAAAAAATGCAGAGGAAGCTAAGGGAATGCAAACTCTGGACTCGGATTGCCCCCAATATGGACTATAGTCAGGATCACCTCCAATCGTACGAGATCGTCCGTAATCATCCGAGATCGTTTGCGCCGATCCGAGCTATCTTCGACTGCAAAACAGTAGAATTCCTACAAGAAAATGCAAAATATAGAACACAGATAGTAGTGCGAGGGAATAAGGAATTAAATCTGTTAGCTAAGGGGTTCAGGGAAATTAGAATCAAGGGGTCATGTAGAGTCAGGGGGGTAAACTAGAAAATCCTAGTTTATATAGGCTTAGGAAGAGGTTTAAGAGGTTGGGGATCATCCCAATATGGGAGATCTCCAACAAGGCAATCTCCAACTACGTAGACGTGCTTCTGCCCAAGTTGGAGAGGCTGTTGAAACAGAAGCTAATTATGAAAATTTGGTTTTGGGACAAAATCGTCTAGACGTTCTGTCCATGACGATTTCGTCAGATCTGGGACGATCGCGTCTAATCTGTGACGATATCATCCAACGGTCAAAACAAATCCTAAAAATGGCATGAAAAATGAGGAAACGGGTAGCAGGCGGTTTTGGAGCGGTTTTGGGGCTAAAATTCAAATTTTTATCTTTTATCTTTTACTAAGGTTTTTAACCGTGCCAATTTTAGGGTGCTACATTTTGCCCCCTCTTTAGCGAATTTTCGAAGAAAATGCGTTAAAGACGAGTTTTTCCCGTTTTACGAGAAAGCAAAAATGTACTCAATTTTTTAGACGACGATTCTTGGTCGAATCGTACAACTACTGACTATGGTGCCCCCTCTGTGTTTTTACCCAAATCGAACGTTTGAGGTAAAACGCAAAAAGGTAAAAATTAAAATGTTGAATAAAATTAAGAAAAATAGGGTAAAACCCTAATTCATTTTGACTGTTGTTTTTTTACTGTTTCAAAGTTCTGCAGAGAGAAAATGGTGGAGACAACGCATAGAGCGACAGAGGTCCGACGTGGGCTACGGGTAAGGATCTAAGCCTAGTAGATTAGTTTTGATTTTGCTTTGTGCAATTTGTGGATTTAAATTTTGATTATTTGGGACATCACGGCCATTTTTAGGCCGTCGACGACGTCCGAACGAAATCGTCCCTATTTCGTCGGAATCGTCCCTAGATCATCGATTTCGTCCAAGGGCGAAGTCAGCGAATTAGAGGCGATCCCGTTCAACAAGGGGCGATCCCCGAGTTTGCAAAATCGGAGACGAATTCATCCTACAAAGGATGATTTTGCCAAATTTAGGACGATATCATCCGATGGTGGATGATAACATCTTTAACTTGATTTTAAAATGTGTTTAATTTGATTTTACTGATTGGTTATTAATAAATTTTGTTGTTTATTATTTGTTTTGCAGAGGGGATTACTAAAGATCCGAGAATGGAAATACGATGGACTAAGAGATGACATAGCCATGCTTGACCAGGCAGAGCGTGACCGACTAGGACAGGTCGGGCTACAACATGTGGCAGAGATGCCACAAGTACCGACTGACATGGGGCTACTGATAGCCCTAGTAGAGAGATGGTATCCGGGGTCATCCTATTTTTGGCTACCGACAGGGGAGATGGCTCCCACACTAGAGGACGTATGGAGGATCATGAGGATCCCCATACAAGGATGGCTGATGACGTCGATGGCCAATCAAGGCCAGGCGATGATGAGGCTGACTAGGGACCCGAGCTTCACCCTGGAGAAGGGTGGGGTGAACATCGAGTCTCTACGGTAGATGCCTGGGGCATCTAGGCTGACTCGGGTTTTGGCAGGGGTGGTAGGTGGCTTAATGTTGTGCCACCAGAGCGGATGTAGGCTACCATGGCTCCTCTCAGATATAGTCTGCGACATGAGAGACCACGGGTACAGATTTGCATGGGGCAACTTTGTACTCTGCCGCTTGTATAGGATCCTGCATGGGGTCGTATACAAGGGAGGTCGATGTCTGGTCTTGACATCACTGCTATAGGTTTGGTGCTGGGAGCACATTGCGGTGCGAAGGCCGATAGGGCTCCCATTGATAGGGGTTGACCGAGAGAGACCCCGGGTTTTCTATTGGTGGCTACAGAGAGGTTCACAATGGCGGATAGATCTGTCGATGTCTCGGAGGTTGCTAGACGACCTCATCCTAGACCAGATCACCTGGAGGCCATGGCGAGAGCACCCCAGGTGGGTAGAGGATGGGCAGGAGCTGGCTCACATCAGGCAAGTCTACTCGGCTGAGGATGGAGTGGGGAGAGGTAGAGCTCCATCGCTACGATCGGGTACTACGATAGTTCGGTCTACAATAGGGGATCCCTTCTCTCAGGGATTACGAGTACTCCCGGACTATTTGAGATAGTACTACATTGAGCGGGGCTCCAGACATGTAGCGATTCTGGAGTCAGGACGTGGATGATGCCCCCATCCAGCCAGTGGATGGTGACGACGCTAGGGTTGCAGACGGCTACGATGCCTGGTACGTAGGCATCCGCCCTCCTCGGATGACGAGGGCATAGGGTTCGATGCATGCGGTTGTGCGACGGATGGGGAGGTGGCGCCAGGCTGCCATTGAGGTAGCGCAGGGTCGTGGCGGGAGAGAGTAGCGATGGTCCCCATAGGAGAGATGCCAACGGATGGGTCAGGCTCCACAGAGGCCATGGGAGATAGGGTGGAGGGAGGAGAGACTCCCTTCGCAACAGGGGGAGAGACCACCATCGCCTGATAAGGGCAAGGGTGTTGAGGTAGGGGAGAGCAGTGAGACGGTGGCTCTCCGGGCTGAGGTTGCCCGCCTTCGGGCTCAGGTGTAGACACTACAGGATGAGGCTACATGGCTCAGAGCTCGGGGCGGAGGGGTAAGCACTCAGGATCTGGCGTGGTCTATTGCTCAGACCGCATTTTACCAGGGGTTGTACTATCAGGCGGTCCCAGAGGGACAGAGGATATCATTGCCAACCCCCATTGCAGAGCCGGTCATGATGGGATCATCGAGGACATCCTCACGATCGACGACGAGGACCCGAGATACGGCCCGGACCTCTATGGGACCACCTCCTCCACGTCAGGGTGGGGGAGGAGATGAGGCTGAGAGCTCGAGGGCTTCTCGAGGCTAGCTGTTGCAGAGTGCAGATTTATGATATATGTATATATATATTTGTTTTTGAGGGGATTGAGTATGCCAGGGTTTTGATTGTGGCATACCAATCCAGATGATGTAGATCATTGATTGATGATATATATAGATTATTTTTGATGATATGACTTGTGGATATGTTGTATTGTGATGCTTTAATTGTTGATTCATGTAATTATGTCATTTGGAAATAAATTATAATGTTATGTCATGCCATATATTTGTAAATGAAATAATCTGATGTGCATAAATTGGTTGTTTTGGTGTGATTTTGATGACAAATAAAAGGGACTTCTAACAATAATTTCAAAGGACATTGTCGTTGTTATAGACCGTTTCATGGAGTCGCCGCTCGCTAGGTCGTCAAGCTAGTCCTAGTATAGAAATATTGCTAAAAGTAAAAGAGTGCTTAAGAGACTGTCTTAAGACTTTGTGTTGTGATGATGAAAATGATGATGGTGATAATTTGTTTTCAGATTTTTTTCCACAAAAGTATGCATGAAATATGTTTAAAAGTGATTTTTTCTAGGCATAAATTCCTAAGTGTGATAAATTTTTGAATAATTCCTTAGAAATTATACCATGGTTGCAAGATGAAATGTTTTGACATAATGACATGAAATAGAATAAGTGTTCATTCGTTTTGAAGCACAATTGTGTAACATAATGATGTAAGCCATATGTGTTTTTTTAAAATGGATGGGAAAATAAAATTAGAACAATGGTTTGCGCTAGGCATAGAATTATAGGTATAGACTTATACCATCATCGCGAAATCCAAAGATAAAATAGATATTTTAGTTTTATTGCATGATTGATTTTTTGATTTGTGATGTTTGATAAACAGAAAATAATAATATGATGAACATGTTGTTTGAAATCGTTTTGCAATTTTGTGACACAATGTATATAATTGTTTTTAAAACAAAATTCTGAAATAAGAGGATAAAATTATTCCAAAAAGAATTACTGGAATATTTTAAATTATCTCAAAACAAATGTAGGTTTATAAGGGATCCTCATGTGCAAATGTGAGTTCATTACCGATCTTGATTTATCATGATGATACAAAATCTCTCAAATACAAATGTGTGTGCAATTGTATTGTTCATTCACCAATTTTGAGCAAGATAATTTGATACAAGCAATTTGCCTTAACCAAATGAATGTTCGTTAACCATGATTTATATGCATATAACCGTACTAGACTCATCGTGCAAGTTAGGTTATCAAGAGCTAGCTAATCCATAAGTCGACATAGGTCTATACAAAAGAAGGTCGCTAATGTGACGGACATATCACCACGCTAGGAATTACCCAAGGCCAAGCGGGTTGGGCACAAACCACTTGTTATGGGGCTTACCTCACAGTTTTTGAATAATTGAGAATTCCAGGGATTCAAGCTCATTCACCCTTCTTTTCTTTTCAAGGGGTAGGGAAAGGATTTTATTGCATTTTGCTTTTCTCTTTTGCTCTTTTTTCTCTTTTTTTTTTTTGTATTTTTGCTTGATTTTGAGATAATGCTGAAATATTGTTGTGATGATACAAAATAACATTTTTCTTTTTCTCTTTTTCTTGCATTTTTTCTTTTCTTCCTATGCTAGGGATACTTGCTCGGATTAGCTGTAGAGCAAGGGATTTTTATTCTGGGTAGGGGTGAACTTGTCCTTTTGTCAATTCTCAAAGATTCTAGACCATGTGCATGATAGGATAGCAGGGGAAACTTTTCGCTCAAGAAACCACGTCTGCTATGTAGCATCATATTGAATTTGCAATGAAATCATTTTAATGTGAAAAGATATACTTGGTTCAAGTAAATAACAAGATCAGTTCTCTATGCTCAAAATGTTATTTAATGCCAATGTGGACTTTGATATAAGAGAGATTAATAATCATACAAAATAAAATCAAGATATTTATTCATGTGAGTGTGAAAGTGTGGGATTCCAAATAAATGCTCATTTATCTAAAATAATTGAAAATATAACTGTAAATTCCAATAATTGACAGGTATATATAAAAAAAATGTTTTTGAAGATTTTGACAATTTTGATGTTTTTGTATTTGATTTTAATTGATGGAATTGCAAGAAGAAATATTATTATTGTTCTTTGAAAAATATTTTGATAGAAATGGCGAAAAATGAAACAATATGCAAAATACAGTATATACAAATGATGAAATGACTCAATGTTTTATGCATAGTAGCGTTTGAGATGCATAATGTTCATAGGTTCTTTAAGCTCTTTACCATCGAAGGTAGATAATTTGTATGCTCCCGATCCAAATTTAGCAGTGATGATATATGGTCCAAGCCAATTGGGCTCGAATTTACCTTTAAGGTCTTTAGTAGCATTAGTATTTTTTTTGATTTTCTTTTAAGACAAGGTCGCCGATTTCAAAGGATCGAGGGTGGACTTTCTTGAGATATGCTCTCTTAAGCTTGTTTTGGTAGGCACGAAGATGCTCTAAAGCATTGATGCGCTTTTCATCTAAAATTTCCAGCTGACTAAATCTACCAGCACGATATTCATCCCCTACTTTAGTATCTTGAAGTAGTAGAGCCAAAGAAGGAACTTCTAATTCAAATGGAAAAATAGCTTCAACGCCATAAACCAAAACGAAAGGTGAAGTTCCAATGGGGGTGCGAACACTAGTTCGATAGGCCCATAAAGCAGGATATAATTGGATGTGCCAATCTCGACCGGATTTATTGACCAGTCTTTTGAGAATTTTAAGTAATGTTTTATTAGATGCTTCTGCTTGGCCATTACCCCGAGGATAATAGGGAGTGGACCAACGATGTTGAATTTTATACTTTTGACATAATTTTTTGACATCTTTATTTTTAAAACAAGTTCCATTATCGAAAATGAGATTGGCGGGAATGCCAAACCTACAAATAATTTGATTAAAAATAAATTTGGAAACTTGCGTTCCAGTACAAGAAGCTAAAGGCATAGCTTCAACCCATTTTGTGAAATACTCCGTAGCGGTTATGATAAATTTGTGTCCATCAGATGACACAAGGTTGATTTTCCCAATGATGTCTAAGCCCCATTTTGAAAAGGGCCAAGGAGATGAAATAGCTTGTAGCTCTTGTGCAAGCGCATGGACAAGGTCGGAATGTTTCGGCACTTGTCGCAATGGCGCACATAATCATGTGCATCATTCTCCATGGTAGGCCAAAAATATCCTATCCGAAGGAGCTTCTTAGCAATGGCGTTACCACTAAAGTGTCCTCCACAAGATCCATCGTGGGCTTCGCTCAAAGCTGATCTAGATTCTTCTAGATTTAAACATCTTAATAATATGCCTTCAAAAGATCTCCTATACAAGGTATTACCCACAATTACGAAGCGACTTGCTCATCTACGTAATAATCGGCGCTGGTTGCTAGTATAACCATCAGGGAAGGTTCCATTTTGCAAAAAATTAAATATATCAATGTACCATGGTTCGGGAGTAGTTTCGTTGATTAGAAACACATCCAAAGGTTCTAAGCATGATTTGCTTGAAGCGGGTTCCTGGAGTCGATGAATAATGATGGTAGCATATTCATCGTCTAACTCCAAGGGTAAAAGAGATGCAGTTGCAGCCATAGCGTCAACCGCACGATTGCTAGTTCGAGGAATAGCTTCCAAAGTAACTTGATCAAACAAGGATAATAACTGCAAAACATATGCTTTATATGGGCGTAATTTATCATCTCTGGTCTGATAAACATCATTGATTTGATTTATGACAAGTTGGGAATCACCAAAAACCAATAAATTTTTAATTTTTAGGGCCAAAGCAGCTCGTAAGCCAAGGATAAGAGCCTCATATTCAGCAGTATTATTAGTGCAAGCAAACGTTAGTTTAAAGGATAGAGGTATAAGATGTTTTTGCGGAGATATTAAAATAATACCCGCACCAGCCCCACTCATACATCGGGCTCCGTCAAAGTATAGGGACCATTTTTCAGGATGGTCTGCCTCTAATTTAAGGCATTCATCGAGAAGCTCAATGATGAGGGGATGGGTAGACTCTAAGGGTGCAACAGCTAATTGATCTGCTATGATTTGACCCTTAACAGACTTCTGTCCTATAAACGTGAGTTCAAACTCGCTTAGCGCAAGAACCCACTTGGTTGTGCGACCAGATAAATACGGTCGACTCATAAGATATCGCAAAGGGTCGAATTTGGCAATAACATACATTTTTTGACTAAGCATATAATGTCATAGTTTTTGTGTGGAAAATACGACTGCAAGACATAACTTCTCTAATATGGTATAGCGAGTTTCATAACTGATTAGGGTTCTGCTGATGTAATAAGTAGCACGCTCTTTCTTCTCATCGTCAAGCTGAGCTAACATAGCTCCTAAGGCAAAATCGGAAGCAGAAATGTACAAAATAAATGGACGATCAGATCTAGGTGGGGAAAGCACCAGTGGTTGGAGGAGATATTGCTTGAGGATTTCAAATGCTTCTTGGCATTCTTCGTCCCAATGGAAAGAGACATCTTTCTTAAGAAGTTTAAGAAAAGGTCCAGTTTTATCTGCCAACTTATCAATAAAGCGACGAATAGCTTGAAGCTTACCTTGTAAACTTCGTAATTCAGATATATTGGTGGGTGCGGGCATATCAGTGATAGCCACGATCTTGAGAGGATCAATTTCAATGCCACGTAAGGAAACTATAACCCCCAATAATTTATCGGACTTAACTCCGAAGATACATTTGGTGGGATTCAATCGGATAAGATACTCCCTTAACCGATCAAATACTTTTCTCAAGTCATTTAAATGATCATCTTCTTTGATGGAACGAGCTATAATATCATCTACATAATCATGTAGAATATCATGCATCATATCGTGAAAGATATAAGTCATAGCTCGTTGATAGGTTGCGCCTACGTTCTTTAAACCAAATGGCATTACTTTCCAACAAAAGGTTCCCCAAGGAGTAATAAAGGCTATTTTAGCCTGATCTTCAGGAGCTATCCTGATCCGATTGTAACCGGAAAATCCATCCATTAGGGATATCATTCCACTTCCAACAGTAAAATCAATGATTTGATCCATGTTAGGAAGAGGAAAATCATCTTTAGGACAGGCAACATTAATATCTCTCGAAGTCTGTACAAACCCTAACTTTAGTGGCTTCTTTCTTAGTTACTGGAACTACATTTGAGATCCATTCAGCATAATCAATGGCTTGTATAAAAATAACTTTCAACAGTTTTTCTAGTTCTGTTTTGACTAGTAAGGCCACTTTAGGATGCATTTTTCTAAGTTTTTGTTTAACAGGTTTAGCATCTGGATGGACTACTAGATGATGCATGACTACAAAAGGGTCCAGACTTGGCATGTCTTCATATGTCCAGGCAAAGACATCCTCATAGTCTTTAAGAAATGAAATGTATTCATCTTGTTTTTCTTGACTTAATTCTGATCCAATATTGATTATGTGAGGGTTATGTTCGGTTCCAATGTTAATTTTTATACCGTTTTCGACTTCCATATGTAAATCTCTCTCAAAATTAGGTGGGGCGGGTGAAACACCCAATTCTTGTAATTCTTCCAAGGTTAGCTTGGATAATTCGTCTTGAGGAGTCGAGGCCTCAAGCTGGGCTATACTAGGTATAGAGCCATCAAAATAAAATTTGTTATGTAATAAATCATCAACGGAGACATCATGGAAGATATCCCCTTCCAACTCATCATCGGATTCAGCAATCATCTCAGGGTAGGCGAGAGATAGCATATGACAAGTAAAGGGATTATTTTTTGAAAGCAAAGAATCTTGTTTATCGAGATAATCTTGATAACATGTAAGATGGTCATCCTCCTCAAATGGGAAGGGTTGACCTTTATTAGGAAATAGGCCCACACCGCATCGGGCAGGCCATGGTTCTACCTCAATAGGTTCCTTCATACCATTTTGGAAAGGTCCCAAACCTTTCCCTTTATAGCCCAATTTAAGCATTATGGGTTTAGCTTTAATATATTCATTAGCAAAATAGCATCGAGCATATCCATCACAATGTGTCTTGATGTTTCGGGGTATTCTTCCCCAATCATATCCCTTATAAATAAAAGCACAACTTTCGACTTGGTAGATACTTCCCATAGGTTGTGGGAGGCCCAAGGTACGAGGAGAAGGTGGGAGTTTATTTAAAACAAGGGAAGCTTGCACGGTCGGGTTGATCTCTTCTGATATAAGAATTTTAGATAAATCGGGTAGGAGTTCATCAATAAGAGCGTAAGAGGTAGAAGGAACATTTCTTAGATCTTTTGATGTGGAAAGGATGCCTGTAGGAGATGTTATAGGGATATCGATGGATGAGTCTATCGATGTGGAAGTTATAGGGGTAAAACAAGAAGCATTGGTTGTGGTTCTGGGATCTTTTCGAGGTCCTAATGAAGTTTGTTCAGAAAGCGGTTGAGCTATATGTAGAGGTGTAGTTGATGGGGTAGATGATGTTATGGGTGTGTGTTTCACACGTTTGGGCAGTTGACGAGAATTAGGATGTGTGGATGACAAAGCAGGGCAAAATTGAACTCCAACTGGTTCTGCCAAAGCACACATATCAAAGGGTCTAGGGTCACCATGAATGGTAACCAATTGGTTTTTAAATTTGAATTTAACACATTGATGTAAAGTGGATGGAACTGCTCGCATCGCGTTGATCCAAGGGTGACCCAAAAGTATATTGTACGATGCGAGGGCAATGTACAATAAACACGGTCATATCTAGGGTTCTAGGACCAACTTGCAAGGGTATAGTAATGACTCCACATGTTTCTTGTGTCTCGTCATTGAAGGCTTTTATGATCATATCCGTTCTTTTCATTTCGTCACTCCTAAAGCCAAATCTTTGGTAGAAGTCAAAAGTGCATATGTTTAAAGATGAACCATTATCAATCAAGACGCATTTAACGGCTACGTCCCCAATTAGGGTAGTAATATATAAAGGATTATCCTTATGTAAACTATGTTGTGGTATATCTCTATCTCGGAAGTCAATACAATCGACTTCTCGAGTGATGATAGTATTGGTCATGGCTTCAGGCTGAATATTTTGTGGTACCATCATTTGGCTTAATGTGAGCATTAATTCATCCCTATGGGTAGGAGAAGATCTTAAAAGATCCAAAAGGGAAATTCTAGCTATAGTGTTGGATAATTGTTCATTAATATTATACGGAGGCTTAGGTTGAACATTAGACATATGATTCCCTTTATTGGGATTTTTCAAAATAAATGGAGCTGATCCATCATTCTGAGTTTGATCCTGTTGAGAATTTTGAGCCTATTGTCTGGTAACGACTCCGATGGTACCTACAATGTTATGTTGAGGATGATGAATTGGTCTCGGTCTAGCATTTATGGCTTGTTCATTAGAAAGGAACTGATGAGAAGAGGGTCGAGTAGTAACTCTTCTAGGAAATGGTTCTTTCGGAACCATAGAATCTGTGATAGGTTGAATAGGATCTGATTCATTTTTAGAACTATTCGATTGATTTGAGGTGATGTCTATTTCACTTTTAGTATCCGATTCTACATCACTAAGATCCGGTGTTTGAGTATTATATAGGGGTCTGGACGTAACCATGGATAAAGTTGTGTCAAATATTTCTAGATCGTGAATAGGTAAATGCCCACTAATGGCTCCTACATATCGGGTAGGAGGGGGAACATTATGATGTTCGATTTGATTAGCCACCTCTTTGCCATTTTTTGGTAAAGGATGTTGAAATATGTCCAATGATTGATTGGCATTCTGATTCTAACTTTGAAGGGTGTTCTTTTGAACATTACTAGTAGGATTTTGTTTAGGTTGAAAGGCTTGTACCTCCATCTCGTTGTTATCAATTAAATCTTGTATTTTGTGTTTTAATCATTTACAAGAATTGGTAGCATGTCCGGGCCCTCTATGGAAATCACAATGTAAATCAGCTCTGTATCCGGGTATGGTTGGATCAGGTTCTCGGATAGTCGGTAATTGGATCAATCCTCGTGCTAGTAATTGCGGGAGAATGGTTGATAAAGGTTGATTTAACCTAGTAAATTCTTGAGGTGGTTTATCGGGAGGTTTCAATATGAACTTCTCTATTGTTTTTGCAGTATTAACATTGGCAATGTTTCTGCTGTCAGTGACTCCGTCACCCACAACTTGTTTATTTTTGTATGGATTTCTGGATGTTTTCTCATCATCTTTCTTTTTGAGCTGACCTCTTCTAATGAGAGCATCTTCCACTCTTTGGGCTAAATCTATAGCTTGATCGAAGGTGGTCAAGGTAGCAGTTGATAATTCATAGGATAGTTGCTCTTGTAAATTATTGATAAAAATATCCAACATTTCCCGATAAGGTAACACAAAGTGTAATTTACCTATCAACTGCCTCCATCGAGCTAAGAAGTCAGCAAAACACTCATCTTTGTCTTGTTTTAGGTTGTACAAATCTTTAATAGTTACATGTATTTCAATATAGGCACTAAATTGGTGCACAAAAGACTCGGCGGTCTCTTTGAAATTTCTCAAAGAATGAGTGGGCAATTGATAATACCACTCCAATGCCATCCCTCCTAAACTTTTTGGGAACATTTTTAGTAATAACAAGTCATCATGTGATATATCATGACATGCTATCCTAAACATACGAAGATGCTCTATGGGATCTTCGGTTCCTTTGTAGATAGGTAGGACAGGCATGGGAAAGCATTTAGGATATGGTTGTGCTACAACTATAGGATCTAGGGGTTGACTACACATCTCTCGGTAATTGTACGAGGGACGGTAGGGATCTATTTGGTCCATACGGGAGGTTAACTATTTCACCATGGCTTCCAGATTGCCAACTTGCCCACCATATTTGTTTGATGGTACATGAGCATGGGATTTGTGAGCGTAGGAAGGCGGGACATAAGGATTAGATGCTATGTTGCTATTATGCAAATGATTGGTAGGAAGAGTATTATGAAGAAGATTTGTGGTAGCATTATGTTGTATCCTAGATTGTTGGAAATTAACATTTGGTTTTGTTTTAGGCTTTTGTTGATTTGAGGTATATTGGTCGATAGCTTGGCAAAGTAGAGCAGTGAATGAAGGTTTCTTTTGTGTCGAAATAACCCTTGGTTTAGTAATAGGCACTCTAGGTAGTTGGGTAACCTGTTGTTGTCGGGTGTTTTGGATTATAGTAGCCATGTCCAAATTGGACGGTCCAGCTTGATCACTCTCTTGATCAATGGAGGACAAAGGATTAGTGCGTGTGTGATATATGTCTTCTAGGGTTGCTTGAGTGTCACTATTTTGATCTTTGTCCATATGAACTGCTATATTAAGGGTGCCAATATTGGTATGGAGAAATTTCAAAAAATGTTCCATGTTTTCAAAAGTAACAGTTCCTTCTGGGGTTATTTTAGGTGATGAGGATCCTTCCTCTCTATCATTTTCCTTTTGTTCATTTTCATCAACATAATCTTCTTCTTGTTGGTCTAGAGTTCCTTCTTCCTGAATTGGGTCTTTAGGAAGGACATCTGGGTTATTCTCTATTTTCCTTAACCAATCTTCTTCTAACTCAATTTTTTTTCCATTCCTGAGTCTAGTCATTATGTCTAAATCTTAGATTTTAGCAAATATATATATATATATATATATATATATATATATATATATATATATATATATATATATATATATATATATATATATATATATATATATATATATATATTTATATATATATATATATATATATATATATATATATATATATATATATATATATATATATATATATATATATATATATATATATATATTTGCAATAGATTTGGGAGGTATATATTAATTATATACCTACTATGATGCTTAAAAATAAAAATGTTTTGATTTTTTTTCTTCTTTTTGTTATGATTTTATTTGTTTTTATTTTATTTTATGCTTTCTAAAGACAACAAATAGCACACTAAATGCAAAAAAAAAAAAAAATAGAATAATAGCTTAGTTTTCTAAAAAGAGTTTATGAATGTCATTGATAGGATCATGTTCATCGAAGTCATAAAATGCTCCTCTTCAAATTGGAAATGGTTTTTCGAGAACTTAATGAAGTGTGCTATAGTGATATTATCTACTTTTGACTCTGATTTGTAAAAATAGATTTCATGGCAATACTCTCGATATAACACAGCTTTGGGGACTCTATACCATCTATCTGTAAGAATGACCTCCTGATCCTCTATAAGAGACAAAAATTTATGTACTACAGCTGCATTATCGAGTTATTCCTCAAAGGTATACAACTCAGAAGACATAAGGGCTCTTTTATCTGCTAACCACCTATGGCAAGCTATCTGAAGCTCATGATACAAAGTCACTTGATCGGGATCCAAGATTCTATCTAGGACAAACCTCTTGATTTGCCTAAGTTCGGTTGCTCTCGATGAAATAAGATTCAATCTCCTATTAAGTTCATCCCACAAAGGTTTAACCCTATTTTTTTGAGGTATGCTAAGTACAGAATTAATCTCTATAGCTACTAATTGATTTTCAACATTAATGGTGACAACTTGTCTTTTGTTATAATCTACCATCTAAATATGACATGCAATCTTTGATTCTAAATGCATTTATGTTTTGTTTTTGTTTTTTATTTTTGAACTGAATTGTTTTCAAAAGGTTTTTAGTTTTCACGTCGGGTTCACCAAAATGTATTGCTCCAAATTTTTTGCATCTTCGTCAGACGAATTCGTTAGAAACCTGCAATCACAGAAATAGATGCGAAATACCAAATATGCAAGTGCAGAAGTAGAAGATAATAATAGAAATAATAGCAAACATGCCTAAATAATGGTTTCCAATAACAAATAAGGAAATGTAGTAGATTTAATGATTTATCTTAACCTTACCATGCGATTATGCTAAATGAGGTGAACTCCAAGATGCAAAAAACATAATAATTCAAGACAATGCAGAAATACAATATAAAAAAATGCAGAGGAAGCTAAGGGAATGCAAAATCTGGACTCGGATTGCCCCCAATCTGGACTACATTCAAGTTCGCCTCCAATCATACGAGATCATCCGTAATCATCCGAGATTGTTTGCGCCGATCCAAGATATCTTCGACTACAAAATAGTAGAATTCTCGCAAAATATAGAACACAAACAGTAGTGCGAGGGAATAAGGAATTAAATCTGTCAACTAAGGGGTTCAAGGAAATCAAAATTAGGGGGTCATGTAGAGTCGGGGGGGTAAACTAGAAAATCCTAGTTTATATAGTCTTAGGAAGAGGTTTAAGAGGTTGGGGATCATCCCAATATGGGAGATCTCCAATAGGGCAATCTCTAACTGCGCAGACGCGTTTTTGCCCAAGTTGGAGAGGCAAATTCGGTTTTAGGACAAAATCGTCCGGACATTCTATCCATGATGATTTCGTCAAATCTTGGATGATCACGTCTAATCTACGATGATATCGTCCAACGATCAAAACAAATCCTAAAAATGGCACGAGAAAATAAGGAAACGGGTAGCAAAGCGGTTTTGGAGCGTTTTGGGGTTAAAATTCAAATTTTTATCTTTTATCTTTTACTAAGGTTTTTAACCATGCCAATTTTAGGGTGCTACACTTTGTAATGTATCTGGTAAGTATGGTGCCTAGCCAAGTGGCACCATCTCATGTAACTATTTTTATCAAGATTGTAACTAATGGTAGGTAGGATATTCTAGCTCGAGTGGCATTTTGTATGTAACCCAACTCTTGAGCCTTTAGGTAGGGTTGCATGAAGTTTTTCTTTAAAATATATGAAGCCATTTATGAGTTCATCCTTTTGCAAGCTAATAAAATATTTAAGGAGGTTGCCCCCTCGAAGAGGCCTACGATTCTGTGTCATTGTGAGATTGTTCCATTTCTGCATTTAATTTCTGCATAGTGTATTGATTTATTTGATGTATTTGAGTTATTTTTCAGTATTTTGTGTGAGTGTGCTTATTTTTAATAGTGCAATCCTAACATATTTCAATCCATTCCATTAAAATGAAACATAATATCCACTACTATATTTCAAGTCTATTCCATTAAAATGAAGCATAATATCCACTACTATATTTCAAGTCTAATCTATTAAAGTGAAACATAATATCCACTACTATATTTCAATCCATTCCATTAAAATGAATTATAATATCCACTACTATATCTCAATATATTCCATTAAGATGAAACAGAATATCTACTACTCTATCTCAATATATTCCTTTAAAATGAAACATAATATCCACTACTATATCTCAATCTATTCCGTTAAAATGTGGCATAATATCCACTAATTTATTCCAATCAATTTCTTTAAGGTGAGACATAATATCAAATTACTTCATTTCAAGCTCATGAAACATAATATCCACTACTATGTTTTAAGAACTCTGAAACATATACATCCCTGACGTTTTCTTCCAATGTTAATCCAAATGAACATATTCCTCTTTGATATATTTCTATATCAATAAAAACATAGGGAGAATATACCTTGTCTAAAAATTATAATTCCAACTATTATATCTAATGTTTTAGACTTGTTTTACCTAGGTCCCAATATGAAACATATAATTTGTAGTACATCCTAAGTCTACTTTATCCATCTACCCATTACAAATAAGTGGTCTTTAGTTCTATGACCAAACCCGACCAAGTTGATATGGTCAAAAAATCGATACGGCCTAGATGGTAGTGAACATTAGAAAACAAGCAAAGTTAATGAAAATCAAAGTCCATGACAACAAGAGAGTATTACACCCTAGCTGGCACATCAACATGCTCATAGCCCACAAGCGACCATTCCACACTGAGATACCATAGCACCTACAATTGGCGCTAATGGTTGACCCACATGAAGCTTCTCAAACCACCCACCCATTGGTCGAATAGAAAGGGTCCTCCCTTTCTTTTTGAGGTGGCCCGATGCCTAAATATCCTACATGAGGGATAAAAAAATGATTAGAAAGGATTGATAATGCTTGCCCATAGAGTTGATGGGGGTTTAATATTCCACATTAGTGCAACACAATAGTGGGAGAGAATACCACGTGTTAGATAATAGGTAAACGAGCAGGATCTAAGGTTCTACTTTAGATTAAAATGTGGTCAACAATGAATTCCTTTTAGGTGATAGGGCAAAAAGGCACAGGCAAGAGTGCTATAATTAGCGTTCACTTGGGCAACACAATAAGAAAGGCAAGGGATGTCCAATGGACTTACTCTCCCATTGAGCATATGTAGAGGTCAGCTCAGTTCGAGCTTGGAGATTACAAATCCCACACATAAGGGTGCTTTGACCTCGACATCGATTCTATAGAGCTCACGGGAATACACAGGCTTAGCTTCAATTCTAAGAAACTCACAGGAATACACATGCTTGGCTTTGATTCTAAGAAGCTCATGAAATACAGGCTTAGCTTTGATTCTAATAATCTCACAAGAGCACGAAGATGTCATAGACTATGAATACTACATGCACAAGTAAAAAGGATTTTGGCCCTACCATTGTGGCTAAGGAAGGTGGTAACACAATAATCTTACTAAACTCTACAAGTATTTAAATTTGGCTAAGGAAGTGGCCAAACTCAGGATGATTATCACATAATAAAATGGATAGATATGTTTCAAACAAATAATTAAAACTAAAATACCAATTAACCATTACTTTTATCACCGTGAAGGGGGTTTCAAGGTCCAACCTGATGCAAAGTCATATCCAGAATCAAGATCCTCCTCTTTTGTGATTTTTCTCCTCCCTTTTTCTCTTCATTCTTTGTCAAATCCTTTATTCATTCCTTATCTCTCCCCATATGTACCCCCTCCCTATTTCCAAAGAGGATGGATATCCAGTCTTTTCCTCCTCCTTGTTTGCAAGAGGGGGAATGTACTTTATCATAAAGGTGAACCCCCTTCGCTCAGTAATTTTAACCAAATGTTAATAATTCAAATTTCCTTGTAAGTCATATTTTTAATGGTTTTGAAATACATCCTTCAAATGTAAATTCAAAGGAGTATTTTGTAGGTATAGATATCATCACACAACTCATGCTTCAAGCCTCATTAAATGCAACCATCATGGGTTTAAATCAATTAAAAATCAATTGCTTTACTAAATATATTTAAAAGCAATATTAACGCTTAATATTAAATTATTAGTTTAATATTGCAATGGTCAGTCCTTTATAATTAAAACCATTATATGCATAAGAATAGTATCAATAAATTCATTGGCTAAATAATTTAGATGCATTATCCAAGCAAATATTAAGTTTTCAGCTCATCATTGCCCACCTACAAGCATGGTTAGCCCTACAAAACCATAAAATAAACTAACAACATCATAGCATAAAATACAACCAGTGTCACATCGTATCCTAGATTCATAGCACCAACAAAGTTAGTCATTAAAACAATAAGTCCAATTATATTATTTTCTCAATAAGGTCTTGTCAGGGGAGGGTCATGACACTCATAATATTTGTGATATCAAAATGTCAGGTTTCATAACCCACTTATTCATCCCATTCTCTTAATTTAGATTTAATATTAATGGATTATTGAAAAGGTTTTGAAATGTTCATAGTTACACATATATGGGTATATACAACATGCTTGTGCTCCTTAATAGTTGGTCCCTCCTAGGTGAATTCCTCAAGGGTATTTCTAATATTATTCAAAAACATCCTTATTGATAAGTTTATATGGAAGTCCAAAAATACTAACCCATACAAAAATATTTTTAATAATTTATGTCTTTATAGAAAAATTTCACTCGATGGTCTTAAATATAGGACATCTCTCCCCTAAACAATGAGACACTCTCTATTATTTTATCCCTAGTTTTTGAACATGAAATGATGTGAGGAAAATACCCTTGGCAAGAAAATTCATGAAGTAATTTGAATTCAGTCTCCACTTCCACTTGATTCAATTTTGAATCTTCAAAAACCCTAGCTAGTATCTATGGAACTTACATAATTATAGACACTAAAATTTGGTCAATCTGATTATGCTACTGAAAGCAACAACTAAGTTGACACACCAATGCCCCTAGGGCAAACCTTAGAAGGTATATAGTGGTTCTAGCCACTTAGTGGAATGTTTTGGAAGGTTCTAGGCCAATTTTGGGACCTTTTGGCACTCTATTCCTATTTTCCCACCCTAGGATGAATACAAATCCTATTTGTCCCACCTTGGAGTGAATACTAGCATTCATCCCAAGGTGGAGTGAATAGCAAGTTTTACTGGTAAAAAGTCAAATCTAGACAAACGATTCTTGGTAACGATCATTTATATTTCCTAACCACACCTAAAAGTTAGATCTTGCAATATATTTATGCCATGCTTCATAAGGGAGGCCAATTTGGGATATTCTCTTCCCCCTCCAATGCATGCCACCTCGGTGGCCAAGTGGTGCCTCTTTCCACACATGCCCTTTTTCACATGAGACCCCTATGGCTATAAATTGGGTGCATTTTCCACACAATAGGGAGAGGAGTTTTAAGGTTTAAGCAATGGAGTGCTGCCAAGATTTTCCCTCACTGGATTGTGCTCTCTTTCCCTCAAAATCTCTTCTCAGCGAAGGAGGTTATCGAGTGACTTAAAGAGATGCAATTTATTTACAAATATCTATAAATCAAGTGAATTTACACCCTAAATTTGATTTCAATACCTCCATTAGTGTTTTATACCATTCCCTAGTGGAATTGGCAATAAAATTTAGGCAGAATCGATGGGCGTCCCACCCCCAGGTGCCCCTCAATTTGTGACAGTCCTATTCGTCCCACCCTAGAACAAATACAAATATGTCAGAAATTTTGTAACCTTTTTTAAATATATATTTTCTATAGTATCATATGATGTTGCAATTCAAATTTCATGCTTTTTTGAGTTATATTGGCCAAGATATTGTGATTTGAAGTTTTTACAGGCTTGTAGGACCCACCGGATCATGCATCAGGATGTGTGCCTAATTTATGAAATATAACCATATGGGTTCTCTTAAAATTCCATTTTGTGCATTTTGTCCAATTTTCATGTGTTTTTTATAGGTTTAGGGGTAGTAATTGCATGCTTTGGGTTTTGTAGGTTGGAGAAGTGCACTGCAATTACGACATTACTAAAGATGCAATTTTGGTACAATTTCTAGTAATATCTTCCCAAAACATCTTATTTTACTCACCTATGAATTTTCATAGCATTTGGATTTTATTTGGTACAGGCACGCTACATCTGCTCCTTTCTTGCCAATGGGGATTACATATTTTAGATCATACACACTTGCTATTTGACATTTCTTGTTTCCTTGTGTGTAGGTGTAGGTCATACAACACATTGGGAAATTATTTTAAGACCTAAAAGAATCAAATATCCAAGTGACAATAACTTTGGCTCACCCATTTCAATTGTGGGTATGAGGAAGACACTGGATGTGCACAAAATTTCTTTGAAGGATTTGATCCTTGGGCACCCAAAATTTGTAAAATTTGTATCATTAATTTGAGCCATTGAGGGAAAATATTTTTAGCCTATATTTTATCCATTCAAATAATAATAGAACAATTTTCTTTGTTGCATTTCTTGTTATTTGGTATCCTTTCCTTCTTACTTGCATGCTTCCGTTTTGGTGCTTATGAGCAATAGGAGATAGATGCAATTTGTTACCCATATTTAGGTGCACTATTTTTTCCTACTTTAATGGTTATCATGGTGGAACCTAGTCCCTTTTGCTTTAGGTGAAGTTTGAAGCTCATATTTCATCTTTTTTTTTTGTAGCTTCTAGTCGCTCTAGATTGAAACGAACTCTGACCTGCTATTTGTGTCTCCTTGGGACAGATGCAAATATGTCCCACCCTAGGATGAATGCAGACCTGCTATTCATCCCACCCTAGAATTAATAGAAACTAGAGATATTTCTGATCAGAATTCCAAAAATGACAGGTTCTACAAGTGATGAGATAGGTACCTAAACCCTCTACTTTCATTTTGCACTTTCATAAGTTGTTTAATTTGGTTTTTCTTGCATCATTTGTTTTCCTAGAAAGGTTAAAAGTATATTTACTTTTCCCATAATTCAAAATAACAAAAATAATAAAAATTAAAGAAATTCAAAGTAGCAATGCATCTATGTGGTCTGATTTCTTGTGGCCTACCCAATGGGTAGGTTAGCATTTAGGGTTTGAATTTATAATTTACATTTATAGGTTCCTTTTATCCTAACTTTCTAAAAGTAAAACACACCTTTTGCATGCATTTAGTGAATTATCATCGAATGCATTATTGCTTGATTTCTTTGGATTAAAAATAACCACACACACCACGATTCACTTAAATGCTAGTGAGGTGGATTTCATCACCATCCACTAGTAGAGTTCAATGAGGTGGCTTTCATCTCCACCCGTTATCTCAAATCTCATGAACCTTATTCTTTGCCAAGGTTAGTTCCAAGATACATCATATCCCATGGGTTATAGCATATATCTCTCTTCAAAGAGGTATATCACAAATTGCGGGTGAACTGCGTGAGGAACTGGTAGAACCTATACTCCCTAACCGTGTGTGGACCTCATAACCACATATTATAGGCGGGATAACATGACCTGGAGTTCATCGCAAGATTGTCGAGCTATGAGTATACATGTGAAATCTAATTAAACATGAGAATATCATTCAAAAATATTTCAAACACGTGATACAAGTTCATCCTTTACAAACAACACATATGAAACACATAATAGTTTAGGTATTCACATCTATCTTATTGAGTGTTTCCTATTCTTGTTTGTTATCTCATTAAGAATTTTTAAAGGAGATAATAATCTAGGTTTTGGTAGAGAGTTACAATGGTGTGCACCCACAACCAAGCCCAATCATAGGCAAAAGCTGTGAAGAGTGGACTAGGAGATATGAGTCATCTCTACTTTAGCCCCAGGAACCTGGTCATACCTCCCTAGTGAGCCTCTACTCACCCCAATCCCTGAATAACAGGACAAGAACCACACTTACAAGGGAGCCCTATACAGGACACCCCTATAGGTGATGGAACTTACCTGGGAGAGTGTTCCTATTATTTAGACACATCACATGCCTTCTTTTATGAAAAGCAACAATGCACTAAGGTGCTAGTATATAGAGTGGTGTCATGCATCTGCATACCTATTCATAGGCCAGAGCATGAATTCACACATCGAACAGAGTAGGTTGATCTGACCTTGCCTCTATGTCACCCTGATAGGGTCCAATATCCTAGGAAACCTAATAGGTATGATACTTGTTGCTCAGGGTGAGCTAACTCCACCATTCCCTTCCTCATTCATGAATGAAGGCATGAGAAAACCCCTAATTATCCTCAAGATTAGTATTTCGTGCATGCATGATGTGCCTCTATGCTCGTTGATTACAATGAGCATATGCTCAGGCTCAATCGAAGGAAACACACGAGGGATACCATAGATTATCTTGAATAAGGTCAACCTCAAGGTGAGACTCCTAGGCCCATTTCAAACAACTTTGACAATACAAGGAACAACTAGACCGCTTGGATCAACTTGAGAGATAAATAATCAAATGACAGACCAACGAGCTATTCCAGAAGACTTTACGAGAGAGGGTTCCTAACCCTAAGACACATAGGTAAGAAATGCATCTAAGGCAACCCACACTCATTTGAGATAGTTATCCTAGGCCTTATCCAATGTTACCTCTATGAACTCCTAGGCCAAATCGGGACTTGCCACCTAGGCCAAACATAGGGCACCCACAGCGGGCAAATACTCCTCTTTATAGATCGAATTGAGAAACACCCTATGGGGCCTACACTAAGCATGAGCAAGAGGTATAGTACTTAGATATGCCTTACCAAGGTAGGGGATGTGACATGCCACCTCCCCATAATAGGTTTTAGGATCCTTGACCTCCACCACAAGATAAGAGCAAGTATGAGGAGATTAAATCCTCAGATGCATATTGAGCATTGATAGAGCGCCTAGAGTCAGTAGAGAACAAGACCTCTGGGTCTGGATCTTAAAAGCCCACTTTGTTCCAGTTACATAGTGTACTCCTTCATCCTTCAGTTCCTTCCCCTCCCTATCCAGATCCATTCAAGCTACCTCAGTTGGCTACTTTTAAGGGAGAGGAAGATGCACAGGAACATGTCACTAAATTATTGAGCCAATATTTTGGCATTTAGGATAATGATGATTTTATTTTGCATATATTTGTGACTACCCTCTCTGGCCCATATTTGAAGTGGTTTATCCAACTCTTGAAGCATAGCATCCACAACTTGGACCAACTTGTAGATGCATTCCTAGAACGCTTCACCTTCAACACTAATAGGAGGGCAATGTTGGTTGATCTTGCTAGGTTGAAACAATATGACAATGAGTCAATAGAAAATTATGGCAATAGGTGGTGAGCCTTGCTCACAAAGCTACCTTATCTACTTCCCATGTCATAGTTGACTCAGATATTTGCCAAGAGTTACCTGAAGCTGATCTCCGTGTTGTTTCGACTGCAATAGTATCTGACTCTTGAATATGCCCTAGCATAGACTAGGATCATTGAAGAAATTAATATTCAAGAGGGAGAAATTATGAAACCTCACAAGGAGTGGAATAAGAATGCTACAAATACCCCAGTGAATCAGGTTTCCATTAGTGTCCCAGATCCAATGCAATTTGTGCCCCCTAAAAATCCTAATTATCAGGCCACTCCTAAGAACTATGCCAAGGAAAACCATAATAATCAAGGGCAAAATCAACAGTGTCATACCAAGTGATAGTTCACACCCATTACAGAGTCTATGGACTCATTGTTTGAGCACCTCTTAGCAGCTAATTCAATCAATCTACCTAAGAGTCGACCTGTCGATCCAAATGCACCGAAGCCCAAAGGATACATAGAAGACCTATATTGCAAGTTTTATAGGCAAAATGGGCATGATATGCAAATGTGCTATAAGTTCAAGAATTTGGTGCAAGACATGATTGATAGGAATACCCTTTAGATAGATAACCCTATCATGTCAAACAACCAATAAATGGAGGTCTTTAAAGACCCTTTGCCCGCCCATGCAGAGCACACCAAGCCAGTGCCCTACGTGAATGAGGTGCAACATGTCCCCCCTAAGCAAAGGTATTTCAGCATGATCAAAATTGTCAAAAGAAATAGGTGGTACCCAAGTCCATTCACACCACCTACGGCTTAGAGCAATGTTCCTTCGACATCATAGCCTTTATCGCCTCTTGTGTTGAGCCTCCCACCTAGGCTTATGGTCACAATTAAGAGCAAGCTCACTCAGATTTTAAGAATGACATCCACCCGAATCTCCATCTATGAGCTTATTCAATAATCATCACCTCATAGATAAGCCTTTATGGAGATCCTTAAGGCAATAGAGCTTCAGCCCTAGGAGTCTAACTCCAACAATTTTGTGGGGCATGTGTGGCAAAACACAAAACTGGTGATTACCTTTTGAAAAGATGAACTTAAATTGGTTCCCAATGATATGGTAGATCCTCCCTTACACATTGTCACATGTGTAAATTGGACACCATACAAGAGAGTGTTGATAGATACAGAATCTTCTAAGAACATCATCACTACAATAACTCTCAAACATTTGAAGCTCCTAGCATCCCATATTATTGTATCTACCTACACCCTTCGAGCATTCAATGATGTCATATGATCGATGGTTGGTACAATCATCCTACCTATCCAGGTGGTAGAAAATACCATCATGATGCTATGCCATATCCTGGAGGGTGAGATGGCGTACAATATCATATTAAGCATACCATGGATCAGGGACATGAAGTGTGTCCCTTCCATCACTCACCGGTGCCTCAAGTACACTCATGAAGGGCAAGTTCATGTCATCTTTGCTGACCTAGAGCCTTTCAAGTATTGCAATATGGTGCAATAGCTCCCTGAGTCAACCTTACCATCAACCCATCTAGATTTTAAACCGAATAAATTCGACCAAGGTTTGACTTCATCACCATCACTTTCAAGCAATCCATAGTCATCTCACACCATACCATCCTCATCATCAGCACCCCCTAGATACCTACTACACTAGTGGATCCTTCACCTAGGAACCTGGAAAAGCATCCTATTGATGAGGTCCAGCAAACCATCTCTACCATCTCTACAGAGGAGATTCCTAGCCAAGTAGATGAGGAGCTATCACATGATGCAAACGATGAATCATATTATGTCTCAATCTCATACCTTTTCTTTCGGTAGTCCCAGGTCATATTGCACCTAGCTACCACCAGATTAGGGTAGTACATGGTTAAAAATGTTACAACTACCCCTGCTATAGATTCAGTGCATGACATAGATTCACCCTATCTTCCCATAGGCACTATCGTACCTCTTGATCTCCCCCCTAATAAAATAAATTTTATATATGGGGGCCTTGACTATGGCATATAGCCTTACCAATAGTAGGAGGAGGATTAAGAAACCTTCTTCGAGGACATCAACTACATGTCCAACCCTAACTTTACCATGAAGTACCTTCACCTCTGTAATTGGTATGGTTATGGGTTAGCCTTGTATGAGCAAGGCACTAGAGTTCCTTACTAGCCACAGTATCAAATACCTTATGACAAGTCTAGTTTGGCACACAACAAGCTTGTGCCTTTAGACGTCCTCACAAATATCTTAGAGCACATGACTCTAGACTTTAAATATGAGCTTATGTGAGATCCTTTCACCAACCCCAAGCATGTCTAATCATTGGGGGACTACTTCCCTATGCCCTTGGGAGATGACTACCCACCTCATTATGATATACGATCTTACAAGAGAGGTGAAGGATCGCACACTCTCCCCCATGATAGTGAGGAAGAATATCAAGGGTCTCCTTATGAGTGGACATCTAACAACGAGTCAGATTATGAAGTAGCACCTATGGACTCTAATAGTTTAGATGGTGAAGGTTCGTAGGTCATCCCTGTGGATGATGAGGATGAGTTTTATCTATGCATGTTCCCCTTACACCATCCCATATGGCAACAACTTCTACCTTTAGAATATAAATCTCACCGACAGCCACACATAACACCTTCGGTCATTCCATCGCCTCTGCAGTCACCTCTAGAAATATTGCAACATCTTGATGTCCATGAACACCACTAGCCACATAGAGGAAATCATCCATCCATAAATATGATTTCCATAGATCCGTTCGATCCCCTAGGAGATCCGAATAACCTTGTTGAAGTCATTGCACCTCGACTTGGTGGTAATTAACTTTGATCGGGGATATTCATCCCCATCACTCTCTAAGTACTGGCCTTGCGATGAGATTCTATAGCCATTTTATTTCTCTCTAGGGCCAACTCATGATGTCTTCCATGTTGAGGAGGAACCTGAGATTCCCATTAAAGATCTAAATCTACCTGATGATATCCACTTGATCCCTAATCCTCACCAGTTGGAAGAGGGGTCGCATATGTCAATCGAGCCTATGATTGACAAAGATAATGGCTTAGATCCCAACTTTGTACTCTGTAGCTTGTATAGGATCCTGCATGGGGTCATATACAAGGGAGGTCGATGTCTGGTCTTGACATCACTGTTATAGGTTTGGTGCTGGGAGCACATTGCGGTGCGAAGGCCGATAGGGCTCCCATTGATAGGTGTTGATCGAGAGACACCCTGGGTTTTCTATTGGTGGCTACAAAGAGGTTCATAATGGCAGATAGATCTGTCGATGTCTCGGAGGTTGCTAGACAACCTCATCCTAGACCAGATCACCTATAGGCCATGGCGAGAGCACCCCAGGTGGGCAGAGGATGGGCAGGAGATGGCTCTCATCAGGCAAGTCTGCTGGCTGAGGATGGAGTGGGGAGAGGTAGAGCTTCATCGCTACGATCGGGTACTATGATAGTTCGGTCTACAATAGGGGATCTCTTCTATCAAGGATTATGAGTACTCTCAGACTGTTCAAGATAGTACTACACTGAGCAAGGCTCCAAACATGTAGCGATTCTGGAGTTAGGACATGGATGATGCCCCCATCCAGCTAGTGGATGGTGACGACACTGGGGTTGCAGATGGCTACGATGCCTTGTATGCAAGCATTCGCCCTTATCGGATGACAAGGGCACAGGTTTCTATGCATGCGGTTGTGCGACGGATGGGGACGTGGCGCCAGGCGGCCATTGAGGTAGCGCAGAGTCGTGGCAGGAGAGAGTAGCGACGGTCCCCATAGGAGAGATGCCAACGGATGGGTTAGGATCCACAAAGGCCATGGGAGATAGGGTGGAGGGAGGAGAGACTCCCTTTGCAACAGGGGAAAGACCACCATTACCTGATAAGGGCAATGGTGTTGAGGTAGGGGAGAGCAGTGAGACAGCGGCTCTCTGGGCTGAGGTTGCCTGCCTTTGGGCTCAGGTGTAGACATTGCAGGATGAGGCTACATGGCTCAGAGCTCGAGGCGGAGGGGTAAGCACTCAAGATCTGGTGTGGTCTATTGCTTATACTGCATTTTACCAGGGGTTGTACTATTAGGCGGTCCTAGAGGGACAGAGGATATCATTGCCAGCCCCCATTGCAGAGCTGGTCATGATGGGATCATCGAGGACATCCTCACAATCGACGACGAGGACCTGAGATACGGCCCAGACCTCTATGGGACCACCTCCTCCATGTCAGGGTGGGGGAGGAGATGAGGCTAAGAGCACGAGGGCTTCTTGAGGCTAGCTGTTGCAAAGCGCAGATTTATGATATATGTATATATGTATGTTTTTGAGGGGATTGAGTATGCCAGGTTTTTTTTTATTGTGGCATACCAATCCAGATGATGTAGATTATTGATTTATGATATATATAGATTATTTTTGATGATATGACTTGTGGATATGTTGTATTGTGATGCTTTAATTGTTTGATTCATGTAATTATGTCATTTGGAAATAAATTATAATGTTATGTCATGCCATATATTTGTAAATGAAATAATTTGATGTGCATAATTTGGTTGTTGTGGTGTGATTTTGATGACAAATAAAAGGGACTTCTAACAATAATTTCAAAGGACATTGTCGTTGTTATAAACCGTTTCATGGAGTCATCGCTCGCTAGGCCGTCAAGCTAGTCCTAGTGTAGAAATACTGCTAAAAATTAAAAGAGTGCTTAAGAGACTGTCTTAAGACTTTGTGTTGTGATGATGAAAATGATGATGGTGATAATTTGTTTTCAGATTTTTTCCACAAAAGTATGCATGAAATATGTTTAAAAGTGATTTTTTGCTAGGGATAAATTCCTAAGTGTGATAAATTTTTGAATAATTCCTTAGGAATTATACCATGGTTGCAAGATGAAATGTTTTGACATAATGACATGAAATAGAATAAGTGTTCATTCGTTTTGAAGCACAATTGTGTGACATAATGATGTAAGCCATATGTGTTTTTAAAATGGATGGGGAAATAAAATTAGAACAATGGTTTGCGCTAGGCATAGAATTATAGGTATAGACTTATACCATCATCGTGAAATCCAAAGATAAAATAGAAATTTTAGTTTTATTGCATGATTGATTTTTTGATTTGTGATGTTTGATAAACAGAAAATAATAATATGATGAACATGTTGTTTGAAATCGTTTGGCAATTTTGTGACACAATGTATATAATTGTTTTTAAAACAGAATTCTGAAATAAGAGGATGAAATTATTCCAAAAAAGAATTACTGGAATATTTTAAATTATCTCAAAACAAATGTAGGTTTATAAGGGATCCTCATGTGCAAATGTGAGTTCATTACCGATCTTGATTTATCATAATGATACAAAATCTCTCAAATACAAATGTGTGTGCAATTGTATTGTTCATTCACCAATTTTGAGCAAGATAATTTGATACAAGAAATTTGCCTTAACCAAATGAATGTTCGTTAACCATGATTTATATGCATATAATCGTACTCAGGACTATCGTGCAAGTTAGGTTATCAAGAGCTATCTAATCCATAAGCCGACGTAGGTCTATACAAAAGAAGGTCGCTAATGTGACAGACATATCACCACGCTAGGAATTACCCAAGGCCAAGCGGGTTGGGCACAAACCACCTGTTATGGGGCTTACCTCACAGTTTTTGAATAATTGAGAATTCCAGGGATTCAAGCTCAGTCACCCTTCTTTTATTTTCAAGGGGTAGGGAAAAGATTTTATTGCATTTTGATTTTCTCTTTTGCTCGTTTCTTTTACTTCTGTTTTTTTTTTTTTTTTGTATTTTTGCTTGATATTTGAGATAATGCTGAAACATTGCTGTGATGATACAAAATAACATTTTTCTTTTTCTCTTTTTCTTGCATTTTTCTTTTCTTCCTATGCTAGGGATACTTGCTCAGATTAGCTGTAGAGCAAGGGATTTTTATTCTGGGTAGGGGTGAGCTTGTCCTTTTGTCAATTCTCAAAGATTCTAGACCATGTGCATGATAGGATAGCAGGGGAAACTTTTCGCTCAAGAAACCATGTCTGCTATGTAGCATCATATTGAATTTGCAATGAAATCATTTTAATGTGAAAATATATACTTGGTTCAAGTAAATAACAAGATCAGTTCTCTATGCTCAAAATGTTATTTAATGCTAATGTGGACTTTGATATAAGAGAGATTAATAATCATACAAAATAAAATCAAAATATTTATTCATGTGAGTGTGAAAGTGCGGGATTCCAAATAAATGCTCATTTATCTAAAATAATTGAAAATATAACTGTAAATTCCAATAATTGACAGGTATATATAAAAAAAATGTTTTTGAAGATTTTTGATGATTTTGTATTTGATTTTAATTGATGGAATTGCAAGAAGAAATATTATTATTGTTCTTTGAAAAATATTTTGATAGAAATGGCGAAAAATGAAATAATATGCAAAATACAGTATATACAAATGATGAAATGACTCAATGTTTTATGCATAGTAGCGTTTGAGATGCATAATGTTCATAGGTTCTTTAAGTTCTTTACCATCTAAGGTAGATAATTTGTATGCTCCCGATCCAAATTTAGCAGTAATAATATATGGTCCAAGCCAGTTGGGCTCGAATTTACCTTTAAGGTCTTTATTAGCATTAGTATTTTTTTTATTTTCTTTTAAGACAAAGTCGTCGATCTCAAAGGATCGAGGATGAACTTTCTTGAGATATGCTCTCTTAAGCTTGTTTTGGTAGGCACAAAGATGCTCTAAAGCATTGACGCGCTTTTCATCTAAAATTTCTAGCTAACTAAATCTACCAACACGATATTCATCCCCTACTTCAGTATCTTGAAGTAGTAGAGCCAAAGAAGGAACTTCTAATTCAAATGGAAAAACAACTTCAGCGCCATAAACCAAAACAAAAGGTGAAGTTCCAGTGGGGGTGCAAACACTAGTTCGATAGGCCCATAAAGCAAGAAATAATTGGATGTGCCAATCTCGACCGGATTTATTGACCAGTCTTTTGAGAATTTTAAGTAATGTTTTATTATATGATTCTGCTTGGCCATTACCCTGAGGATAATAGGGAGTGGACCAATGATGTTGAATTTTATACTTTTGACATAATTTTTTGACATCTTTATTTTTAAAACAAGGTCCATTATCAGAAATGAGATTGGCAGGAATGCCAAACCTACAAATAATTTGATTAAAAATAAATTTGGAAACTTGCGTTCCATTACAAGAAGCTAAAGGCATAGCTTCAACCTATTTTGTGAAATACTCCGTAGCGGTTATGATAAATTTGTGTCCATCAGATGACACAGGGTTGATTTTCCCAATGATGTCTAAGCCCCATTTTGAAAAGGTCCAAGGAGATGAAATAGCCTGTAGCTCTTGTGCAGGCGCATGGACAAGGTCAGAATGTTTCTGGCACTTGTTGCAATGGTGCACATAATCATGTGCATCATTTTCCATGGTAGGCCAAAATATTCTATCTGAAGGAGCTTCTTAGCAATGGCATTACCACTAAAGTGTTCTCCATAAGATCCATCATGGGCTTCGCTCAAAACTGATCTAGATTCTTCTAGATTTAAACATCATAATAATATGCCTTCAAAAGATCTCCTATACAAGGTATTACCCACAATTACGAAGCGACTTGCTCATCTACATAATAATCAGTGCTGGTTGCTAGTATAACCATCAGGGAAGGTTCCATTTTGCAAAAAATTAGATATATCAATGTACCATGGTTCGAGAGTAGTTTCGTTGATTAGAAACACGTCCAAAGGTTCTAAGCATGATTTGCTTGAAGTGGGTTCCTGGAGTCAATGGATAATGATGGTAGCATATTCATCATCTAACTCCAATGGTAAAAGAGATGCAGCTGCAGCCATAGCATCAGCCGCACGATTGCTAGTTCGAGGAATAGCTTCCAAAGTAACTTGATCAAAAAAGGATAATAACTACAAAACATATGCTTTATATGGGCGTAATTTATCATCTATGGTCTGATAAACATCATTGATTTGATTTATGACAAGTTGGGAATCACCAAAAACCAATTAATTTTTAATTTTTAGGGCCAAAGCAGCTCATAAGCCAAGGATAAGAGCCTCATATTCAGCAATATTATTAGTGCAAGAAAACGTTAGTTTAAAGGATAGAGGTATAATATGTTTTTGTGAAGATATTAAAATAATACCCGCACCAGCCCCACTCATACATCGGGCTCCGTCAAAGTATAGGGACCATTTTTCAGGATGGTCTGCCTCTAATTTAAGGCATTCATCAAGAAGCTCAATGATGAGGGGATGGGTAGACTCTAAGGGTGCAACAGCTAATTGATCTGCTATGATTTGACCCTTAACAGACTTTTGTCCTATAAACATGAGTTCAAACTCGCTTAGCACAAGAACCCACTTGGTTGTGTGACCAGATAAATATGGTCGACTCATAAGATATCGTAAAGGGTCGAATTTGGCAATAACATACATTTTCTGACTAAGCATATAATGTCATAGTTTTTGTGTGGAAAATACGACTGCAAGACATAACTTCTCTAATATGGTATAGCGAGTTTCATAACTGATTAGGGTTTTGCTGATGTAATAGGTAGCATGCTCTTTCTTCTCATCGTCAAGCTGGGCTAACATAGCTCCTAAGGCAAAATCGAAAGCAGAAATGTACAAAATAAATGGACGATCAGATCTAGGTCGGGAAAGCACTAGTGGTTGGAGGAGATATTGCTTAAGGATTTCAAATGCTTCTTTGCATTCTTCGTCCCAATGGAAAGAGACATCTTTCTTAAGAAGTTTAAGAAAATGTCCAGTTTTATCCGCCAATTTATCAATAAAGCAGCGAATAGCTTGAAGCTTACCTTGTAAACTTCATAATTCAGATATATTGGTGGGTGCGGGCATATCAGTGATAGTCACGATCTTGAGAGGATCAATTTCAATGCCACGTAAGGAAACTATAACCCCCAATAATTTATTGGACTTAACTTCGAAGATACATTTGGCGGGATTCAATCGGATAAGATACTTCCTTAACCGATCAAATAATTTTCTCAAATCATTTAAATGATCATATTCTTTGATGGAACGAGCTATAATATCATCTACATAATCATGTAGAATATCATGCATCATATCGTGAAAGATATAAGTCATAGCTCATTGATAGGTTGCGCCTACGTTCTTTAAACCAAATGGCATTACTTTCCAACAAAAGGTTCCCCAAGGAGTAATAAAGGTTTTTTTAGCCTGATCTTCAGGAGCTATCCTGATCTGATTCTAACCAAAAAATCCATCCATGAGGGATATCATTCCACTTCCAACAGTAAAATCAATGATTTGATCCATGTTGGGAAGAGGAAAATCATCTTTAGGACAGGCAGCATTAATATCTCTGAAGTTTGTACAAACCCTAACTTTAGTGGCTTCTTTCTTAGTTACTGGAACTACATTTGAGATCCATTCAGCATAATCAATGGCTTGTATAAAAATAACTTTCAACAGATTTTCTAGTTCTGTTTTGACTAGTAAGGCCACTTTAGGATGCATTTTTCTAAGTTTCTGTTTAACAGGTTTAGCATCTGTATGGACTACTAGATGATGCATGACTACAGAAGGTTCTAGAACTGGCATGTCTTCATATGTCCAGGCAAAGACATCCTCATAGTCTTTAAGAAATGAAATGTATTCATCTTGTTTTTCTTGACTTAATTCTGATCCAATATTGATTATGTGAGGGTTATGTTCGGTTCCAATGTTAATTTTTATACCGTTTTCGACTTCCATATGTAAATCTCTCTCAAAATTAGGTGGGGCGGGTGAAACACCCAATTCTTGTAATTCTTCCAAGGTTAGCTTGGATAATTCGTCTTGAGGATTCGAGGCCTCAAGCTAGGCTATACTAGGTATAGAGCCATCAAAATAAAATTTGTTATGTAATAAATCATCAACGAAGATATCATGGAAGATATCCCCTTCCAACTCATCATTGGATTTAGCAATCATCTCAGGGTAGGCGAGAGATAGCATATGACAGGTAAAGGGATTATTTTTTCAAAGCAAAGAATCTTGTTTATCGAGATAATCTTGATAACATGTAATATGGTCATCCTCCTCAAATGGGAAGGGTTGACCTTTATTAGGAAATAGGCCCACACCGCATCGGGCAGGCCATGGTTTGACCTCAATAGGTTCCTTCATACCATTTTGGAAAGGTCCCAAACCTTTCCCTTTATAGCCCAATTTAAGCTTTATGGGTTTAGCTTTAATATATTCATTAGCAAAATAGCATCGAGCATATCCATCACAATGTGTCTTGATGTTTCGGGGTATTCTTCCCCAATCATATCCCTTATACATAAAAGCACAAATTTCGACTTAGTAGATACTTCCCATAGGTTATGGGAGGCCCAAAGTACGAGGAGAAGGTGGGAGTTTATTTAAAACAAGGGAAGCTTGCACGGCCGGGTTGATCTCTTCTGATATAAGAATTTTAGATAAATCGGGTAGGAGTTCATCGATGAAGAGCGTAAGAGGTAGAAGGAACATTTCTTAGATATTTTGATGTGGAAAGGATGCCTGTAGGAGATGTTAAGGGATATCGATGGATGAGTCTATCAGTGTGGAAGTTATAGGGGTAAAACAAGAAGCATTGGTTGTGGTTCTGGGATCTTTTCGAGGTCCTAATGAAGTTTGTTCAGAAAGCGGTTGAGCTATATGTAAAGGTGTAGTTGATGGGGTAGATGATGTTATGGGTGTGTGTTTCACATGTTTGGGAAGTTGACGAGAATTAGGGTGTGTGGATGACAAAGCAGGGCAAAATTGAACTCCAACTGTTTCTACCAAAGCACACATATCAAAGGGTCTGGGGTCACCATGAATGGTAACCAATTGGTTTTTAAATTTGAATTTAACACATTGATGTAAAGTGGATGGGACTGCTCGCATTGCGTTGATCCAAGGGTGACCCAAAAGTATATTGTACGATGCAGTGCAATGTACAATAAACACGGTCATATCTAGGGTTCTAGGACCAACTTGCAAGGGTAGAGTAATGACTCCACATGTTTCTTGTGTCTTGTCATTGAAGGCTTTTATGATCATATCCGTTCTTTTCATTTCGTCACTCCTAAAGCCAAATCTTTGGTAGAAGTCAAAAGTGCATATGTTTAAAGATGAACCATTATCAATCAAGACGCATTTAACGACTACGTCCCCAATTAGGGTAGTAATATATAAAGTATTATCCTTATGTAAACTATGTTGTGGTATATCTCTATCTCGGAAGTCAATACAATCGACTTCTCGAGTGATGATAGTATTGGCCATGGCTTCAGGCTGAATATTTTGTGGTACCATCATTTGGCTTAATGTGAGCATTAATTCATCCCTATGGGTAGGGGAAGATCTTAAAATATCAAAAAGGTAAATTCTAGCTATAGTGTTGGATAATTGTTCATTAATATTATACGGAGGCTTAGGTTGAACATTAGACATATGATTCCCTTTATTGGGATTTTTCAAAATAAATGGAGCTGATCCATCATTCTGAGTTTGATCCTGTTGAGAATTTTGAGCCTATTTTTTGGTAACGACTCCGATGGTACCTACAATGTTATGTTGAGGATGATGAATTGGTCTCGGTCTAGCGTTTATGGCTTGTTCATTAGAAAGGAACTGATGAGAAGAGGGTCGAGTAGTAACCCTTCTAGGAAATGATTCTTTCAGAACCATAGAATCTGTGATAGGTTGAATAGGATCTGATTCATTTTTAGAACTATTCGATTGATTTGAGGTGATGTCTATTTCACTTTTAGTATCCGATTCTATATCACTAAGATCCGATGTTTGAGTATTATATAGGGGTTTGGACGTAACCATGGATAAAGTTGTGTCAAATATTTCTAGATCGTGAATAGGTAAATGCCCACTAATGGCTCCTACATATCGGGTAGGATGGGGAACATTATGATGTTCGATTTGATTAGCCACCTCTTTGCCATTTTTTGGTAAAGGATGTTGAAATATGTCTAATGATTGATTGGCATTCTGATTCTAACTTTGAAGGGTGTTCTTTTGAACATTACTAGTAGGATTTTGTTTAGGTTGAAAGGCTTGTACCTCCATCTCGTTGTTATCAATTAAATCTTGTATTTTGTGTTTTAATCATTTACAAGAATTGGTAGCATGTCCAGGTCCTCTATGGAAATAACAATGTAAATCAGCTCTGTATCCGGGTATGCTTGGATTAGGTTCTCGGATAGTCGGTAATTGGATCAATCCTCGTGCTAGTAATTACGAGAGAATGGTTGATAAAGGTTGATTTAACCTAGTAAATTCTTGAGGTGGTTTATCGGGAGGTTTCAATATGAACTTCTCTATTGTTTTTGCAGTATTAACATTAGCAATGTTTTTGCTGTCAGTGACTCTATCACCCACAACTTGTTTATTTTTGTATGGATTTATGGATGTTTTCTCATCATCTTTCTTTTTGAGTTGACCTCTTCTAATGAGAGCATCTTCCACTCTTTGGGCTAAATCAATAGCTTGATCGAAGGTGGTCAAGGTAGCAGTTGATAATTCATAAGATAGTTGCTCTTGTAAATTATTGATAAAAATATCCAACATTTCCCGATAAGGTAACACAAAGTGTAATTTACCTATCAACTGCCTCCATCTAGCTAAGAAGTCAGAAAAACACTCATCTTTGTCTTGTTTTAGGTTGTACAAATCTTTAATAGTTACATGTATTTCAATATAGGCACTAAATTGGTGCACAAAAGACTCAGCGGTCTCTTTGAAATTTCTCAAAGAATGAGTGGGCAATTGATAATACCACTCCAATGCCATCCCTCCTAAACTTTTTGGGAACATTTTTAGTAATAACAAGTCATCATGTGATATATCATGACATGCTATCCTAAACATACAAATATGCTCTATGGGATCTTCGGTTCCTTTGTAGATAGGTAGGACAGGCATGGGAAAGAATTTAGGATAGGGTTGTGCTACAACTATAGGATCTAGGGGTTTACTACACATCTCTCGGTAATTGTACGAGGGACGGTAGGGATCTATTTGGTCCATACGGGAGGTTAACTGTTTCACCATGGCTTCCAGATTGCCAGCTTGCCCACCATATTTGTTTGATGGTACATGAGCATGGAATTTGTGAGCGTAAGAATGCGGGACATAAGGATTAGATGCTATGTTGCTATTATGCAAATGATTAGTAGGCAGAGTATTATGAAGAAGATTTGTGGTAGCATTATGTTGTATCCTAGATTGTTGGAAATTAACTTTCGGTTTTGTTTTAGGCTTTTGTTGATTTGAGGTATATTGGTCGATAGCTTGGAAAAATAGAGCAGTGAATGAAGGTTTCTTTTGTGTCGAAATAACCCTTGGTTTAGTAACAGGCACTCTAGGTAGTTGGGTACCCTGTTGTTGTCGGGTGTTTTGGATTATAGTAGTCATGTCCAAATTGGACGGTCCAGCTTGATCACTCTCTTGATCAATGGAGGACAAAGGATTAGTGCGTGTGTGATATATGTCTTCTAGGGTTGCTTGAGTGTCACTATTTTGATCTTTGTCCATATGAACTGCTATATTAAGGGTGCCAATATTGGTATGGAGAAATTTCAAAAAATGTTCCATGTTTTCAAAAGTAACAGTTCCTTCTGGGGTTATTTTAGGTGATGAGGATCCTTCCTCTCTATCATTTTCCTTTTGTTCATTTTCATCAACATAATCTTCTTCTTGTTGGTCTAGAGTTCCTTCTTCCTGAATTGGGTCTTTAGGAAGGACATCTGGGTTATTCTCTATTTTCCTTAACCAATCTTCTTCTAACTCAATTTTTTTTCCATTCCTGAGTCTAGTCATTATGTCTAAATCTTAGATTTTAGCAAATATATATATATATATATATATATATATATATATATATATATATATATATATATATATATATATATATATATTTATAACAGATTTGGGAGGTATATATTAATTATATACCTACTATGATGCTTAAAAATAAAAATGTTTTGATTTTTTTTCTTCTTTTTGTTATGATTTTATTTGTTTTTATTTTATTTTATGCTTTCTAAAGACAACAAATAGCACACTAAATGCAAAAAAAAAAAAAATAGAATAATAGCTTAGTTTTCTAAAAAGAGTTTATGAATATCATTGATAGGATCATGTTCATCAGAAGTCATAAAATGCTCCTCTTCAAATTGGAAATGGTTTTTCAGGAACTTAATGAAGTGTGCTATAGTGATATTATCTACTTTTGACTCTGATTTGTAAAAATAGATTTCATGGCAATACTCTCGATATAACACAGCTTTGGGGACTCTATACCATCTATCTGTAAGAATGACCTCCTGATCCTCTATAAGAGACAAAAATTTATGTACTACAGCTGCATTATCGAGTTATTCCTCAAAGGTATACAACTCGAGAAGACATAAGGGCTCTTTTATCTCGCTAACCACCTATGGCAAGCTATCTCGAAGCTCATGATACAAAGTCACTTGATCGGGATCCAAGATTCTATCTAGGACAAACCTCTTGATTTGCCTAAGTTCGGTTGCTCTAGATGAAATAAGATTCAATCTCCTATTAAGTTCATCCCACAAAGGTTTAACCCTATTTTTTTGAGGTATGCTAAGTACAGAATTAATCTCTATAGCTACTAATTGATTTTCAACATTAATGGTGACAACTTGTCTTTTGTTATAATCTACCATCTAAATATGACATGCAATCTTTGATTCTAAATGCATTTATGTTTTGTTTTTGTTTTTTATTTTTGAACTGAATTGTTTTCAAAAGGTTTTTAGTTTTCACGTCGGGTTCACCAAAATGTATTGCTCCAAATTTTTTGCATCTTCGTCAGACGAATTCGTTAGAAACCTGCAATCACAGAAATAGATGCGAAATACCAAATATGCAAGTGCAGAAGTAGAAGATAATAATAGAAATAATAGCAAACATGCCTAAATAATGGTTTCCAATAACAAATAAGGAAATGTAGTAGATTTAATGATTTATATTAACCTTACCATGCGATTATGCTAAATGAGGTGAACTCCAAGATGCAAAAAACATAATAATTCAAGACAATGCAGAAATACAATATAAAAAAATGCAGAGGAAGCTAAGGGAATGCAAAATCTGGACTCGGATTGCCCCCAATCTGGACTACATTCAAGTTCGCCTCCAATCATACGAGATCATCCGTAATCATCCGAGATTGTTTGCGCCGATCCAAGATATCTTCGACTACAAAATAGTAGAATTCCTGCAAAATATAGAACACAAACAGTAGTGCGATGGAATAAGGAATTAAATCTGTCAACTAAGGGGTTCAAGGAAATCAAAATTAGGGGGTCATGTAGAGTCAGGGGGGGTAAACTAGAAAATCCTAGTTTATATAGTCTTAGGAAGAGGTTTAAGAGGTTGGGGATCATCCCAATATGGGAGATCTCCAATAGGGCAATCTCTAACTGCGCAGACGCGTTTTTGCCCAAGTTGGAGAGGCAAATTCGGTTTTAGGACAAAATCGTCTGGACATTCTATCCATGATGATTTCGTCACATCTGGGACGATCGCGTCTAATCTACGATGATATCGTCCAACGATCAAAACAAATCCTAAAAATGGCACGAAAAATAAGGAAACGGGTAGCAGGCAGTTTTGGAGCAGTTTTGGGGTTAAAATTCAAATTTTTATCTTTTATCTTTTACTAAGGTTTTTAACCATGCCAATTTTAGGGTGCTACACTTTGTAATGTATCTGGTAAGTATGGTGCCTAGCCAAGTGGCACCATCTCATGTAACTATTTTTATCAAGATTGTAACTAATGGTAGGTAGGATATTCTAGCTCGAGTGGCATTTTGTATGTAACCCAACTCTTGAGCCTTTAGGTAGGGTTGCATGAAGTTTTTCTTTAAAATATATGAAGCCATTTATGAGTTCATCCTTTTGCAAGCTAATAAAATATTTAAGGAGGTTGCCCCCTCGAAGAGGCCTACGATTCTGTGTCATTGTGAGATTGTTCCATTTCTGCATTTAATTTCTGCATAGTGTATTGATTTATTTGATGTATTTGAGTTATTTTTCAGTATTTTGTGTGAGTGTGCTTATTTTTAATAGTGCAATCCTAACATATTTCAATCCATTCCATTAAAATGAAACATAATATCCACTACTATATTTCAAGTCTAATCCATTAAAATGAAGCATAATATCCAATACTATATTCCAAGTCTAATCTATTAAAATGAAACATAATATCCACTACTATATTTCAATCCATTCCATTAAAATGAATTATAATATCCACTACTATATCTCAATATATTCCATTAAGATGAAACAGAATATCTACTACTCTATCTCAATATATTCCTTTAAAATGAAACATAATATCCACTACTATATCTCAATCTATTCCGTTAAAATGTGGCATAATATCCACTAATTTATTCCAATCAATTTCTTTAAGGTGAGACATAATATCAAATTACTTCATTTCAAGCTCATGAAACATAATATCCACTACTATGTTTTAAGAACTCTGAAACATATACATCCCTGACGTTTTCTTCCAATGTTAATCCAAATGAACATATTCCTCTTTGATATATTTCTATATCAATAAAAACATAGGGAGAATATACCTTGTCTAAAAATTATAATTCCAACTATTATATCTAATGTTTTAGACTTGTTTTACCTAGGTCCCAATATGAAACATATAATTTGTAGTACATCCTAAGTCTACTTTATCCATCTACCCATTACAAATAAGTGGTCTTTAGTTCTATGACCAAACCCGACCAAGTTGATATGGTCAAAAAATCGATACGGCCTAGATGGTAGTGAACATTAGAAAACAAGCAAAGTTAATGAAAATCAAAGTCCATGACAACAAGAGAGTATTACACCCTAGCTGGCACATCAACATGCTCATAGCCCACAAGCGACCATTCCACACTGAGATACCATAGCACCTACAATTGGCGCTAATGGTTGACCCACATGAAGCTTCTCAAACCACCCACCCATTGGTCGAATAGAAAGGGTCCTCCCTTTCTTTTTGAGGTGGCCCGATGCCTAAATATCCTACATGAGGGATAAAAAAATGATTAGAAAGGATTGATAATGCTTGCCCATAGAGTTGATGGGGGTTTAATATTCCACATTAGTGCAACACAATAGTGGGAGAGAATACCACGTGTTAGATAATAGGTAAACGAGCAGGATCTAAGGTTCTACTTTAGATTAAAATGTGGTCAACAATGAATTCCTTTTAGGTGATAGGGCAAAAAGGCACAGGCAAGAGTGCTATAATTAGCGTTCACTTGGGCAACACAATAAGAAAGGCAAGGGATGTCCAATGGACTTACTCTCCCATTGAGCATATGTAGAGGTCAGCTCAGTTCGAGCTTGGAGATTACAAATCCCACACATAAGGGTGCTTTGACCTCGACATCGATTCTATAGAGCTCACGGGAATACACAGGCTTAGCTTCAATTCTAAGAAACTCACAGGAATACACATGCTTGGCTTTGATTCTAAGAAGCTCATGAAATACAGGCTTAGCTTTGATTCTAATAATCTCACAAGAGCACGAAGATGTCATAGACTATGAATACTACATGCACAAGTAAAAAGGATTTTGGCCCTACCATTGTGGCTAAGGAAGGTGGTAACACAATAATCTTACTAAACTCTACAAGTATTTAAATTTGGCTAAGGAAGTGGCCAAACTCAGGATGATTATCACATAATAAAATGGATAGATATGTTTCAAACAAATAATTAAAACTAAAATACCAATTAACCATTACTTTTATCACCGTGAAGGGGGTTTCAAGGTCCAACCTGATGCAAAGTCATATCCAGAATCAAGATCCTCCTCTTTTGTGATTTTTCTCCTCCCTTTTTCTCTTCATTCTTTGTCAAATCCTTTATTCATTCCTTATCTCTCCCCATATGTACCCCCTCCCTATTTCCAAAGAGGATGGATATCCAGTCTTTTCCTCCTCCTTGTTTGCAAGAGGGGGAATGTACTTTATCATAAAGGTGAACCCCCTTCGCTCAGTAATTTTAACCAAATGTTAATAATTCAAATTTCCTTGTAAGTCATATTTTTAATGGTTTTGAAATACATCCTTCAAATGTAAATTCAAAGGAGTATTTTGTAGGTATAGATATCATCACACAACTCATGCTTCAAGCCTCATTAAATGCAACCATCATGGGTTTAAATCAATTAAAAATCAATTGCTTTACTAAATATATTTAAAAGCAATATTAACGCTTAATATTAAATTATTAGTTTAATATTGCAATGGTCAGTCCTTTATAATTAAAACCATTATATGCATAAGAATAGTATCAATAAATTCATTGGCTAAATAATTTAGATGCATTATCCAAGCAAATATTAAGTTTTCAGCTCATCATTGCCCACCTACAAGCATGGTTAGCCCTACAAAACCATAAAATAAACTAACAACATCATAGCATAAAATACAACCAGTGTCACATCGTATCCTAGATTCATAGCACCAACAAAGTTAGTCATTAAAACAATAAGTCCAATTATATTATTTTCTCAATAAGGTCTTGTCAGGGGAGGGTCATGACACTCATAATATTTGTGATATCAAAATGTCAGGTTTCATAACCCACTTATTCATCCCATTCTCTTAATTTAGATTTAATATTAATGGATTATTGAAAAGGTTTTGAAATGTTCATAGTTACACATATATGGGTATATACAACATGCTTGTGCTCCTTAATAGTTGGTCCCTCCTAGGTGAATTCCTCAAGGGTATTTCTAATATTATTCAAAAACATCCTTATTGATAAGTTTATATGGAAGTCCAAAAATACTAACCCATACAAAAATATTTTTAATAATTTATGTCTTTATAGAAAAATTTCACTCGATGGTCTTAAATATAGGACATCTCTCCCCTAAACAATGAGACACTCTCTATTATTTTATCCCTAGTTTTTGAACATGAAATGATGTGAGGAAAATACCCTTGGCAAGAAAATTCATGAAGTAATTTGAATTCAGTCTCCACTTCCACTTGATTCAATTTTGAATCTTCAAAAACCCTAGCTAGTATCTATGGAACTTACATAATTATAGACACTAAAATTTGGTCAATCTGATTATGCTACTGAAAGCAACAACTAAGTTGACACACCAATGCCCCTAGGGCAAACCTTAGAAGGTATATAGTGGTTCTAGCCACTTAGTGGAATGTTTTGGAAGGTTCTAGGCCAATTTTGGGACCTTTTGGCACTCTATTCCTATTTTCCCACCCTAGGATGAATACAAATCCTATTTGTCCCACCTTGGAGTGAATACTAGCATTCATCCCAAGGTGGAGTGAATAGCAAGTTTTACTGGTAAAAAGTCAAATCTAGACAAACGATTCTTGGTAACGATCATTTATATTTCCTAACCACACCTAAAAGTTAGATCTTGCAATATATTTATGCCATGCTTCATAAGGGAGGCCAATTTGGGATATTCTCTTCCCCCTCCAATGCATGCCACCTCGGTGGCCAAGTGGTGCCTCTTTCCACACATGCCCTTTTTCACATGAGACCCCTATGGCTATAAATTGGGTGCATTTTCCACACAATAGGGAGAGGAGTTTTAAGGTTTAAGCAATGGAGTGCTGCCAAGATTTTCCCTCACTGGATTGTGCTCTCTTTCCCTCAAAATCTCTTCTCAGCGAAGGAGGTTATCGAGTGACTTAAAGAGATGCAATTTATTTACAAATATCTATAAATCAAGTGAATTTACACCCTAAATTTGATTTCAATACCTCCATTAGTGTTTTATACCATTCCCTAGTGGAATTGGCAATAAAATTTAGGCAGAATCGATGGGCGTCCCACCCCCAGGTGCCCCCCAATTTGTGACAGTCCTATTCGTCCCACCCTAGAACAAATACAAATATGTCAGAAATTTTGTAACTTTTTTTAAATATATATTTTCTATAGTATCATATGATGTTGCAATTCAAATTTCATGCTTTTTTGAGTTATATTGGCCAAGATATTGTGATTTGAAGTTTTTACAGGCTTGTAGGACCCACCGGATCATGCATCAGGATGTGTGCCTAATTTATGAAATATAACCATATGGGTTCTCTTAAAATGCCATTTTGTGCATTTTTTCCAATTTTCATGTGTTTTTTATAGGTTTAGGGGTAGTAATTGCATGCTTTGGGTTTTGTAGGTTGGAGAAGTGCACTGCAATTACGACATTACTAAAGATGCAATTTTGGTACAATTTCTGGTAATATCTTCCCAAAACATCTTATTTTACTCACCTATGAATTTTCATAGCATTTGGATTTTATTTGGTACAGGCACGCTACATCTGCTCCTTTCTTGCCAATGGGGATTACATATTTTAGATCATACACACTTGCTATTTGACATTTCTTGTTTCCTTGTGTGTAGGTGTAGGTCATACAACACATTGGGAAATTATTTTAAGACCTAAAAGAATCAAATATCCAAGTGACAATAACTTTGGCTCACCCATTTCAATTGTGGGTATGAGGAAGACACTGGATGTGCACAAAATTTCTTTGAAGGATTTGATCCTTGGGCACCCAAAATTTGTAAAATTTGTATCATTAATTTGAGCCATTGAGGGAAAATATTTTTAGCCTATATTTTATCCATTCAAATAATAATAGAACAATTTTCTTTGTTGCATTTCTTGTTATTTGGTATCCTTTCCTTCTTACTTGCATGCTTCCGTTTTGGTGCTTATGAGCAATAGGAGATAGATGCAATTTGTTACCCATATTTAGGTGCACTATTTTTGCCTACTTTAATGGTTATCATGGTGGAACCTAGTCCCTTTTGCTTTAGGTGAAGTTTGAAGCTCATATTTCATCTTTTTTTTTTGTAGCTTCTAGTCGCTCTAGATTGAAACGAACTCTGACCTGCTATTTGTGTCTCCTTGGGACAGATGCAAATATGTCCCACCCTAGGATGAATGCAGACCTGCTATTCATCCCACCCTAGAATTAATAGAAACTAGAGATATTTCTGATCAGAATTCCAAAAATGACAGGTTCTACAAGTGATGAGATAGGTACCTAAACCCTCTACTTTCATTTTGCACTTTCATAAGTTGTTTAATTTGGTTTTTCTTGCATCATTTGTTTTCCTAGAAAGGTTAAAAGTATATTTACTTTTCCCATAATTCAAAATAACAAAAATAATAAAAATTAAAGAAATTCAAAGTAGCAATGCATCTATGTGGTCTGATTTCTTGTGGCCTACCCAATGGGTAGGTTAGCATTTAGGGTTTGAATTTATAATTTACATTTATAGGTTCCTTTTATCCTAACTTTCTAAAAGTAAAACACACCTTTTGCATGCATTTAGTGAATTATCATCGAATGCTTTATTGCTTGATTTCTTTGGATTAAAAAGAACCACACACACCACGATTCACTTAAATGCTAGTGAGGTGGATTTCATCACCATCCACTAGTAGAGTTCAATGAGGTGGCTTTCATCTCCACCCGTTATCTCAAATCTCATGAACCTTATTCTTTGCCAAGGTTAGTTCCAAGATACATCATATCCCATGGGTTATAGCATATATCTCTCTTCAAAGAGGTATATCACAAATTGCGGGTGAACTGCGTGAGGAACTGGTAGAACCTATACTCCCTAACCGTGTGTGGACCTCATAACCACATATTATAGGCGGGATAACATGACCTGGAGTTCATCGCAAGATTGTCGAGCTATGAGTATACATGTGAAATCTAATTAAACATGAGAATATCATTCAAAAATATTTCAAACACGTGATACAAGTTCATCCTTTACAAACAACACATATGAAACACATAATAGTTTAGGTATTCACATCTATCTTATTGAGTGTTTCCTATTCTTGTTTGTTATCTCATTAAGAATTTTTAAAGGAGATAATAATCTAGGTTTTGGTAGAGAGTTACAATGGTGTGCACCCACAACCAAGCCCAATCATAGGCAAAAGCTGTGAAGAGTGGACTAGGAGATATGAGTCATCTCTACTTTAGCCCCAGGAACCTGGTCATACCTCCCTAGTGAGCCTCTACTCACCCCAATCCCTGAATAACAGGACAAGAACCACACTTACAAGGGAGCCCTATACAGGACACCCCTATAGGTGATGGAACTTACCTGGGAGAGTGTTCCTATTATTTAGACACATCACATGCCTTCTTTTATGAAAAGCAACAATGCACTAAGGTGCTAGTATATAGAGTGGTGTCATGCATCTGCATACCTATTCATAGGCCAGAGCATGAATTCACACATCGAACAGAGTAGGTTGATCTGACCTTGCCTCTATGTCACCCTGATAGGGTCCAATATCCTAGGAAACCTAATAGGTATGATACTTGTTGCTCAGGGTGAGCTAACTCCACCATTCCCTTCCTCATTCATGAATGAAGGCATGAGAAAACCCCTAATTATCCTCAAGATTAGTATTTCGTGCATGCATGATGTGCCTCTATGCTCATTGATTACAATGAGCATATGCTCAGGCTCAATCGAAGGAAACACACGAGGGATACCATAGATTATCTTGAATAAGGTCAACCTCAAGGTGAGACTCCTAGGCCCATTTCAAACAACTTTGACAATACAAGGAACAACTAGACCGCTTGGATCAACTTGAGAGATAAATAATCAAATGACAGACCAACGAGCTATTCCAGAAGACTTTACGAGAGAGGGTTCCTAACCCTAAGACACATAGGTAAGAAATGCATCTAAGGCAACCCACACTCATTTGAGATAGTTATCCTAGGCCTTATCCAATGTTACCTCTATGAACTCCTAGGCCAAATCGGGACTTGCCACCTAGGCCAAACATAGGGCACCCACAGCGGGCAAATACTCCTCTTTATAGATCGAATTGAGAAACACCCTATGGGGCCTACACTAAGCATGAGCAAGAGGTATAGTACTTAGATATGCCTTACCAAGGTAGGGGATGTGACATGCCACCTCCCCATAATAGGTTTGAGGATCCTTGACCTCCACCACAAGATAAGAGCAAGTATGAGGAGATTAAATCCTCAGATGCATATTGAGCATTGATAGAGCGCCTAGAGTCAGTAGAGAACAAGACCTCTGGGTCTGGATCTTAAAAGCCCACTTTGTTCCAGTTACATAGTGTACTCCTTCATCCTTCAGTTCCTTCCCCTCCCTATCCAGATCCATTCAAGCTACCTCAGTTGGCTACTTTTAAGGGAGAGGAAGATGCACAGGAACATGTCACTAAATTATTGAGCCAATATTTTGGCATTTAGGATAATGATGATTTTATTTTGCATATATTTGTGACTACCCTCTCTGGCCCATATTTGAAGTGGTTTATCCAACTCTTGAAGCATAGCATCCACAACTTGGACCAACTTGTAGATGCATTCCTAGAACGCTTCACCTTCAACACTAATAGGAGGGCAATGTTGGTTGATCTTGCTAGGTTGAAACAATATGACAATGAGTCAATAGAAAATTATGGCAATAGGTGGTGAGCCTTGCTCACAAAGCTACCTTATCTACTTCCCATGTCATAGTTGACTCAGATATTTGCCAAGAGTTACCTGAAGCTGATCTCCGTGTTGTTTCGACTGCAATAGTATCTGACTCTTGAATATGCCCTAGCATAGACTAGGATCATTGAAGAAATTAATATTCAAGAGGGAGAAATTATGAAACCTCACAAGGAGTGGAATAAGAATGCTACAAATACCCCAGTGAATCAGGTTTCCATTAGTGTCCCAGATCCAATGCAATTTGTGCCCCCTAAAAATCCTAATTATCAGGCCACTCCTAAGAACTATGCCAAGGAAAACCATAATAATCAAGGGCAAAATCAATAGTGTCATCCCAAGTGATAGTTCACACCCATTTCAGAGTCTATGGACTCATTTTTTGAGCACCTCTTAGCAGCTAATTCAATCAATCTACCTAAGAGTCGACTTGTCGATCCAAATGCACCGAAGCCCAAAGGATACATAGAAGACCTATATTGCAAGTTTCATAGGCAAAATGGGCATGATATGCAAATGTGCTATAAGTTCAAGAATTTGGTGCAAGACATGATTGATAGGAATACCCTTTAGATAGATAACCCTATCATGTCAAACAACCAATAAATGGAGGTCTTTAAAGACCCTTTGCCCGCCCATGCAGAGCACACCAAGCCAGTGCCCTACGTGAATGAGGTGCAACATGTCCCCCCTAAGCAAAGGTATTTCAGCATGATCAAAATTGTCAAAAGAAATAGGTGGTACCCAAGTCCAGTCACACCACCTACGGCTTAGAGCAATGTTCCTTCGACATCATAGCCTTTATCGCCTCTTGTGTTGAGCCTCCCACCTAGGCTTATGGTCACAATTAAGAGCAAGCTCACTCAGATTTTAAGAATGACATCCACCCGAATCTCCATCTATGAGCTTATTCAATAATCATCACCTCATAGATAAGCCTTTATGGAGATCCTTAAGGCAATAGAGCTTCAGCCCTAGGAGTCTAACTCCAACAATTTTGTGGGGCATGTGTGGCAAAACACAAAACTGGTGATTACCTTTTGAAAAGATGAACTTAAATTGGTTCCCAATGATATGGTAGATCCTCCCTTACACATTGTCACATGTGTAAATTGGACACCATACAAGAGAGTGTTGATATATACCAGGTCTTCTAGGAGCATCATCACTATAATAACTCTCAAACATTTGAAGCTCCTAGCATCCCATATTATTGTATCTACCTACACCCTTCGAGCATTCAATGATGTCATATGATCGATGGTTGGTACAATCATCCTACCTATCCAGGTGGTAGAAAATACCATCATGATGCTATGCCATATCCTGGAGGGTGAGATGGCGTACAATATCATATTAAGCATACCATGGATCAGGGACATGAAGTGTGTCCCTTCCATCACTCACCAGTGCCTCAATTACACTCATGAAGGGCAAGTTCATGTCATCTTTGCTGACCTAGAGCCTTTCAAGTATTGCAATATGGTGCAATAGCTCCCCGAGTCAACCTTACCATCAACCCATCTAGATTTTAAACCGAATAAATTTGACCAAGGTTTGACTTCATCACCATCACTTTCAAGCAATCCATCGCCATCACACACCATACCATCCTCATCATCGACACCCCCTGAGATACCTACTACACTAGTGGATCCTTCACCTAGGAACCTGGAAAAGCATCCTATTGATGAGGTCCAGCAAACCATCTCTACCATCTCTACAGAGGAGATTCCTAGCCAAGTAGATGAGGAGCTATCACATGATGCAAACGATGAATCATATTATGTCTCAATCTCATACCTTTTCTTTCGGTAGTCCCAGGTCATATTGCACCTAGCTACCACCAGATTAGGGTAGTACATGGTTAAAAATGTTACAACTACCCCTGCTATAGATTCAGTGCATGACATAGATTCACCCTATCTTCCCATAGGCACTATCGTACCTCTTGATCTCCCCCCTAATAAAATAAATTTTATATATGGGGGCCTTGACTATGGCATATAGCCTTACCAATAGTAGGAGGAGGATTAAGAAACCTTCTTCGAGGACATCAACTACATGTCCAACCCTAACTTTACCATGAAGTACCTTCACCTCTGTAATTGGTATGGTTATGGGTTAGCCTTGTATGAGCAAGGCACTAGAGTTCCTTACTAGCCACAGTATCAAATACCTTATGACAAGTCTAGTTTGGCACACAACAAGCTTGTGCCTTTAGACGTCCTCACAAATATCTTAGAGCACATGACTCTAGACTTTAAATATGAGCTTATGTGAGATCCTTTCACCAACCCCAAGCATGTCTAATCATTGGGGGACTACTTCCCTATGCCCTTGGGAGATGACTACCCACCTCATTATGATATACGATCTTACAAGAGAGGTGAAGGATCGCACACTCTCCCCCATGATAGTGAGGAAGAATATCAAGGGTCTCCTTATGAGTGGACATCTAACAACGAGTCAGATTATGAAGTAGCACCTATGGACTCTAATAGTTTAGATGGTGAAGGTTCGTAGGTCATCCCTGTGGATGATGAGGATGAGTTTTATCTATGCATGTTCCCCTTACACCATCCCATATGGCAACAACTTCTACCTTTAGAATATAAATCTCACCGACAGCCACACATAACACCTTCGGTCATTCCATCGCCTCTGCAGTCACCTCTAGAAATATTGCAACATCTTGATGTCCATGAACACCACTAGCCACATAGAGGAAATCATCCATCCATAAATATGATTTCCATAGATCTGTTCGATCCCCTAGGAGATCTGAATAACCTGTTGAAGTCATTGCACCTCGACTTGGTGGTAATTAACTTTGATCAGGGATATTCATCCCCATCACTCTCTAAGTACTGGCCTTGCGATGAGATTCTATAGCCATTTTATTTCTCTCTAGGGCCAACTCATGATGTCTTCCATGTTGAGGAGGAACCTGAGGTTCCCATTAAAGATCTAAATCTACCTGATGATATCCACTTGATCCCTAATCCTCACCAGTTGGAAGAGGGGTCGCATATGTCAATCGAGCCTATGATTGACAAAGATAATGGCTTAGATCCCAAGAATCTATAGTATATCAAGTTGGGGGAAATTTTATCCCCTTAAGAGCAAGTTGATTACATAGCCCTTATCACAGAGAAGAAGGCAGCTTTTGCATGGTCTTACAAAGACATGCCAGGACTGGATCCAAACGTAGTCACCCACAATCTGACGCTTGACCCCAAGGCCAATCCTATCAAGCAACAGCTAATAAATATGCATCCCACAGTAAACTTCATGGTCAAATATGAGCTACAAAAGTTATTGGATTCCAAGTTTATAATTTCTATAGACTATCCACCATGGTTGTCCAACATGGTTCCCATCAAGAAGCCAAATGGGAGGATTCACATTTGCACTGATTTTCAAGACCTAAACAAAGCGAGTCCCAAGGATTATTTCCCTTTGCTGAGAATAAACACCCTGGTAGATGCCACAACAGGCCATGAAATGTTATCCCTCATGGATGATTTCTCTAAGTACAATAAAATTCGTATCAATCTAGAGGACCAACTCAAAATGGCGTTCATAATGCCTTGGGGAACATTTTTCTAGAAGGTCATGCCCTTTGGCCTTAATAACGTTGGCGCTACCTACCAGCATGTCATGACATAAAACTTCCATGACAACATACATAATATTTTGGAAGATTACATGGATGACTTACTGGCTAAATCTTTATTACACGATGAGCATCTCGATGTCCTACGCAAATTCCTCGATCGCCTTATTGAGCATAACATGAGAATTAACCCCAAGAAGTGCCTCTTTGGCATCAAATTTGGAAAACTCTTGGGATTTATAGTTTCCAAATGAGGCATTGAAGTGGACCCCAATAAGGTCAAGGTAATCCTAGATATGCCTCCCCTAACTACCATCAAGCAGCTTTAAAGTTTTTAGGGTAATATCATGTTCATAAAACACTTCATAGTGCAATTGTTGAACAAGTGTCAACCCATGAACAAATTACTACACAAGGGGGTCGCATTCCATTGGTATGATGAGTGTCAGGATGCATTTGATGTAATCAAACAGTATCTGGCTTTGTTGCTAGTATTAGCTTTGCCTAGACTAGGATTTTTGTTTCGCTTATACATCTCATCCACTGATATTGCATTGGGTGCCATGTTAGCCCAGAACAATGAACTGCATAAGGAACAGGCTACTTACTATCTCAGCCGCACCTTGGTCAGCTATGAGATCAAGTACACATATGTTTAGAAGTTATTCCTAGCGGTGGTTTTTGCCACCAATAAACTATGATATTACATGCTTAGCCATACCATGTATTTTGTATCTAAAGAGAATCCATTGTGATACATGATGAGTCACATGTATCACAATAGTCGTACGATGAAATGGATCATGTTGTTTATGGAGTTTGACCTAGAATTTAAAAAAAAAAAATCAAGGGTCAAGTCATCGCTGATCAACTAGAAGAGGCTCCTCTTTAGGATGATCAACCTCTTAGCATGGAGCTACTCGACGATGGAGTCTTCCAAATATCAAAATTTCTTGATTTTGATGAGTCTAAACCATAGGTTGATATGACTCTGTTATTTGATGGCTCCAAATACAAGAAAGGGGGTGGTGTAGGGATCATGTTTTTCATGCCACATGGGGCTCCCATACCCCTATCATTTAAACTTGATTTCTGATGCACCAACAACAATGCTGAGTATGAAGCCTTGCTCATAGGTCTTCAAATGGCTATCACCATGAAAATCACAAAGCTTAATATTTTGATAATTCCTTTGCTCATTATCAACCAGTTCAAAGGGATCTACCAATGCAAGTGCCCAGTTCTGCAAGCCTACAAAGCCCTTATGGATAAAATACTTGAAAATTTTAAATGGTATGACATCGAGGCACTCCCTCAATCATCTAATCATTTTGCAAATACAATGGCCTCCCTAGGGTCCTTCATATTGTAGAACCCTTCTGATGAGATGACAACCATTCAGGTCAAAATGCTATCACAATCTACAGTTGAGTGTGAGAGCACTCAAGTCATGCTAGAATTCCACTTGATTCAAATTGAACCTCATCAAGAGATATTCTTGCACATTCATGAGTGCTTGAATAGTACCACTTGGAAGACGTTGTTCCCTCAAACCCCTTTTAATATTAGTACAACACTGTTCTTAAAATTTCTTTCCCAATCAGCATTCGCTCAAGAGGAACTTCAAGAGGGACAGGCAATTCATCCAATCGAGGCTTCCCCACAATAGGACTAGTCCACACAAATTAGGGAGTATCTAAAGCTTGGTAATCTCCCTCCTGGATTGTTGCATGCTGCCAAAAGGACATTTAAACAAAATGTAGAAAAATATGTCTTGCTAGGAGACATTCTATATTGTCAGAGCTATGAAGGCATCCTCCTTCATTGCTTGGATCATTAAGAGTCATCTTGGGCAATTGCCTAGACTAGGAGTGTTGTTCCGCTTATACATATCTACCATTGATATTGCATTGGGTGCCATGTTAGCCTAGAACAATGAACTGCATAAGGAACAGTCTACTTACTATCTCAGCCACACCTTGGTCAACTATGAGATCAAGTACACATATGTTTAGAAGTTATATCTAGCAGTGGTTTTTGCCACCAAGAAGCTATGATATTACATGCTTAGCCATACCATGTATGTTGTATCTAAAGAGAATCTATTGTGATACATGATGAGTCACATGTATCACAATAGTCGCACGATGAAATGGATCATGTTGTTTATGGAGTTCGACCTAGAATTTATCAAAAAAAAATAAATCAAGGGTTAGGTCATCATCGATCAACTAGCAGAGGCTCCTCTTCAGGATGATCAACCTCTTAGCATGGAGCTACTCGACGAATGGAGTCTTCCAAATATCATAATTTCTTGATTCTGATGAGCCTAAACCACAGGCTGATATGACTCTATTCTTTGATGGCTCCAAATGCAAGCAAGGGGGTGGTGCAGGGATCATGTTTTTCATACCACATGGGGCTCCCATACCCCTATAATTTAAAATTGATTTCCTGTGCACCAATAACAATGTTGAGTATGAAGCCTTGCTCATAGGTCTTCAAATGGCTATCACCATGAAAATCACCAAGCTTAATATTTTTGATGATTCCTTGCTCATTATCAACCAGGTCAAAGAGATCTACAAATGCAAGTGCCCAATTCTACAATCCTACAAAGCCCTTATTGATAAACTCTTGGAAAATTTTAAATGGTATGACATCAAGGCACTCCCTCGATCATCTAATCATTTTACAAATACAATGGCTTCCCTAGGGTCCTTGATCTCGTAGAACCCTGCTGATGAGACGACAACCATTCAGGTCAAAATGCTATCACAATATACAGTTGAGCGTGAGAGCACTCAATTCATGCTAGAATTCCATTTGATTCAAATTGAAACTCATCAAAAAATATTCTTGCACATTCATGAGCGTTTGAATAGTACCACTTGGAGGACGTTGTTCCCTCAAACCCCTTTTAATAGCAGTACAACACTATTCTTAAAATTTCTTTCCCAATCAACATTTTCTTGGGAGGAACTTCAAGAGGGATAGGCAATTCATGCAATTGAGGCTTCCCCACAATAGGACTAGTCCACACAAATTAGGGAGTATCTAAATCTTGGTAATCTCCCTCATGGATTATTGCACGCTGCCAAAAGGACATTTAAACAAAAGGTAGAAAAATATGTCTTGCTAGGAGACATTCTATATCATCGGATCTATGAAGGGATCCTCCTTCGTTGCTTGGAGCATCAAGAGTCGGCTTGGGCAATCACCCAAGCACACGATGGTACATGTGGTGGTCATTTTAGTGGGATGGCCATCATAAATCACATTCTTTGCATGGGATACTTTTGGTCAACTTTGGAGCGAGATTGTTGCGCATATGTTAAGAAGTGCATGAAGTGTCAACACCATGCTAACTTGACACACATACGTTCTCAGGCCTTGCAACTGATTTAATAGGCTTGGCCATTCTCACAATGGGTATTGGATTTAATCAATAAAATATCCCCCGCATTCTTGGATCATCACATGTTTATCATTACGGCTACCGAGTATTTTACAAAGTGGGTGGAAGCGATCCCCCTTACCACTATGACAAGACCCCACATCATGGAGTTCATATTGCACAATATCATTTGTCATTTTGGTATTCCATAAAATATTATTTCATATAATGGGACATCATTTAAGAATAAATATGTGTGTGCTTTGATAGCAAAGTATAATATCTAGCATAGCTTTTTGAAACCCTACTATCCACAAGCAAATGGGCAAGCAGAGGCTTCCAACAAAACATTAATTACCATTCTCAAGAAAACTATCAAAGAGAATCACGTTGATTGGCACATGCAAATACCCCTTGCTCTATGGGATTATCGCACTAGCATTCAAACGCCCACTCGAGTTACTTTGTTTTCACTAGTGTATGGCACCAAGGCAGTCATGTCTTTAGAGCTTTAAATCCCATCATTGCGCATATCCATGTAGGAGTTCATCGATGATGACACTATGTGGTAGGCTCAACTAGATCAACTTAAATTACTTGATGAACATTGCATTAATGCTCTTGAGCACCTACGCATTTATCAAGAGTGACTTAAGAGAGCCTACAATATGAAATTCCATCTTAGAGATATTTGAATAACACAATCTTATACTGAGAGGGGGGTGAACAGTATAAGACCAATTTTTACTTTTATTTCTCAATCAATATTATGTAATGTATATATAGCAATATAAACATTAGTAATCAAAGCAATGCACAAATCACCACACATAATAGAGATACCAATTTTACGTGGTTCATCCAATGTGGGCTACTCCATAAAGAAAATATTTCACTAAAATTTTCTCAATAAATCTCTTGGGAATCCTTTACCTATTACAATGTTTATGGACCTCTGTCTAAAGGAGACACCAATATCCTAATCAAGTTCATGGATCTCTATCCACAGGAGAACCCCTTTCTCCTAAGCTCTGACTGGTGATCTTCTAAAAGAACTTCTACCCCCACTACTCTAGCTAATGGATCTCTATCCATTGAAGACTCTTGTCATCACTGCCCTGGCTAATGTATCTCTATCCACTAGATACTATCATCCTCTATACTTTGTCACCTTCAAATCTCTATCTCAAATCTGCACTAAACTCAATCCTTCTATCTAGCAAAAATCTGCTCAATCTTTGTCTCTGGTTTGGTACAAACCTGTCCTCAAATATGTACCAAAATTTATCATCTAATATGTACTAAACATATTCCTTAATTATAGCACACATATATCCTCAATATATGTCCTCTTATCTACACTAAACACAGTCCTTCAGTCTAGCACAAATATATCCTCAATCTCTGTCCTCAAGCCTTAACACAAAGCTTGAATCAATCTCAAATCAACTCTGCTAGATCTACCCCAAACCTTAACTCAAGGTTAGAAACAATCAATCAATCAACTTTACTCTCAAGTCTTCTCAAAGACTTATCTTAAATATACTTTGTAAGCTTCCACAAAAGCTCACACCAATATATCCTCAAGTCCTCTCTAGAACTTGTCCAATCTTCTCAATAAATCCCCACAAGAACTTATCCAAATCTACTCTCAATTTGTATTGTAAGCTTCCACAAAATCTTACCCAAATATATCCAAAAGTTTTCTCAAATACTTACCTCAAATATGCTCAACAAGTCCACACTATAACTTGTCCAACCTCATAGAAACATAAAAGAGAATTGTTAGACTCAATATGCTCTACACTCATCACAATGCTCAATCACTTTCAATCACTCTCTTAGAAACATATAGAGAATTGTTAGAGACTCAATATGCTTCACATTCACCTCAATACTTAATCACTTTCAATCACTCTCTTAGAAACATATAGAGAATTGTTAGAGACTCAATATGCTTCACATTCACCTCAATACTCAATCACTTTTAATCACTCTCTTAGAAACATATAGAGAATTGTTAGAGACTCAATATGCTTCACATTCACCTCAATACTTAATCACTTTCAATCTCTGTCTTATCACAGAAACATATAGAGAATTTTTAGACTCAATATGTTTCACACTCATCAATACTCAACCTCTTTCTCAAATCAATTCAGAATATAGAATAATTTATTTCACAGAACTTGAAAAATCACTTCACACATTCACTTGACTAGGCTTAACCAACTCTACTCAACCAATCACTCAATGAAATAATTCTTGCTCACAAACCCTAGTTCAAGCATATGGATACTCACTCAAATATTTCCAACAATGCTTTATCAAACAATCTCACATAACAATGATACTCATGTTATTTCCAAACCCTAGTTCAATTTCTTCACTCAACAACTCACTTCAATAATAATGCTTATAATATAATCTTCACATAACAATGATACTCATGTTCTTTACAAACCCTAGTTCAAGTTCTTCACTCAACTCAAACACTTCAACAACAATGCTTATAAAACAAGGTTTTATCAACAACTCTTAATTTCAAAAAATCTTGAAGCATTAATTCAAAACACTCTCAACAATGCAAACCAAACAATCATTTTCACTCCAATTTTTCATTCACAATTTTCAACAATCACTCACTAGGAAGAATATGCCCATACCTTTTTTTGGATGTAGAAGTACCTTTAGAAAACTTGTCTTAATCACAATTTCTTATTTTCAATTCCAATGGTTAGACACAACAATATTACTTCAACACTTTCCAAAAATATTCCTTGGACATAAAACAATCACAACTCAATTTATGCCTTATTGCTCTCTTTTAAAACAACACTCATCATACCATACATAAAGATAATTTCCTTGATAAACCTTATAAACTCCAACTTAAAATAATATCCAACACCATAAAAATATCAACCAAACACCTTACAATATTTTCAAAATATTTGAGCACACAACATTAAAAATTTAATTTTGCAAAAATCCTTATAACTCCTTTAGCAACCTTAGAACCAATTTAAATATGCAAAAATTAATTTTTAAATGCCCAACTATATTTCTAAAAATTTTGGCGATCAATTTCCAAGTATACGTTATACTTCCCACAAAAGGGGATTCGGCGAGATTCGATTCGCCATCTTCTCTAGCCTAAGAGTCTTAGCACTTGGGATCCCACTACGTGGGCTACTAATGCCCACATGAAGGAAGGTATAGCACCTTCCTCTTATGCCTTCACTTGTCGTCTATTCCTTTCGAAACGTGCACACTCCTCCTTCGCTTTGGATGCAGCGCAATTTGTATAGCTCTCAATTCTTAGGCTCACATTAATTTTTGAAGGCATGGTATGTATGTTAGGGTGGGAGTTCCCCCTTTTATATACACTTTTAATTTCTCCTTATGTCGGTGGTGCTTTATTCGAAATAAAATTTTGAATTTCAAATTTGATAACCCACCTTAGGGTTATTTAATGTTAGCTTAAATTAATTTATAATTAATAATTAAATTAATTAATAATTAATTTAAATAACTTTATAAGTTAAGTAAATTAACTAATAAATTAATTTAAAATTAATTTATAATTAATTTTAAACTTCCTTGGCATAATATTATAAAATAATATTATAATATTATTTATTTGGGTTTTTTCTTGCACTTTGGACCTCATCTGACTTTCGTGAACTAGGTCTTGAAACTGAAACCGAGATGGATGTTGCCAACTAAAACTACCACTAACTGGTGCTGAAATTTTGACATCAATGACCACTCACTCTTGACATCAATGATAACTTATCACTCAAAATGTCCAACAATCTCCCCCTTTGTCATTGATGGCAACCCAAATTCTTTTTACCAAATTTCAACTGGTGATATGTATCCATTTTCAACTGCTTCCCAAATTTCATTACCAAGTGCCATCAGGTGAACCTTCATTCTCATACTCCAATAATGAATAACACAAGCTTATACTGAGGGGGGGGTGAACAGTATAAGACCACTTTTTACTTTTCTTTCCCAAACAATATTATGCAATGTATAGATAGAATATCAATAGCAGTAATCAAAGCAATGCACAAATAACCACACATAATAGAGACACCATAATTTACGTGGTTCACCCAATGTGGGCTACTCCACGGAGAAAATATTTCACTAAAATTTTCTCAATCAATCTCTTGGGAATTCTTTCCCTATTACAATGTTTATGGACCTCTTTCCAAAGGATATACCAATCCCCTAAATAAATTTTGTGGATATTCATCCATAGGAGAACTCCTTTTCCTCTACTCTGGTTGGTGATCCTCTAGAAGACTACTACCTCCACTACACTAGCTTGTGGATCTCTCTCCACTAAATACTCTTGTCCCCACTTAGAATATATGTCCTCACTACCCTAGCTAATGGATATTTATCCACTAGAGACTACTGTCCTCTGCTCTTTTTCACCTCCAAAGCTCTATCTCAAATCTATACTAAACATTGTCCTTCGATCTAGCATAAATCTGCTCAATCTCTCTCTGGTCTGGCATAAACCTATCCTCAAATTTGCACTATAATTTATTCTCAAATATGCACTAAACACAATCCTTCGGTCTAGCACAAATGTATCCTCAATCTCTATCCTCAAGCCTTAACTCAAAGTTTGACTCAATATCAGATCAACTCTATTGGATCTAACCTAAACCTTAACTCAATGTTTATAAAAATCAATCAATCAACTTTGCTCTCAAGCCTTCTAAAAGACTTTTCTTAAATATACCTTGTAAGCTTCCTCAAAATCTCACACTGATCTGTCCACAAGTCCTCTCTTATAACTTGCTCAAATATGCTCTACAAGTCCTCTCTAGAACTTGCTCAAAACTACTCCACAAGTCCTCTCTAGAACTTGTCCAATATACTCAATAAGTCCTCTCAAGAACTTATCCAAATCTGCTCAATATCTGTATTGTAAGCTTCCACAAAAGCTCACACCAAATCTATCCATAAGTCTTCTGAAAGACTTACCTCAAATCTACTCAACAAGTCCATACAAAACTTGTCCAATATCATAGACACATAAAGAGATTTGTTAGAGACTCAATATGTTCTATACTTATCACAATGCTCAATTAATTTCAATCACTCTCTTAGAAACATAAGGAGAATTGTTAGAGACTCAATATGCTTCAATTTCAACTCAATGCTCAATTACTTTCTCAAATCAGAATATAGAATAATTTGTTTTATGAAACTTGAACAATCACTTCACATACCCACTTGACTAGGCTCAACCAACTCTACTCAATCAATCACTCAATGAAACAACCCTTGCTCAAAAACCCTAGTCTAAGCATATGATCACTTACTCAAAATGTTTCCAAAAATGCCCAACAACAAGTTTCACATAACAATGATACTCATGTTCTTTTCAAACTCTAGTTCAAGTTCTTTGCTCAAACAACTCACTTCAACAACAATGCTTATAAAACAATCTTCACATAGAAATGATACTCAAACCCTAGTTCAATTTCTTCACACAACTAATGGCTTCAACAACAATGCTTATAAAACAAGGTTTTTAACAACAACTCTTTATTCCAAAAAGCCTTGAAGCATTAACTCAACACATTCAATAGGAAACCCTAATCAATTCATTTTCACTCCAAACTTATTTTCTAGAAAACCAACCAATCAACTTAACTATGTAAGAATGTGCTCATACCTTTTTCTTGATGATGAAGGAATCTCATAAATCTGCCACAACCATAAACACTTCTTTGCCAAGCTCAAAGAAATTATTAGATGATAAAATTCCTCAAAATACAATGTAAATATCTAGACACACATACACCTTATCACTTGATATTTAACAAAACATTCAACATTTTACAAAAATAATACACCACTTACACCTTATAATCTCTCAATTAAAATAATATTCAATGCACTCTTCTTTTTAAAATAACTCAATGCAGGAAGTTCCCTCTATCCTTTTAATACTTCAAAAAATCAATGTGACAAAATAACTTTATTAAAATAAACTTAACACCTTATTCCTCCAACTTATCAAAAAAATAATTTTCAACAATCCTTTTAACTCCAAACTTTAGGCAACACACCAAAATAATAATCAAAATTTATTACCTTGTCTTGGAAGGGATTTGAACTCATAGCACAGCCTCAACCAGCGTTCTAGTCGCGACTCCAACCGCCATGCGAGCTAGGCACTTGCTTGGGGACCAAGGAGCACCACGTGCTCCAAAAGACTCCCCACCTTGCCTAGAACAAAAATGTGCACCTTTCCTTTGGTGCTTCCAACACTAATGCAACCAAAAAAATGCTACCACCATGTTTCAAACGCAAGTCTCCTAGCGCCCAAACACTCTAACAGCTATCCTCTTGCCACTAGGCCATGCTACTATTGGGAGTAAAACTGATGAGATAATATTATACATGAAATGAGTTACATATATAGGCAGAAGGCCTATATGATAAATTGACAAGTGTTAATATAAACTGACAAGTGTCAAAATAGAGGCATAGTGCACTTTAATTCTAACATTCCCCCTTAAAGTGCACTATCCTAACTAAAGAAAAAAACAAGTCAACATTAGGTAACATTAAATAGCAAATGTTGGGAGTAAAACTGATGAGATAATATTATACATGAAATGAGTTACATATATAGGCAGAAGGCCTATATGATAAACTAACAAGTGTCAATATAAACTGACAAGTGTCAAAATAGAGGCATAGTGCACTTTAATTCTAACAGATACTCATGTTCTTTGCAAAACCTAGTTCAAGTTCTTCACTCAACTCAAACACTTCAACAACAATGCTTATAAAACAAGGTTTTATCAACAACTCTTAATTTCAAAAAATCTTGAAGCATTAATTCAAAACACTCTCAACAATGTAAACCAAACAATCCTTTTCACTCCAATTTTTCATTCACAAATTTCAACAATCACTCACTGGGAAGAATATGCCCATACCTTTTGTTGGATGTAGAAGCGCATTTAGAAAACATGTCTTAATCACAATTTCTTATTTTTAATTCCAATGGTTAGACACAAAAATATTACTTCAACACTTTCAAAAAATATTCCTTGGACATAAAAAAATCACAACTCAATTTATGCCTTATTGTTCCCTTTTAAAACAACACTCATCATACCATACATAGAGATAATTTTCTTGATACACCTTATAAAATCCAACTTAAAATAATATCCAACACCATAAAAATATCAACCAAACACCTTACAATATTTTCAAAACATTTGAGCACACAACATTAAAAATTTAATTTTGCAAAAACCCTTATAACTCCTTTAGCAACCTTAGAACCAATTTAAATATGCAAAAATTAATTTTTAAATGCCCAACTATATTTTCAAAAAATTTGGCGACCAATTTCCAAGCATACCTTATACTTCCCACAAAAGGGGATTCAGCGAGATTCGATCCACCGTCTCCTCTAGCCTAAGTGCCTTAGCACCTGGGAGCCCATTGTGTGGGCTACTAATACCCATGTGAAGGAAGGTATAGCACCTTCGTCTTATGCCTTCACTTGTTATATTTTCCTTTCTAAATGTGCACACTCCTCCTTCGCTTTGGATGCAGCACAATTTGTATAGCTCTCAATTCTTAGGCTCGCATTAATTTTTGAAGGCATGGTAAGTATGGTAGAGTGGGAGTTCCCCCATTTTATACACGCTTTTAATTTCTCCTTATGTCGATGGCACTTTATTCGAAATCAAATTTCAAATTTCAAATTTGATAACCCACCTTAGGGTTATTTAACCTTAGCTTAAATTAATTTATAATTAATAATTAATTTAAATAACTTTATAAGTTAAGTAAATTAACTAATAAATTAATTTTAAACTTCCTTGGCATAATATTATAAAATAATATTATAATATTATTTATTTGGGATTTTTCTTGCACTTTGGACCTCATCTGACTTCCGTGAAGTGGGTCTTGAAACTGAAATCGAGATAGATGCCACCAACTAAAACTGCCATGGATGACCACTCAGTCTTGACATCAATGACAACTTATCACTCAAAATGTCCAACAACTTTCAGGTTGGTGATCTCGTTCTAAAATAGAACCAACAGAATTCTAATTACCACCCCATCTATGGGAAAATTTTACAATAAATTGGTTAGGTCCCTTTGTCATCACTAGCCAGATCAGACCCAGAACTTATCACCTAGCATCCCTTGAAGGAATCAAGGACCTCGAACCCTTGAACATCCTTCATTTGTAGCCTTTCCAGGCCTAGAGTGTTGTGGCCTAGCCCAAAATGCTCCAAGGGTGTCTCCAACCCGCTTTGTCAACCTAAAATGCTCCTAGGCAGTCTACTACCGTCTAGGTTGCCCCAAAATGCTCCAAGGGTGCCTCCAACCCACTTGGTCAACCTAAAAGGCTCCTAGGTGGTCCATGACCATCTAGGTCACCCACCCCCCCCAAAAAAAGCTCCAAGGGTGTCTATAACCCGCTTGGTCAACCCAAAAATACCCCAAAGGCATATGTAAGCCCTTTGGTCACCTAAAGAGCACCAATGGCCCCCCATCAGCCCATTGGTCACATGTATATACATATATATCAATCAAAAATCCAAAAACATCATCAAAATATCAAAAATACAAAAATATTGCATTACACCACATTGCATCACATCGTATCATATTGCATCCCATTGCATTTTTTCATCGCTTGCATTAGGCATACTCATCATTGCACTTCACATTTTAAATTTTATCATACATGTCTATAACTACTACTATATAGTAGTCATCATTCAAAATCAATGCTGTCAAAGTAATCATTCACATAGTTCAATGTTTTACTTATCATTTCCACCCACACTTCCCATTTTTCATATTTGTGTCCATTCCCTACACCTAGCCATTTTTCCATAATGTCATTAGGGTTTTTGGTCACTCACTTATCTCTAGTTTTCTTTTCAAATTTTGTAGAAAGCTATCATGATTTTTAGGAGGTAGAGTCTTACTTAGATTTTACCTTGTATACATCAATTCCCAACACATTTTCACACTAATAAATCCAAGTTTTGCATAAAGAAATATGAAACCTACGAAGTGGTCTAGGTTACTCTAAGCGAAAAGTGTATCCTACTCATCCCCCTAAGTGAATGGTTCAAGAATGCTAAGAATTGATAAAAGGAAAAGATCTTCCCTACCAAATTCCCCCAAATAAAAAAGTGGTTCTCACTACTATCAAAAGCAAAATCCTGATCAAAATCCTCAAAAATCAAAGTCAAAGCAAAATCCTACAAAAAGCAAAAATCAAAAGTAGAATAAATAGTGGTTATCACCTCTTCCCAAATCCCTTGCTCAAAGAAAACAAAATACAAAATAAATAGTGATTTTCATCACTACATATGAGAAAGTATCCTAGTAAAATTGAAGAAAATAAGGGAGTTTGAACTTGAATCCTTGGAATTTTTAGCATTCAATAAACCATAAGGTGATCCTCATTATAGGTTTGGTGGACAACCTACTTGGCAATGGCGGTATCCTTGCACATGGTGATATGTCTATCACATTAGCATTTTGTGTGTGTGCAGACCAATGTTTGCATGTGGATGATCTAGCTTTTGGTAGCCTATACTACCTAGTGGTCTAATCCTACTAAGTACAAAACCTAGAATCGTGACATTCATAGGGTGATCCTCATTACATATTTGGTGGATAGCCTATTTGGCAATGGCAGTATCTTTATGTGTCTCATAGGAATGAACTCACTTGCACACACAGGGATATGAAGTATCTTGGTCATCCTGACAGATTCATACCTTTTCAAAAATTCTTGCATAGTCAGTATACAACCTTTGTGACCTATCCCAAAAAGCATACACCTAGCTATTACATTAATGGAAATCAACATAAAAGCATGACAAGATAACAATATTGCATGAATCAAAAAAAATATGTGTCTCTTTATTGATATAGCCAATGAATCTCGGTTACAATATTGCCTCTCTTAGGGTCACCCAAAATGTTGATACAATCAATACAATTGCCAAAGCCCCCAACGGGGTAGGCACACTATTAATGCTTTTCCAAATAGTCACAAACTGCTCTAGGGTGGATTTAACCCTCTTCTTCGTGTTGAGGAAGGTGTTTGAACAATTGAAGCTCCCTTTAAACTTGTTTCCTAGGATCAAGAAACAACACAAGAAAGTTATACAAATAGGCAGCCTCTCATGATGAGGTCCTTTGAAGGATTGATGCATGAAAAATCCATGAAAATCATATAATCAAGAGAGCATGTAAAATGTATCTAAACTATCCCAAATTGATAAAGATTCATGTAAATGCGTAAAGGAATATTACAACTAAGTATTGAATGATCTAATTAGATGAAATAAATCATGAAAGCATAGAAAGAGACCATTCTTGCACATTCTACACTAATGTAACAAAATTTATTTAAACCCTAAATATATCGATCAAAAATCTCTAAAATCCTAATTGAACCATGCAAATTTCTAGTTAAACCTAATTAAGTGATTTGCAAAAGAAATGGTAAGGAGATATTACACCTGTTGCAAACTGTAGCTCTGATGAGCGGTCTGCACTATAAATAATGGCTGAAAACTATGGTGAGCAACCAAGTAGGCTTGCCCCTCAATTTCAAGGGTAGTGGGATTGATCCTCCTTGTCAAATTGATGATCAAGGGTTTCCTCAGTGTCCTATGACAGGTTTGGTGGTTGAATTGTTGAATAGGGCCTCCGTCTACCCAAATTAGTGTTTCTTGGCTCTCCTAGGCTCCTAGGACCTCCATGGCAAATTGATCTTTTGATGGATAGCAAAGTGTCCTTCTCACATGCATACACTCAATATGCAATTCGACAGGGCTTTGCTACTCAATTGATCAATTCAATCTCTCCATATTTCAACAGTGCTTCGCTATCAAAAATCTCTATATCATTGACCTAATTCAAAGGGGTACTTATAGGATGTCCTAGGGCTAGGGGTGGCTTCATGGAGAAGCCAAGATTAAGAAGGGGTGGTTAGGATAGTTGGATTGGAATATTCCATCCTTTAACTACCTTCTTCTAGAACAAATGGTCGTTCAATTTGATTTGGCTCGAATGAAGACCAACTAAACTTCAGTTAAGACCGCAGGTTACAGTTGCGGTCCAGATTGTAAACCGCAAGTGTCAATCATGGTTCAATATGTAGACTGCAAGTCTCAGCTATGGTTTAAACTGAATAGGACAAGGAGCCCAAATTTAGTGGTTAGAATCATTGCTCTATCTTGGATTTAATCCAAGATATTCCATATGGTCTTGTGGCATGTCCATATGAGTAGTCGCCATCGACATGACGTGTTTTAGGTGTCTACAGATTCTCCTTTTGAGATGTGTTCTAATATCGAACAAAACTGAGCAAAAATATACCTCCTAAAATAATTTCAAAGGTTTTATGATGATAATTAGTTAGATCAACATTATATTCCCTAGGTCCTACAAAATGATGCGTATCTTGGAATCATTGCTTACAACTGGGTGAAAGGCTTACATTTGAAAATCTTATGCCCATCTCATCTCATTCGGTGTGGCTGCACATTCCATAGGTATCTTCTGACACATAAATCCGAAAGGCGGAGAACAACAAGAAAACTTCATATTTATTATTTTCCCCAAGCAAAGGGGTAAGCTTATGATAGCTATTGACAATGATTTGCAAGGATGAACACAATTTTGATAAGATCAAGGGATCTACGATATCAGGGATCTTCTACTAATTTTGATTATGATTTGATATTATGACTACTCCCTCAAGCGACAAGTCGATGAGGGTAATGACAATGTATGAAGTGACGAGGTCGCTTGACCACAATGAATTATCTAAACAAATTTGGAATTAAGCATTTAATTACTTGGCTAAGCCTAGTTCAGCTTATGATTCCAACTATTAATAGTAATTACACATTTCTATCCCATGGAGAATTTGGGCTACAATAGTCGTCTTAGGGAATCAAAATTATACAACTCCAATTAGTTTTATGTTGAATCAATTTGTCGATGATTTGCTGAAAAGATGTCATAGAGGAAATGACATGAAATGCCTTGTTCTAATGGAACAGTCCAATCTCAAATGCCTTCTTTGGAATTGAAAATAAGCATATCAAATAAACGATGACAATTTTTCCCCAAATGTCCTTATGGTTATTTACTCATCTCGCCGGATTGCATGGAGCGCAAGTCCCTGCAACCGCCAAGTGTATAGAGTAAATAACTGAATACGAGGTGCATTTGGCTTTTGATTATTTGATTTTTTTGTTAATTTTGAATTTTTGATTAATCCTGGTGCTTAAAAATCACCAAATTTGCAAATTGATTTATTTTATTAACATTTTATCCGATAGGAAACATTAATTTATCATTTAAGACCCTCCCATGGTGGAATTTTGCTATTTTTGATACCATTTGCAAACCGCGGGTGTAGTCTATGGTTGGAATTTTCAAATTTTGGGAACCGTAAGATGGACCTGTGGGCGGAAAACCCTAATCCCGGGACCACGGGTGTCAGCTGCGGTCCGAAAAAAATAGGAAAAGGTTTAAAAATATGTAATTTTAAAAATCACTCATTATACCTTAACAGTGACTACAATTTTAAGAGCTCTAAGAGGTGTGAGAGTTTAACTTGACGTGACTAAAACCCTATTATCTTTCACACATCAGAATGGCAGACCGTGAACAACCTTCTTCCAACCGAGGCCTTGGTGTGGGCAAGGTAATTCGAAACCAAGACCTCTCATTCATTACCAATAAAACAATCCAAATTAATTAATTGGTTAATTAATCACACTAAACTATTGACAATGAACCACACCCTAGGTTAGGCTAGCTTAGATTAGTTTTAATTAATTTTTTTTTTGTTTTTCAACTAGGAAAAGACTAGAAATGGGTCGTATCCCTAGACCGTAGCTGCCAGCTGTGGTTCCCCTTTGATTTGAGGACTACAGGTTTCAACTGTGGTTAGGTTTAAAATACAATGATCAAAAATTTAACCGTTGGGCGAACCACGGGTTTGACTTGCGGTTCCCTTTTTATGAAAATTTTCCAAATTTTTTAATTTTTTTGTGATTTTCTTAGTATTTATTGCCATTTTATTGCACCTATGAGATGTATTTTCAAACTTTTTGCTCATGCTTAGCATAATTTTGCATTGTTAGTTATTTTTTGCTTGATCTATCTTATTTTAGGTCATTTTTAGTTGTTTAATTAGCCTTTAGTTATATTTTTCATTATACTATATTTCTTTGTAGAGACTGACCTCTAAAGCTAGGGAGCCAGAGCTCCTTAACACTCTCCACCCACTGTTGACTGACAGGGACCGGGAGTAGTTTGGAGCCATAGGCTTTGGCTATATCTTGGATCTACCTACTATTAGGGTAGATCAAGATTACATGACTGCGTTGGCTCAAAGCTGGAATACCCGAACCAACACATTTCACCTATCAGTAGGTGAAATGACTATCACACTTGAGGATGTCTATAGGTGCTTTTAGATTCCTATTAATGGTGAGCCCATCACCTCATCTACCTCTTAAAGAAAGGTATTTGTGTTTGATGAGATCTTCAGTGATCAGAGCCAAGAGTCCCAGCATAATATCAATCATGATGGCATTCACATCGAGGAGTGGTGTGATGAGCAGGTATTATCTATCTGTGAGGTAGTTTTCATGCACCTAGTCATGTAGGTTGTGCTTCTAGACTCATTAGGTATGAGCTGGAACCTCCTAGCCTACATCAGGAGATTCATTCAGAGCTCCACATGATGGCCATTGCTCCTAACCTAGTGGAGTGCCTTACTATGCTAGTTGTACCGTAAGCTATACCAGATTACCTATCGAAGCTGGGTTGCAATCAGTTGTAATCTATTACTATAGATCTAGGGTTGGCAGCACATCTGAATCAAGTGACTAGTAGAGATTCCCTTTACTATCACTGCAATTGATGATGCTCATCAGTGTTACACTACATGCTAGCCTCATGAGGAGGAGGGATTTCAAAGCAGGTCCCATGCTGGGGATATTGTTCATTATATCAACTAGTTTGTAGCACTGAGCCATGGGGACATTGAGTGGCATCCATACATGGATTTCCCTATATGAATGGAGGCTGGTGAGTAGCTGCACCAGGCTCAATGGGATAGATGGTTACTCAGCCACAAGGTTGAGATCCATGAGTATCAGTTCTACTCGTGGGCCCTACGATAGTTTGACCTAGTATAGGATATTCCAGAGCTGCCTATCATTTATAGGCGGCTAGTTCTAGAGACTCATCTACAGTGGGTGTTGCCTATAGCTCTAGGCAATGCTACAGATTATTTCTAGGATTCTAGAGTTGCTATTTTTGGGACCACCCTAGCGTATGATTCTTGTTTGTCCCTACTTTTGTGGTAGGGATCTGGACCTCTCGGTTAGGTTGAGGAGGTGGTGGAGGTTGATCCATAGGGGTACAATATGTGCCCATGGACTAAGGTCGGATGGGGTGCAGAAGATGCACCACTAGTGGAGGCTAAGGATGATGGCCTAGATGAGGGTGAGGTAGCTCCAGACAGCAAGATAGGGCAGCTGCTAGCCTAGGTAGCAGATTTGTAGAGCCAAGTTGGGAGGCTACAGTCTCAGCAGTTATAGTGAGATACATCCATCACCATGTTAGAGGAAAAGTTATCTGACAAGGAGAGGCAACTCTAGGAGGCCCAAAATCAAGTCACAACTACAACAGAGCATGCTACAATAGCAGAGGGGCGAGTTTAGGAGTTGAATAGATCACTTGAGCTAGCAAAGGAATGACGGGTGGTTGCTACAGTAGAGAGGGACTTGGCTCAGTACCAAGCTTAGAGAGGTGACCCCTCATCTTCTCGTGCTATCATGGCACCACATTCAGTACTAGCACTCATACTGCCATGAGGTCGTGATCCTATGGCCGAGATTAGGTGGCTTACTTCCCTCGTACAGGAGGAGAATGGTTTATGTGATGCGAGGGCAACTCACATCTTTCAACTGGAGGGATGGATTAGACTAATAGGTGGGCAGGGTTCTAGAGGATCCACATGCTTCAGGGTCCCAGCAGACCAGATCATAGGGCAGTCATCCATGATCTCAAGTCATAGAACTCACAATACTGAGAGGACACACAGGTCGTCTAGTACACATGGTGCTAGCTCGCACGAGAGGCACAGGGATGATAGAGGTGATACTGGTGACTCTCTGGTTGGGGGTGCAGGCCCTCCATAACATACACAAGGGTTGCCATTTTGATGTACTATTTTGCGTGTAAGATCGAGGACCTACATGGATGTAGCCTGCGAGCATTTTTTTATATACTTTATGTACTCATTTTGGATACATATATATATATGATATTTGATCATTTTGGCTCATTATGTGTACTCATTTATTTGTGTATTTTTTATTTTATGTGATGCACATGGATGCAATGCTTATGTTAATTTGATGCTATATGATGTGATGTATGGATGACATTCACTATATAGCTATTTTATTTACGATGATGATGATATGCAGTGATATAGATGTTTAGATGTGCTATATTATGGATGCATATGGATGCGATGTTTACTTAAATGCATATTTGATTTTGCTTTATTGCATGTATTTAATTTTATGACATTGTCACGATGTGCTAATGCAATGTATGTAATGCATTATTTACATGATGGTAATATAATATAAATGAACCTATATGCTTTAATCACTTAAAACATAAGGAATGAATGTGATATATGTTTATCAATCTAATGGAAAACACCACATAATGTATAAAAAACATGAATGTAATTGGAAATCCTCATAATAATAAGTTGATCAATTAATCACCCATATATGAAATGCCATGATGTACGATGTTATGATGTGAATGATGCAATATGTCATTCTATTTTCCTTTGCAAGTCTAAAAAATATGCACAATATAGTCAGTGGCCGTCTAAATATTATTTCTAATATCCATCCAGTATCTATCGTATATCTTGATTGTGCTTTATATAATGACGTATCATGGATTCGATACTTTGCAGTTTGATGATTTTATTCTATATGGTTTGCGATATTTGGTATTTTGTTGCTATTAGAGAAAATTTTGAGGTTTTCCATGAGACTCAAACACCCTAGTAGACTTATCAAAAGTTGTGTACTGACCAAACTAGACTTCTGAAGTGCAAGGCTTTTGCTAAGATAGGCCCTAACTATTCATTATCCCTATGTGTGCACATGAGTATATTAAGATAAGACACGAGAGTTCCTTGATGTAAAGCAAGATTATTTTAGCCCATTACTAAGATAGGGGCTCCAAAAATGTCTTATCCAATCCCAAGTTTAGATTTTAGTTGGACTAAGCCACTAAGCAATGCAGGACACCTGAAGCTAGCTCTTCCACATTCAAACATTGGTCTGCACACAAGTAAAATGCAAGTGTATCAGACATATCATCATGCGTAAGGTACAATAGTGCCAAAAATTCTAGGGATTCAGGCTCATTCCTTTCTATCCTTCAATTTTTGGGATACTTGCTCATATATGGTGAATCAAGGGAGTCGATTCCATTTTTATTTTGACATTATTTGGATATTCATTTGATCTCTCTTTGAACTGGATTTTTTATCTTCATTTGATCTCCACTCGAACTTTGATTTATGGTATTCATTTGATCTTGATTTGAGCTTGATTTTATCTTCCCTTTTTGGAATTTACATTTAATAATTTTCTCCAAAAACTTTCCTTTAGGGTATTTACTTTGGAGAAACTATTTCTGGTATATCGATTGAGGATATCGATCTTATGATATCAATATGGGATATCAATCTAGGAATTTGATCTATGATATCGATCTAGGGTATCAACCTTGAGGATTGATGTGGGATATCACTTTGGGATATTGCTAATTTTATCATAAGCAAAGGATTATGAATAGGGAACTAACCTATCCTTTTTCCAATTGCAAACATTTCCCAAACCATTTACATAGGGGGATAAGCGAGAATAACTCTTTTCACATTAGGATACCTGGTCCTGCTTTGTGACTTTCATCTTCCCCTAGTACTTATTAGGATTGTTTAATTTATTGATTAACGATAGAATTATGATATACTAAGGGCTATACTAACTAGACCTCAACTACAAAAGCAAAGAAAACTTTCTATCAACTCTTGATAAGACCTCTAGGTATGGTTTAATGATCGAAAAACCCTAGTATATTCTCCAAAGCAACAAAATGGGTTGTGTTGACAAACACAATTACTCACATGAATGTTGTATTTATGATAAATGCAAAGATGCATGATTGAAACACAAACGTGGTGTCATTTTTAATATTGACAAATAAAATCCCTCCTACTACGGAATGCAACGGATGATGAATGCTTATATGTAATGCAATAATGCAACGGATGCATGTGTGAATGCAAAATACAAATGCAAATGTTTTTGGATTTTATGTTTTACCAATTTTTTTGGATTTTATTGATTTTATAATTTTTATGATTTTTTGAGCCTCATATCTAACCAAACCACGAGTACATGCCTTTGGAGCCTTTAGGAGTGACCAAACGACGAGGAAATATCATTGCAGCCTTTATATTGACCAAGCAATTTTTTAGCAAAATCCTTGGAGCTTTTTAGGATGACCAAGCGGTTTTAAGCAAACCCTCGGAGCCTTTTGGGTTTGACCAAAGGGATTATAAATGCCTTTGGAGATTTTTAGGATGACCGAGCATTTTTATGCAAACCCTCAAAGCCTTTGGGTTGACCAAGAGATTTCTCAAAAACCCTTGGTGCCTTTTGGGATGACCGAGTGGTTACAAGCAAACCCTCGGAGCCTTTTACTGACATGACCAAGCGGTTTTAGCAACCCTTGGAGCCTTTTGGGATGACCGAGAGGTTATAAGCAAACCCTTAGAGCCTTTTGCTATGATCTCAAGCATAAAACACCTTAATATGGATGATGTTGAGAGATTCAGGCTCTTCAACACCCCCTAGCGATGTTAGGTGATAGGTACCTGAACCAATATTTTTAGATATGATATAGGGTCCTATCCAATTAGTCATGAATTTGTCTCACATATCTGGTGGTAAATTAGAGTTATGTTGGTTCTCTTTCAAGACAAGATCCCCAACTTCAAAGTCTCTTTGGTGGACTTTGATATTGTAAGCTCATTTTAGTCGCTCCTGATAAACACAGATATGCTCTAGGGCATTCACGCAACGTTCATCAAGCAGTGTCAGTTGATCCAGTAAAGCTTTCCACACAGTGTCATCATCGATGAACTCTTTCAATGTGACATGCAGCATTGGAATTTCCAATTCCAAGGGTGTAATGGCCTCAGTACCATATACTAGTGAAAATGACATTACCCCAGTGGGCGTCTGAATACTAGTCCTGGAAGCCCATAATGCAAGGGGTAGCTGGATATGCCAGTAGTTGTGGTTTTCTTGGACCATATTTTTCAATATGGCCATCATTACATTATTTTAAGCTTCAACCTACCCATTTGCTTGTGGATAGTATGGAGTCGCAAAACTATGTTTGATTCTGTATTTAGATGTCAAAGCTCTCATAGTTTTATTCTTGAATGACGTTCCATTATCCGATATTATTTTGGATGGAATCCCAAAATGACTTATGATATACTCCAGTATAAACTCTGCTATACGAGATCCAATTGTCATTGTTAAAGGGTATTACTTCCACCCACTTTTTTAAATACTCAATAGTCATGATTATAAATGTATACTGGCCCAAATACAGAGAAGAGATATTGCCTATAAGATCTAGTCCCCATTGATAAAATGGCCAAGCCGCTTGGATGGGCTGTAAGGCCTATGATGGCAACTACGTAATATTAGCATGATGATGACATTTGATGCATTTCTTGACATACACATTGCACTCCTTCTCCATAGTGGGCCAATAGTAGCCCATTCAAAGGATGCACTTGATGATGGCCATGCAACTAAAATGGCCATCACACATATCATCATGAGCTTGTGAAATCTCTAAGAAACAAAGGAGAACTCCGTTGTAGCCTCTTTGGTACAATATGTTTCCTATTAAGACATATTTAGAAACTTTCTATTTAAATGTGTGTTTTACAGCACGCAATAATCCCTTTGGGATTACACCAAGCTTCAGGAAGTCATGGATTTGTGAAATCTAGCTTTGATAAGCCTTGGATTCAACTACCAAGATGAATTGCTTCCCCTACGTATTTACTTTTGCAAATGCAGAATAGCAAACAACCTTATGATGAATGGTGGTACCACTCCCCGTCGGACTCTAAGAGGTTAATGATCCCCAAGGTGCCTTCTTTAGAAAGTATTCAACTCTGCAGAACCATTCAGCTTTTGGTTCTATGTTGATCATGTTGATTGATATTCTATTATCAAAGGCTTCGCGTTTCACCGTAGGGTATGAAAGCATTTTAATATGAATGGTAGTGAAATTAGCAGATGGATTCTGAGGGATTAAGGATCCCAAAGAGACCATGGTGTCTATGAACATATTTGACAATCGAGGTATTCCCTCGATGTCATACCATTCTAATTTGTCCATATATATAGCAACAAGATCCTTGTAAGCTTTCAATATGGGACATCAACACTAGAAGAGCCCCTTAACTTGATTTACTATGAGCAAGGAATCACCAAAGATGTTTAATATTTTAATATTCATGATGACGGCTATGTGGAGGTCCAGCAGTAGTGCTTCATACTCAACATTGTTTTTGGTGCATGGAAAGTCTAATTTAAATGAAAATGGCATAGGAGCTCCTTATGGCATGAAAAACACTATTCTTGAACCACCCCCTTGCTCGCACTTTGAACCATCAAATAACAGAGTCATATCAGCATTGTTCTCTGGTTCTTTGGGTTCAGGAGCTTCAGATACGACAAAGACTGCATCATTTGAAAGCTCTATGGTCAAATATCTACTATTTGACAGTGGTGCCTCAACTAATTGATCAGCTATGACTTGTCCCTTAATGGACTTCTGGCTTATGAATTCTAGATAGAATTCGGTCAATAGCATGATCCACTTCACAGTACACGTATTATGATACATCGTACTCATCATATACTACAAAGGATTTTGTTTGGATATAACATATGTCATATGAATTAACATAAAGTGTCACAATTTCTTTATAGCGAACACTACTACTAAACATAGTTTTTCCACATATGCATACCCGAGATCATAGCTCACCAAGGTTTGACTAATATAATATATGGCATGTTCTTTGCCTTGCACATTCTTTTGGGCTAACATGGTTCCCAGTGTAAATTTATTTGCCGATATATAGTATAAAATGCACCTCTGGCCTTGGTGGAGCTAGCATAGGAGAAATACTTTATTTCAGTGAATGCTACTTGATAGTCCTTGTCCCAGTTGAATGGGACCCCCATATGTAGTAGTTGATTCATGGGTTGACATTTATCTGATAACTGAGCGATGAATCACTTTATTGATGCTAATTTGCCTTGAAGGATTTTTAACTCTTTAATATTGGTGGGAGGATGCATTTCTAAGATAGCCTTAACCTTCGCTTGGTGAAATTCGATGCCTCTTTTAGAAACTATGAATCTTATTAGTTTACCATAAGTTACACCAAATACGCATTTCTTAGGATTCAACTTGACATTGTGCTCTATCAGGTGATCGAAGACCTTCCTTAAGACCTTTGCATGCTCTTCTCATAGGAATGACTTGGCCAATAAGTCATCGATATAATCTTCTAGAATATTATACATGTAGTCATGAAAAATGTATGTCATGGCCCGTTGATATGTGGCACCAGAGTTTTCGAGACCAAATGGCATAACTTTATAGCAAAACATTCCCCATGGCATTATAAACGTAGTTTTATGCTGGTCTTTGGGTTTAATCTAAATTTGATTATAACCAAAAAACCATCCATTAAGGAGAGCATTTCGTGACCTGTAGTTGTGTCTACAAGAGCATCAATATTGGGAAATGAAAATGAATCTTTGGGTGTTGCCTTATTTAGGTCTCTGAAATCCGTACAAATATGGATTCTTCCATCAAGTTTTCCTACGGGCACCATATTGGATACCCATTCTGGATAGTCAATGGAGATTACAAATTCTACATCCAATAGCTTTTGTAGCTCATATTTCACCATCAAGGCTACTGTTGGATGCATATTTCTAAGCTTTTTATTGATTAGCTTCTTCGTCAGATCTAGCGAAAGGTTATGTGTAACCAATTTTGGGTCTAGACCTGGCATATATTTATACGTCCAAGAAAATATATTTGGTCTCTATTTCAGTAGAGGGATGATGGTGGTCTGCTTATATGGAGTGAGACTCTCTCTAAATTTAACCTTCTTTAAATTGGTGGGATCATTACTGATATCCACCTCAAAGGTTTCCTCTACTGACATATGTGATCCCTCCTCAAGTTGATGAGGTGTAGGGATCAAATGGATGTCATCAACCAGGTTGATAGGTTCCGCGTTGGAAGTATTTTTGGCATGATAGACATCATATGCACAACCTGGTACAAAATGGAATGGTTGCAACATTTTTTCATTAGGGAAGAAATCTTCAGCTTGACGGGTGAGTCAGCGCGATCCCAGTCGATAGCATCTTTGTTGAGATACAACGGTTTGGATGTATCTACTGGATTACGGAGTGGGGTGGCCAAATCAATGGAGATCATATTTATGGAATGGAATTGATCTCCAAGACCACATGGACCAACTTCTATATCGTCGATGTAGCTCTCATACTTGAGATCTGGCTTTAATAGAATTGGCATAAACGGGTCCTCTTTATGAGGACTAAGAACTATTGGATCCTCTTTGTGCACTGGTTGCAATATGGGATCGTTCGACTCACGGAGTTCCATGTAGGTTGGGAGACGAGGAAATAATATGTGATAAATCACATTAAATTTTTATGGTATTCCCCTAAGATGAGGATCGATATTGATTTCTCTTCATAGATCCTCATCATATACGATGCATGGTAGTGATGTAGGTAAGGAGGACCTAAGTAGGCTCTCTCAGTTTCATCCTCTTCATCACTATCATAGTACAGTCCTTCATTTACCCCTACAGGTGGGGGACGCTCTGGTAGGTGTGGTCCCATGAATCTCACTTCCTGGTCGCTATCACCCATGTTCAAAAAATTAGATAATTAGTCCGTATGTATGACGCTACCAAGAAAATTGGCTCTACTTCTTCTTCCAAATAAATAATGTTAAGAAGGATCTCTTCGGTAACATATACTGACTCTGTAGGCAGTAGGTGATGTGCATACAAAGGCCTTAAATAGCCCTCCTCAGCTTCCTCATTAGATTGATCATTGTTTGAGTATTTGTTGTCAACAACATAACTTGGTCTACTTATCTCGGAGGTGGACTCCTCTCCATCATCGCTGTAGAGATATCCTAACAAGATATGGGGTTATGCCCTTGCACACCTGTGTCATTGGTTGCATTACAGATTTGATGACCCAGGTTATCTCTGGGGTTCTGCTCTATATCAGACTGCTCTAGGAGCCCTTCATGATGCTCTTCAAGTAGCTTAGAAGTGATGACAGATACCATCGGGTTAGTCCTCCAGAAGCTAGAAATATTAGGATGATATGGGTTGAAGTCCACATCATCCCCTAGACTAAGGTACAAGCGATCTAAGGATGCTACGAGAAAATCATATTTTCCTTATATCTGTAACCCCAGCCCAAACCTATCAGTTGCTAGTTGATAACGTGGCTCAAATGGAGTTCTACGCCCTTGTTCAAATAGACCAAGTCCATACCCATTCCAGTGATACAACTCAAAAATATGCATGGAGTACTCTGGGTTGGATAAATAATTAATATTTACTATGAAAGGTTCATCACTATATTCATCCATGGGCTCTCGCACTGGAAGCTGATCCAACCTAGTGTAGATGAAATTAGTCTGATTAGGTGGCTCTCCCAATGGTACCATCGATCCAACCGAATAACGATGAGCGGGTTATTGGCCCATGTATTGCACAGTATCTAGAATCGATCTGAATGTTAGATTCTACATAATAAACTTGTCTAATCCTGTGTTGGCAATATGTACAGTCACCTATGGTGCGGATGACCCTACTGACAATGCAAGCGAGGTTGGCTGAGGTACCTCCTCGGCTATATCTTGGGCTTCCTCCACTTCCATGGGGATGGAAGCCTCCTTGGTGACTAGCTCGAGCATTTGTTTCTTCTCTTTTTTGTCCATCTTCACCTTTAACTTCTTGTCATCCCAAAGCATCATCGATGCAGTCGGTTTCAACGAAGTAGCAGTAGTGCGCTCAGAACTGTGTGATATAGATATCAATGGTTGAGCATGTACTGTTGGTTTGCCTCCTATATTTTTAACCGATGACATAGGCTGGATGTCCAAGTGCATTGATGGGAGTATGAAACCCCCAGGAAAATCCACTAGGTTCACAAACTTGAAAGGTTCTTTGTCTAACGACACTACACGAACCCATCCCTCATGCAGATATTTTACACATTGGTGTAATATAGAGGGAACATAATGTATTTCATGAATCCAAGACCTCTTGAGTAGGATATTGTATTGCATGGCCCCCTCGATCATATGACACATCACAGAGATGGTCTTTAGGTCTACCTACATAGGTAGGACAATTATGCCAATCGTCGAGCATAGGGCATCATTAAACACTCTCAATGTGAAGGTGGTGGGCACGATGTGTGATTTTTGTAGCTTTAGATGATTCAATGCATTGGTCATTATTATATTAATTGACGAACCAGTGTTGATCAAGACCCTCTTGAATGGTACGTGATTGACGTGCATGATGATATGCAACGACGGGTCAGCCGTATTTGTAGGAACCATCTTAATTTCATGATCATAAAATTGGATCATGGGCTCCTAGCACTATTGTACATGTCCCACAAAATTGGTAAATGCTTGCGTATCCTAAGACTGTACTTTTATGGACCTTAGAATGTCCATAAGAGTCTCCTTGTGCCTAGGGGACTGTTGTATTAGTTCATATATAGACAACTTTGTAGGAGCTATCTGTAGGTTTTGGACTAACCTGCTCCATATGGTCACCACTAGTCTCATTGGTGGACCTGGAATATTTTGTGTTGGTCACTGATTCAACATGACTTGTATTCTTATGGGAGCACATGGTTGATTCAGCTACTCATATCTCCCTTGTCTTGTAACAACATTCACCATGCCTATGAACCCTTGGGTAGGCAGTTCAATGCACACTTGGTTGACCTGGCCAACGTTGTTGCACGACGCCTCATAGTTTGGTAACATTTTTTTGTAAATCCCCATGTTCTAGTTGTGAGGCACCTGGGAATTACTTGGTATTACAAGGTCACCCTTTTAAATCATGTTTTACACAATATTCTTGAAGGACCAACATAACTTGATGTTGTGGCCCTTCGCATGATGGAAGATGCAAACTAAGTCATCCTGATACCCCTTCAACTTGGGCTGATTTGGATCGACTAGATTAACTTTGGGTAGTCTAATCACCTTAGCCTCGCATAACTTGTAGAATATTGACATCAATGATTTTGTTAGAGGTGTGAATTGTCGAGGTGGGCGTTGTTCTTTTTTTTGCCCTTGTAGTTATTATTGTGCTTTTCGTACTATGCAGGAGGAGGTTGGGCCTAATAATTCTATTTTTGTTGCCATTTCTCCTCTCTTTGGAGGTTTAGTACTACCTGGTTGACATGGGCTTGTTTTCCCTTTTACTTCGTGGAGCTCTTCTTAGGCCCCTCTTTCCTGTTCTTAAGCTTCAAATTACCTTCCTACAACTTGATGTCTTCAATTACCATTGCTTATGCCAAAGCCTCCTTGAAAGTTGAATACTATTGTAACTACAACAATAGCGAGATGTGCTTGGCACAACTCTTGGTAAACATTCGGGTCAATTCCGTAGTAGTAATAGGGAATGGTAGTTTTACCATCAATCTTCTTCACCTCTTTTTGTATTTTTCAATTGGCTCATCATCTCGTTGAGCTAGTCCAACCAAATCAAAAAGGTTAGCCTATTTCTTGATGCTAAAAGAAAAGCGTCAGCCAATTGCTCAAAACTGGTAATGTTGTGCCTCTTTTGCTGATTGAACCAATATTATGCTGGGCCTGAGAGGGTCATGACAAACATGTACAAAAGCAAGGTATTATTGCTAGAAATTTGAAAACAGACGTCCAAAAAGCCTGTGACATGCTCCTATGCATCTTTGTCACCTTTAAATTTTTCTAACCTAGGTATAAAAAAATGCTTAGGGTACGTTGGAGCAGGTATCGAGGGGTCCAAAGGCTCATTATGAATCTTTCTTAATGTTAGCTTTTGAAGTGTTGTGCCTTGCCTCTCAATCACTTTTACCTTCTCAGCTAGGGTTTTATAAGCCTCTAAGGATAAGAAGTCTTCCTCCCTAAGATGATGTGAGGGTGGTCTCAGAGGTACATTCTTCCTCTATCGATGTGGAGGTCGTTGCACTTCCTCCTCCTCAACTTGGGATTCTTCAGGATACTCTTGATTGTTTCCCTCTCCCTCTTCTTCCTCATATTGATGTTGCCTCTCATGTTCAAATTATGGTGGTCGTTCTCTTTGTTTGGCACTAATATGAGTGTGAGTTTCTATGCGCTCCTACTGCACATCAACTTGTGAAAAAAACTTTCTATGTATGCACTCTTTGTTTTCTACGTGAGTATATAGACCAACCCTAGCTAGCCTATCCTCCTACTCTATGCACTACTTTTGGGTAAGGATGCATTCCTCATGCATGTGCTGCTCATATAGCCTTTTTTTTTATAAGCCTCTGTGCCTAAAAATTCTCATCTTCAATGTGCTACCTTTCTAGGCAAGCATCCTCCAATTGATATTGGAGGAGTTGTCATCATTGCTCAGATACAAGTCTATGTGATCTATCAAGGTCATTGGCCATGACAGGCCTCTAGTATGCATGCTCTGTGCAAGTGACCTTATGGGTTCTATACCGATCTGACTAATTTATGATGCTTTTGCCTTTATCTGTAAAGACATCATTGGCGTCCTACTGAGCTCTGTGCTCTGTACCACCATGCATGGATGGTGGATGTTTCACATAAGGGCACTTAGAAGCCTCTCCATGCTTTTCTATAGTCCTAATAGAACCTCCACTCCACTCACTTGAAGCATGGATGGGTGGATCCAAAGGCCTATAGCCTAGCTACTACAAGATGTTGCCTAAGTCATCCAACTGTCTGGATCTCCACCACTCATGCAGTGGTGTGCCATTGGCTCCCACCTTAGCTATATCAATAGTGATATTTTAAGGTTCACTATGTGTGGGATTTTGTATAAGCCTATGCTCAATGATGGCTTTGTCTGCATGCTCCTGAATGGGTAGGTCTCAATCACGTCTATACTTCGAATATGGAGCCACAGACCCTCTTACAAACCTATGATGTAGGGGTACCAACTTGGATCCATGTATAACATACTCTTTAGTCGATCATGTGGATGCACATGCAATGTGATCCTAGTACTGGATTTTGAGTGGAACACCCTCATGCTAAGAGGCTCCATGCTCTATTTTGTGTCTAGAGGAATGCACATAAGCTCCTATAACGGGAGTATGCTCAATAGGTTCCCATATTATAGAATTATCTCCTCTAATGCTCGCCTAACGACATTCAGGAAGCACATGTGGGTGAGGATTCGACATGTGTTGATGTGAATCTATTGGGGCTTGGTCATGGGAATCAAGCTTATGCCTTTGCCTACCACCCTATGTCTCCACCATGGTGCGCCTAGTGTCTATATTTTTTCTTTATTAAGCAAACAAGGTATACAATGGTGTTTATCTCGTATTAATTTTTAAAAGTGAGCCCTATTTATTTGATGTTGTTTAAATGATTTTTTGTATCAGTATAGAACTCCTTATCATGTTTTGAAAAGCATTGAATGATATTATTAGTTTAAATTGGCTTTCACCTGTATGCTCACAGCTCGACAACCTGGATGTGACTTCCAGGCCGCATAAATCCCCCATGTGTGGTGATGAAAGTCCACACCTGAACAAGGAGCACAGGTCCTCCCAGATCCTCACCCATTTTCCCCCAGTCAGCATTATACTCTCCAAAGAGAATACATGAAAATTTTCTAGGGTACGAAAGGTTCTCAAATTCGATATTGGTCTAGTATCCAAGGGTATGTAGGATTTGGGCCAATGAATGGAAATCACCTCCATCATCGTTGAACCCTACTAGTGGTTGGATGTCAAGCCCAACTCAATAGCGTTTAAGTGAAACGTGGTGTGTGTGGTTAATTTTAATTTGCATAAAATGACAAATGTATCATACAACACAAATTATTGTTTCCTACATGTAATTTAAAAAGAAACATTTTATATTCAGAGATGCATGTTATACTCTACATGATTTTTTGACAATGTAAACTAATATGCAAATGGCCACTAATTGGGCCTCAAACATGCAAACCCACACACAATTCTAATATAGCACGTTGGATTCCTGGGCGAACTGCAAGCAGATGCTTGATGTTCCTAGCAGTGCCTATCAAAAACCAAGAAAGCAATAATCCTAAGGACTTAGTTCCTTTTAACCTTATTTTTCTGATTATCCTACTTAATTTCCATTTTTATAATTCTGGAAAAACACAAGTAGAGAGAAAAATTAGAGGGTGGCCTACCTCAGGTCCTCATCCAATTAAAATTTGGCTCCCTACTGTCTGTTGTGTCTGTTGTAAACCACAGGTTTGGTCTATGGTCTGCACTGTAAACCACGTGTTGAACCTATAGTTCAATTATTGGCCCGTAGTTGATAGCTACGGTCTGTGCCTGCAATTCCAAAAATATAAGAAATAGTAGTTAGATCCGTAGACACCAAAATTAGGTAAATCAGATAGTACTACCAGTTCACCAAATGCATCATCCTATCGACATCATATGACCTAACCAAGGGTAGTTTCTAAGGTTAGAAGGCATCCTAGGATAGTTTTGGGAAGATCTCCACCATTTTTGGGAGCCTTAGAGGCCCTGGTTTGTGACCGTACCTACCAGGGATGGTCATTATTAGGGTTAGAATTTATGGCCGCTCCTACCTGGGATGGTCACATATGAAAATACCAGGCAGGGACGACCCCTAAACCCACCTGCAAAAAAGTAGGTGGGATCGAGGTTGACAATCAAATCTTGCCAATATCGACCCCAATTATCGCCCATGCTGATTGGGAGTGGCCTGGCACAATTTGGGCTGCCTAATGGGTTTCCTAAATGGTGCAACCTTCCCAAACCCATCCAGGGAAACCTTGGACAAGTGGCAAGGGTTGCCCTGGATGGGCAACATGCCATTTTGGGAATTAGGGCTCCAATTGCCTATAAATCATTTTCATTGTTTGTATGGTTGATGTACAGCCAGTTTTAAGCCTCCATTAATGGAGCGCATCTTGTAATAAAAGTTATGAAAAGCAAATTAATAAAATACATCTTATTGCATTTCATTTGGTTATCAGATTCATCTTTTGTTGCTTTCTAGCTTAGTTTCATTATATGCACTCTTTTTGTCCTATAAGGCCCTTAGCTTAAATCTGCCTATTTGAAGGCCATACAAACATAAGTAGAGGCATATCCATTGATTTTATGCTTCTACAGTGGTTATCACGGTGGTAGGAACCTTATATTCCTTGTTGTTTTCACTTTTTGCAAAGGTTTAACTCACTTTTGCCATTTTTGTGTTGTAGGTCAGAGTCGTTTATGCTAAAAACGGTCCTTGATTGTGACCGTCCATGCCTGGGATGGCCTCAAAATTGACTGGTCTGTGACTATCCCTACCTAGGACGTTCTACAGAAAAAATAGAGAACCAGTAGGTCCAGGTCTGTTCAATTTTCTATTTTCTGTCAATTTTTGCAAATTTTCTATCAAATTCCAGCAAGTTTGAAAGTTTTTTTTTCATCTTCTTGAGTTCCTAGAAAGGTTATTTGATTTCCAAAATGTAATTAAAATCACAATTTCTAAATTTGAAAAAATAAATGCAGTCCTTCCTTTCTTGCCCTTTCATGGCCGATTGAAGAAAAGTTGCATAATTCACCTCCAAGAGGTCGAATTCATTTAGGGCTAGTATAAATTTGATTATATTTTATGCTACTAACCTCTTTCTGAACATAAAAATTTTTTACATGCATTAGTGAAAGATCATGTGCTTGCTTCTTTGCTTATATTTCAAAGTTATAAAAAGAACAACACACACCACTTAGTGTAAGAAACGTTGGTGAGTTGGAATTCATCCCCAACCACTGATAGAGTTCAATGACAGTGGGTTTCATCTCCATCCATTGACTCAAATCCCCTCAAACCTTGGTTACATAGACCGTCGGGCCCGAGATCCTTTCGTACCCCGGAAAATTTACATATACTCTCCCTTCGGGGAGGTATGACGCTGACTGGGTGAAAATGGGTGAGGGACTAGCAGGACCAATGCCCCTTGTCTGTGTGTGGACTTTCATTACCACATATAAGGGATTTACGTGACCGAAATTTCACTACCAGTTGTTGATCTGCGATTATACTGGTGAAAGCCTCTTAAACTTTGAGTATTACATCAACTATCAAAAACATGATAAGAGTTCTCTTACAAATACAATACATCTTGAAAGTCACAAAACAGTTTAGGATTCACATATAACTTGTAATTCAAATAATCATCTTCTTGTTGTGTGTTCCTATTGTTTGCTTGTTTCTAATTTATAAAAATTGTAAAAGAACATAATCACATAGTTGATATAGTTTTAGATATGGTCATCACCCGTAGCTAAGCCCATTCACAGGTGGAAGTTATGGGGAGTAGACAAGAAGACATTCAGCATCTTCGGTATGGCCCTAAGGAGATGCTCATTCCTCCTCGAAGACCATCTAGTCATCCTAGTCATTCTCTAGTGAGTATTTTGATACCTAGTCCATAAGGGACCCATCATAGGGGCAACCCTACAGGTGAATTTCCCAACATAGGGAACCCCATTCACAATCGTCGATTGGTTGATGACTGGATGGTTAATCCTACTAAGACTATACATAGACATAGGCCTAACCAACGAGGGACATCTATATGGGGTACCCCAACTAGTGAAGGCCCAGAGTCAGGGAGTTATCTCCCTAATAGAGATCACATATATACCTCCTTTTTTGGAGAGAGGGCATGCCATGATGCACCCACAGATAGAGCAATCCCACGCATTTGCATGCCAGCAAGATCAGCTCTACAGTCTATAGTGAGGGAGCAATCCCCACCACCCAGAGTAGGACTGAATGATCATATTATGTTGTCAAACCATCCTACTCCTAGGCCACCACCAAGGGATGAGTTTGAGACTCACCCTAGTGGTATGCCTAATCCTACTCCTAGGCCTCCACCAAGGGACAAGTTTGAGACTCGCCCTAGTGGTAGGGCTAATCCTAACCCTAGACCACTACCAAGGGAGGAGTTCACCACTCACCCTAGTGGTAGGGTGAATTCTGCTTTACCCTTCCTCATCTATGAGGGATGAGATGAGAGGGATCAGATTCCCTCTCCCTTATCTCATTCCACATAGGAAAGATGCAATTTTGTGCTTGTATTTTATGTTGACTACCAACGTGGAAGGCAACATAGATTCAATGTGAATACCCTCCATGAGGAGAACCTCACACCTGATTTCAAAGAAACCTTAGCGTATGGTAGATACCTAAAATAGAGGGTACAAAGACCTTCTACCACAATACAAATCAATGATATGGTAGAACGGTATGCTAGACATCAAGCTAAGTTTAATCAACTTCACTCTGACAAGCAAAGCCTCGATCTCTTAGATAAGAGATAAAAACTAGAAAGAGAGAGGCTAGATAATAAAATCAAAGAAACCTTGCGTCAAGGGGCTCAAGCTCCCGAAACGCATAGGGAAGAGAATAGACCGAGGCAGGTGCACCAAGGTAGGCCTCATAGGCCCAATCCTCCACTGCCTCCTAGACCAAATAGGCCAGAAGAAAGAGTACATCATAGGCCTAATCTAGAGCACCTTCAAGAGGCATTAGTTCCTCCATGTAGACCACTACCTGATATAGCTATCAGGGTCTATGATGACTTAGAGGACAATTATGACTATGTGGATGCACCATATGAGCAAGTGGAAGATGCATATCGACCACCCCCACACCCACATAGAGTACCTCAGGCACCTATCAGGGTTCGAAACAAAGAAGAGGAGATCAAATCCTCGCCTGCATATCAATATTTGTTAGAACACCTCGAACAAGTCAATACAAAGACAATGGCAACTGGGACTCAAAAGCCCACAGTTCACCAGCTTAAGTGCCAACCGTTACACCCATCTATTCATTCTCTTGTATACCCTGAGCATTTCAAGATGCCCAAGTTGGATCGGTTTAAAGGATAGGAAGATTCTCAAGAGCACGTGACACAATTCCTTAATTTGTGTTTTAGCATTCATGACAATGACGCGTTGCTCTTGCAAAAAAATTTAGGCACCCTATCAGGGTCAGCCAATGAATGGTTCAATAAGTTACCTAAGAATAGTATCCATAGCTTTGAATAGGTAGCGGATGCATTCTTGGAGCGATTTACTTTCAATACCAAAATAAAAGCAACATTGATCAACCTCACAGGGTTGAGGCAATATGAAAATGAATCCATAACTGATTATGGGAACAGGTGGTGAACACTTCTTGCCAAGCTACCTTACCTAATCCCAGAAAGTGAACTCTATCGCATGTTTTCCAAAAGCTACTTGAGACCAGTCATTGTTGTACTGTAGCTCCAATAGTTCCTCACTTTAGAAGATGCCCTAGTTCAGGCTAGGAATGTCGAGGAGATAAAGATACAAGAGGGGGAACTAGAAAAACCCAAAAAGGAGTGGACTAGAAATCCAAAAAATAGCTCGACTGCCCAAAAGCCAGCTATGGTCAATCAAGTGGCCATAAACATCCCTGGGCCTATTTAGGAAATGCCTCCTCAGAAGGAAAATTATAAGGCCCAACCTCCTCCTGCTAGTTATGACAATAACGATGTAGCAATAGCAAAACAGAGAAAGCAAGAGCAAAAGAATCGAGTATTCACGCCTTTATTTGAGTCTTTAGATTCCCTTTTTGATCGCTTGATGGTAGTGTGAGTGATGGGTCTTCTAGAACCCAAACCAAACAAGCCAGACATGGGAAAGCCCAAGCCTATGGGTAGATTCTTATATCGACAATGTAAATACCATAGGTAGAATGGTCATAATATCTCCGGGTGTTATACTTTTAAACACCTCGTTCAAGAAATGATTGATAGGCATGAGCTCAAAGTGGATGCTCCTCTAGTGCCTAACAACCAAAATATGGGGATATACAAGGACCCACTGTCGTCTCATGATGGTCAGGCTATGCCTGCTAAGCCTATAAATGAGGTGAATACCACACCCCCTCTGCAGGATTATGTGGGAATGATTAGCATTGTGATTTGCAATAAGAGATACCCTAATCTAGTCTCAACACCTGCAGCTACGAAGGAGGGACCTTCAACGTCACAATCCAATCCAATGGTGGTACAAGGCCTTCCATATAGGCCCGTATTAACCATCAAAAACAAGCTAGCACAAAGCTTGCAGACGACTTCTACAAGATTGTCCATATATGAATTAATCTAATAATCTGCTCCACATAGGGAGGCATTAATGGACATCCTAAATTCGATCGAGTTGCAACCCCAAAAGATAAACTCCTTTGTACACTTTGTGGGGCATGTCCAACAGTGCAAAGAGCCAGTCATCCCGTTCTATGAGCATGAGCTCAAACCAGTTAGAGGTGACTCGGTAGACCCTCCATTGCATGTTATTGCAAGTATCAATAGTCTACCGTAAGAGAGTGCTAATAGACACTGGGTCCTCAAGTAACATCATTACGACCCATGCTTTAAATCACCTTAAATTACCAGCATCGCATGTTGTAGCGTCGACATACACATTGATAACATTCAATGATACTATCTGCTCTACTATCGACACTATTGTATTACCTATCCAGGTAGGACAAAAGGTTATATCTACCCTTTGTCATGTGCTAGGAGAAATGGCCTATAACATATTTCTAGGTAGGCCATGTATTTGAGACATGAAGTGTGTTCCTTCCATCGTGCATCAATGCTTAAAATACACCTATGAAGGGAAAGTCCATGTAGTGGATGTTGATCATGAGCCCTTCAAGTACTGCAACATGTTGCAACAAATACCAAAGTTGAAATTACCTTCAACTCTAGTGGACTTCAAACTAAATCCATCAATACAGGGTCCACTCCATTCTCCATTTCCATTATCATCCACTCCATCCTCATTAGAGGCCAAATCTGACATTCCATCAATGTCGTCGATTCCTCTTGAGAGGAATATGTCGAAGAGGCCTATTGATTAGACCTCACCCATAGTCTTGACCATATCATCGGATGAGATTACCTCTTCAAAAAATGAGGATGTAAATCCTTGCTTGCTAAACGAGGAAAGCCCATAGGAGGTTCCTATTGAGCATGCTCAAGCCTCCACTTCATCCCTTTCATCTTCTTCTTCGCAAGTGACAGTGCATATGGAAAACACTGGCATGGGGGAGTACATTGTCAAAAATATCACAACTCCTCCCAGTAATCGATTGAGTACAAGACATGGGAAGACCTCGTCTTCCTATAGGCAACATTGTTACTTTAGGTAAAGCCCCTACCCAAACAAATTTTGTATATGGGGGCCTAGAGTTTGGAGCAATCGCACCTCTTTCTCAGGAGGAAGAGGATGACGAACCTTTCTCAGAAATTATATCATATCTTTCAAATACTGACTATGCCCTAAAGTATTTGGAAAAATGCAATTGGTGTGGTTATGGACTAGGAATTTTTGAGCAAGGCACTCACGTATCTTGTCATTCGCAGTATCAAATGCCATACGATAAATCTGGGTTGGGGGTCAACATGTGGGTTTTTGTTGAATTCTTAGCAGAAGGAATGGAGTGTATGTGCATCAATGCAAAATATGAGCTTGCACATGACCCATATGCCAACTCACATCACCTTCACTCTTTAGGGGATTTCTTTCCCCAAAACTTAAGAGACCAAGGATTTTCTAGTGACATGACTCAATCCTATGAAATAGGAGAAAGCTCATACACCTTGGAATCAAAAAGTGAACAGGAGAATCCAGGTCCTCCTGGCGAGTGGACGAGTGATGATGAAGAGTATTATGGTATAGTGCCAATCAATTATCCAAGCTCAGATGAATATTTCACTCAAGTTATCCCTCTAATAGAGAGGGAAGACCAATACCTTCGTAGATTCAATAACAACCATCCCATCTTGTGGCATTTTCTTATGCAATAAAATCAAGTTAGGGACATCCCAAACATCCTACCTTTAGGATATCAAGAGGATGATTATATTCATAATCTATTTCCTAATCAAAACCCATATGATGCCAACTACTACCAAGAGAGGTTCAGATACCTCCTCCCCTGCATAGACGGCCACCATTCATTCCATTTCCACCCAAAATCCCTCCCCGCGAGTTATGGAACCACCGCAGGTTCCTAGACGCACTTGTTACCCACATGGTAATCATGACACCATCAACATGATTTCTATAGACCTCGATTCTCCTTTGAGAAATCTGAGTAACCCTCTTAAGCCTTTATATCTCAACCACAAGTTAATTAACTTTGAGAGGGCTAACTCTCCCCCATCACCATCTGAGTACTGGCCTTGCGAGGAAATGTTCCAACCATTTAAGTTTTCTCCAAGTACTACTCAAAATGTCTTCCAAGCTGAGGTAGAGCCATATTTTCCTATGGAAGAAGCAAACCTCGCTAACGACATTCACTTGATACCCACTCCACACCAATTGGAAGATGTGTCTCATATGTCAATTGAGCCAACAATTGACAAGGATATCGATACCGATCCCAATAATCCTAAGATTATCAAGCTTGGGGAAGTCTATCCCTAGCTGAGAGACAAGATTTTATGCAAGTCCTGCAAGAAAGGATAAAAGATTTTTCTTGGTCGTACAAGGATATGCCAGGACTAGATCCAAATCTAGTCACACATAATCTCATGGTTGATCCATCGATTAAGCTAGTTAAGCATAAGCTATGAAAAATGCATCTGATAGTAGCCTTTATGGTTAAATATGAATTATAAAAGTTGTTGTATGTAGACTTCATAGTCTTAGTAGACTACCCACCATGGGTATCGAACATGGTCCCCGTTAAGAAGTCAGACGGGAGGATTTGCATTTGCACAGATTTTTGAGATCTTAATAAAGTGAGTCCCAAAGACGATTTTCCTTTGCCCAACATCGACATGTTGATAGATGCAATGGTAGGGCATGAAATTCTTTCCCTAATGGATGGTTTCTCTGGATACAATCAGATTCATATCAATCCAGAAGACCAACTGAAAACAACGTTTACAACACCTTGGGGAACATTCTATTATAAGGTCATGCCTTTTGGCCTTTAGAATGTTGGTGCTACTTATCAGCGTGCCATGACATGCATCTTCTACGATTACATGCATACTATAATGGAAGATTATATGGATGATCTGCTAGAAAAATCTAAATTGTCCCAGGATGATATTGATGTACTATGCAAAGTGTTATATCACCTCATAGAGCATAATGTGAGACTTAACCCTAAGAAATGTGTATTTGGAGTCACATCAGGAAAACTCTTGGGATTTATATTTTCAAAATAATGAATCAAGGTTGATCCCAACAAGGTCAAGGCAATAATGGAGATGTCACCCCCCAAAAATATTAAGCAGCTACATAGCTTGCAAGGAAAGGTCGCATCCATAAAATGCTTCATAGCGCAATTATCGGACAAGTGTTGGCCTATGAATAAATTGCTTCACAAGGGGGTCTCATTTCAATGGGACAAAGAGTGTCAAGATGCCTTTGACGCAATAAAATAATACTTGGCTTTGTCACCTGTATTGGCTACACCATGACCAGGAGTGTTGTTTTATTTATACATCTCAGCTACTAAGGTGGCATTGGGCATCATGTTGTCCCAAAATAATGAATTGCACAAAGAACAAGCTACATACTACATTAGTCATACCCTAGTCAACTACGAGATTAAATATGCATACGTAGAGAAGTTATGCTTAGCAATGGTATTCACCATGAAAAAGCTACTCCACTACATGTTGAATAATACCATGTATGTCATATCTAAAGAAATCCCATTGCGGTATATAATGAGCCGAACTTATCATAGTACTCGCATAGTAAAATGGATAATGCTATTGACAGAATTTGATTTAGAGTTCATTGGATAGAAATATATAAAAGGACAAGTCATAGATGATCAATTAGCAGAGGCTCCTCTCCAAAGTGAATAGCCTCTAAGTATAGAACTTCTCGATGATGGAGTGTTCCATATGATAGAATCACCTGATTTATCTGAGCTTGAATCCCAGGCTAACATCACTCTATTCTTCGATGGTTCTAAATGTGAGCAAGGGAGTGGTGTTGGTATCGTGTTCTTTACACCACAAGGGGCTCCCATATCCCTTTCATTTAAACTCAATTTTCCATTTACCAAAAATAATGCTGAGTATGAAATGCTAATCATTGGACTTCAAATAGCTATCGCCATGAAAATTATGAAGTTGAATATCTTCAGAAATTCCTTACTCATAATCAGCCAGGTAAATAGGATATTTCAGTGCAAATACCCCGTCTTGCAAGACTACAAAGCCCTTGTGGACAAACTTCTGGTAAATTTCAAATGGTATGATATAGAGGCACTCCCTCATTCAGCTAATAGTTTTGCGGATACAATGGCATCCTTGGGATCGCTTATTCCCCAAAACCCTTCAGATGATATCACCACCATTTAGGTAAAAATTCTAGCGCAATCAGCGCCTACGCATGAAGCACCTAAATTCCCACCAGAATTCCACATGATTCAAATTGAACCTTCCATTGAATGTTTCTCTCATCTATGCAACTTTTTGGAAAATGCCAATTGGGGGTTTTTGTTCCCTAAAAATTCTTTTGGTACAAGCACCACGCTATATCTTAGAATTCATTTGCAATCATCATTTGTGAGAGATGAATGTCAAAAGAAATGCATGATCCATACAATTGAGGCTTCTTCCCAACAAGACTGGGCCTTGCCTATAAAATATTATCTTAAGCTAGGAAGCATCCCACTTGTATTGTGGCAGGCCGCAAAGTGAGCATTTAAGCAAAATGCGAAAAAATATGTCTTGATAGGAGACATTATGTATCATCGAAGTTATGAAGGAATTCTCCTTCGTTGCTTAGACTCACAGGAGTCTTCTTGGGCCATTTCCCAAGCACACAATGGTACATGTAGTGGCCACTTTAGCGGCATAGCCATCGCTAAGCGCATACTTCGCATTGGTTATTATTGGCTTACTTTAGAGCGAGACTGCTGCACTTATGTAAAGAAGTGCGTGAAGTGTTAGCATCCTGCAAATTTGACACACGTACCTTCGTAGGCTTTACAACCGATTCAAGTGGTTTGGCCATTTTTGCAATGGGGGTTTGACCTAATCGAGAAGATATCACCTCCATCCTCAGGTCACCACAAATTTATCATCACGATGACTGAGTACTTCACCAAATGGGTGGAAGCAATTCCCCTTACCACGACGATTGGACCTCGCATTGCGGAGTTCATATTGCATAATATTATATGTCATTTTGGTATTCCATCCAAAATAATATCGGATAATGGGACACCATTTAAGAACAAGGATGTGTGTGCGTTAACTGAAAAGTATAACATACAACATAGTTTTTTGACTCCCTATTATTCGCAGGCCAATGAGCAAGCAGAGGCTTCTAACAAAATAGTAGTTGCCATCCTCAAGAAAACTATCAGAGATAGCCATAAGGATTGGCATAATCAACTACCTCTTGCCCTGTGGGCTTACCGCACTAGCATTCAAACCCCCACTGGGGCAACTTCATTTTCACTAGTGTATGGTGCTAAGGCAATCATGCCTCTCAAGCTAGAAATTTTGTCATTACGAATATCTATGCAAGAATTCATTGACGATGATACTGCAAGGCACGCTCAACTCGATCAACTAACGTTACTTGATGGATGACATGTTAATGCCCTCGAGCATCTACGTGTTTATCAAGAACGTCTTAAGAGAGCTTGCAACATAAGGGTCCACTATCGTGACTTTCAGGTTAGAGATTTATTTCTAAAAGAGAACCAACAAAATTTGAACTTACCATCCCATTTACGGGACAATTTTGCAGCTAATTGGTTAGGTCCATTCATTATTACAAGTCATATTGGACCTAGAACTTATCTCTTAGCAGCTATAGAAGGAAAATAAGAGAAAGAACCCATGAATATTTAGCATTTAAGACCTTTCCATGCCTAGCTAGCACCATCAAAGGCTCCTAGATCATCTACGACTGTCTAGGTCAAACCAAAATACCCCAAAGGTTCCCCTAAACCCTTTGGTCACCCCAAATGCTCCTAGATCATCTACGATTGTCTAGGTCACATCAAAATGCCCCAAAGGTTCCCATAAACCCTTTGGTCACCCCAAAATGCTCCTAGATAATCTATAACTATCTAGGTCAAACTAAAATGCCCCAAAGGTTTCCATAAACCCTTTGGTCACCCCAAATGCTCCTAGATCATCTATGATTGTCTAGGTCAAACCAAAATACCCCAAAGGTTCCCATAAACCCTTTGGTCACCCTAAAATGATCCTAGATCATCTACGACTGTCTAGGTCACATCAAAATGCCCCAAAGGTTCCCATAAACCCTTTGGTCACCCTAAAAGGCTCCTATATCATCTACAATTGTCTAGGTCAAACCAAAATACCCCAAAGGTTCCCATAAACCCTTTGGTCATTCCAAAAGGCTCCTAGATCATCTATGATTGTCTAGGTCGCATCCAAATGCTCCAAAGGTTCCCATAAACCCTTTAGTCACCCCAAAAGCCTCCTATATCATCTATGACTGTCTAGGTCACATCCAAATGCTCCAAAGGTTTCCATAAACCCTGTGGTCACCCCAACTAGATCATCTATGATTGTCTAGGTCACATCAAAATTCCCTAAAGGTTCCCATAAACCCTTTGGTCATCCCAAAACGCTCCTAGATCGTCTATGACTGTCTAGGTCAAGCTAAAAATATCCAAAGGTTCCCATAAACCCTTTGGTCACCTAAAAAGCCCCAATGGTATCCATCAAACCTATTTGTCAACTTGTATATCTTATCAAAAAATTCAAAAAAAAAACAAAAATCATCAAAATAACAAAAATAATGCATTGCATATCATCGTAGTCACATCTTAGTGTCATTTGCATTAGGCATAATACTCGCATCAAGCATACCTAAAAAGTTGATAACAAGATGTCTAGCACCAAGTATGTACATTAGGTATTTGTCAAAATAATAGTTGTTAAAAGTTAGTTTTATCACCTATCCATTTTACATTAATACCACAGTTACATACCATAATATGTGTTCAGTCACTTCAAATTAAACCATTGTATAAAAGTGTCAATAAAGTTGTTGGTCACTCACCCATGTTTTGTCATTTGGTCAACTTTTATAGAAAGTTATAGTGATGTTTTAAAAGGTACAACTCCTACTTAGGTCATACCTTGTATATATCATAATTCTCACATCATGCTACATTAAATAAATCCTAAGTACAGTACAAAGTAAGATGAAAATTTAACAGTAGTATAGGTTATTCCAAGAAAAAAGGATTATCCTTTCTCATCCTCCTATGCGAATGGTTCTAGGGTGTTGAGAATTAGCAAAAGGACAAGATCTCCTTTCTCATAGGTCCCTTGCTCTACAATCTAAATTAGAGCTCGTATCATTTGCAAAAGAGAAGCAATAAAAGCAATAGTGATTATCATCACTTATACAAATCAAAAATAAAAAAGAGAAGTACATTATTACCAAAGAAAACAAGTGGTCTTCACCACTACCAAAAACAAAATAAAAGTGGATCTTACCACTATCATAAAATCCATTGCTTGCTAAATTACACAGTGCACATTCCCTTAGTGATTCAATGCAAAAGAACGGAATCAAGATTTTGAATCCCTCAAATTCTCAGCATCAAAGAGCCATAAGGTGATCCTCATTCTAGGTTTTGTGGATAGCCTACTTGCAATGACGGGGTAGCCTCTCACATGATGAAATGTCTATCCCATAAGCATTCACTTTGTACAAACCAATGTTTGCATTAGGATGAGCTAGCTTCGAATAATCTATATTTCCTAGTGGTCCAATCTAACAAAGTGCAAAACTAAGGATAATGATGCGTATAAATTTTTCCTCTACTATAGGTGTGATTCGTCAAACCTATTTGCACATTAGAGATTATTTTATGCATTATCATGGTAATTAATTAATCTACAAACGAATATAGGTTATCTTGGTTATCTTAGCAGGATTTGTACCTTAACAAAAAGTCATAACATAATTATTACACAATTATAGACTAAGTGCTTAAACATGGTTGAGTTTCACAACACAATACATGTCCCATAAGATATTACAATATCTATTCTATTTGTACAAAATTCAGTATATATTTATCAAAATCAAGTTATAAATGCCATCATAGAGTGTCATAAAAATAACATGAAATGATAAAATACATTTTCTACAAGCTATAGTGCTAGCATCAAAAATATCAACTCATATTAAATCACATGTCATTTGCATATTCATTCCATTTTCATATCGCATATAGATCATCAACATATACATTTATCATCTAACTAAATGTATCCCATCACAATACATCAAATCATCTAAATAAATGCATGCATGATAGACATCATAAAAGCATATAGGCATGCATACATCACATACATCAATAAATGACATCATGATGATCAAAATAAAAACCATGTATATATCCATATATATATGTGAACCAAAAATACATCATCATGTCCATCATATCCCCCAAGGGCTACAAAATAAGTGGGTCCCAAAGCCCACATAATTTTCGTTACAAAAATCCCAAAATAGAGACCCATTTGTCTCAAATAAAGTCATGCACCTCCATGACTAAGTTCCATGACTCTCTCCTCTGCCCTCGGTGTGAGTGCGTCATGAGCTAACATATCGACTCCCTCCTGGTCTGTCAGTCCATCTCACTGAGCTCGATGATCCCATTCATGATGACTACCCTACCTCACTCTGAGACCTAGCCATTGACCCAATAGCCAAAACTCTATCTGGTAGGCATCCCTAGAGATGCATGATCTCATTTTCTAACAGTCTAATGAAGACCTGATCCTCTCGATAGAATACGGTCAAACTCTCCACAAAAACCTATAGTCGCTCTACCTCACCTCGCAGTCTTGCCACCTCATCGTTGCTTGATGCACCCTACCTTGAGCCCTGCACCACAACCTCAGATTGAAATGCTACTATCTTAGCTACCTACCTCTGGATATCTGTAGACTACCTCGCTATCTTAGCCTGTGTAGACTCTAACTATACATGAAGAACTGACACCTCAGCATCTTGCCTAGAGGCCTTAGTCTGACCAGTTTGTACCTATGCATGAAGGATAGCACGCTCCTCAATGTACTCCTCCCATAACCTGCTTAGCTCCCCTCACAATTCAGTGATAGTGGTATCTCATGTCGCTAGCTCCCCATCCAGGTCTTGCTCATTGGGTGCATCCATACCAAACCCCTTTGCATCTTGGATGTCCAATAAACCAGCTCTAGCATCCTCCCTATGAGGGCGAACATGTTGTACCTCTGCTATATCTGGAGGCTGATCCTCCTGAGCTACCTCTTTGAGGTCCCCTCTAGGTGCATCCTCCTCCGTAGTAGCATCAGCACCCCCTCCTAGTGGTACATCCCCCTGCCATATCCACATAATCCACCAAGTGCCATACTCAACAGTAGTGCCGGTGTCATCCACATCTAGTATGTCTATCACTGGGTCTGACTCCTCACTGAGGGGCTCTATGATAGGCTCCTCTAGTCCCCTCTCCATGCCTCTACACCAATATACTCATGGCTCACTGGGTAACCCCTAGCATATCCCAAACTATCGAATCACATGGTCAAACTGGAAGTACTCTTTCTCAATTTTGTGCCTCCCTACCATCCATCTGCTATGTCTCACTTGATGCAAGTGTACCATAGCCTTTGGCCATACAGGGCAATCTCTGTAAGGTCTCTAGATAATATCCTCTACCCGAAGCCATGCAAAGGTGTTAGCATAGATCTCAATATGTCTAGTCTAACATCGACTGACGTGATCCTCCCTTGTTGTCTCACAAAGTGCAGCGTAACCAATTTCTCTGTCCTCTAACTAAGCCTGTGTCATCCATGGTAGTCCCCCTGGGTGCTGCACTGCAATATGGGACCATCCCCAGACCTATAGTAAATAGCTACATCCTATCCCCATCCATCTACGACAGTGAATCTCATAAATCTCATCATAAATTTGTGCAAGTAAAGTCAGACCCCAAGCCATAATCAAAGGTTTCTCTGGCATGCACTCACACAGAGCATACACTAACTCTAGTAGGTTCTAAGGGAACCTAGCTCCTGAGGAGTCTAGCAATAGTTGGTTGTTGATAAATGTCATCAGCAACACATGTCTAGTTCTGAATACCTCCATATAAAACCAATACACCACTAACAGGCCTCCACTGAGTAGCTCTACAGCTACCTCCTCCCACCTCTCTCTAAAGTATCGCTGCAAGACTGCCTCACGTCGACTAGTAGGTGTGTTGAGGATCAAACGTCCCTCAATAGGGATTCGAAGCATCCTGTATACATCCTCGAGGGTAATAGTCATATCCACAGTAATAAAGTGAAAGGTATTGGTAGGAGGATCCCACAAATCTATAAGTGCAGTAATATAAGCCCTGTCAGCCATGACGGGCTTCAACTAAGTCACCTGCTTGAGGCCAATGGCATCGAGCCATACCCAATCCTCAGGTTTCAACATGCCTCTAGCTTACATGAACATAGTTGGGACACTATATCGAATCTTAATAATCGGCTAACATAAAAACAAAAAACAAAACAAAACAAAAATTGGGTCACTCAAGTGCACCAAAAATGCACTTTTTACCCTCCAAAAACACCTAAAAAGGGTCAATTTTGACCCCAAAATGGGTCATTTTTGGCCTAGTTTTTGGCCGACCCAACCAAGGATGGCCCCAAATTTTGTGACCATCCCAACCAGGTATGGACATGCACCACCGTCCCAGGCAGGGATGGTCCCCAATTAAGGGCAAAATTGGGGCAAAACGACCCCCTAGAAACCCTAAAAATACTAGAAAATGACTAAAAAATGCTCTATAAATGCAAAATAAATGAAATTTTTTGCATGAAAATTAAAAATATACCCTAAATGTGTTATTTAAATGCACTTTAATGGTTAATTACTAGATAATTAAAGAAAAAAATCAAAAGACCCTAATAAATTACGATTCCTTGCTAAAAACAAAGAGGAAAAAGCATGGAAACATACCCATCGTGCACCGGCTCCGCCATGTGCTGCACCACAAACTCACTGCATGCTGAAATTTATATGGTTGGACAGCACTTCAATTTATCTAATCACCTTTCTCCTCCTCTCCTCTCCAATTTCTGAAATCAAGTTGCAATAATGAAGATTTTAGGGCCATTTGCCCTTTTATATAAAACCCTAGGTTTGCGACCGTACCTACCAGGTATGATCACAAAAATTGGGGACAATACCTACCTAGGATGGTCATAAAAATAATGGCCATCATTGGGTGTGATGGCCACAAAAAAATTGAATAAAAACAACTCAAAAACAGCAAAAATAGGGTCAAAAACCTACCAAAAACAAGGCAAATGAGGCCATTTTCAAAACTGGTCTTAATAATTCCAAAATGGGTTTGTCAAAGCATTATGTGATCCTATTTGAATCCCTAATAAGGTACGCATGTCTGGACCACTCCACAGGTACCCAATTTTAGTCACTTGCGCTCTCAAATTCGACCAAAAATAGTCAAAAAAATGAATAAAAGTGAATAACTAAAAATGGGAGAACCATGAAATTGTCCCAAAATCATCATATGGTGTTAAGCGACTCATAACTTTGTACATTGGTTATTTCCTCATCAACTCGCCACTTTAGGGGGTAGTCATCATAACAATTTCAACAATTGAATCAACAAGAGAACACTAAAAAGTGTTAAAACTCATGCATCCAAAAGAGTCTTTGCTCAAAGCAAATCTTCAAGCCCATGCTGGGGCAAATAAACAGCATAAAATGCAAATTAAAATAGGCTTGTCTCTCCTTGCAGTCCAGGGTATGAATCCTCTACGAAGGCTCTTCACACACCTGGCGAGACTTGCAAGGATACAAGGCGCCAAGACCTAAGTATTCCCGAAGCCTAAAAGTCCTCGTACAAAAAGGTCTAGGGATACTTGAAAATAATTAGTCTATGTAAAAGGCAATTATTCTATGGATGTATGTTTTCTTTTTCACAGGAGAGACATCATGAGTTGGTTAGGTTAAAAAAAAAAAACCTTAATCAATTTACCATTTTGGTTATATATTTTTGCTCCGTGCTTTCTCAGATAAAGCACATCATAAAAAGGGGCAACTGTAGACCCAAAAATTAGGTAAATCGGATAGGACTACCAGTGCACCAAATGCATCATCCTATCGACATCATATGACCTCACCAGGGGCATTTTCTAGGGTTAGAAGGCATCCTAGGATAGTTTTGGGAAGATCTCCACCAGTTTTGGGAGCCTTAGAGGCCCTGGTTTGTGACCGTACCTACCAAGGATGGTCATGATTAGGGTTAGGATTTGTGGCCTCTCCTACCTAGGATGGTCATATATGACCGTCCCAAGCTGGGATGGCCCCCAAACCCACCTGCCAAAAAGTAGGTGGGATCGATATTGGCAATCAAATCTTGTCAATCTCGACCCCAATTAGTGCCCATGCTAATTGGGAGCGGCCTGGCACAATTTGGGTTGCCTAATGGGTTACCCAAATGGGGAAACCTTCCCAAACCCATCCAGGGAAACCTTGTACAAGTGGCAAGGGTTGCCCTGGATGTGCAACATGTAATTTTGGGCATTAGGGCTCCAATTGCCTATAAATTGGAGCCTTACCTCAACCAAAAAAAGAGGAGAATGGAATGCAGGTTTGGAGCAATGAAGTGCTGCTAGAATTAGGAGATAACCGGTGTTACTTACCTCGCCCATTTTTACAAACTTTGTGCCCCTTTGCCTTTGAATCCATCTTCCCTCATGAAGGCGATTTAAAGGATTACAAAACCTACCGACCCAAATCTTGATTACAAAATCGATCTGCTATAGCATAGATACAGACCCCATTTGCCTAAAAACCTAATTAGTGAGCTCTAGAACTAATCCAATAGGGATTTCTGGCCATTTTTGAAACGGGCCTACTAACCATCATGGGCAAGAGTGGTCAACAATCATGATCGTCCCTAACTATGATGGCCACAAAATATATAGGGATTTCAGCCAAAATTCCACCATAGGAGTCTTCAATATGTCCTACTTTAACCCCTATCCAAACTTGAGCTGATTTGGAGTTGATTTGGCAGGGTAACCGGTCGTTTGAACGTCGTAGGGTGAGGTGGACCAGCATTAAGGCCTCCGTCGTCTTTTGCCTATTTTGGTGCCTAAACAACCTCAAAATGATCTAAAACTTGGCTAGAGTAATTTTAGAACATATATCTATCTATTGTATGCATTTTTATATGTTTTGATAGCTTATATTGCTTTCATTTTATTTTATTTTGATGGATGTATGTTGTTTTCCATTATAATATCTATGCTATTAACCCCCTTTCAAGCTCCCATGTGTGTATATTGTAGGATTGAACAAACCAGGAGCTAGATGTATAGGAATCAACCTCAACATAGCTTCTTCGTGGGAAGGGGAGTCAACCATTGGATGCGCCAACATCAATTTACCATCGAGGGATAGGATCCCTTAGTACCATCATTTTCATTGTTTGTATGGTTGATGTATCACCAGTTTTAAGCCTCCATTAATGGAGTGCATCTTGTAATCAAAGTTCTAAAAAGCAAATTAATAAAATACATCTTATTGCATTTCATTTAGTTATCAGATTCGTCTTTTGTTGCTTTCTAGCTTAGTTTCATTATATGCACTCTTTTTGGCCTATAAGGTCCTTAGCTTAAATTTGCCTGTTTGAAGGCCATACAAACATAAGTAGAGGCGTATCCGTTGATTTTCCACTTCTACAAGATCACTGATTTTGTGAAGTTTCGTCATGATCACCTTTTGACCTATCCCAAAAATCGTACACCTAGCTATTGTATTAATGGAAATCAACATAAAAGCATGACAAGATAATAAGATTACATGAATCAAAGAAAATGTGTGTTTCTTTATTGATATAGCCAGTGAATCTCAGTTACAATATTACCCCTCTTAGGGTTACCCAAAATTTTGATACAATCAATACAATTGCCAAAGCCCCCAACAGGGTAAGTGCACAATTAATGCTTTTCCAAATAGTCACATACTGCTCTAGGGTGGAGTTAACCCTCTTCTTCACATTGAGTAAGGTGTTTGAAAAATTGAAGCTCCCTTTAAACCTATTTCCTACGATCAAGAAACAACACAAGAAAGTTATACAAATAGGCAGCCTCTCGTGATGAGGCCCTTTGAAGGATTGATGCATGAAAAAGCCATGAAAAGCATATAATCAATAAAGCATGTAAAATGTATCTAAACTATGCCAAATTGATAAAGATTCATGTAAATGCATAAAGGAATATTGCAGCTAAGTATTGAATGGCCTAATTAGATGAAATAAAGCATGAAATCATAGAAAGAGACCATTCTTGCACATTCTACACTAATGTAATAAAATTGCTTTAAACCCTAAATATACCAGTCAAAAATCTCTAAAATCCTAATTGAACCATGCAAATGTCTATTTAAACCTAATTAAGAAATCTGCAAAATAAATGGTAAGGATATCTTACACCTGTTGCAAACCACAGCTCTAATCAACGGTCTGCACTATAAACCATGGATGAAAGCCATGGTGAGCAATCAAGTAGGCTTGCCCTTCAATTTCAAGGGCAGTGGGCTTGATCCTCCTTTTCAAATTGATGATCAAGGGTCGCCTGAGTTTCCTTTGATAGGTTTGGTGGTTGAATTGTTGAATAGGACCTCCATTTGCCTGAATTAGCGTTTCTTGGCTCTCCTAGGATCCTAGGACCTCCATGGCAAATTAATATTTTGATGGATAGCAAAGTGGCCTTCTCACATGCATGAACTCAGTATGCAATTCGATAGGGCTTCGCTACTCACTTGATCAATTCACTCTCTCTATATTTCAACAACGCTTCACTATCAAAAATCTCTATATCTTTGCCCTAATTCAAAGGGGTACTTATAGGATTTCTTAGGGCTAGGGGTGGCTTCATGGAGAAGCTAATATGAAGAAGGGGTGGTTATGATAGTTGGATTGGAAGCTTTCATCCTTTAACCACCTTCTAGAAAAAATGGCCATTCAAACCAATTTGGCTCAGATGAAGACCAACTAAACTTCAGTTAAGACCGCAGGTTATAGCTGTGGTCCAGACTATAAACCGTAGGTTTCATCCATGGTTCAATCTGTAGATCGTAGATCTCAAATTTGATTCAGACTAAATAGGCCAAGGAGCCTAAATTGAGTGGTTAGAACCACTGCTCTATCTTGGATTTTGTCCAAGATCTTCCATATGGTCTTGTACCATGTCCATATGAGTAGCCACCATCGACATGACACGTTTTAGGTGTCTACACTTTGATCAAGTTATCTAGAGTATTTAAGTCTCATGAAAAACTCATCCACATTCTCTAAATATCTCGTTTCATTTATTCCATTCTATCACATTGCAATAGTATATTTCCATATATCCAAAACAACAACAACAACAAAAAGGGAATTAATGCATTTTATACAATCTATGGTGCTAACATAGTGTGTCAAATCATTAGTTACAGTTCATAATATCAAAGCACTCAATTAATCCATCTAATTATGCATCCACGCATATACATAGTATCAAATCAAATTATCACAACATATGCATACATGATAAACATCCATCAATATGCCATCGTATCATAAAAGCATCCATAAGCATACATGATAAGCATCTAAACATAAATACATACATTGCATCCATATTATACAACAATAAAGGAGACACATGATGATTATAACAAAATCTCATATATATGGGGCAAAAATATACATCATGATTCTAAAAATACTCGTAGGCTACAATAAAGTGGGTCCTCAGACCTCACCAATACCAAAAATCCAAAAAGAATCCCAAGAGTCTCCATCACCATGGTCACGTAGGACCGATGCTATGACTTGCACTACCACCCGTAGTTTGAGTCTGTTGTGATTTCCCATGCCTGTTGCTACCAACCTGTTGAGTGGTATTTTCACCCAATTGTGAAAGTACACTCTCCCTTAGGATTTGGGTTCCAAATCCCCTCTTGCAAATAAGTTAAACAACCAACTTCTCCAAGGTCTCCGCTATATTAGCAAAATATATTCATTTTAAATGCTTGGAACACCTTAGTGATTGCAAGTAACTGTAAACAAGGGGCAATGTTGGTTTATTTTACAATGAAACTTTAGTGATTGTTCATTGAACCAAAATAAATCAAATGTGAGTTGGCCCTCATATGACCACGATGTAGTGCTTTTAATTCCTTTTATCTTGATGGTTTTAAGATAGATTTTATCTTGCATTAAATCCTCAATGATGAATAGGGTCTTCAAATGTAGCTTCAAAATGTCACTTTAACTTATCCCTCTTAAATGAAATCAAATTTTCATCAAGATGAACAATTAAGTGCTTTGAGGAAAAGACCTTCAATGTAATACTCAAATTACCCCTCTTTCGTAAAATTAGAATTTTTATGAAGAAAGGGTAATTTTAGGCCCAAAATGGAAATTTGTGAAAATGCCATAAAACATAACTCCTTCAATGAAATTGGAATTTCCATGAAGGGAATGTCATCATAGGCTCATGAGTGCAAAACAAAACTGGAAAAATGAAATTTGACCTTAAAATGGAAATTTTCTATTTTTGGATTTTTAAAATCTGTAACAAAATAGCAACTTCGATGAATTTTTAAAAATACTAAACAACTCCGAAAATGAAATTTCAAAGTGCGTATTGGAAGTCTGAACTATAACCTACGCAATGGTGAAATTATTTTTAGATTTTGAAAATTTTTAAATGTTTATTTTAATGCCTGAAAATAAGAAAAAATTCTGAAATTAAAATTTTTTGAAAACAGAAAATTAAAAATTTGCATCAAAATAATTGCTGAAAATGCAGCAATGCAAAAGCTCCTTCAGTTTGATAGCACCCCATCCTGCAAAACCGAATATGTGAGAGTTTCGTACATGCAACCTAGCCTATTTGACCTGCAAAACAAACACAATCAAAGTAAACTAGGTGCTGGCTCCTAGGGTTTAAAATAATTTCCAGATTGCAGACATTCACATGAAATGACCCAAAACAATGGCATAAATTTCACATACAAATCTGAAATTTGGAAGGAGAAACATAGAACAATTAAAATGGAGCATGCAGAAAATTTCTCATCCTTTCTTGCTAACAAGGCCTGAAATTTCTGAAGAGAAGCTTTAGCATTCAAATTATATTCCAAGTTTACATATCAAAATCTGCCGCCATTTGGCCATGCCAAAAGTTCCAGTCCCTTCTCTCATCTTTGACACACGCATTTAAAGAAAATCCAGGAAACTTTTCGTTTCCGAGTTTTCAAAACCCTTTAGTTTTCACATTTCTGCCCTTTGAAAATGTTCCCTGACCATGCATTACATCCTCCATTTTCTTCGTTTGGTTTGATTAGCCACGTTTTCATAACGGTTGGCAATTCGTTCATTAATCGAAAACGCCTCTAACCACTTCACATTATGAATTCTTTTAATAGCCACTCTTCATGGCTTTATCCTTAAATAACATGCATATTTCCTTTTTATTAGCTCCGTTTCATGTTTTAATTTAAATTAAATCAAACCAAATCCTACCCCCCGTGGTGGATGAAGTGAATTTAACTTGCTTTACCCTAGGATTTCGTCTTATTAGGAAGCCTTATCACCTTGCGTCCACATATGCACCAAACATATCGAAATATTTAAACACTTAATTTCCTGGATGTGGTGCGAATTTTTATAATAGCCTTCTAAAAAGCCTGACGAATCTTAGCTTTTCACCGAGTTATCCTCCGAGGTCCTAGATATTGATTCCAATCCCTTCATCCTTCTCGGCATTTATGTAACCACAGTGTCCCCGGAACTCCTCTTCAAACGTTTTGTCATGAAACGGCTACCACCTGCTGTCATCGCAGACTGACATCTTCGCTGGCAACTGGCTGCTTGGTTCCCGTCTACATTCATCAACTTTATCGGCCCCGATTCGACGTCGCATGTAAACCTCCCCAGCGTCTATCTTTCCTGCGACGCTCTGCAGACTGTGTTGTCGTGCTCGCCTGGTCATCATCATGTAATCGCTTCTGTAATTACCCCACAGAACTCCAGTGTTTATTGCTCCCACTGCGTCCCGGGCTTTCATTGTTTTGCGGCTGCGATTCATCATCGAGAAATACCGGTTATTCTCCACTGATTCTACCCTAGGCGTCCCAGTGATCATCATTCCGTCCATCCATTCGACCGCCACATTACCGGGACTGCATTGCCGCTCTCGTCCGTATATCCCGTCGACCCCCGCCTTTGCATTGTGAACTCAGAATCATCGCGATACTTTGCCCAACTCACCATTATGAGGCCTTCGCATGCTGTCAAATTATCGAAGTTTTCCGTTGTAGCCAATGAATACCATCCGCGTAACCCTAGCTACCGGCCAACAGCGTGGGGTCCACTGCTTCGTCTATTGGTTAATTACACACGTTGTCCACATCGTCCTGAAATCCGGTGTCTATGTCACAATTTCATTCACCGTATTTCCACCTTACCTGCACATAAAACAAAAGGTGAATTAGCTTTTAAAAAACAAACTTTTAAAAACAAAATAAATTCTACTAAAAATATAAAGTTAAACTATTTAAAAAAAACAACTTTAAATTTAAACTATTTTAAAACGTAAACTAAAACGTGGTGAATGAAGCACCATGGCTTCATTCACCACTTTTTATTTTTATTTATATTTTATTGTTTTTACTTTTTTTTTTTACTGAGTAAATACTTCTTATACACATACATGTCCGTCGTGGGGTGAACTCGGGTCACATCACCGAAAATGCAAGTGGTGCCCTTGTCGGTAGACCACAACACGATATATATATGTGTGAGATGTATATACTTAAATTCATTTGTTATTTTCATCTTCTATTCTTTGACCCAAACAAATGAAATAAAACCTAACAAGTGGACATCAAACTTTCAAACGATAACACTGACAAAACAAACTTGTCGACACACAAACTGACGATAAAAATGAAACGTCGATGAGAAAATGACCACAAAGTCGTTAACAAGAAAATGACGACAAAAGTCGTCGACAAGAAAAAGTTGTCGACAAGAAAATATCGTCGACAAGAAAAAGTTGTCGACAAGAAAATATTGTCGACAAGAAAAAGTTGTCGACAATAAAATATTGTCGACAAGAAAATACTGCCAACAAGAACCGACAACAATTGCAAAACCTACGACAAAACGAAGGATTAGACACTAAAAATGAAATGCCAACACTTGGATATCAAAACGAAAAGGTGGGTCCCCAATTTTGGGGTGTGTTGTGGATCGGCCACAACACAACCCTGTCAGCCCTCGACCTAGACCCTACTGCCTCCATCCTAGAGGAGTATTGCACTGTCTCACTCTAACAAGTACTATGAGATACACTAGTCTCTCCATCATCAGGAAGACACCCTCCAAGGTGCACTACCTCCATCTCCATCCAATTAGTGTAGGCCTGCCTTCACTATCCTTGCAACTGGTAAGTAGCCTCCCCACATCCTCATTGTTGGATCCCTCCTACCTCAAACCCTATGATCTCAACTTTACCCATAGCTATGCTATCTTGACCTGATCCTCCTATGCCTATGCCCGAAGGAGATCTCTCTCCTGCATGACCCTGGCCAGCTCTGCCTACAACTTTGAATATCGATCATCCTGCATATCCTACTGTGCTTATACCCCCTGATCCTCAACATCCCCATAGTCACCCTGATATTCCAAGTCTAGGAGGTCGACCTGCTCATTTTTTTGGTAGCAATACCCATGAGGCTTGCCCACCTCTGCCTAGTCCTCCTTAGGAGCCTCCTACGTAACCTCATTTGCTACCTTAGCTACCTCACCCCCGAGGGCCCCTATGCCTCACCACTAGCGCATCATCCACCATGAGTTGTACTCCTCTATAGTCCTAGCATACTCCACATAAAGAACATCTACTATAGGATCCACCTCCTCTCCCACCTCCTCCACTACAAGTCAGCTTAGTGTCCTCTCATCCCTGCAACATCGATACAACACTGGCTCCTTGGGTAGTCCCTATCATAGCCCAAACTATCGCATGACCTAAGCAAAAGAGAAGTACTCCCACTTAGTGTCATGCCTCACAATCACCCATCTACCTCACCTCACCCAGCGGAGCTGCTCTCCAGCATCATACCAACTTGGACAGTCCTTATAGGGTTGCCATATCACCTGCCCTGGTGCCAGTCATGAGAAAGCATCGACATAGTGATCCACATCACCTACATGATTATGACTCTGCCCTCTCTCATAAGCCCTCTACCATAGGATACCATATCCTATCTCCTTATCTATTAGTTGCACTCGGGTCATACACGGTAGTCCATGTGGTTGCCCCACAGCTGTGTTGTCATCCCCAACAATGCAGCAAAAAGCTACACCCCAAACCCTTTCATTGATGATAGTGGATCTCGTAAATCTTATCGTAGAGCTATTCCAATAGTGTAGTCCCCCAAGCCATCACTAGTGTCTCCTCCGTGGTGCACCCCACCAATACGTACACCAGCTCCAATAGGTTCCATGAGAACCTAGCTCTTGAGGAATCAAGGAGAAGCATATTAGAGATGAAGGTCATCATTATTGCATGCCTCACCCCCAATACCCCCTCCTCATACCAAAACCCCATCAATATCCCTCTATTTTATAAGTTTACCTCTGTTGCATTTGCATCCTCACCAAAGTACCTCGTCAGCACTTCACCTCTCAGGTTGTGGTGCATAGAGTGGATTGGTCGCCCCTCTATCAAAATCTGTAGAATCTGGTAGACGTCCTCTAGCATTATTTTCATCTCCCCCATCGATAGGTGGAAGGTGTTGGTGCACATGTCCCATAAGCTAATAAGGACAGTCAAGTAAGCATGATCGTCTATCATAGGCTCCAACCGTATAACATGCTTGAGCCCCATGGCGTCAAGCCATTCCCAGTAAACCTCTATCAAGGCATCTTGAGTGGTCTCTAAGAGCTTCGGTTTTTGGTACTGACTCTTCACCACTTGGTAAAGACAAGCAAAGCAATAAGCAGGAATTCACCATGCTTCAATATGGCCTTAAAAGGGGCTAAAAACAATGCACAACTAATCTACAAAAGCAATCTAATTACACAAAAACATAAATAAAACACAAAATACGGTATATTCCATCTAAATTAGGTTTAATTACCTATTATGTAATGTGATATGCCTTAAAAAAAAAAAAATCAAATCAAAGCAAAATAAAACTACAATTTTAAAGCAAGAATAACGCGGTAATAGAGTCAGTACATACCCATTGAGCATCGGCTCCTCCACTGGATACCTCTTCTTGCTAACTCATGGTGACCGTGGGATGATTTTGAAAGTGCTTCGCTATATAAAATCACTCTCCTCCTCCTCACCTCTCGAATTGTAAAATAAAACATGTAATAATGAGCCCAAAACTCGCATTGTAGGTTTATATAAGCTTACAATGATCGCGTTCATCCCAGGGTGGGTAGAACACACTTTTTTCTATTTTTCCCACCCTAGGACGAATACCAAATTTGCATTCATCCCACCCTGGGATGAATACACAATTTTTAAATCAAAAAAACTTAAAATGCACCAAAACGGGTCTGCAAACCTGCAAAAATAGCTCAATTTTGGTCAATTTTTTTTACATAATAAAATAAGATAAATAAACCATTGCCAAGTCCTATAAAGGACATCACTTAACTCCCTAAGAAGGCTAGTATAGCCGAACCACCCCGTGGGAACGAGGTTTTTCCTTCCTTTCCTCTCCAAAAGGTGCCAAAAATAAAAGGGTCCAAAACCCACCAAAAACAAGTCAAATTTGATGGAGTTCATTCAAGATCAAGATGGAACCCAAAGTCACCATGGATACACTAAAGAGTTACTAATTTATCCCTAATAAGTCCATGATGGCTGGACCACCCCACGGGAACGAGGTTGTTCAACTCTTTTCTTCCATTAGGCATCAATAGCATCGTCAAATTCCTTCCAGAATTGCTTCGATTTTTAATGAGTACAACTGAAGACAACCTTAACAAAAGTCATCTAGGTCAAGCGACTAGTAATTTTTCTCACTGGTCATTCCCTCATCAACTCGTCACTTGAGGGGGTAGTCATACTTAGTTTCAAATCAACAAGCACACACTCAATCAGGAAAATTGCATTCATCCAACGAATCTTTAGCAAAGATAATCACGCTCCTACTTGGGGTAGCAAACAAGCACAAAATATCAATTAAATTGTTGGATATTTCTGGCATCATGGAATCATAGGCCTCACCTCTTCATGAAAGAACAATTTCCAAGCTCAAGCAAGTTCCTTGGCTCATCAAAAGCAAGGATTCAAGAACGTACGCTCTTTGCAGTATTGGGACATCTAAAGTTGGTTAGGTTACTGAATAACCTCAATCATTGAGCATTTTAGTCATCTATTTTTTCTTAGTGTTGTGCTACACACAATGCATCCCAAAAAGGGGCATCTGTAGATACTAAAATCTGATCAATCTGATTATGCTATCGAAAGCAACGACTAAGTTGACACACCAAGGCCCCTAGGGCAGTCCTCATAAGGTATATAGTGGTTCTAACAATTTAGTGCAAGGTTTTGGAAGATTCCAGGCCAATTTTGGGAACTTTTGGCACCCTTTTCTATTCGTCCCACCCTGGGATGAATACATATCATATTCATCCTAGATTGGGGCATCTAAATTTGGTTAGGTTACTGAATAACCTCAATCATTGAGCATTTTAGTCATCTATTTTTGCTTAGTGTTGTGCTACACACAACGCATCCCAAAAAGGGGCATCTGTAGACACTAAAATATGGTCAATTTGATTATGCTATCAAAATCAATGACTAAGTTGGCATACCAATGCCCCTAGGGCAGCCCTCAGAAGGTATACAATGGTTCTAGCAACTTAGTGCAAGGTTTTGGAAGGTTCCAGGCCAATTTTGGGAAATTTTGGCACCCTTTTTCTATTCGCCCCACCCTAGGATGAATACAAATCCTATTTATCCCACCCTGGAGTGAATACCAGCATTCATTCCAAGGTGGAGCGAATAGCAGGTTTGACTGGAAAAAAGTTAAATCTGGACAAATTGCGCTTGGTAATGGTCATTTATCCTACCTACCCACACCTACAAGTCAGAGCATGTAGCATATTTATGACATGCTTCATAAGGGAGGCCAATTTGGGAGATTCTCTTCCCCCTCCAATGCATGCCACCTCAGTGGCCAAGTGGTGCCTCTTGCCACGTATGCCCTTGCATGCCCTTTTGCACATGAGCCCCCTGTGGATATAAATTGGATGCAAATTCAACACAATAGGGAGAGGATTTTTAAGGTTTAAGCAACAGAGCACTTTTGATATTTTCCCTCATTGGATTGTGCTCTCTTTTCCTTAAAATATCTTCTCAGCGAAGGAGGTTATCGAGTGACTTAAAGAGACATAATTTGTTTACCAAGACCTATCAATTGATTGAATTTCCACCCCAAATTTGATTAAAATACCCCCACTAGTATTTTAGACCATTCCCTAGTGGAATTGGTGGTAAAATTTAGACAGAATCGGTGGGCGTCCCACCCCGGGTGCCCCCCAATTTGTGACAGTCCTATTCATCCCACCCTATAATGAATAAAAATCTATAAAAAAATTTGTGACTATTTTGAAATAGGTATTTTCTATAATATCATATGATTTTGCAGTTCAAATTTCATGCTTTTCTAAGTTACATTGGCTGAGATATTACGATATGAAGTTTTTGCAGGCTTGCAGGACCCACTGGAGCATGCATCAGGATTTGTGCCTAATTTCTAAAATCTAACCATATGGGTTCTTTTAAAATTTCATTTTATGCATTATGTCCAATTTTCATGTATTTTGGATAGGTTTAGGGGTAGGAATTGCATGCTTTGGGTTTTGCAGGTTGGAGAAGTACATTGTGATTACGCCACACCTATAGATGTAATTTCATTGTAATTTCTGGTGATATCTTCCCAAAACCTCTTATTTTACTCACATCTATAATTTCATAGCATTTGGAGTTTATTTGTTATAGGCGCGCTCCATTTGCTTCTTTCTTGCCTGTGGGGATTAATGTTTTAGATCATACGCACTTGCTATTTGATGTTTCTTGTTTCCTGGTGTGCAGGTGTAGGTCATACAGTGCATTGGGGAAGCAAAATAACACCTCAAAAAATCAAATATCCAAGCGACAACAACTTTGGCTCACCCATTTCAATTGTGGGTACAAGGAAAGACACTAGATGTGCACCAAAATTCTTTGAAGGATTTGATCCTTGGGCACCCAAAATTTGTAACAGTTGTATCATTCATTTGAGCCCTCGAGGGGACATCTTTGTAACCTGGATTTTATCCATTTAATTAATAAGAGAACAATTTTCTTTGTTGCATTTCTTGTTATTTGGTATCCTTTCCATCTTACTTGCATGCTTCCGTTTTGGTGCTTATGAGCAATAGGAGATAGATGTAATTTTTTACCCATATTTAGGTGCACCATTTTTCCCTACTTCAATAATAACCCTTTGCTTTTAAGAACCATTATATCATGCTTCATCATCTCATACTTGATAATTATTTTTAGTGTAACATTTTCTCCTTAAATTGGACTTGCCATATATGTGCTTGTCCTTGTCTCCAACTTAGGCATCTATACATTTAACTAGGGCGTCCTTACTTCCAACTAGGACTTTCACATATTACTTTCCTTCTATGCTTCCTAATTTTTCCTCATATAAATAATTTATTCTTTGAATATCTCCAAATATTTAGAACAAGAAAAGGTGAGGCTCACTCCTTACTTGCATTTACCTCCTATTTGTACTCTTTCTTTACTATTCCTCAAAGGTTTTAAACAAAAAAAGGTAAGGTTTGTTCCTAGATTACACTCACTCTCCTTTCATAAACAAATCTTATCTACTAAAATAAATTAAAATTAATTCAAAATTATTTATTTTTTATTAAAATAATTAAATTTTAAATTATTGTAATATATATTAAAAGTTTTCATAAATTTAAAAAAAAAATAAGAAAGTTGCATAGTGGTGATACTTGTCATCAATCTGATGTATTTTATAATATTTTAAATAATTATAAATTATATTTAATTATATTAAAATATCATTTTTTATTAGGTTAGTGTGAGAAACCCGAGTTGATGTGTTTCATAATATTTTAAATAATTATATATTAGATCTAATTATATTAAAATATCATTATTCTTTATTAGGTTAGTGTGAGAAACCCTTACAACCGACGGTCATGGTTGGGCATCCCCATCCCAACCATGACCTCTCATAAGGGGGAGAGTTGAACTTATTGTTGGCGGAGACCCCCTTGTTGGCAGAGAAGATAAGCGTAGAAGAAATAAAAATAACTGAATAATGCAGAACTTAAAAATGTATTGCACTGAAGAGAAAATAACATTACAGAAGGAAATCAAAACATGCATGAACAAAAATATTTAACACATAGATTGTAGGCCACAGAGAAAGATTGTATTTCCTTCAATACAATAATTACATGCATGAACACTGGATAGTTGCCCCAAAAAACCCTAAAGTATATAAAGATGATCCTCCCCCAAGAAACCCTAAAATATATTATTATTTTATGTTATCTTGGAAACCCTAATTTTTACCTTGTGAACAACTACCCACAAAAAATAGTTGCAACTACAGTGTCGTAGTAGTTGCCAATCTTAACAATCTCCCACTTGGCGACTACTGCGGCCAAGTGCTTATCCCACTTTGGTCTCGGCACCAATTGAATTTTTTAGTACTCACTGCCTTTGTCAAGGCATCAACTATGTTCACATCGGTCTTCACCTTCTGCAGATTTACTTCACCTTCTTCAATCATTTCTCTGATGAAGTGAAACTTTACCCTGATGTGCTTTGTCCTGCTGTGGAATTTTGGATTGATAGCAAGGTCTATAGCACTTTTGTTGTCACACCACAATGGAATTGAACCCTATTGCAAACCAACATCTGCACATAGCAATTTCAGCCATACTGCTTCCTTACAAGATTCAGTTGCTGCATTATATTCAGCCTCTATTGTTGACTGTGCAACAACCTCCTGCTTCTTGCTTCTCCAGCTAATGGCTCCCCCAAATAATTCAAATACATATGCACTTGTGGATTTTCCTCCATCCACATCACCTGCAAAATCAACATCTACATATGCCTTCAACTGGCTATCTCCCGTAGCCTGATAACAAATCGCAACATTTTTTGTATGTTGTAGATATCGAAATATCCTCTTCACGGCTATCCAGTGTTGCCTACCTAGATTTGACATAAATCTGCTCACAATTCCCACTGCGTGAGCCAAGTCAGGTCTTGTACACACCATTGCGTACATCAGCTTTTTGACTGCACTTGCATATGGCACCTTTGCCATTTCATTCTTTTTTGCTTCAGTCTTTGGGCTTTGTTCATTGGACAATGTAGCACCCATCAGGAATGGAGTGCTTACTGGTTTGCATGCCTCCATCCCAAACTGTTTCAAGATATCAGCCACATACTTCTTTTGGTTGATCCACAACTTCTTCATCGAGCGGTTCCTCCTGACCTTGATTCCCAAAAAGTAATGAAGGGCTCCCAAATCCTTCATGTCGAATGCCTTTGACAACTTTACCTTTACTTTCTGAACTGCATGTTGTGAATTACTTAGCAGCAATATGTCATCAACATACAATGCAAGTATAACAAACCCACTTGAATCTTTCAAGTAGTAAATGCAGTGATCTGCATTGCTCCTGACAAATCCATGTTCAATCACATAATGGTCAAATCATTTATACCATTCTCTCGGTGATTGCTTTAGGCCATACAATGATTTCTTCAATCTACAAACCAGATTGCTCCCACTGGTTTCAAACCCCTCAAGTTGTTGCATCCCCCCCCCCGCTGCCATTGCCAACAACAATCGAATTGAAGCTATCTTGGCTACGGATGAAAATGTCTCAGTGTAATCAATGCCTTCAACCTAAGTATAACCCTTCACAACCAACCTTACCTTATACCGCTCCATTGAGCCATCTGGGTTATATTTCTTCTTGAAGATCCATTTGCAACCAACCAATTATCTCCCTTTTGGCATTGGTTGCAAATCCCAAGTCTGATTATCACTAAGAGACTTCATCTCTTCCTCCATTGCCATTCTCCATTGCCTAGCTTCAATGCAATTCAAAGCCTCCTTCACATTCTTGGGCTCTTCACAAAGTGCAGTTAGTGTAGAATAACTAAAATCACTAGGATCATAACCATACCTTTCTAGTGCTCTCTTTTGGCGTTGACTCCTTCGAAGTGATTGGCTATACTCCTCAACCTCTGCAACATTTTTGGTCTGCACTTCATTTTCTGGTTGGGTCTCCTCTCTAATTTCATCATTAGCAAATGTCTCACCATTATTGCTGCCAATTTGACTATCGACAGCTTGTGGTTGATCACAAGGGCCTGCTATGGCAGGTTGATTTTGGCTGTTGTTGTCACCTACAAAAGGTTGTTGACCAACTATGGAATGTTGTTGTGAATTGGAAAGCTCTTGTTGATTGCTATGACCAACTACAGAAGGTTGATAATGATCTACGAGAGGCTGTTGATCATTCTTTTTCACCTGAATTTCATTTTCTTGACCTTCCTTCCTTCCACCAACCATATTTTCCTTAAATATCACATCACAACTCACAGTATGATGCCTCTCTGATGGTATCCATAATCTGTAGCCTTTCACACCATCAAGATAACCCACAAAAATGCATTTTATAGATTTATTGTCCAACTTGCTCCTTTTCTCCTTTGGAACATGCATGTAAGCTTCGCATCCAAACACCCTCAAATGCTCTATAGTGGGTTTCTTTCCACTCCACTTCTCCTGTGGACTAATTCCTCCCAAGATTGAACTCGGGGACAAATTATTAACATAATTGGCAGTGTGAACTGCCTCAACCCAAAACCTCTTGTCTAGACCTGCATCTACTCTTATGCTTCGTGCCTTCTCCATGAGAGTCCTATTCATCCTCTCTACCACACCATTCTGTTGTGGAGTGTAAGGTGTGGTTTTCTGCCTTGCAATCCCATGCAATTTGTAGAAGGTATCAAACTCTCTAGAGCAATACTCACCTCCATTATCTATCCTCAACACTTTAACCTTCTTGTCGGTCTACCTCTCTGCTTCGACAACAAAGTTTTTGAATTTCTCTAGTGCTTCACTCTTCTGCTTCATGAAGAACACCCAAGATTTCCTAGAGAAATCATCAATGAAGGTGATAAAATATTTGGACCCTATCATGGATTGCTCCTCCATGGGTCCACAGATGTCTGAGTGCACTAACTCCAAAACATCATCACTCCTATACTCACTAGAACAGAAGGAAATTCTCTTCTGCTTCCCCATGACACAAGCTTCACAAAAATCAAAGGAATCAAACTTCTTACCTTCCAAGCCTCGTACCAGTTGTTTGCTACACATCTCTCATAAACTCTTTTCACCGATGTGTGACATCCGCTTGTGCCACAACATAATTTTTGATGGACTATTGCTTGTTGCTGCACTTAGGTATGAACCGGTAATACTGACAGGTTTTGCATCCAACTTGTACAAAGATCCCTGCCTTACTCCTCTTATCATTACCATGGCTCCCTTTACCAATTTGCAACCATTTCTGTCAAAAATAGTCTCCAAACTAACATAAAAAAATTGGCTCACTGAGAGCAAATTTCTTGTCAGTCCAAGAACATGTCTCACATTATTGATGTACTTTTCTCGTCCATCTCTAAGCTTTACTCTCACTCTACCTTTTCCTATCATGTCATAATGATAGCTATCCCCAAGAAATACTCTCCCATAGTGACCCTCGTGGTACTCCTCAAACCACTCTCTGTGGGGTGTCATATGAAATGATGCACCAGAATCAATCAACCATGATTCCTCCTGGGCATTATTTGCCAAGCATACGACAAGACCTACAACTCCTTCTAAGGCAGATGTTGTTGTAGATTCTACCTTCTCTCCCTGAGAATCAACTTTGCACTCACTTTTGATGTGCCCTTTCTTATTGCACTTCCAACACACCAAATCTTGCTTCCTGCCTTTGCTTGGAAATCACTTTCTCGATTTTGATCTATGCCCTTTTCCTCCTACCTTCTCATAATATTTCCTTTCTCTATTCCTACCTCTCACAGTCAAGGCCTCAACACTCTTTGTGGGTTCTATGGTCTTTCTCCTCGTCTCCTCTTGCAGGAGTTGTCCCACAATGACATCCATCTTTAGATCAGTCACCTTTGTGCTCCCACTGATCATAATGATCAAATTATCCCAAGAGTCTAGGAGACTGCACAATAAGCAGATACATTGCTCTTCATATTTGACTTGATCTCCAATTGACCTCAACTGATTGATCAAGGTATTGAAGGTGTTCAAGTGCTCTACCATGCTTTCGCCATCCACCATCCATAGCCCATACAACTTTTTCCTCAACAAGATCAAGTTCATCAGAGATTTGGACTCATACAACTATGCCAACTTGTCCCACATCTCCTTGGCTTTCGTGGCTTCGATGACATTTGAGAGAACTGAATCAGCCAGATTCAACCCTATCAATGCAATGGCTTTTTCATTTTTCTTGTCCCAATCCTCCTGGGACAATGCACCCAACTTTGTATCGTGCATGATTGCTTCCTTCAAGTCTCTCTCCACCAGAAGATACTCCATCTTCCATTTCCACATATTGAAGTTCTGCCCATTGAACTTCTCAATGGTTGACCTCTCCATTTTGTCTTCTATGATACTCCTGTGACTATTGTAGCCGCTCTCAATTCTGCCCTAGACTCCACAGGCCAGAACTATGCTTGAGTTTCCTCACCGAAGAACAACCCTTGTCCTTCATGCTCTGATACCACTATAGAGTTGTTGTTACACCAAAACCTTGAGGTATTACTATCTGATACAATCTTTGTATTTGAATACCTCACAGGGCAGCTAGTCTTAGGGCCCAGGGTGGCGGTTAGTCCACTAAGTCGAATCCTTGAGGTGCAACGGTTAGTCCAACACCTCCTCTCCCACATAACTTGAGGGATTTGATCCTGGGGTGAGGCTTTGATACCACTTGTTGGCAGAGACACCCTTGTTGGTAGAGAAGATAAATGTAGAAGAAATAAAATAAACTGAATAATACAAAACGTAAATGTATTGCACTAAAGAGAAATTAATATTACAAAATGAAATAAAAAAATATGCATGAACAAAAATATTGTCATCCTTTTCAATTAAAAATGGTAATTCCATGACCTCAACCCAAAATTTTTCCTAAAGTAGCTAGGGTTTTGGGAAAATAACTAGGATTTTAAAAAAAAAATCAAATCTCCTCTATTCCTTGCTATTAATAAATAATTCTATAAATTTTCTTCGAAAACAAATTAAGTTGCAACTAGTTGCTTAGTGATTGACAAAGATATTTATAATTTTACGGTTTGAAAAATCCTCATTATTCTTGTTTTGGACACTGACTTTATAAGATTGTATCTCCCTCAATCTTGCTCACATTCTTTTATATGAACATTTATTTTAAAACTCTTTAAATTCGACACATGTTGGTCTAAAAATCATCTAAATCAGACAACCCTTTAGAGAAATATATAAACTAAAACTTTAAAATCGGCATAGGGGGAAAACCTTCAGACAGCGAATTGTGTATATCAACCTACCCAATACTTGTTATAGGTGTCAGTCAGCCTCTCATAAAATTTGAGATTGCCCTCTCATGGCTGGCCATTCTTAGACCCGTCCCTCGGCACCTCTTCCTCCCACCACCACCTCGATGGTGCAGGTTGCAAGGGCTAAGAGTGGTGCAGAGTGGACTCATGTTTTCCATAATCGACATAATAAGCACCCTAAGAACCAGGCATGCCATGCACCATCTAATTCTTCCACTGCGGCTCAAGGACCCCAAGATTCCTTGGTCATTCCACCACCCCACCCTAATCCCATATCTTAGACTGGGCCTTCCTTCACAGATGTTGTTTCAAACACATATACCCCCCAACTCCCTGGCACTCCTCCTCTCTGAAAGTTGTGGGTGCAACAAGCTTCCCGCTCTACAAGGCTCCTCACTCCCGTAGCCCTCCTCGGGCAAGGAGGGAGTATTCTGACGACCACATGCACCACGTAGATGATGAGGATGAACAATCCAAAGAGGCTCAAGGCCACCTGAACTGATTCACCACAAATACGTTTGGAGCTCTTAGCAAGCTTGGTGACTTTGAGGATGCAGAGGTTAGTTTGCGTCTCGACAGGTCTTAATGTTGTTTCTTTCATGGAATGTTACACCCCATCCTACCTCTAATTATTAAGTATGAACAGACAGGGTTTGTTCAAGACCGCTATATCCTAGATAATATTTTGGCAGTTGGGAAGGTGTGGACTGGGCCAAGCAGTTTCAGCACAAGGTACTTTTCATCAAAATTAACTTTGAAAAATTATATGATAAAATTGAGTGGAATTTTATTCTTACCATGCTGCAAGCTCTCGACTTTGGTCCAAACTTTGTTCAGTCTGTCAATATGCTCTTCCAAGATGCTTCAACTATGCTCACTCTAAACAATACTCAGTCTGAGACCCTAGGCCTGTTCCATTCGGTGAGACAAGGATGCTCGCTTGCTCCTTATTTATTTATCTTGGCCGCAAAAGCGTTTGGATACCTCTTGGCTGCTCAAGTGTCTCAGGGAAGCATTCAAGGAATTGTGCTTCCCAACTCACCAACTCAGTTGGTTAATGGACACTTTGTTGATGACTCTTTCCTGACCATTAGGGAAGATCAACAATCTGTGTCCACTACTCTGCACTGCCTTGATACCTTCTATGCCACCTCAGGCTCCAACATTCAGTGGCATAAGACTACTTGCTACTGACAGTCTACCCTTCCTTACATAGTATGGCTCTCTTAGTATCCTTGGTAATGGATTCAACCTGGTGAGGTTTTTAAGTTTCTAGGCATTCCCTTTGCCTTTTAGAGTACCTCTACCCAACTTTGGCGGCATGTGCTCCATAGAGTTGAAAAGAAACTTTCTTATTGGATTACCAAAAAGATCTCCCTTGCAGGGAAGTTCCAAGTCTGCGCTAAAATTTTGGCTACCACCCATGTGTATTTTTCTTCTTGTTGGACTCCGTCTCAAGCTTGTTATCAAAAGCTAGAGAAGTTGTTGTGTGACTTTATTTGGGCTAGCTCTTCCCAGAAGAAAGGATTCCATAGGGTAGCTTGGGGCACTTGTTGTCTTCCTAAGTTCTCTGGTGGGATGGGTCTGTTTGACTGTCACCGCCAAGGATTAGCTCTTTGTGCAAAGTGGATAATTAGAGCTCTTGATGGCCCAAAAGCGTGGAAGGTCCTTATTCGGCACTGTATATCTATAGGCCTTCCTTTGGGTAAGAAATGTTGGCGGGAGATGGCTCTTCCATCTATTATCACAGCCTCGGTACCTATTACAATTCAAGGATCCTTTGTGATGCAGAGCATTTGGCATGTGTGGGAGGCTCTCAAACCCTGGATCTGTTGGTCTGGTGGTGAATGGAAAAAATGGGCTTCCATACCCTCTCTCAATGTTTGATGGTCATTTGTCATTACTCACCAAAGCTCCCCTTTGACCTCATTTCAGTGGATTCATGCTCAATGGTTCTTTAAGAAGGGGATTGCTACCATCTCCGATTTCTTCTCTTCTCACCACAGGGCTTGGATCCCCTAGGAGGATTTTAGAAGGTTGTATAACCTAAAACCGGATGAGACCACTTATGATATTGTGCTTGATAGCATCCCCTTCTCTCTATGGCCAAAAGTTACCAGGCAATTTTAGAATCCTTGGTGCGGTTCAAAACACTCTAGGCCTCTTATCTTGAGCTAAAGTAGGCCTTCTTTACTTGGAGTCTGATATTCTAAGGTTTGCCTGTAGGACAACGACTGAAACACTTGGGTGTGGCTAATCCCCAATGTTTTTTTTGCAATGCACCTGAGGACTGCACTCATGTTTTTTGGGCATGTCGTAAAGCTACAATGGCTTGGGAATGGTTGGAATCCTTCTTTCGACCCTTTATGGCCACCTCTTTCTCTTCGCACCAGGCCCTGCCTAGGCGATGCTCCCAAGTTCTCTATTCCTCTTATGTCGGTTTGGAATATTTTAGAGTCAATATTATATTTCACCTATGGAAATCCATAAACAGTATAGCTATCTCCAAGGCTACATCTTTTGATTCATTCTCTTTAGCTGATAAATATGCTGTATTTTTTTACTCTTGGTTACAGATACAGGTTCAAGTGGAAAAAATCCATATTGATATTTAGTACTTACGTACTCTTTTGGATCATTGGGCTAATACACCCTGCTCTGTCAGTTGGGTCCCTCTGGATTCGACATCGCATCGACATACAGGCTCTTGATCTCGGGCGCGTGAGGGATGCAAGGCTCCACCACAAGATGAGAGGCACTGGTCTCAACCTCCACTAGTGACTAAACATCGCTATTATAATGGTGCGTGTAGTTCACGGTAGTCAAGTGGTTGGGACGTCTATCCAAAACATTCACAGCAGGTTGTGGGTTGGGGAGATGTGTCTGTGGCAGCACTAGTAAATGCTCTTGGCTGACCTGATGACGCTGCTGATATGGGTGGTTCCAGTGCTGCTGTAAATGACCTGCATGCTCCTGTTGTTTACACCCCTGATAGTCTAACGATAATGTGGACAATGATGTCCTCTCTTCTGTCTCGAAATGATTGGCTACAAGTTACCTTGGTTTTTTTTTGACAAAGAGGATGATATTAATGCCCTCTTTTTTGTTAATGTTTGCTAGACTCTTTCTCGTACTATTTCCTAACCATCTATGGTTAGAGTGATATTGGAGACCGTACTGCGATGTGTGTATCCACCCACTTTTGTATGATGAAGTTGTATATATAATTTAATATTACTTATTTCATTTTAAAAAAAACTTTAAAATCAATTTAATTGATTATATTCAATTTTGAAGATACAAAAACACTAAAATTATAAAATCATTAAAAAATCAAATCAAATTAAATTTTTTAAATAATTAGTTTTTAATAAAATACATCACATAATTTCTAATCTATCCCACATCAAATACCTAAAACGTGTTGTGCGGGCCTTTCATAGCATTAATAGTCTAAACCACATCCTCTTTTATTCCGTCGTTTCGCTTTGCACGTATAAAAGGTGATTCATTTTTATCTATTCATTTATTTTATATTCAGCTTCGAGATTTTCAACGACGACAGCGTGTATCCAAGCGAAGGCTCCATCGTCATCCTCTTTTTGTTTTATTTCATAAAATACAGTTTTGCTCAACTTTTAAGTATAAAATAGTTTTGGTCAATTTTTCTTTTTCAAGTGTAAACCATAAAGTCTAGGTGAACTGTTCGTTTATTGAATGGAAGATGACGATCTTGAAGCTTCAAGATCGCTGACACTTTACAATGCCCCACCTAAAAAGATAAAAATATATAAAAACGTATAGTAATATGATGTAAATTTAAATTTTATATAAGAGATTGATGCTATAAAAATTTATGTTTTATTTAAATTTTTGTTTTCTAAAGATATTGATATGTATGTAAATTTTGTTTAAAAGATTTAAAAGGTAAAGCGATTCCAAAAAAAAAAACCTGGACCACACCTTATCCTAACATTTTAGACAAGCCTAAATCCTTTTAACCCAGAAAGAGATAAATGTACCGTTGAAAAAGGCAAAAAAAAGGTCATGTGATGTGACGTGGTCGGTCTCATCATGAATTCTTTTAACCAACTGCTGAGTGACTCCCCACTGAAGAGACGGATCGCCGTCGCCATCATCGTCTTCCTATTGGTCCATGCATATCATATCACCATTATCATCTTCCAATTGGTCCATGCACACCCACTTCATCTTTTTAACGTACTATCCTCATACCATGTGCGCGTTTCACCTATATACATGTGAATGCTCTGGATCATGTCGGCCAGAAAGGAAGATTGAACTGTCGCTCATTGCATATTTGGTCCACATTTCTTGAGCCTAAAAAGACATGTTTTCATTGGTTATTACTTCTTCAGAGGCTTCTTGTATGTAAATATCCTCAATCACCAATGAGCTGCACTTTATGCAGAGTTCCTGATATTGTCAAGCATATATTTTTTGATTGTTTTTTTGCTAAAGAAATTTGGTTATTATTTTGCTCTAATATTTTAGGCTGGAATATTAATGATAACGTTTTCAGGCAGCATATATTTTTTGGTTATATTTCTACTATGCAGAGGTGTTATAATAATTTTTGGCTGTTTCTTTCGACTGAAGTTTTATGGTATATTTGGTTGGCTAGAAATTTGGACATTTTTCAGGATAATTAGAGGATTCTTACTAGGTCTCTTAGGAGACTCACAGTTTTCAAAATCTCTTTACAAGTTGCCAGGTCTGTGCTTTTCTTTAAGGATATTTTCAAACACTTTCTTCAGATTTTCTAGGAGCATAATCATAGTGTGAACAAAAATGTTGTGGATGGATACAAACACTTTGGTGATTTTTATTTTAACTTATTCCAGCATTGTATAAATATGTTTCAAAAGAAATATGATACTTTGTATAATACTAGTTATATATGTACTTAGTGTCCTTTTAAGGACTTTTGTGTACTTTGGTAGACTCTTAGTCTTGATCTTATTTCAAGTACTCTTCTTTTGGCCTATTTTGTATTACGCTTTTATTTTAATATTATAGTTGTTGATTTTCAATTCAAAACTATTAGATTCGATACATTTATATGAGAAAGAGTAATTAGTTAATAAATTTGTATTGTCCTACCTAGTTTCTTTTTTGGTTGTTATCTTTGGGTCTTAAGCAACATCTCAAAACCGTATTACCTTCACTCCATTTTCATTATAGGTAGCCAAGTGTGCCAAGTGTGTTGAGTGGTTTAAGATTTAACAAATAATCTCATCGTAATTCTTAGCCCCAACATCAACTTGTGTCATGTGTGCTATGCTAGGATCGAGAAATTAGAGCAGACCACCATACATGAGAAGGGGATCAAATCCATGAATGTGGTGGAGTTATTGAAATGGAGAGGCTCTAAAGCACTTAGTTAATAAATCGCATTGCCAGATCTAAAATGTGTTTCATATTAGCATACCTAGTTTCTTCTTTTATTGTTATCATTGGGCCTTAGGTAACACCTCAAAATCATATTATCCTTGCTTCATTTTCATTGTAGATAGCCAAGTGTGTTCCAGGTGTGTTGAGTGGTTTAAGCCCTAATAAATAGTTTTAGAGTCATTCTTAGCCCCAACGTCAAGTTGTGCCATGTATGCTATTCTAGGATCAAGAAATTGGAGTGAACCACCATGGATCAGAAGGGGCTCAAACCCACAAAGATGGTGGAGTGGTTGACTGCCACATGTTTGAGATCTTGCTCGGGTGTCAAAGAGAACCCAATAATTTGCTGAGAAGAAATTATTTTGATCACTAAAATTCCAAGAGGAATAAGTGATAACAAAACTTGAGTACCTTAATTGACACTTTTTTGCACCCATTCCTTGATATATCCATTCTTGGTTTGACTTGTGAACGATGCTATCAAACAACTTGTAGAGTTAGGCAATAAACTCTTAATTGACCCAAATTGATGTTAGTCACATAAAGTCAAGTGATCGTAAGAAACAATTCGATTGTCAGACTGGAGAAAGCATTGGGTAACAATATTGTGTTTGCCTAAATGCCAAAACCACCAAGCCCTATTTGCTTGTAATTAAAAAAAATTACAACCAACAAAAATAAGTATATATGCACGCCCTTAGATAGTAAATAATTATCCATACAAAAGCAGAGGCCGAACTTGTCTTAAATTATTAAGTGGTTTAAAAATATCAACTAAGACTATGGAGGCTCATATTTGGTAAATTTTTCCTAATCATCATATTCTGCTTGCAACATTGGTTTCAATCTAATGTAGATGAATCATCATGATGACCAGACCTACCACAGCCAATAACAGACTTTGTGGATTTGGCCAGAGAAATGACCAATGCAATAAAATAGTGCAGAAAGCATTTTCCTAATGTAGAAAACATTGTCCCAGCGCATAAACAATTCTTGCAAATGGATCATTTAATGTCTAAAGAAAACAAAGGTTAAACATGCCTCAAACCACTATCTGTAGAGGTTCGTCTTTAGTAAATTGCTACATAGTGGTGATGCTTATCATAGTTAGTAATATGTTTCATTACATATATTAAATTGGTTAAATGAGATTGAAACATACTCCATATGTACTACATCACCTGATAATGGTATTACAATAAAGCTTGAATATTATCTATGTATGATTGATAAAAATAAATCTTAAATATTATCTATGTATAATTTACAAGATTTATGGGCACTTACCGAGAGGAGACCTAGATTCAAACATCATAGGCATGCCCAATTCGGGCAAAGTTAGTAGTCTGACTTGAGTCTGCTGAGTGTACGCTAGCTTGATGATGACGGTACCAATCCTAAACCACTAGGGGTCTCCCTCACTCCGAGCCATGTTTACCAAGGCGAGGTAGGGGTTATAGTGGTAGCACCATGATTTGATGCTAAGATCGGAGGCAATGCGACTTCACCCTTTGATGATTTGTTCAAAAAGAAAAGGTAGTTAACAATTGGTTGGCCCTCTTGCTTTCTAATCGTTTAATATGATGATGCAAGCCTAGTGGCATATTTTGATTAGAATTTTGTTCTACATTAATATCTATCTATGTATCAAAATTATTTTTTTACAAGATTTAAACTTGTGTTTCTAAATAATATAACCAATTAAATTAACTCTATTTGATATATTTTATAGTATTTTAAACAATTATAAATTAAATTTTAATTATATGAGTGATTAGGCTTTGGCTTGTCTCTGAAAAGTCTAAGATTTAGGAAGTGCAAGATTCAAATCACGATGTGTGTTGGTATGCATTGTAAAATATCATTTAATTAAAATACGTGTACACATCTCTTTAACAAGTGCCATGTAAGAGCCTTGTGGTTGTAAATATATTTCTTTAAAAAATAACTTATGCATGCTCAATATAATTTTTTATTTATTTATGCCACATAATAATCAATTCTTACCATTTTGTTTATATGCATGTATTTAGTTTTTTTAAAGGGAAATTGGTAACATCATTGGATGTTGCCTATATAAACCTCATTGTGTAAAGCGAAGTTAGGGAAACCTCAATTTTGTAAGGCATTAAAATAGGACAACTAACCAGTAAACACTTAACTATTTTTTTTTTGAAAAATATTGCTAATATTAATATAGGAAAATCAAATTACAAGACATCATAGCAGATTACAAAAATGTGCTCAAGGACATCCAACCATCTCACTTGTCCTCAACAAAGCAATTTTTTTTATTTGTGAAAAACATCCCAAAAGGGATGCCACTTTCGAGTAAGACCCAAGAAGGCAGGGGTATACATTTCGCCAAAAACGCCCAGGACTCAGACTTGTCCTACCACCTTTGACATACTCAAAGATCAAACAAACACACAAAACCAATTTAAAAATAAGTAAATAACAATAAAAATAATAAAATAAAATAAAAAACATGCTCATTGAGTGTGTCAAAAATAAAAGCACAACCAAACACGCACAATAAGATAAAAGAAACCACAACACAAACCACATAGAAAAATACAAGAACCACATAACAAAACACAAACAAGACAAAAACAACAGAACACTACAAAGAAATAACCCAAAAAAACATGAAAAATAAACACAACCAAAACCTCAAAAATAAAAATAAAAATAAAAATAAAAAACAACGAACAATAGACAATAAACAAAAAAAAAACATAGAAAACACTCACACATAAAAACACGAAATAACACAAACAAAGAGAAACCCAAGAACAAGAACGAAAAAACACAAGAACAATAACAAAAAACATATAAAAAAACAAAACAAAAATACATGAACAAGAAAAAACAACACAAAGAACACAAAAAAAAACAAAACAAAAGAACCCACCCATCTTAAAAAACTAAACAAAAAAGAAAAAAGAAAAAAAATTGAACATAACAATGACCTATCTAGACCAGAAGACTATTAAGGCAAGAATCAACATACCGTGCCTTCATTCCATCGGGTGTCGTAGCCCGACTGGTTGATCGGGTCGAGCTAAGGCGCACGACGGGGAGTCTAGGGTTCGACTCCTGTCGGGAACAAAAAAAAAAAAAGGCCATTTTTTTTTGGCCTTCGACAATACCAGGTAATTTATGTAGGTCCAAGGTAAGTCCAAATTAATAAAATGAACATTAACCATTTGCATTCAACTTAGAAGATTAAATAGGTTACAAAATAGGATTATTAACCACTTAGCATTAGAAGCGCTAACGATGATTAATAATAGATTATTCTAACAACCTAACTAAATATCATAAGATATTTAGTTATTAACCTTAGTTAACTAGAAGGTAATTCATAGAATAGTAAATATCTCCTATGGTAGAAAAGTAAATGTAATAACCTATGTAGTATAATGCAATATACTACCTATTTTACCCTAACAAGCTCTTCCTAGAAGAAAGGATTCCATAGGGTAGCCTGGGGCACTTGTTGTCTTTCTAAGTTCTCTGGTGGGATGGGTCTGTTTGACTGTCACCGCCAAGGATTAGCTCTTTGTGCAAAGTGGATAATTAGAGCTCTTGATGGCCCAAAAGCGTGGAAAGTCCTTATTCAGCACTGTATATCTATAGGCCTTCCTTTAGGTAATAAAGGCTGGCGGGGGATGGCTCTTCCATCTATTATCACAGCCTTGGTAGCTATTACAATTCAAAGATACTTTATGATGCAGAGCATTTGGCATGCATGGGAGGCTCTCAAACCCTGGCTCTGTTGGTCTGGTGGTGAACGGAAAAAAGGGGCTTCCATACCCTCTCTCAATGTTTGGTGGTCATCTGTCATTACTCACCAAAGCTCCCCTTTGGCCTCATTTCAGTGGATTCATGCTCAACGATTCTTTAAGAAGGGGATTGCTACCATCTCCGATTTCTTCTCTTCTCACCACAGGGCTTGGATCCCTTGGGAGGATTTCAGAAGGCCGTATAACCTAAAACCAGATGAGACCACTTATGATATTGTGCTTGATAGCATCCCCTTATCTCTATGGCCGAAAGTTACCATGCAGTTTCAGAATCCTTGGTGGTCAGACTGGACCTGGCCGAAGAGAGTCTCGTTGATGCAGTACAAAGCCCGTCTGGGGTATTCCTTGCTCTCTCCACACTTGCCCATGGTGGGTAAGTTGAATGAGCATTGGGATTTAATATCCAAACCTTCACAGTGGAAGGTGCGGTTCAAAACACTCTAGGCCTCTTATCTTGAGCCAAAGTAGGCGTTCTTTACTTGGAGTCTGATATTCCAAGGTTTGTCTGTAGGACAACGACTGAAACACTTGGGTGTGGCTAATCCCCAATGTTTTTTTTGCAATGCACCTGAGGACTGCACTCATGTTTTATGGGCATGCCGTAAAGCTACAATGGCTTGGGAATGGTTGGAATCCTTCTTTTGACCCTTTTATGGCCACCTCTTTCTCTTAGCACCAGACCCTGCTAGGCGATGCTCCTAAGTTCTCTATTCCTCTTATGCCGGTTTGGAATATTTTTAGAGTCAATATTCTTTTTCACCTATGGAAATCCAGAAACAGTATAACTTTCTCCAAGGCTACAACTTTTGATTCATTCTCTTTAGCTGATAAATATGTTGTATTTTTTTACTCTTGGTTACAGATACAGGTTCAAGTGGAAAAAATCCATATTGATATTTAATACTTACGTACTCTTTTGGATCATTGGGCTAATACGCCCTGCTCTGTCAGTTGGGTCCCGTTGGATTCGACATCACATCGACGTACATGCTCTCGATCTCAGGCGCATGAGGGATGCAGGGCTCCACCACAGGATGAGAGGCACTAGTCTCAACCTCCACTAGTTACTAAACGTCGCTATTATGATGGTGTGTGTAGTTCACGATAGTCAAGTGGTTAGGACGTCTGTCCAAAACATTCACACCAGGTTGTGGGTTGGGGAGATGTGTCTGTGGCAGCACCAGTAAATGCTCTTGGCTGACCTGATGACGGTCAAATCGCTGCTGATATGGGTGGTTCCAATGCTGTTGTAAATGACCTGCATGCTCTTGTTGTTTACACCCCTGATAGTGTAATGATAATGTGGACAATGATGTCCTCCCTACTGTCTTGAAATGATTGGCTACAAGTAGCCTTGGTTTTTTTTGACAAAGAAGATGATATTAATGCCCTCTTTTTTGTTAATGTTTGTTAGACTCTTTCTCATACTATTTCCTAACCATCTACGGTTAGATTGATATTGGGAACCGTACTAGGATGTGTGTATCCACCCACTTTTGTATGATGAAGTTGTATATATGATTTAATATAACTTATTTCATTTAAAAAAAAACTTTAAAATCAATTTAATTAATTATATTCAATTTTGAAGATACAAAAACTCTAAAATTATAAAATCATTAAAAATCAAATCAAATTAAATTTTTTAAATAATCATTTTTTAATAAAATTTATCACATAATTTCTAATCTGTCCTAGATCAATTACCTAAAACGTGTTGTGGTGACTTTTCCGAGCAGTAAGTCTGACCACATCCTCTTTAATTCCGTCTCATAAAGCAGTTTTCGTTTTGCACGTATGAAAGGTGATTAATTTTTATTTATTTATTTACTTTATGTTCACCTTCGGCGACAACGTCTCCCCAAGAGAGGTTCCATCGTCATTCTCTTTTTTATTTTATTTCATAAAATACAGTTTTGCTCAACTTTTGTTTTTCAAGTATAAAAAGATTCTGGTCAATTTTCCTTTTTCAAGTATAAACGATAAAGTCTAGCTGAACTGTTTATTGAGTGGAAAATGATGATGTTGAAGCTTCAAGATGGCACCTAAACAATGGCTAAAAATATATAAAATACGTACACACTATAAATTTTACATAAGAGATCGATTCTATAAAAATTTATGTTTTAGTTTAAATTTGTTGTTTTCTAAAGATATTGATATGTATGTAAATTTTGTTTAAAAGATTTAAAAGGTAAAGCGAATTCAAAAAAAATAAAAACTGGACCATCATTTTATTTAAATTAGCAGTATGTTTATAGGTTTTATCTGGGAAAGCTAAGTTCAATACGATTCTATATATTAAAAAAAAACATTGATGTTTCCATTGAATTTGATGTATAAAAAACAATTGATGTGACGTGATGGTTTCGTCATTAATTCATTAATTGCTGAGTTTCCAGATTTTCAACGGAGGAGGCGCCTTCAAACTGAAGAGACGGATAGCCGTCGACATTCTCATCTTCCAATTGGTCCATGCATCACCCACTTTCTTCTTTTAACCCCAATACCATGTGCGTGCTTCACCTATATATGGCCATGCTCTCCATCATCTAGGCCATGAAGGAACTGTGGCTCATAGCATACAATCCTTCCACATTGAGTACTGTCGAATATTTTCGTCCACAATGGCGTCCATGGTAGTTCACGGCACGCTCCATGCCACATTACTCGAAGCCAGGCATCTGCATCATGGTTTGCATAGAATTCTCAGGCAGGTAAGTTTTGACGCCACATTATTTCAATTTTGTTGCTTCTTTTGAAACATGTCTTGTGAACTGATATTGTGCGTTGGCCAGGTGGAAGACGAAACCAAACGAATTATGCACGTTGACCACAGTCGTTACCAATTGTATGCCACCATAGATTTCGGCTCTGCGAGAGTTGCCAGAACCAGACTTGTAGTGAACGAGTCCGTAAACCCCGTATGGAACGAGACATTCCGCATACTTTGTGCGTATACGTCGTCTGAATACGTGGTCATCAGCGTCAAGAATCATCTTCCTGTCTAGGCAGAAGTGGTGGCAAGGACCCGCATCCCGATCTCCAAAATTCTCACCGGCAAAGTCGTCGAGGGCTGGTACGACCTCTACAACGAAGATTTCAGCAAGAAGATCAACAAGGCCCAGATCCAGGTCCGGCTCCGCTTCACCCCCGTCACGGAGGATCCGCAGTGGGACGCCGGGATTCGAGACCGCGACTTCCCTGGCGTACAAAACGTGTATTTCAGGCAAAAAAAGGGATGCAAGGTCAGTCTCTACCAGAACTCACATTTATCATCGCAGTTTCGCCCCCGGATCGAACTCGAGGGAGGAGATTTTTATAGCCCTCCGAGACTGTGGGAGGAGATCTATGACTACATCAACGGCGCGGAAAAGTTCATATACATCGCCGGGTGGGCGGTGTATACGGAGATTACGCTCGTGAGGGATAGGCACCGCATGATTCCTGGCGCCGAGGGGGTAACGCTCGGGGAGCTTTTGAAGAAAAAGGCGGACGAGGGGGTCAGAGTCCTCGTCCTCATCTGGAAGGATAGAACCGCGGTTAGGCACTTGAGATACGAGGGTTTGATGAAGACCTACTGCGACGAGACTTCCCAGTTTTTCAAAGGCACGAACGTGCACTGCGTTCAGTGCCCAAGAGACGTCGACCGCAACGGTTTGAGCGTGACACAGGAATTAGAGGTCGGGGCGGAGTTCACGCACCACCAGAAGACGGTGAGCTTGGACGCCCCCGTGGCGGGGGATGCAAGCGTGCGCCAGGTGGTGAGCTTCGTGGGCGGCATCGACCTCACCGAGGGGCGCTACGACAACGAGGCGCACACTCTCTTCGGGGGGCTTGACACCATTTTTAAGCGTGACTTTCTGCAGCACAATTTCAAGGGCGCCGACCTCCGCCGCGGCGGGCCACGAGAGCCCTGGCATGATGTCCACTCCAAGATCGAGGGCCCTGCCGCCTGGGACGTGATTGCCAATTTCGCCCAGCGATGGACCAAGCAGGCGGACCCGACACTCCTGCTCGATTTGGAGCAAATCCCGGTGCTTGTGATGAACGGTGACGACGGTCCTGAGGCGTGGAACGTGCAGATCTTCCGGTCCATTGACGACGCCTCCGTCGTCGGATTCCCCGCGCAGCCCCCGCCGGAGCTCGGACTGGAGCGCGTGAAGGACCAGGTTGTGGACGCGTCCATCCACCGCGCCTACGTAGAGGCCGTACGGCGGGCGAAGCACTTTATATACATCGAGAACCAGTATTTCTTCGGCGGGTGCGCTTCGTGGGCCCGCGACCAGGACTGCGAATGCCTGCATCTGGTGCCGGTCGAGATCGCGCTGAAGATCGTGAGCAAGATCAGGGCAGGAGAGAGATTTGCCGTGTACGTGGTGACGCCCATGTGGCCCGAGGGGATACCCGAGGGAGACGAAGTGCAGGCCATCCTTCACTGGTACCTGAACACAATGGAGATGATGTACTCCAAGATTGCCGAGGCCTTAAAAGAAGTGGGGAGCGACGCCAGTCCTACGGATTACTTGAATTTCTTCTGCTTGGGCAACAGAGAGAGCATGCGATCGGGCGAGTATGTGCCTCCTGAGGCTCCCGAAGAGGGCACCGATTACTGGAATGCCCAGACGCATCGGAGATTTATGATATATGTTCACGCTAAAATCATGATAGGTATGATTCTTTCAAGCGCTTCTTTTCCGGTATATATCTCGTTGATTTACACAAATAGCTACTGGTGAAGGGTTATAAACTACTTTTCTTTAAAAGGGAGTTTTCCTCTAAAGCAGATGATACCGTAGAGAGTCCAAAGACCATCCGTCACATGGAAAAAACATTTATGGGGATAATGTGGATTCAAATGTTAGGTCTCTTTAGAATCCGAAATCTAAGAAGTTTTTAAATAGGAAAGAGGACCTTAGATTTCTAGAAATGTGGAGAAAATTTAGAAGATATAGGTCCAAATTAGGGTTTAAAAACATAAGACTATATTTAGTTTGAGTGAATAATCTTCCAGACTTATCCTAGAGACCATATAAATATTATTCTCAGTCTACAACAGACCACAAAAGCAGGATTCTCGATCTGCCCGTCCAAATGGACCACAAATCCGTCAATACGCTCACATTCTTTAGGCTAGTACAGTTAAAAGATAAACAATCGCAAGATCAACTTCAGATCATAATCCTAAATGAATTTAGAAATCGAGCCGAGGGCATTTCTTTCTTAATGATTAAGAAATAAGAACACAAATTTGGAGCTCTCGATTTTTTTTTTTAAGAAATAAGAATACGAAATCGCCCAGAGGGGTTTATTCTTTCTGTGTTTGAAAATTTTGTTTTTGTGTTTTGTATTACAGTGGACGATGAGTACGTTATTGTGGGCTCGGCGAACCTCAACCAGCGGTCGATGGACGGGGGCCGGGACACGGAAATAGCGCAGGGAAGTTACCAACCGCAACACATCAACAGCAAGGCTGGGCGCCGCACTCGGGGCCAGATATTCGGGTACCGCATGTCTCTCTGGTACGAGCATTTCGCTAGCAAGAATGGAGGCCTCAGGGCTACCTATATCCATCCCGAGAGTTTGCACTGCGTTAGGATGGTGCGTGGCATAGCCGAGCACGCGTGGGAGGCTTTTGCTGGGGAGGAGGTCGTTGATCTTCCAGGGCATCTTCTGCCTTTCCCCGTGCGGGTGTTAAAGGACGGGTCGATGGTGGAGTTGGAGGGGAAGAACGTGTTTCCCGATACCACGGCTTCGACTCAGGGCCGCAAGTCAGAAGTGCTCCCTCCTATCCTTACCACCTGACCATATCAAGGAAAAGTTTTGTTAAAGATTTCTTTCTCGTCCCAAATTCCGCTCTTCGTCTGGAAATTTTATTTCTCTGGATTGCAGAATTGGCTGCTGTCTCAAATAATGGCGACCTCTGGAACAAATGTCTTCGACAAATTAATGCAAACAATCCCTCCGATGTGTATTGATTTATGAAAGGCTATTTGGTTTGTGTATTTTATAAAAGGAAGGTCACACAAATAAAAATAACTCTTCATTATTAGCATTCACAACTTTATAAAAACAATATTTTTTATAATGTCAGATCCCATATTAGGTTGTTAGGTATGGTTTTAAGTTTTTATTGTAAAGTTCAAATTGGTGGTTTTTGTTATGCTTCCAGCTGTATGAAATGTGATCTCTATTCTAAATGATACTGGTTCTTGTTATGTCTCCAACTGCAGAAATCACATGAAATAAATTATCCTAGTATAAATGTTGGTCCTAGTTATATCTTTGAAATCACGTGAAAAATGGCCCTTATGATCCTGGTGAAAAATGACCCTATTATACTCGAGCTGAATTTAAAAATATTTAAAATAATATACTCGAGCTGAATGTTAAAATATTTAAAATAATAATGGTATTGAATTCTACCTTTACAATTTTTACTGTTAGATGTACTGCACTGTCAGATCCCATATTAAAAGAATGCTAGTGAAGTCCACATTTACAATTTTTATTATTAAATGTAGTGCACGAGGACCATCTCTGGCGGTCGTTTAAAGGTGGCCTGTCCACTTTTCTGGCCCTTAAAAAACAGATGGCAGTCAATTCAAGGTGGGCTGTCCACTTTTCTGGCCCTTAAAAAACAGATGGCAGTCAATTCAAGGTGGGCTGTCCACTTTTCTGGCCCTTAAAAAGCCAATTCCACGTACGGCTCCACTCGCCGCCCAGCACACATTATATGTATGGTAAATCTTGCGATACATCGTATTCATGTTATGAAATTATTATCATGGTTGTTTATTGTCATAACAAGTTGGTAGTTGTAATGTATTGACCGACAGTTGCATGTAATTGTTTTCATGTCATATTGGATATATGACATTGGGAAACCTTGAATAAATCTGAGATCAATGAAGTTAGTCATTGAAACATTCCGTTCGTGGTATTAAAGTAGGAGATCAAAAGAAGAACTATTAGATTTGAGGGGTTTTAGGTACAGTTTAGGGTTTTATAATGGAGCAATGCGTTCATGGGAGGGTGTGGACCGATCATCTGACGGGCGTAGAGATTCCAATGATGCTGATAACAAACAAAAGAAATCATTTAAAGATATTTTTTCTTCTGGGTCTAAGACTAAGGTCCCACGTGAAGCCATTTTCACATTTAAAAGTAAGAATATTTTTTATTCTTCCTGCAAAGTCGTCCTTACACCTAGCAATGAAATGTTTACTGCGTTGAACAAGGAACAGGAAAGGCTTAAAATTGTAGCAGTTTTCTTTGTCGCTTTAGATATCAATGTTTTACCTTCTAGAAGATTTCTTGATGAATGGTTATTGAATGTCTAGGGAAAATGGTTGGGCATTCAGTTGTCTTTCTGTTGAATGATACAAAAAGGGCTTTTTCTATTTATGTTTAAAACAAATCAAATGCAGACTAGGGTTTTGGAAAAACAATTTTGGAATGTTGGTAAAACTATTTTCAGAGCTTTTGCTTGGTCATCGGATGTGTTGCATGAAGAAATTTTTGTTGTTTCTTATCCCAGATGGGTCACGGTTAAAAATGTTCCTCCGGTTTTGTGGGCGTTTTTGCCACAACTCTTAGCTCCGTTTGGTAAAACCTTAACAATGGAGGAATCTAAGGCATTGCTTTCTCATATGGACGCCAGGTTGTTGGTTTCTCTTTTTCCTGGGATTGATTTTCCAGATGAAATAGAAATTGGTTGTGGTAATTTTTGTATTTCTTGCAAACTTGAGCTTTTGGGGGCTATGAATGCTTGTTTTCTTTGTAAAAAATGTCATGTTAGAAGAAATTGTCCTCTACTTAATAAATTTTGGGGAAAAGTCTTGTTCTCTCCGCCTTCTGTGAATGTTAGTAACCCTAGTATCTCGGTTTCTCTCCATGGGTCTGGTGCTTCGAGCTCATTGGTGGTTGATGGTTCTTCCCCTTTGCCTGAGTGTACCATGGTGGATTCTGTTAATGGGGATTCTCCTACAGATAGTTCTATTGTAAATAATTGCTCTGTTAACATGAACAATGCTGACTCTCATGTGGGTAATGACTCTTCTATTTCTGGTATGGTTAACCCGACAAATATTGTTATGTCGCAGTCTAGCTCTGTTTCTGCACTCGATACACTTCAAGGTGCTCATTCCCATGTTGGTGTAGATATTCATAGTGACCCAGGAGACTAGGGTTTTGGAAAAACAATTTTGGAATGTTGGTAAATCTATTTTCAGAGCTTTTGCTTGGCCATCGAATGTGTTGCATGAAGAAATTTTTGTTGTTTCTTATCCCATATGGATCACGATTAAAAATGTTCCTCCGATTTTGTGGGCGTTTTTGCCACAGCTCTTAGCTCCGTTTGGTAAAACCTTAAGAATGGAGGAATCTAAGGCATGGCTTTCTCATATGGACGCCAGGTTGTTGGTTTCTCTTTTTCCTAGGATTGATTTTCCAAATGAAATAGAAATTGGTTGTGGTAATTTTTTTATTTCTTGCAAACTGGAGCTTTTGGGGGCTATGAATGCTTGTTTTCTTTGTAAAAAAGAACATCATGTTAGAACAAATTGTCCTTTGCTTAATAAATTTTGGGGAAAAGTCTTGTTCTCTCTGCCTTCTGTGAATGCTAGTAATCCTAGTATCTCGATTTCTCTTCGTGGGTCTTGTGCTTCGAGCTCATTGGTGTTTGATGGTTCTTCCTCTTCGCCTGAGTGTACCATGGTGGATTCTGTTAATGGGGATTCTCCTACAAATAGTTCTATTGTAAATAATTGCTCTGTTAACATGAACAATGTTGACTCTCATGTGGGTAATGACTCTTCTATTTCTGGTATGGTTAACCCGACGAATATTGTTATGTCGTAGTCTAGCTCTGTTTCTGCACCCGATACACTTCAAGGTGCTCATCCTCATGTTGGTGTAGATATTCATAGTGACCCAGGAGACTAAGGTTTTGGAAAAACAATTTTGGAATGTTGGTAAATCTATTTTCAGAGCTATTGCTTGGTCGTCGGATGTGTTGCATGAAGAAATTTTTGTTGTTTCTTATCCCAGATGGGTCACGGTTAAAAATGTTCCTCCGATTTTGTGGGCGTTTTTGCCACAACTCTTAGCTCCATTTGGTAAAACCTTAAGAATGGAGGAATCTAAGGCATTGCTTTCTCATATGGACGCCAGGTTGTTGGTTTCTCTTTTTCCTGGGATTGATTTTCTAGATGAAATAGAAATTGACTGTGGTAATTTTTGTATTTCATGCAAACTAGAGCTTTTGGGGGGTATGAATGCTTGTTTTCTTTGTAAAAAAGAAGGTCATGTTAGAAGAAATTATCCTCTGCTTAATAAATCTTGGGAAAAAGTCTTGTTCTCTCCGCCTTCTGTGAATGCTAGTAACCCTAGTATCCCGGTTTCTCTCCGTGGGTCTGGTGCTTCGAGCTCATTGGTGGTTGATGGTTCTTCCCCTTCGCCTGAGTGTACCATGGTGGATTTTGTTAATGGGGATTCTCCTACAGATAGTTCTATTGTAAATAATTGCTCTGTTAACATGAACAATGTTGATTCTCATGTGGGTAATGACTCTTCTATTTCTGGTATGGTTAACCCGACGAATATTGTTATGTCGTAGTCTAGCTCTGTTTCTGCACCCGATATGCTTCAAGGTGCTCATCCCCATGTTGGTGTAGATATTCATAGTGACCCAGGAAACTGTGTGGTTACTTTCATTGATACTGAAATCTCAAAAGATGGAAATACTAAAATTGATAATGTTGAATCTGTTCAGCAAGATGTTGATCCTGTTCATGTTGGTAATGGTTGTCTGGTTGATAATCTTAAATCCTTTTATGAGATTCTTTCTCATAAGAATGATAATCATGTTACTATTGAATCTCATAATTCTTTTCATACTAAAGGCTGGAATAATTACTCAAACCATGATAACAATACTGTGATTGGTCATAGATTAAATGCCCAGGAATTGGCCCTTGCTACAATTAATCAAAGGGCATCAGACTATAGGAAAACTGTTGAGGCAGCTGCAACAACCGAAGATTCTCCAAACGAGGATACCTCTGATGTGAACACCTTTCCCTCTGTTGAGCTGAATTCTCATACTGCATAATGTATTGTTAGTAATATTGTTGAAAATCAGGAAAATAATTGGTCTTTAGTGGCAAAGAAGAAACGTAGAAGAGCTGTTGTACCATTTTACAAGGGTAAATCTATCAAAGCTGCCAAAGAGCTTGCCAGAAGCAGACATAACTCTTCTAATTCTGACAATGATGCTTAAGTGTTTCAGTTGGAATGTTAGGGGTTTAGAATCCCCTGACAGGAAGTATTCTATTAGATCTTATATTCAATCGATTAGAAAGCTTGACTGTCTATTTTTGCAAGAAGTGAAAGCGACCAATATGCTTTTGAATATTGCTCTTAAAGTCATCTGGAAGGAAGCTACTCCTTTTTGCACTAATCATAGTCCTGGAAGGGGGGGTGTTGTGATTTTGTTATCCCCATTTTGGTCTTCTAAGGTTCTTGAGTATGGTTGTTCTCCTTGCAATAGAGTTGTCTGGGTGATAATTGATATGAATAACACTAAATTTGGTGTTTGTTCTGTTTATGCACCCAATGATCATAGAGAAAGGAGTCTTTTGTGGCAATGGTTTTTAAGTCTTCCGAATATACCATGGATTATCTGTGGTGATTTTAATATGGTTGAATCACAGGATGACAAAAGTGGGGGTTTGAATGTAGAATGGAGAGGTGATGAATTTCATCATTGGATGAGAATGAAATCCTTTTTTTAGCTGATAGATCCTTTGGAAGGCCATAAATTTCATCATAATGGCCCTTGGTATACTTGGTGTAATATGCAAAAGGATGAAAACCAAATTTACTATCGTCTGGATAGATTTTATGCTTCAAATTCTTTATTTCAGTTTGCTCCTATCTCAGATGGTAATAGAGTTTTGGTCACACCTAATGTTTTCTCTGACCATTATCCTATTCAAGCTCATATAAGACTTCAGGGTGAACCTATGCATCATCATTGTCCCTCTTGGAAATTTCATTTAAATACTTCCTTATTAGAGGCTACAGATTGCATTGATGTTGTTTTTACTTTAAGAGAAGTTAACCGTTGGATGTTCAAATCGTGGAATGCTATTGATAGATGGAACCTCAATGTTCAAAGTTGGAAGAAAATTTTCCAAACAATAGGCAAACAACGAGCTTTAGATTCTAGAAATCTGGAACATTCCTTGCAGTCAAGGCTGTGTTTTCTTGAATTTAACCTGCAAAACAATCCAAGTAACATTACTTTGCAGGAAGAGCTCATTTCCATCAAGAATAATTTGAGACAATTGCAGATGAAAAGAATTCAGGGTCAGAGAGTTCAGTCCAGACTTAATTGGCTCCATTTAGGAGATAAAGGTTCCAAATTTTTCTTCAAATTCCTTAAAGAGAGGGGTATGATAGAGAAAATTGATGTAATATGGAATGGAAGGGATTTGATCTGTGATCCTGACACTATAAAAAGCATTTTCTATCAGTTTTATAAATATTTGTTCACTTCTGAGGATAACGAAGCTAGAATTGATGATAGAAAATTTTGTTGCTCTCTTATTCCTCATAAAATTTCTGATCAGGAAGCTCTTGTTTTAGATGCTCCGATTACTAAAGAAGAAATCATCAAGGCTATTCAGTCTATTAACAATGACAAGGCCCCTAGGGCTGATGGGCTTCCTATAGAATTTTATAAGAAAAATGTTCATTGGATCAGTGATGATTTGTATCAGGTTTACTCTGAGGCCATTCTTCATGGTTCCTTGGGCAGGAATATTAATACTGGTATCATAAGGCTTTTGCCTAAGGGTGGTGATAAAACTTTAGTCAAAAACTGGAGACCAATAACATTGTTAAATGTTTCATATAAAATCCTTGCAAAAATTTTGGCTTTGAGGGTTGCAAATTGTCTACCTAAGTTTATTAATTCAACTCAAACAAGTTTTATAAAAGGAAGATATATCTTGGAAAATTTGATCACTAGTTGGGAAGCCATGTATTGGGCTAAATGCTCTGGATAAAATGCAGGCATGCTTTTATTGGATTTTGAAAAGGCATACGACATAATTGAATGGAACTATATTCTCATGGTTCTTGAGGCCTTTGGCTTCCCTCCTCTATTTTACAAAATGGTTAAGGTGCTTCTTACTGATGCAACTACTTTTGTTGAGGTTAATGGGTCTCTTTCTGATCCTATCTTGCTTCAGAGATCTATACGTCAAGGTTGTCCCTTAGCTCCTGCTTTGTTTGTTATTGCTACTGATGCCTTGTATTATCTGTTAAGAGAGAGCTCAATCAGTCCTGCTATTCAAGGAATTACTCTGCCTAATGATCAAGAACTTATTAATATTCATTTTGTTGATGATACCTCGGTTTTTGTTAAGCTGGTTGAGGAAAATTTTGATTCCCTTTTTCAAAGCTCGCTTGCTTTTGCAATGCTTCAGGAGCTAAAATTGCTATGTCAAAATCTATATTACTTACTTGGGATTTTGTTGCTCCTCCTTGGTTATCCAAGTTTGATATTCAGTGGGGAGGTCCCTCCAAACAGATCCGTTATCTTGGCATTCCTTTCTCCATTGACCCTTGCCTTAAGGATATGTGGTTATGGGTTAAAGAAAGGATTATTAATAAATTTAATAAATGGAATAATAAGCAGTTATCTGTTGCTGGTAGATTTCAAGTCTGTCAAAAAATCCTTTCTGCTTACTCTATCTATTTTGCTTCAGCTTGGTCATTCTGTTCATATCAAATTAATGATATTCATAAACATATACGGAATTTTTTATGGGTCGATGGTAATACAGAGATAAAAAAACATAAGGTAAGGTGGAATTGGTGCATTGTTAATAAATATATTGGCGGCCTTGGGTTGAAAAATATGGTTGTTCAAGGTATGTCCTTAGCCATCAAGTGGATAGTGAATTGTATTAACGACAATGAGCCATGGAAAGTTCTTCTCAGGCATAATATTACTAAGGTTGTTCCTAAAAAAGCTCATGCTTGGAAATATTTTCATATGATTGATATCCTTTTTGGTAAGTTTTCGGTTGTTCCAGCTGGGTCAACAGTTTTCAAGAGCCTTTGGAAGGCTTGGGAGAATGTTAGAGGTTTACTATCTATTGTTGATTCTCAAAATACTTTCTTCTTGCACAGTTCTATCTGGTGGAATCTTTCTCATAATAATAAGTTGCTTGTTGTTACTCAAGGTTGTTCTGCAAAAAAATGGGTGCATAAAGGCATTGTATCATTTGCTGATATTATTGAAAATGGATGTCTTAAATCTTGGGAGTCTCTTAGTATTCAGTATGATATTCCTCGCTCTCAATGGAGGACATACTCTTTACTTCGAGCCTCATTTTTGCAATTAAGCAGTCCTATATTTATTGATGATGATCAGACTTTTTATGGCAAGATTCAGTGGCATGATGGCACACAATTGTTCAAAATCAAGCCAAAAATTCTTTATAATTTGCTCACTGATACTAATGAGATTTTACTCCATATTGATAACAGTTGGTCTATGGAAGTCTTCACTAATCATGGGCATAGCATTTTGCAGCATATCTGGTCCAGATTTCTTGAGCCTAAAAAGGCATGTTTTCGTTGGTTATTACTTCTTCAGAGGCTTCCTGTATGTAAAGATCCTCAATCACCAATGAGCTGCACTTTATGCAGAGTTCCTGATACTGTCAAGCATATATTTTTTGATTGTTTTTTTGCTAAAGAAATTTGGTCATTATTTTGCTCTAATATTTCAGGCTGGAATATTAATGATAATGTTTTCAGGCAACATATATTGTTTGGCTATATTCCTACTATGCAGAGGTGTTATAATAATTTTTGGTTGTTGCTTTCGACTGAAGTTTTATGGTATATTTGGTTGGCTAGAAATCTGGACATTTTTTAGGATAATCAGAGGATTCTTACTGGGTCTCTTAGGAGACTCACAGTTTTCAAAATCTCTTTACAGGTTGCCAGGTCCGTGCTTTGCTTTAAGGATATTTTCAAACACTTTCTTCAGACTTTCCAGGAGCATAATCATAGTGTGAACAACAACGTTGTGGATGGATACAAACACTTTGGTGATTTTTATTTTAACTTATTCCAGCATTGTATAAATATGTTTCAAAAGAAATATGATACTTTGTATAATACTAGTGATATATGTACTTAGCGTCCTTTTAAGGACTTTTGTGTAGTTTGGTAGGCTCTTAGTCTTGATCTTATTTCAAGTACTCTGCCTTCGGGCTATTTTGTATTACTCTTTTATTTTAATATTATAGTTGTTGATTTTCAATTCAAAAAAACTATTAGATTCGATACCTTTATATGAGAAAGAGTAATTAGTTAATAAATTTGTATTGTCCTACCTAGTTTCTTTTTTCGTTGTTATCTTTGGGTCTTAAGAAACATCTCAAAACCGTATTACCTTCACTCCATTTTCATTATAGGCAGCCAAGTGTGCCAAGTGTGTTGAGTGGTTTAAGATTTAACAAATAATCTCATCATCATTCTTAGCCCCAACATCAACTTGTGTCATGCGTGCTATGCTAGGATAGAGAAATTGGAGCAGACCACCATAGATGAGAAGGGACTCAAATCCATGAATATGGTGGAGTTATTGAAATGGAGAGGCTCTAAAGCACTTAGTTAATAAATCATATTGCCAGATCTAAAATGTGTTTCGTATTAGCATACCTAGTTTCTTCTTTCGTTGTTATCATTGGGCCTTAGGTAACACCTCAAAATTGTATTATCCTTGCTTCATTTTCATTGTAGGTAGCCAAGTGTGTGCCAGGTGTGTTGGGTGGTTTAAGCCCTAATAAATAGTTTCAGAGTCATTCTTAGCCCCAACGTCAAGTTGTGCCATGTATGCTATTCTAGGATCGAGAAATTGGAGCGAACCACCATGGATCAGAAGGGGCTCAAACCCATAAAGGTGGTGGAGTGGTTGATTGCCACATGTTTGAGATCTTGCTCGAGTGTCAGAGAGAACCCAATAATTTGCTGAGAAGAAATTATTTTGATCACTAAAATTCTAAGAGAAATAAGTGATAACAATAGTTGAGTACCTTAATTGACACTTTGTTGCACCCATTCCTTGATATATTCATTCTTGGTTTGACTTGTGAACGATGCTATCAAACAACCTGTAGAGTTAGGCAATAAACTCTTGATTGACCCAAATTGAGGTTAGTCACATAAAGTCAAGTGATCGTAAGAAACAATTCGATTGTCAGACTGGAGAAAGCATTGGGCAACAATATTGTGTTTGCCTGAATGCCAAAACCACCAAGCCCTATTTGCTTGTAATTAAAAAAAATTACAAGCAACAAAAATAAGTATATATGCACGCCATTAGATAGTAAATAATTATCCATACAAAAGCAGAGGCCGAACTTGTGTTAAATTATTAAGTGGTTTAAAAATATCAACTAAGACTATGGAGGCTCATATTTGGTAATTTTTTCCTAATCATCACATTCTGCTTGCAACACGTGTTTCAATCTAATGTAGATGAATCATCATGATGACCAAACCTACCACAGTCAATAACAAACTTTGTGGATTTGGCCAGAGAAATGGCCAATGCAATAAAATAGTACAGAAAGCATTTTCCTAATGTAAAGAACATTGTCCCAGTGCATAAAAAATTCTTGCAAATGGATCATTTAATGTCTAAAGAAAACAAAGGTTAAACATGCCTCAAACCACTAACTGTAGAGGTTCGTCTTTAGTAAATTGCTACATAGTGGTGATGCTTATCATAGTTAGTAATATGTTTCATTACATATATTAAATTGGTTAAATGAGATTGAAACATACTCCATATGTACTACATCATCGCCTGATAATGGTATTACAATAAAGCTTGAATATTATCTATGTATGATTGACAAAAATAAATCTTAAATATGATCTATGTATAATTTACAAGATTTATGGGCACTTATCGGGAGGAGACCTAGATTCAAACGTCGCAGGCATGCCCAATTCGGGCAAAGGTAGTAGTCTGACTTGAGTCTGCTGAGTGTACGCTAGCTTGATGATGACAATACAAATCCTAAACCACTAGGGGTCTCCCTCACTCCGAGCCATGTTTACCAAGGCGAGGTAGGGGTTATAGTGGTAGCACCATGATTTGATAATAAGATCGAAGGCAATGCGACTTGACCCTTTGATGAGTTGTTCAAAAAGAAAAGGTAGTTACCAATTGGTTGGCCCTCTTGCTTTCTAATCGGTTAATATGATGATGCAAGCCTAGTGGCATATTTTGATTAAAATTTTGTTCTACATTAATATCTATCTATGTATCAAAATTATTTTTTTACAAGATTTAAACTTGTGTTTCTAAAGAATCTAACTAATTAAATTAACTCTATTTGATATATTTTATAGTATTTTAAACAATTATAAATTAAATTTTAATTATATGAGTGATTAGGCTTTGGCTTGTCTTTGAAAAGTCTAAGATTTAGGAGGTGCAAGATTCAAATCACGATGTGTGTTGGTATGCATTGTAAAATATCATTTAATTAAAATACGTGTACACATCTCTTTAACAAGTGCCATGTAAGAGCCTTGTGGTTGTAAATATATTTCTTTAAAAAATAATTTATGCATGGTCAATATAATTCTTTATTTATTTATGCCACATAATAATCAATTCTTACCATTTTGTTTATATGCATGTATTTAGTTTTTTTAAAGGGAAATCGGTAACATCATTGGATGTTGCTGTTGGTATTTTTGCCACATTGTTTTTGTTGTTACTATTCATGTAAAAGAATGCACAAATAGTAGAGATACTAATTCTTCTGTTTGTCCCTCAAAGCACTTTGAAAGAGAAAACGTAAAAATCTCTATAAGTTTTGTGTCAGAGCAAAGTAATTGTAACTATCGCGATATCGCGACATGTTGCAGTTTCGCGACGTCAAATGCAGAAATCAGCTAAGTACAAAAAATGTCGCGATATCATGACATGTCGCATTTTTGTGACCTGTCGCGTTTTCGCGATCAAAACAATCAACAAAAGCAATGAAGTCAAACTGTCGCGATATCGCGACATGTTGGAGTTTCGTGACTTGTTGCGGTGAGGGAGAACTAATTGAAAAGTTGTCGCGATATCGCGACATGTCGCCTTTTCGCGACTTGCGGTGGCCACAGAGCAGAGTGATAGAAAATGTCGCGATATCACGACATAAAGCAGCCAAGGGTAATGTCAATGAAAAATGTCGCAATATTGCGACATAAAAGCGAGAAAGGAGCAAATAGCAGAAATCGTCGCGATATCGCGACATGTCGTGTTTTCGTGGAAGGGCTGAAGGATAAACACAAGGCGGAGAAAAGTGTCACGATTTCGTGACATTTTTGGAAATGAAGTCAAGCAAGAGGAACTTGTCGTGATATCGCGACAGGAAGCGACAACGACAGAGAAGGCAAGAAATTGTTGCGATTTCGTGACATGTCATGGAAGAAGGGCAAAGTGCAAAGAAATGTCGTGATATCGTGACATGTTGCGTTTTCGCGAGGAGGAAGCAAGGAGGCAGCCAGATTGTACGGAATGTCGTAATTTTGCGACATGTCAAATTTTCACGGCCTAAAAGCATCAAAGTGAAAGAAGACAGAAAATGTCACGATTTCATGACATATTGTGGAGATAAAGCCAAATGGAGAAACATGTCACGATTTCGTGACTTGTTTAAGATGAAAGAGCCAAAGAGAAAAACGTCGCGATATCGCGACATGTCGCATTTTTGCGACATATCGCGTTTTTGCAGAACCAAGACTGACAAGTACAAGGCAGAAAGAAATTGTCACGATATTGCGACATATCGCGTTTTCATGATGCAGGACCCAGAAGGACAATGCCAAGCACGAAATGTCGTGATTTCATGACATGTCGAGGAGATGAAGCCAAAGGGAGAAAGATGTCACAATTTCGTGACATTTTTGGAAACAGAGTCCAGCAAAAGAAAAGTGTCACGATTTCGCGACATGTCTTGTTTTCGCGATGTGAAAGCACGAAAAGTACAAAATGGTAAGGACTGTCACGATTTCACGACATGTCCCATTTTTGCTACTTACAGGAAGATGAAGGCCAAGGAAGAGAAAGATGTCACGATTTCGTGACATGTTGCAGTTTCGCGGGTATACAGAATAAAAGGACACAAAAGGAAGAAAATGTCGTGATTTCATGACATGTTGAGGAAAGAAGCCCAAACAAAGGAGAATGTCACGATTTCGTGACATGTCAGGAAGACAAAGCTAAACTAAGAGAAGACGTTGCGATATCGCGACATGTTGCATTTTCGTGACTAATGGCAGAAATAGGAAACAGTAAGGTAAAAGTGTCACGATTTCACGACATGTCGTATTTTCGCGACCTGTCTTATTTTCGCGATAGAAGCAACAACAAAGGCCCGATACAGTTCAGTTTGCATTTTTCCTTCAAAACTGCATAGGATAACGTGCGGAGAAGATAATATCAAATGCAATAATGTTTTAAAAGCTCTCCAACTGATTTTGAGATCATGGTCAAAGAGGCTTGAAGATTAAATGTTGCTGATTACCGATGTGCGTAAGATGGAAGAACATGAGGCGGTTTTCGACGCCACCAAAATTAAAGATGCCTCCAACATTAAAAGTTCTTGTTCGTGGTCTCCTAAAAAAATTTGGCTTACCCTAATAATGGCCATTTAATGTGTGATTTCTCTGAGGTAGATTAAGGGGGATTGTTTCTCCTTTCAATTGCACATTTTGTGGACCTCTTCTTCGAAACCTGTTGTATGTTTTAAATGTTGTGATGCAAAAGAGAGAGGGAAGACCTCTATAAATATTCATGTATATCTAAAGTAAAAAAGGTTAGACATTTTACAAGAAAGCTCTCTAGGCTCTCTACATCAATAGAAGTGACTCGGCTTCTGAAATTTGCAAGCATTCTTATGTGTGTGATGTCCCCTTGTTTTAAAAGTCATTTTTGTTTATGCTCATGCTCTTGCTAATAGGTTTTGAATTTTGCATTTTAAATTCAAACTTTTCTGGATAGTGAGTATATTTTGAAATGCAATCTGGAGGTTATCTCTACAAAGGTGTGAGTCCAATTCTGCCGCTTTCCCTTTATTAGATGCTGTTATAAAAATTGGTAGAATTATTGCTATTAGTCTGCCCCAAATTATACACTTTGGCCTGTGGCCATATTTCGATCTCTTTCTGTTATTTCCCTTTATCTCTTTATGTTATTTCCCTTTCTTTCAGCATTTTTCCATTTCTTTCCTGCTCCTTATCTTGAAACCAATTTAGATTAGTTTGGGAGCCAGCCCTCTCTGGAGATTGGTCCGGGAGACTTCTCTTTCTCTCGGACTTTCAATGTTGGCCAAGTCTAGGGCGCATATGCGTACAAAATCCTTTCCTGTGGAAGATTTGTGACCAATAGTTTGCTCAAAAATAACTACTTCAGCCACTGGAAAAAGCATACCACCCCCATTTTATTTGTCACTCAGGATGGAGGGTTGGATAGTGCACAACTGCATGATTGATTCTGGTGCTGCGACAATTGTCATGCCAAAGGCAGTTTGCGAAGTCATGGGTATGGAGTATACAAGAAGTAGCCCTGGTGTCTTGCAGTTGGATGGGACTCCCGTGAAAACAATGGGTGTAATCAAGGATGTTCCTATTGTCCTACATAGTATGCCTCAGATTACAGTAATTCAGGAGATAGTTGTGGTCTATTTGGAACCATATTTCAATATGTGTTTGTCGAGAGAATTTACTGCCAAGCTGGGAGGCTATCTTTCTCTGGATTATTCTCACTTGGAGGTTCCTTTCAAAGGAAGAAGAATCCGGATCTCCAATGAGAAGCCTTCTACTTTTCATATAGAGAAGATGGGAGAAGAAGAAAAGTCCACACATTCTGTTCACATGATAACTGAAGAATTGGAAGATCCTGATTTGATGGATGAAGTCCTGGATAAGCCTCGCTTAGAGGATGAGTTTTCAATGCTTGATTTTAATGCCATGGTTGTTACTTCATTACAAAGCCTGAAGAGGTTGAAGTAAAACTGCCTCCTGATCAAGTTGGTCAAGACTATGTGCCCGATCAATTATGGAAGTTGTATTTTGATGGAGTACGATGCAAAAATGGTGCGGGAGCAGGGGTTGTTCTTATTTCTCCCTCTGACCTACAGAAAACATATTCATATCGACTGACCTGGAGTTGTACTAACAATACTGCTGAGTATGAAGCGTTGTGCCTAGGCTTGAAGAAGGCAAAAAAATTGGGGATTGAACAATTACAGATTTTTGGTGACTCTGAATTGATTGTGAATCAAGTAACAAACAAGTGCATCTCCAAGCAGCATTATCTAAAGGCATATTGCAACAAATTTTGGGACCTATTTTTTCACGACATTGAATATTCAATCCATTTCACGAGATATGAATAAGCATGTTGATATTCTAGCATCTCTTAGAGCAAACTTCTCTCTGATTGAGCATGTAGTGAGGAAACCTAAGATCGTAAGGTTAGTTTATAGACCATCGGTCCCGAACAAGAACATGTATTAGAAAGTATTCGAAAGCGATGAACAGATTGTAGATTTTTTGATAAGAGAAGCGAGTACTATGGAAGAGAGAATGCTTGATGAGGAGGAAGCCAAAGGGCTTATTCAACTAAGGAATAATCATATCCCCAAAGGATTGATTACACTTGAAATCCTTTTTGATCAGAATGATAGGGCAGAGAAGCATATAATCAAAGTAGATGAGAAGGAGTATACTGAACTAGAGATAGGTCCCCAAAAATTGATAAAGGTTGGAACGGATTGTACCCACGAGGAGTTAGAATAAATTAGAGATTTATGTCATGAATTTCCTGACACAGTTGCTTGGAGTTACCATGATTTGAAGGGATATAACAAAGATGTAATCCAACATACTATTGAGTTGCATGATGGGGTGAAACCCTTCAGACAAAAGCAGAGACCAATCAATCCCAAGATTGAAGTACTGATAAAGGTGGAACTTCTTAAAATGTTGGATTCTAAAATAATTTACCCCATCAAGCATTTAACTTGGGTGGCAAATCTGGTCCTGGTACGAAAAAAGAATGGATATATTCGCCTATGTGTTGATTTTTGAAATTTGAATCAGGCCTCACTAAAAGATCATCATCCTCTACCTCAGATTGACCAGATTCTTCACGTGGTTGCGGGAGCTCAGAGATTCTCTTTTTTGGATGGATTCTCTGGGTATAACCAGATTTGGGTCAGGGATGAGGACCAACATAAATCAACGTTCACCACAAAATGGGGAACCTTTGCTTACCAGCGAATGCCGTTTGGACTCTCAAATGCTGGCGCAACTTTTTAAAGGGCAATGGATGTGGTTTTTGGTGAGTTGTTAAATCATATTATTGTGATTTATTTGGATGATATGACTATTTTTTCTCACAATAGGGCGGACCACGGATATCATTTAAGGCAGATATTTGAAAAATGTCGAGAATTTGGCATATCTATCAATCCAAAAAAGTTAATTTTTTTTGTAAAGGAGGGAAAGCTCCTAGGACATCTAATTTCAGAAAATGACCTAGCTATTGATCCAGCTAGGGCCCAAGCTCTTTTAAGGCTTCCATTGCCGACCAATAAGAAGGATTTGTAGTCTTTTTTTGGGCAAATTAATTCTGTTTGAAAGTTTGTTACAGATTTCGCTCAAGTAATAAAGCCAATGATAGAGCTTTTAAAGAAAAATGTTGAATTCAAATGGACCAAGCAGAGGAAGCAATCATTTTAGGAAATCAAAGAAAGGATCACTCAAGCTTCGGTCCTGGTGAATCCTGATTATTCCAAGGATTTTATCCTTTATGCCGTTGGTGAACAAGAAGCTTATGCCGCGGTGCTTACACAAAAGGAAGATGATGAAAATGAACATTCGATTGCTTTCCTAAGCCAATTCATCCAACCGCATCAAGAGAAGTATAACTTCATTGAGAAACAAGTGTATGCGATAATGAAATCTCTGAAGAAGTTTCAGAACTTTGTTTCACATAGTAAAACAATAGTTTATGTTGTTCATCCAGATGTCCAAAATTTTATCATACAAGGAGAACTTGGAGATAGGAGAGTTGGCTAGGTTTCTAAAATTCAGGAATTTGATGTTGATATCCGACCGACCAAGCTTGTTCAAGGTCAAGCATTGTGCCAAGAGCTTGCAAAGAATGCTTCCTCTGGATCCACAATTCATTAATTTGAGGATGTAGTAGATAATTGTAATTTTGGCAATCATTCTATAGTGGATCGAGAGTGGACAGAGGAGCTAATGGAATATTTTTATTCTGGAAAATGTCCTTCACATCTGAATGCATCACAGAGAAGAAGATTTAGATTGCAAGCTCTCAAGTATGTCTTGCTACCAAATGGCTTGTTTCATAAGAATATTGATGGGGTTCTTCTTAGATGTGTCAAAGAATTAGAGAAGGAGAAAGTTCTAGAAGAATTCCATTATGGATTATTAGGAGGTCATTATGCAGGTAGACCCATGGCATTAAATATTATTCGAGCAGGTTATTTTTGGCCTACTCTTTTTGCAGATGCCTTCAAAGTTAGTCAAAAATGTGATAAGAGCCAAAGATACATCGGTAGAACCAAGAATGCATCATTACCTATTCACTCGATTCAAGTAGAAGCACCATTTCAGCAATGGGGCCTAGACTTTATTGGGGTCATTGATCCTAACTCATCTGCTGGTCACAAGTACATCTTGACTGCAACTGATTATTTCACTAGATGGAATGAAGCAATTCCAACTAAACAGGCGGATCAAGCCACGGTCATCACTTTTCTTGAGGGGTTGATCACTCGCTTTGGTATCCCAGATGCGATTCTAACAGATAATGGAACTCCTTTCATAGGGGCCAAAATCAGTGAATTTTTGGGTAAGCACAAAATTTATTTGAAAAATTCATCTAATTATTATCCGTAGGGGAATGGCTTGGCCGAATCCACAAACAAGAACTTGCTTTGAATTTTGAAGAGGACCCTTGGTGACAATAAGCGGAGTTGGCACCTACTTTTGAATCAAGCATTGTGGGCTGATCGCATCTCTGTGAAAAAATCTATCAAGACATCACCTTATTCATTGGTATATGAAAAAGAAGCGGTTTTACCAATTCATATTGAATTACCGGCCCTCCAGACTTGGCATTTGATTGATGATTTGGATGATGAATCTGATTCAATGAACATGAGATTAGCTCAACTCTTGCAGTTGGAAGAAGAACGGGAGAAATCCTACCAAAATTTTATAGAACATGCTGAGATGACAAATAAATGGTTCAGTAAAAAGGTATCTGAAAGGACTTTTAAGGTTGGCGATCTTGTATTGAAGTGGAATGAACTGGCAAACATCACAAGTTTGAGGCAATATGGGAAGGTCCATTTCAAATCACAGGTGCCAATCAGGTTAATTCTTTTTATTTGCAAGATATGGATGGTCATGCAATGTAAATTCCAGTTAATGGTCTTCATTTGAAGGCCTATTATCAGTAAAAAAAAAAAGACAAAAAAAAAATTTCTTCGGCGCCTTTTGCACACGAGCCCGCAGGTATGTTTATTTCTTTTTATTTTTCCTTTTCCTTCCCAGCAGTTAGTGGCTTTCCTCTACTTCTTTCTTCCACTTCCTCATTTTCATTCCCTTCCTCTCCTACTCCTTCTGTACATAATCAAGCCACTACTGTTGTTTCTACTCCCCTCTCTGATGTTCCCATTTCTACTTTCCCTTTCTTCTAATTCTTTGTCTTGTGAGTACTTCGTCACAACCACAGTTTCTACTACCATATCCATTCCATCCACTTCCATTTCATTATCTCGTTTCATAGCATCCCAAAGATTGGTAGCACAGTAGCACCCTGTTGCTGTATCTACTGCTTCTACTCCTTCATCTTCCACCCTTCCATCATTCACCATTCCCGTTTCATGGCCTGCGCATCCGCTGGTCATCATTTCATTTTCCATTTTTGTAGTTCAGGTGCGTTTCACTACTACCATGGAGATCCTTGCACAACATTTGGTGATTACCCAGCTCGACCGAGCTAGGCAAAGTGCAGTAGTTCTAAAAGAAATAAGGGAAGTTCTGCTCTTCCATAAAATTTTGCTGTAGGTCCTATTTCTGAGTGCCGAGTACCAGCAAGAGATTGTTGTAGCAGCCCGTCGAGACGTTCAGCATCAACCAACACTTACTTTTCTGCTCCTCCAACTTCTTGACTCTGTTGCCCAATGGATAAAGGCCTAAGGTTCATGCATACAGCAGAACTATATACCCCGCGAGCTGCCAAGAATGTTGGTATTTTTGCCACATTGTTTTTGTTGTTACTGTTCATGTAAAAGAATGCACAAATAGTAGAGATACTAATTCTTTTGTTTGTCCCTCAAAGCACTTTGAAAGGGAAAATGTAAAAATCTCTATAAGTTTTGTGTCAAAGCAAAGTAACTGTAACTGTCGGGATATCGTGACATGTTGCAGTTTCGCGGCGTCAAATGCAAAAATCAGCTAAGTACAAAAAATGTCGCGATATTGCGACATGTCGCATTTTCATGACCTGTCGCGTTTTCGTGACCTGTCGCTTTTTTGCGGTCAAAATAGTCAACGAAAGCAATGAAGTCAAACTGTCGCAATATTGCGACATGTTGGAGTTTCGTGACTTGTTGCGGTGAGGGAGAACTAATTGAAAAGTTGTCGCAATATCGCAACATGTCACATTTTCATGATTTGCGGTGGCCACAGAGCAGAGTGATAGAAAATGTCGTGATATCGTGACATAAAGCAGCCAAGGGCAATTTCAATGAAAAATGTCGTGATATCGCGAAAGAAAAGCGAGAAAGGAGCAAATAGCAGAAATTGTCGCGGTATCGCGACATGTCGTGTAGGGCTGAAGGATAAACACAAGGCGGAGAAAAGTGTCACGATTTTGCAACATTTTTGGAAATGAAGTCAAGCAAGAGGAACTTGTCGCGATATCGTGACAGGAAGTGGCAACGACAGAGAAGGCAAGAAATTATCGCGATTTCGTGACATGTTAGGGTAGAAGGGCAAAGCACAAAGAAATATTGCGATATCGCGACATTTCGCGTTTTTGCAAGGAGGAAGCAAGGAGGCAACCAGATTGTACGGAATGTCATGATTTCACGACATGTCAAATTTTTGCGGCCTAAAAGCATCAAAGTGAAAGAAGACAAAAAATGTCACGATTTCACGACATATTGTGGAGATAAAGCCAAATGGAGAAACATGTCGCGATTTCACGACTTGTTTAAGATGAAAGAGCCAAAGAGAAAAACGTTGCGATATCGGGACATGTCGCATTTTCACGAAACCAAAACTAACAAGTACAAGGTAGAAAGAAATTATCGCGATATTGCGACATGTCACGTTTTCGCGATGCAGGAGCCAAAAGGACAATGCCAAGTACGGAATGTCGTGATTTCGCGACATGTCGAGGAGACGAAGCCAAAGGGAGAAAGATATCACGATTTCGCGAAATTTTTGGAAACAGAGTCCAGCAGAAGAAAAGTGTCTCGATTTCGTGACATGTCTTGTTTTCGCGATGTGAAAGCACGAAAAGTACAAAATGGTACGGACTGTCACGATTTCACGACATGTCCCATTTTCGCTACTTGCAGGAAGATGAAGGCTAAGGAAGAGAAAGATGTCGCAATTTCGAGACATGTTGTAGTTTCGCGGGTATACAGAAGAAAAGGACACAGAAGGAAGAAAATGTCGCGATTTCGTGACTTGTTGAGGAAATAAGCCCAAACAAAGGAGAATGTCACGATTTCACGACATGTCAGGAAGACAAAGCTAAACTAAGAGAAGACGTCACGATATCGTGACATGTCGCATTTTCGCGACTAGTGGCAGAAATAGGAAGTAGTAAGGTAAAAGTGTCACGATTTCGTGACATGTCGCATTTTTGCGACCTGTCTCATTTTTGCGACAGAAGCAACAACAAAGGCCCGATATAGTTCAGTTTGCATTTTTCCTTCAAAACTGCATAGGAGAACGTGCGGAGAAGATAAGATCAAACACAGTAATGTTTTAAAAGCTCTCCAACTGATTTTGAGATCGTGGTCAAAGAGGCTTGAAGATTAAATGTTGTTGATTACCGATGTGCGCAAGATGGAAGAACATGAGGCAGTTTTCGATGCCACCAAAATTAAAGATGCCTCCAACATTAAAATTTCTTGTTCGTGGTCTCCTAACAACTTTCGGCTTGCCTTGATAATGGCCATTTAATGTGTGATTTCTTTGAGGCAGATTAAGGGGGATTGTTTCTCCTTTCAAGTGCACATTTTGTGGACCTCTTCTTCGAAACCTGTTGTATGTTTTAAATGTTGTGATGCAAAAGAGAGAGGGAAGACCTCTATAAATATTCATGTATATCTAAAGTAAAAAAGGTTAGATATTTTACAAGAAAGCTCTCTAAGCTCTCTACATCAATAAAAGTGACTCGACTGCTGAAATTTGCAAGCATTCTTATGTGTGTGATGTCCCCCTGTTTTAAAAGTCATTTCTATTTATGCTCATGCTCTTTCTGATAAGTTTTGAATTTCGCATTCTGAATTCGAATGTTGCTGGATAGTGAGTATATTTTGAAATGCGATCTAGAGGTTATCTCTACAAAGGTGTGAGTTCAATTCTGTTGCTTTCCCTTTATTAGATGTTGTTATAAAACTTGGTAGAATTCTTGTTGTTAGTCTACCCCAAATTATACACTTCGGCCTGTGGCCATATTTCGATCTCTTTCTGTTATTTCCCTCTCTTTCAGCATTTTTCCATTTCTTTCTTGCATCCTTATCTCGAAACCAGTTTAGATTAGTTTGGGAGCCAACCCTCTTTGGAGATTGGCCCGGGAGACTTCTCTTTCTCTCGGCATTTCAATGTTGGCCAAGTCTAGGGCGCATATGCATACAAAATCCTTTCCTGTGGCAGATTTGTGACCAAAATTTGCCTATATAAACCTCACTGTGTAAAGCAAAGTTAGGGAAACCTCAATTCTGTAAGGCATTAAAATAGGACAACTAACCAGTAAACACTTAACTATTTTTTTTTTGAAAAATATTGCTAATATTAATACAAGAAAATCAAAATACAAGACATCGTAGCAGATTACAAAAATGTGCTCAAGGACATCCAACCATCTCACTTGTCCTCAACAAAGCAATTTTTTTTAGTTGTGGAAAACATCCCAAAAGGGATGCCACTTTCGGGTAAGACCCAAGGAGGCAGAGGTATACATTCCGCCAAAAATGCCTAGGACTCGGACTTGGCCTACCACCTTTGACATACTCAAGGATCAAACAAACACACAAAACCAATTTAAAAATAAGTAAATAACAACAAAAATAATAAAATAAAATAAAAAACATGCTCCTTGAGTGTGTCAAAAAAAAAGCACAACCAAACATGCACAATAAGATAAAAGAAACGACAACACAAACCACATAGAAAAATACAAGAACCACATAACAAAACACAAACAAGACAAAAACAACATAACACTACAAAGACATAACCCAAAAAAACATGAAAAATAAACACAACCAAAACCTAAAAAAAAAACAACGACAACAGACAATAAACAAAAAAAAACCATAGAAAACACTCACACATAAAAACACGAAATAACACAAAAAAAGAGAAACCCAAGAACAAGAACGAAAAAAACACAAGAACAATAACAAAAAAACATATAAAAAAAATAAAACAACAAAAATACATGAACAAAAAAAACAACACAAAGAACACAAAAACAAAACAAAACAAAAGAACCCACCCACCTTAAAAAACTAAACAAAAAAAACAAAAAAGAAAAAAGAAAAAAGAAAAAAGAAAAAAGAAAAAAAATTGAACATAACAATGACCTATCTAGACCAGAATACTATTAAGGCAAGAATCAACATAGGAAACAAAATAAAGAATAAAATGAGCTAGGGAACTAAAAAATACTGAATGAACCAAAGAGAAGCTAAAAAAAAAAAAGCAAGAAGAAACTAGGTACCTTCAGAACTGGAGCCATCCAAAGAAATGATAGAAAACAAAGCTTCCCTAATTTGAGAAGCCCACCATCTCAAAGCCCACCATATAGGATGGTGGCCATAACAAGTAAGATCACCAAAGATGTTTTAGAGATATTTGATTATAAACTTTTTAAAGGCTCTACATTGGAACTGAATATCAATAACAACATTAGACACAATCCCAGAAACATAAATAGCTTCATCTTGAAAAACTAAACTGCATCTCGCCTTCCAAATAGCATACAAAGGCGCTGCTTTGATAACAGTCCACACCTCCCTAAGATACTGAGAAAGGGGTAGCCAAAGGCATCTCCCAAAAGAACAAATTGCCAACTCCACTTATCATTTAGGAGATGATAATAGGTCCACTTCAATCTTTTCCAAACATTTCTTGCTACAATACAATCCGAAAAGATATGTTTAACAATTTTTTTTCTGCCACAACTACTACAGAGGTGGACATTCAGATGTAGGGTAAGGTGTTGGTAGCCAAATGGGTAGTCAGATCATTGGAAGGTGCTGAGATATAGAATTCAGAACTATTATTGAGGATATTGTGAGTCATCCTGTTCAATTTAAAATACGTGGTTGTATCCTTATTAAGAGGATCTGGGAGGCATGGAGTATGGCTCTATGGTTTATTGGGCCTATATGGAAGAGCATAGAGGCTAGGTGCTTCCATATATGTCTATTTGGATATGGAAATACAATGGGTGTATGCCTCGAACCTTCCTCGTCTTAGATGCAAGAGGTTGGTTAAGAGGGGAATTATCTGTGGGATTCAGGAGTTGCTGATTGGATTAAATGAGAGGATCTTTGCAATAAGTTTAAGTTGAAAGCTTCTGATAAAGATGTTGTTTATTCTCTTCTTCCTTCTAAACAGGTTTGCCTGGTCTTATCTGGCGTGACTTTCAGGGGAGCATCATTTCTTATAAATCAACTCTATTGCCTAAGACTTCTTTGTGTATCCTAATAGACGTTGGGACATTGCCTGTCTAGAGAAAAAGTGGAAGAAAAGGCTAAAGCAGGTTTGAAAATTTCGATTATTATCTGTTCAGCTCAAAGTTTTTTTTTTAGTTGCTTATTTTTCAGGGTAAACACTTAACTATTACCATCTAACTTATCTCTTTTTAAAAATATTATAATCTAAACCTTTTTAATCAAAATTTTAATTATTAATATATCACACAAGTTTAATGAAAATGAGATATTTACATATTATTTTGTAATGACAACAGAACTTAAAGTTTTTTAAAGAAATACTTCTTTATTAAGTTGGTTTGTTATTTATTGAAGAAGTCCAAGGAACATTAAAATAAGAAAAAAATACTATAGATGGAACTAGAAAAAGTTATTTGGTTGAGGTGAATTATACGATAGAGATTAGAACCAAAAAGGTGTTTAAATAAAGGATAGCCTCGAAAACAGAGTTAAAAATATATTATCCTCCGAATAGTAGTTTATTTGATAAAGTTTTTAATATTTTATTTTATAAATAACTTATTTTATAATTATTAATATTGAAAATAAAGTATTGATATCTTATATTTTTTATAATATTTTATTTGATAAAATAAATATTAAATAAACTTTAATAAAAGATAATCAAACGATACACGCTAGGAGGTTTTATAAAATCATCTAGAAAAGTCAAATAAAATAAATAATTTATAATTTAGGTAAGTGTTAGTTTGGTTTAGTATTTATCAAAAAGAGATTTAAGTTCAAATTTTAGTAGTGTCATTTGGTAAAGAAAGTAGTCTGATGAATTCTTTAAGTGATGCGCAACACCTATGACGAATGTAAAAACTCCCAACGATCTGCGATCGCCATCTCACACTAGATTAACTTAAAGGAGACGCATATTTGATGTAACCGATTTTTAAAATTATAATCTGTCCTAGATCAATTACCTAAAACGTGTTGTGGTGACTTTTCCGAGCAGTAAGTCTGACCACATCCTCTTTAATTCCGTCTCATAAAGCAGTTTTCGTTTTGCACGTATGAAAGGTGATTAATTTTTATTTATTTATTTACTTTATGTTCACCTTCGGCGACAACGTCTCCCCAAGAGAGGTTCCATCGTCATTCTCTTTTTTATTTTATTTCATAAAATACAGTTTTGCTCAACTTTTGTTTTTCACGTATAAAAAGATTCTGGTCAATTTTCCTTTTTCAAGTATAAACGATAAAGTCTAGCTGAACTGTTTATTGAGTGGAAAATGATGATGTTGAAGCTTCAAGTTGGATGACACATTACAATGCCCCGCCTATGTATTGCCATACAACATATATAAAAATATAGTATAAACGATAAAGTCTAGCTGAACTGTTTATTGAGTGGAAAATGATGATGTTGAAGCTTCAAGTTGGATGACACTTTACAATGCCCCACCTATGTATTGCCATACAACATATATAAAAATATAGTAATGTGATGTAAGTTCAAATTTAGGGATTGGGTACTTTAAAAATATATTTATTTTATTTAAATTAGCAGTATGTTTATAGGTTTTATCTGGGAAAGCTAAGTTCAATACGATTCTATATATTAAAAAAAAACATTGATGTTTCCATTGAATTTGATGTATAAAAAACAATTGATGTGACGTGATGGTTTCGTCATTAATTCATTAATTGCTGAGTTTCCAGATTTTCAACGGAGGAGGCGCCTTCAAACTGAAGAGACGGATAGCCGTCGACATTCTCATCTTCCAATTGGTCCATGCATCACCCACTTTCTTCTTTTAACAATACCATGTGCGTGCTTCACCTATATATGGCCATGCTCTCCATCATCTAGGCCATGAAGGAACTGTGGCTCATAGCATACAATCCTTCCACATTGAGTACTGTCGAATATTTTCGTCCACAATGGCGTCCATGGTAGTTCACGGCACGCTCCATGCCACATTACTCGAAGCCAGGCATCTGCATCATGGTTTGCATAGAATTCTCAGGCAGGTAAGTTTTGACGCCACATTATTTCAATTTTGTTGCTTCTTTTGAAACATGTCTTGTGAACTGATATTGTGCGTTGGCCAGGTGGAAGACGAAACCAAACGAATTATGCACGTTGACCACAGTCGTTACCAATTGTATGCCACCATAGATTTCGGCTCTGCGAGAGTTGCCAGAACCAGACTTGTAGTGAACGAGTCCGTAAACCCCGTATGGAACGAGACATTCCGCATACTTTGTGCGTATACGTCGTCTGAATACGTGGTCATCAGCGTCAAGAATCATCTTCCTGTCTAGGCAGAAGTGGTGGCAAGGACCCGCATCCCGATCTCCAAAATTCTCACCGGCAAAGTCGTCGAGGGCTGGTACGACCTCTACAACGAAGATTTCAGCAAGAAGATCAACAAGGCCCAGATCCAGGTCCGGCTCCGCTTCACCCCCGTCACGGAGGATCCGCAGTGGGACGCCGGGATTCGAGACCGCGACTTCCCTGGCGTACAAAACGTGTATTTCAGGCAAAAAAAGGGATGCAAGGTCAGTCTCTACCAGAACTCACATTTATCATCGCAGTTTCGCCCCCGGATCGAACTCGAGGGAGGAGATTTTTATAGCCCTCCGAGACTGTGGGAGGAGATCTATGACTACATCAACGGCGCGGAAAAGTTCATATACATCGCCGGGTGGGCGGTGTATACGGAGATTACGCTCGTGAGGGATAGGCACCGCATGATTCCGGGCGCCGAGGGGGTCACGCTCGGGGAGCTTTTGAAAAAAAAGGCGGACGAGGGGGTCAGAGTCCTCGTCCTTATCTGGAAGGATAGAACCGCGATTAGGCACTTGAGATACGAGGGTTTGATGAAGACCTACTGCGACGAGACGTCCCAGTTTTTCAAAGGCACGAACGTGCACTGCGTTCAGTGCCCAAGAGACGTCGACCGCAACGGTTTGAGTTTGACGCAGGAATTAGAGATCGGGGCTGAGTTCACGCACCACCAGAAGACGGTGAGCTTGGACGCCCCCGTGGCGGGGGATGCAAGCGTGCGCCAGGTGGTGAGCTTCGTGGGCGGCATCGACCTCACAGAGGGGCGCTACGACAACGAGGCGCACACTCTCTTCGGGGGGCTTGACACCGTTTTTAAGCGTGACTTTCTGCAGCACAATTTCAAGGGCGCCGACCTCCGCCGCGGCGGGCCACGAGAGCCTTGGCATGATGTCCACTCCAAGATCGAGGGCCCTGCCGCCTGGGATGTGATCACCAATTTCGCCCAGCGATGGACCAAGCAGGCGGACCCGACACTCCTGCTCGATTTAGAGCGAATCCCGGCGCTTGTGATGAACAGTGACGACGGTCCTGAGGCGTGGAACGTGCAGATCTTCCGGTCCATTGACGACGCCTCCGTCGTCGGATTCCCCGCGCAGCCCCCGCCGGAGCTCGGACTGGAGCGCGTGAAGGACCAGGTTGTGGACGCGTCCATCCACCGCGCCTACGTAGAGGCCGTGCGGCGGGCGAAGCACTTTATATACATCGAGAACCAGTATTTCTTCGGCGGTTGCGCTTCGTGGGCCCGCGACCAGGACTGCGAATGCCTGCATCTGGTGCCGGTCGAGATCGCGCTGAAGATCGTGAGCAAGATCAGGGCAGGAGAGAGGTTTGCCGTGTACGTGGTGACGCCCATGTGGCCCGAGGGGATACCCGAGGGAGATGAAGTGCAGGCCATCCTTCACTGGTACCTGAACACAATGGAGATGATGTACTCCATGATTGCCGAGGCCTTAAAAGAAGTGGGGAGCGACGCCAGTCCTGTGGATTACTTGAATTTCTTCTGCTTGGGCAACAGAGAGAGCATGCGATCGCGCGAGTATGTGCCTCCTGAGGCTCCCGAAGAGGGCACCGATTACTGGAATGCCCAGACGCATCGGAGATTTATGATATATGTTCACGCTAAAATCATGATAGGTATGATTCTTTCAGGCGCTTCTTTTCCGGTATACATCTCGTTGATTTACACAAATACCTAATGGTGAAGGGTTATAAACTACTTTTCTTTAAAAGGGAGTTTTCCTTTAAAGCAGATGATACCGTAGAGAGTCCAAAGACCATCCGTCACATGGAAAAAACATTTATGGGGATAATGTGGATTCAAATGTTAGGTCTCTTTAGAATCCGAAATCTAAGAAGTTTTTAAATAGGAAAGAGGACCTTAGATTTCTAGAAATGTGGAGAAAATTTAGAAGATATAGGTCCAAATTAGGGTTTAAAAACATAAAACTATATTTAGTTTGAGTGAATAATCTTCCAGACTTATCCTAGAGACCATATAAATATTATTCTCAGTCTACAACAGACCACAAAAGCAGGATTCTCGATCTGCCCGTCCAAATGGACCACAAATCCGTCAATTCGCTCACATTCTTTAGGGTAGTACAGTTAAAAGATAAACAATCGCAAGATCAACTTCAGATCATAATCCTAAATGAATTTAGAAATCGACCCGAGGGCATTTCTTTCTTAATGATTAAGAAATAAGAACAAAAATTTTGAGCTCTCGAATTTTTTTTTTAAGAAATAAGAATACGAAATCGTCCCGAGGGGTTTATTCTTTCTATGTTTGAAAATTTTGTTTTTGTGTTTTGTATTACAGTGGACGATGAGTACGTTATCGTGGGCTCGGCGAACCTCAACCAGCGGTCGATGGACGGGGGCCGGGACACGGAAATAGCGCAGGGAAGTTACCAACCGCAACACATCAACGGCAAGGCTGGGCGCCGCACTCGGGGCCAGATATTCGGGTACCGCATGTCTCTCTGGTACGAGCATTTCGCTAGCAAGAATGGAGGCCTCAGGGCTACCTATATCCATCCCGAGAGTTTGCACTGCGTTAGGATGGTGCGTGGCATAGCCGAGCACGCGTGGGAGGCTTTTGCTGGGGAGGAGGTTGTTGATCTTCCAGGGCATCTTCTGCCTTTCCCCGTGCGGGTGTTGAAGGACGGGTCGGTGGTGGAGTTGGAGGGGAAGAACGTGTTTCCCGATACCACGGCTTCGACTCAGGGCCGCAAGTCAGAAGTGCTCCCTCCTATCCTTACCACCTGACCATATCAAAGAAAAGTTTTGTTAAAGATTTCTTTCTCGTCCCAAATTCCGCTCTTCGTCTGGAAATTTTGTTTCTATGGATTGCAGAATTGGCTGCTGTCTCAAATAATGGCGACCTCTGGAACAAATGTCTTCGACAAAATAATGCAAACAATCCCTCCGATGTATATTGATTTATGAAAGGCTATTTGGTTTGTGTATTTTATAAAAGGAAGGTCACACAAATAAAATAACTCTTCATTATTAGCATTCACAACGTTATAAAAACAATATTTTTTATAATGTCAGATCCCATATTAGGTTGTCAGGTATGGTTTTAAGTTTTTGTTGTAAAGTTCAAATCGGTGGTTTTTGTTATGCTTCCAGCTGTATGAAATGTGATCTCTATTAGATACACCAGCTGTATGAAATGTGATCTCTATTCTAAATGATACTGGTTCCTTGTTATGTCTCCAACTGCAGAAATCACGTGAAATAAATTATCCTACAACTCGTGAAATAAATTATCCTACTATAAATGTTGGTCCTAGTTATATCTTTGAAATCACGTGAAAAATGGCCCTTATGATCCTGGTGAAAAATGACCCTATTATACTCGAGCTGAATGTTTAAATATTTAAAATAATATACTCGAGCTGAATGTTAAAATATTTAAAATAATATACTCGAGCTGAATGTTAAAATATTTAAAATAATATACTTGAGCTGAATGTTAAAATATTTAAAATAATAATGGTATTGAATTCTACCTTTACAATTTTTACTATTAGATGTACTGCACTGTCAGATCCCATATTAAAAGAATGCTACTCAAGTCCACATTTACAATTTTTATTATTAAATGTAGTGCACGAGGACCATCTCTGGCGGTCGTTTAAAGGTGGGCTGTCCACTTTTCTGGCCCTTAAAAAACAGCTGGCGGTCGTTTTCTGGCCCTTAAAAAGCCAATTCCACGTACGTCTCCACTGGCCGCCCAGCACACATTATATGTATGGTAAATCTTGCGATACATCGTATTAATGTTATGAAATTATTATCATGGTTGTTTATTGTCATAACAAGTTGGTAGTTGTAATTTAGTGACCGACAGTTGCATGTAATTTTTTTCATGTCATATTGGATATATGACATTGGGAAACCTTAAATAAATCTGAGATCAATGAAGTTAGTCATTGAAACATTCCGTTCGTGGTATTAAAGTAGGAGATCAAAAGAAGAACTATTAGATTTGAGGGGTTTCAGGTACATGACGGTTTTATAATGGAGGGTTTTATAATGGAGCAGTGCGTTCACGGAGAGGGTGTAGGCCGACTATCTGATGGGCGTAGAGATTCCAATGATGTTGATAACAAACAAAAGAAATCATTTAAGGATATCCTTTCTTCTGGGTCTAAGATTGAGGTCCCACGTGAAGCCATTTTCACTGTTAAAGGTAAGAATATTTTTTATTCTTCCTGCAAAGTCGTCCTTACACCTAGCAATGAAATGTTTACTGCGTTGAACAAGGAACAGGAAAGGCTTAAAATTGTAGCAGTTTTCTTTGTCGCTTTAGATATCAATGTTTTACCTTCTAGAAGATTTCTTGATGAATGGTTGTTGAATGTCTAGGGAAAATGGTTGGGCATTCAGTTGTCTTTCTGTTGAATGATACAAAAAGGGCTTTTTCTATTTCTGTTTAAAACAAATCAAATGCAGACTAGGGTTTTGGAAAAACAATTTTGGAATGTTGGTAAAACTATTTTCAGAGCTTTTGCTTGGTCATCGGATGTGTTGCATGAAGAAATTTTTGTTGTTTCTTATCCCAGATGGGTCACGGTTAAAAATGTTCCTCCGGTTTTGTGGGCGTTTTTGCCACAACTCTTAGCTCCGTTTGGTAAAACCTTAACAATGGAGGAATCTAAGGCATTGCTTTCTCATATGGACGCCAGGTTGTTGGTTTCTCTTTTTCCTGGGATTGATTTTCCAGATGAAATAGAAATTGGTTGTGGTAATTTTTGTATTTCTTGCAAACTTGAGCTTTTGGGGGCTATGAATGCTTGTTTTCTTTGTAAAAAATGTCATGTTAGAAGAAATTGTCCTCTACTTAATAAATTTTGGGGAAAAGTCTTGTTCTCTCCTCCTTCTGTGAATGTTAGTAACCCTAGTATCTCGGTTTCTCTCCATGGGTCTGGTGCTTCGAGCTCATTGGTGGTTGATGGTTCTTCCCCTTTGCCTGAGTGTACCATGGTGGATTCTGTTAATGGGGATTCTCCTACAGATAGTTCTATTGTAAATAATTGCTCTGTTAACATGAACAATGCTGACTCTCATGTGGGTAATGACTCTTCTGTTTCTGGTATGGTTAACCCGACGAATATTGTTATGTCGCAGTCTAGCTCTGTTTCTGCACCCGATACACTTCAAGGTGCTCATTCCCATGTTGGTGTAGATATTCATAGTGACCCAGGAGACTAGGGTTTTGGAAAAACAATTTTGGAATGTTGGTAAATCTATTTTCAGAGCTTTTGCTTGGCCATCGAATGTGTTGCATGAAGAAATTTTTGTTGTTTCTTATCCCAGATGGATCACGATTAAAAATGTTCCTCCGATTTTGTGGGCGTTTTTGCCACAGCTCTTAGCTCCGTTTGGTAAAACCTGAAGAATGGAGGAATCTAAGGCATGGCTTTCTCATATGGACGCCAGGTTGTTGGTTTCTCTTTTTCTTGGGATTGATTTTCCAAATGAAATAGAAATTGGTTGTGGTATTTTTTGTATTTCTTGCAAACTGGAGCTTTTGGGGGCTATGAATGCTTGTTTTCTTTGTAAAAAAGAACATCATGTTAGAACAAATTGTCCTTTGCTTAATAAATTTTGGGGAAAAGTCTTGTTCCCTCTGCCTTCTGTGAATGCTAGTAATCCTAGTATCTCGATTTCTCTTCGTGGGTCTTGTGCTTCGAGCTCATTGGTGTTTGATGGTTCTTCCCCTTCGCCTGAGTGTACCATGGTGGATTCTATTAATGGGGATTCTCCTACAAATAGTTCTATTGTAAATAATTGCTCTGTTAACATGAACAATGTTGACTCTCATGTGGGTAATGACTCTTCTGTTTCTGGTATGGTTAACCCAACGAATATTGTTATGTCGTAGTCTAGCTCTGTTTCTGCACCCGATACACTTCAAGGTGCTCATCCTCATGTTGGTGTAGATATTCATAGTGACCCAAGAGACTAAGGTTTTGGAAAAACAATTTTGGAATGTTGGTAAATCTATTTTTAGAGCTTTTGCTTGGTCATCGGATGTGTTGCATGAAGAATTTTTTGTTGTTTCTTATCCCAGATGGGTCACGGTTAAAAATGTTCCTCCGATTTTGTAGGCGTTTTTGCCACAGCTCTTAGCTCTGTTTGGTAAAACCTTAAGAATGGAGGAATCTAAGGCATTGCTTTCTCATATGGATGCCAGGTTGTTGGTTTCTCTTTTTCCTAGGATTGATTTTCTAGATGAAATAGAAATTAGTTGTGGTAATTTTTGTATTTCTTGCAAACTAGAGCTTTTGGGGGCTATGAATGCTTGTTTTCTTTGTAAAAAAGGTCATGTTAGAACAAATTATCCTCTGCTTAATAAATTTTGGGGAAAAGTCTTGTTCTCTCCGCCTTCTGTGAATGCTAGTAACCCTAGTATCTCGGTTTCTCTCCATGGGTCTGGTGCTTCGAGCTCATTGGTGGTTGATGGTTCTTCCCCTTCACTTGAGTGTACCATGGTGGATTATGTTAATGGGTATTCTCCTATAGATAGTTCTATTGTAAATAATTGCTCTGTTAACATGAACAATGTTGAATCTCATGTGGGTAATGACTCTTCTATTTTTGGTATGGTTAACCCGACGAATATTGTTGTCGTAGTCTAGATCTGTTTCTGCACCCGATACACTTCAAGGTGCTCATCCCCATGTTGGTGTAGATATTCATAGTGACCTAGGAAACTATGTGGTTACTTTCAGTGATACTGAAATCTCAAAATATGGAAATACTAAAATTGATAATGTTGAATCTGTTCAGCAAGATGTTGATCCTGTTCATGTTGGTAATGGTTGTTTGGTTGATAATCTTAAATCATTTTATGAGATTCTTTCTCATAAGAATGATAATCATGTTACTATTGAATCTCATAATTCATTTCATACTAAAGGTTGGAATAATTACTCAAACCATGATAACAATACTGTGATTGGTCATAGATTACATGCCCAAGAATTGGTCCTTGCTACAATTAATCAAATGGTATCAGACTATACGAAAACTGTTGAGGTAGCTGCAACAACCAGAGATTCTCTAAATGAGGATACCTCTGATGTGAACACCTTTGCCTATGTTGAGTTGAATTCTCATACTGCATAATGTATTGTTAGTAATATTGTTGAAAATTAGGAAAATAATTGATCTTTTTTGGCAAAGAAGAAACATAGAAGAGCTATTGTACCAAATTACAAGGGTAAATCTGTTAGGAGGGAAAACTGAAGGGGATTAATTATTCATAAAAATGTGTTACATAAATAGGCACAAGGCCTATATGATGAACATGACACTTGTCAATGAAACTGACAAGTGTCAAACTGAAGGCATAGTGCACTTTAACTCTAACATTCCCCCTTAAAGTGCACTATCCTAACTAAAGAAAAAACAAAGCAAGTCAACATTAGGTAACATTCCCCCTTAATGTTGACTTCTCTAAAACAACCTATCATCCTCTTTGTTTTGGTCTAGGCTCGTGCTCTTTGCGCTTGGCTCTCCAACTGTGAATAATGCTAGATCCACTATGTATACATCTCGGTCTGTTGTCTTAGGGTCAGCCACTCCAACGGGTCTGTTGCCACTGGGTCAGCCGTCTAAGTGCCTCAGGGTCATCATGGGTGCCTCAGGGTCAGCCACATCTGGGTCTGTTGCCTCTGCAGGTCATCCTCAGAGGATGTTGCCACTCATAGGTCACTAACTAGATTCACCATGTGGTGAACTCAATCTAGAAGGTGTCGGTCTCTGTCGAAAATGCACCTAATGAAAGGAAAAACGAGCCATATAAGAGTGTCGGTCTCTGTCGAAAATGCACTCAATACAATAAAATGAGCCATAGATCAAAATAGGAGGAGAGAAGAAGAAAAGAAGAGAATCTTTTGAAGTGTCTTCGTCTGTAGTCTTCAGAAGTAGATCCGAAAAAGACCTCGGATAGAGTCTAGGGTGTCTTTGTCTGTAGTCCCTAGTATAAGTGTCCTTATGGTGACTATGCCATCTCATCGAAATGCATGGTTAACCAGCCGCTGCATTCGCCAAGTGTATAGAAAAGGTCACTAGGTACAAGGATCACATATAAAAACACCTTGGGAGTGTCGGGTACAACCGAGAGTGCACTCCAAGGTAGAAAAAACTTTGAGGCTAAAAAATTGAATTGAAATAGCCTCAAAATTACAATATGACACCACCATTGTGTCCGTCGCGGAAAAACGTTTCCAACGACTATAAATACCCCTATATTCCACCATCAAAGGGGCCTTCATCATGTGAACAACAATAGCATGCCTCTCTAGGCAGCAAAATAAACATCGCTCAATGGCGGCATCGCTCTCAGGCGGAAAAAATAGCATCAATTTCCCTCAACTCTCTGAAAAAATACAATAAGAGGCCATGAGGGCCTTCCACTCCCACTTGCATGTGGAAAAAAAAACTGGTCAAAATGTTTTCCTGTCGGCCATGATTAAAATATTTCCTTCCACGAAAAATTTCATAGGCCATGTGGCTATTAAAAATACCCCACTTAATGGTCCCCTCCATTAAAACAAAAGATGCCCCTTTTTATCTTAATATTAAGAAAATTAAAAGAAAAGTAATCATATGACCACACTCTTACAAATGACTACGGCCAGAGACAGGTCCATTTGTAGCAATTAAGAACAACACAAATAAAATAATGCGACCACTTATTATGATATTAAGGCTTGTTATCTCCATCGAAGTTGCTCTTCACTCCCTCCATCACACTCTGCATGCTTTCGCTCATCTTATCCCCGGTTCTACTCCCTCGCGCCACGTTTCTTCTCCTTTGGCATGTACAACTAGACGGAGAGCCGCGTGGGGGAAATCTAGCACACAGCCGAAGCCCGTCACTGTCGCGGCGGCCAACACCACCGCCACCAATAGTATAACCCTGTGTTTTGATAGCAATCCCTACATATCGTCGATATCAGCTGCAGCTCAGCGCCTCGTGTAGATCATGGCGTGAACGTCGTTATAGCGGCATGGGCCGGGGCAGCGACGGTTACAGAGACGTCAGCGTCAGGGACAGCACATCCTTGATGCACTCGGCAGGGTTCGATCCTAGATCAACATGAGCACCAAGTCGCGGCCTCTGCGTCGCAAAAAATCACGGTGATGACACCTGCGTCACGCTTTCCAACCTCCTCAACTTCATCGGTGTGTCCCTGGCGACGATCTCACCAAGGTCCAAAACGCCGTCTGCATGATTTCGACCTTCCATAAGAACTTCTGCTACGACGGTAGAACCTCCAAACTGGGCCTCCGGCTCTCGTCGAAACTGCCTCCCGTTCCAGATTTCAAAATGCAATCTTCGAAACATTCCCAATCAAACGAGGATTCACAAACTACAACGAGAGCAGCGATCCTGAAACATCCTTGCAACTCGGATGCCCTTCGCCAGCACCCATCTTCATCGATGAACAACACATTGGCATCAGCGACGGAGAACGCACATTCGATACCCACTTCGACCTCAAGTCCTGCAGGGAAGACGAGCTCTGTTGCCTCACAGAGCCCCTCATGTTCTGTGAAACACCCTCATTCTCCATACCTTCTGAAATCGCAAACCACAATCATGCAAAAAAGGAGCCGCTCCCTGCCCGACGGTTCCACTATAACCGATATAGGATATCATTATGACTTGGACTGTTACGGCAGGAAAATAGCCGAGGTGTCGTCGGTGGAGCCCGTGATGTTTTTTCTGGAGCCGAGCCCAAAGAAACTCAAGTCGAAAGATCGGTAGGACGTGGGATTTTATCACAAGAAGCGCCAGTTTTGCGACCACATTTGGACCTACGCCCAGATGTTCCGCGTCGAGACGTCCATGGCGTTTTTGGCGGATGTTCCAGCACATTCAAACAATTACAGAGCAGCATCAGCTTTGCTCTTCTGTGCAGTCGACTAGGCAAAATAAAATGAAAACAATACAATCAACTGTAGTATAGAACTCATAACCCTAATGGCAAAACCAACAACAGGGGTTTCTCAACCGATTATTTCGACGACTGCTTCCACCATGGCTGGAAGTTGGCATCTGGGTATGTGACATAACATGATTTTGAGGGCAGCCATTAATTTTCAAGGTATCTGGTTTCTGATCCATTTAAAAAAATGGAGAGCATACTCCCTAGGCTTGAAAATAAAAATGGGAAAAAAAGATTAAGGGGGAGGGAGGATTTCCATGAGGAAAATCCCCCCTCAGGGGTTTTCACAGGGCAGGGAAAGCCTGCTCTGATACCAAATGTTAGGAGGGAAAACTGAAGGGGATTAATTATTCATAAAAATGTGTTACATAAATAGGCACAAGGCCTATATGATGAACATGACACTTGTCAATGAAATTGACAAGTGTCAAACTGAAGGCATAGTGCACTTTAACTCTAACAAAATCTGCCAAAGCTGCAAAAGAGCTTGCCAGAAGCAGATATAACTCTTCTAATTTTGACAATGATGCTTAAGTATTTCAGTTGGAATGTTAGGGGTTTAGAATCCCCTGACAAGAAGTATTCTATTAGATATTATATTCAATCGATTAGAAAGCTTGATTGTCTATTTTTGCAAGAAGTGAAAGCAACCAATATGCTTTTGAATATTGCTCTTCAAGTCATATGGAAGGAAGCTACTCCTTTTTGCACTAATCATAGTCCTAGAAGGGGGGGTGTTGTGATTTTGTTAGCCCCCTTTTGGTCTTCAAATATTATTGAGTATGGTTGTTCTCCTTGCAATAGAGTTGTCTGGGTGATAATTGATATGAATAACACTAAATTTGGTGTTTGTTATGTTTATGCACCCAATGATCATAGAGAAAGGAGTCTTTTATGCCAATGGTTTTTAAGTCTTCCGAATATACCATGGATTATCTGTGGTGATTTTAATATGGTTGAATCACAGGATGACAGAAGTGGGGGTTTGAATGTAGAATGGAGAGGTGATGAATTTGATCATTGGATGAGAATAAAAACCTTTTGTTTTTTAGCTGATAGATCCTTTGGAAGGCCATAAATTTCATCATAATGGCCCTTGGTATACTTGGTGTAATATGCAAAAGGATGAAAATCAAATTTACTGTCGTCTGGATAGATTTTATGCTTCAAATTCTTTATTTCAGTTTGCTCCTATCTCAGATGGTAATAGAGTTTTGGTCACACCTAATGTTTTCTCTGACCATTATCCTATTCAAGCTCATATAAGACTTCAAGGTGAACCTATGCATCATTATTGTCCCTCTTGGAAATTTCATTTAAATACTTCCTTATTAGAGGCTACAGATTGCATTGATGTTGTTTTTACTTTAAGATAAGTTAACCGTTGGATGTTAAAATCATGGAATGCTATTGATAGATGGAACCTCAATGTTCAAAGTGGAAGAAATTTTTCCAAACAATAGGCAAACAACGAGCTTTAGATTCTAGAAATCTGGAACATTCCTTGCAGTCAAGGCTGTGTTTTCTTGAATTTAACCTGCAAAACAATCCAAGTAATATTACTTTGCAGGAAGATCTCATTTCCATCAAGAATAATTTGAGACAATTGTAGATGAATAGAATTCAGGGTCAGAGAGTTCAGTCCAAACTTAATTGGCTCCATTTAGGAGATAAAGGTTCCGAATTTTTCTTCAAATTCCTTAAAAAGAGGGGTATGATAGATAAAATTGATGTAATATGGAATGGAAGGGATTTGATATGTGATCCTAACACTATAAAAAGCATTTTCTATTAGTTTTATAAATATTTTTTCACTTTCGAGGATCACAAAGCTAGAATTGATGATAGAAAATTGTGTTGCTCTCTTATTCCTCATAAAATTTTTGATCAAGAAGCTCTTGTTTTAGATGCTCCGATTACTAAAGAAGAAATCATCAAGGCTATTCAGTCTATTAACAATGACAAGGCCCCTAAGCCTGATGGGATTCCTATAGAATTTTATAAGAAAAATGTTCATTGGATTAGTGATGATTTGTATCAAGTTTACTCTGAGGCCATTCTTCATGGTTCCTTGGGCAGGAATATTAATACTGGTATCATAAGGCTTTTGCCTAAGGGTGGTGATAAAAATTTAGTCAAAAATTGGAGATCAATAACATTGTTAAATGTTTCATATAAAATCCTTGCAAAATTTTTGGCTTTGAGGGTTGCAAATTGTCTACCTAAGTTTATTAATTCAACTCAAACAAGTTTTATAAAAGGAAGATATATCTTGGAAAATTTGATCACTAGTTGGGAAGCCATGTATTGGGTTAAATGCTCTGGATAAAATGCAACCATGCTTTTATTGGATTTTGAAAAGGCATACGACATAATTGAATGGAACTATATTCTCATGGTTCTTAAGGCCTTTGGCTTCCCTCCTCTGTTTTGCAAAATGGTTAAGGTGCTTCTTATTGATGCAACTACTTTTGTTGAGGTTAATGGGTCTCTTTATGATCCTATCTTGGTTCAAAGATCTATACGTCAAGGTTGTCCCTTAGCTCCTACTTTGTTTGTTATTGCTACTAATGTCTTGTATTATCTATTAAGAGAGAGCTCAATCAGTCCTGCTATTCAAATAATTACTCTGCCTAATGATCAAGAACATATTAATATTCATTTTGTTGATGATACCTCGGTTTTTGTTAAGCTGGTTGAGGAAAATTTTGATTCTCTTTTTTCAAAGCTCGCTTGCTTTTGCAATGCTTCAGGAGCTAAAATTGCTATGTCAAAATCTATATTACTTACTTGGGATTTTTTTCTCCTCCTTGGTTATCCAAGTTTGATATTCAGTGGGGAGGTCCCTCCAAACAGATCCGTTATCTTGGCATTCCTTTCTCCATTGACCCTTGCCTTAAGGATATGTGGTTATGGGTTAAATAAAGGATTATTAATAAATTTAATAAATGGATAATAAGCAGTTATCTGTTGCTGGTAGATTTCAAGTCTGTCAAAAAATCCTTTTTGCTTACTCTATCTATTTTGCTTCATCTTGGTCATTCTATCAAATTAATGATATTCATAAACATATACGGAATTTTTTATGGGTCGATGGTAATACAGAGACAAAAAAACATGGTGCACTGTTAATAAATATATTTGCGGCCTTGGGTTGAAAAATTTGGTTGTTCAAGGTATGTCCTTAACCATCAAGTGGATAGTGAATTTTATTAACCGCAATGAGCCATGGAAAATTCTTCTCAGGCATAATATTACTAAGGTTGTTCCTAAAAAAGCTCATGCTTGGAAATATTTTCATATGATTGATATCCTTTTTGGTAAGTTTTCGGTTGTTCCAGCTGGGTCAACAATTTTCAAGAGCCTTTGGAAGGCTTGGGGGAATGTTAGAGGTTTAATTTCTATTGTTGATTCTCAAATTACTTTCTTCTTGCACAATTCTATCTGGTGGAATCTTTCTCATAATAATAAGTTGTTTGCTGTTACTCAAGGTTGTTCTGCAAAAAAATGGGTGCATAAAAATATTGTATCATTTGTTGATATTATTGAAAATGGATGTCTTAAATCTTACGAGTCTCTTAGTATTTAGTATGATATTCCTCGCTCTCAATGGAGGACATACTCTTTACTTTGAGCCTCATTTTTGCAATTAAGCAATCCTATATTTATCGATGATGATCAAATTTTTTATGGCAATATTCAATGGCATGATGGCATACAATTGTTCAAAATCAAGCCAAAATTTCTTTATAATTTGCTCACTGATACTAATGATATTTTACTCCATATTGATAACAGTTGGTCTATGGAAGTCTTCACTAATCATGGGAATAACATTTTGCAGCATATCTGGTCAAGATTTCTTGAGCCTAAAAAGGCATGTTTTCATTGGTTATTACTTCTTCAGAGGCTTCTTGTATGTAAATATCCTCAATCACCAATGAACTGCACTTTATGCAGAGTTCCTGATATTGTCAAGCATATATTTTTTGATTGTTTTTTTGCTAAAGAAATTTGGTTATTATTTTTCTCTAATATTTTAGGCTGGAATATTAATGATAACGTTTTCAGGCAGCATATATTTTTTGGTCATATTCCTACTATGCAGAGGTGTTATAATAATTTTTGGCTATTGCTTTCGACTGAAGTTTTATGGTATATTTGGTTGGCTAGAAATCTGGACATTTTTTAGGATAATCAGAGGATTCTTACTGGGTCTCTTAGGAGACTCACAGTTTTCAAAATCTCTTTACAGGTTGCCAGGTCTGTGCTTTGCTTTAAGGATATTTTCAAACACGTTCTTCAAATTTTCTAGGAGCATAATCACAGTGTGAACAACAACGTTGTGGATGGATACAAACACTTTGGTGATTTTTATTTTAACTTATTCTAGCATTGTATAAATATGTTTCAAAAGAAATATGATACTTTGTATAATACTAATTATATATGTACTTAGTGTCCTTTTAAGGACTTTTGTGTACTTTGGTAGGCTCTTAGTCTTGATCTTATTTCAAGTACTCTGCCTTCGGGCTATTTTGTATTACACTTTTATTTTAATATTATAGTTGTTGATTTTCAATTCAAAAAAACTATTAGATTCGATACCTTTATATGAGAAAGAGTAATTAGTTAATAAATTTGTATTGTCCTACCTAGTTTCTTTTTTCGTTGTTATCTTTGGGTCTTAAGAAACATCTCAAAACCGTATTACCTTCACTCCATTTTCATTATAGGCAGCCAAGTGTGCCATGTGTGTTGAGTGGTTTAAGATTTAACAAATAATCTCATCATCATTCGTAGCCCCAACATCAACTTGTGTCATGCGTGCTATGCTAGGATCAAGAAATTGGAGCAGACCACCATAGATGAGAAGGGACTCAAATCCATGAATATGGTGGAGTTATTGAAATGGAGAGGCTCTAAAGCACTTAGTTAATAAATCATATTGCCAGATCTAAAATGTGTTTCGTATTAGCATACCTAGTTTCTTCTTTCGTTGTTATCATTGGGCCTTAGGTAACACCTCAAAATCGTATTATCCTTGCTTCATTTTCATTGTAGATTGCGAAGTGTGTGCCAGGTGTGTTGGGTGGTTTAAGCCCTAATAAATAGTTTCAGAGTCATTCTTAGCCCCAACGTCAAGTTGTGCCATGTATGCTATTCTAGGATCGAGAAATTGGAGCGAACCACCATGGATCAGAAGGGGCTCAAACCCATAAAGGTGGTGGAGTGGTTGATTGCCACATGTTTGAGATCTTGCTCGAGTGTCAGAGAGAACCCAATAATTTGCTGAGAAGAAATTATTTTGATCACTAAAATTCTAAGAGAAATAAGTGATAACAAAAGTTGAGTACCTTAATTGACACTTTGTTGCACCCATTCCTTGATATATTCATTCTTGGTTTGACTTGTGAACGATGCTATCAAACAACTTGTAGAGTTAGGCAATAAACTCTTGATTGACCCAAATTGAGGTTAGTCACATAAAGTCAAGTGATCGTAAGAAACAATTCGATTGTCAGACTGGAGAAAGCATTGGGCAACAATATCGTGTTTGCCTAAATGCCAAAACCACCAAGCCCTATTTGCTTGTAATTAAAAAAAATTACAACCAACAAAAATAAGTATATATGCACGCCCTTAGATAGTAAATAATTATCCATACAAAAGCAGAGGCCGAACTTGTGTTAAATTATTAAGTGGTTTAAAAATATCAACTAAGACTATGGAGGCTCATATTTGGTAATTTTTTCCTAATCATCACACTCTGCTTGCAACACGTGTTTCAATCTAATGTAGATGAATCATCATGATGACCAAACCTACCACAGTCAATAACAGACTTTGTGGATTTGGCCAGAAAAATGGCCAATGCAATAAAATAGTACAAAAAGCATTTTCCTAATGTAAAGAACATTGTCCCAATGCATAAACAATTCTTGCAAATGGATCATTTAATGTCTAAAGAAAACAAAGGTTAAACATGCCTCAAACCACTAACTGTAGAGGTTCGTCTTTAGTAAATTGCTACATAGTGGTGATGCTTATCATAGTTAGTAATATGTTTCATTACATATATTAAATTGGTTAAATGAGATTGAAACATACTCCATATGTACTACATCATCACCTGATAATGGTATTACAATAAAGCTTGAATATTATCTATGTATGATTGAAAAAAATAAATCTTAAATATTATCTATGTATAATTTACAAGATTTATGGGCACTTATCGGGAGGAGACCTAGATTCAAACGTCGCAGACATGCCCAATTCAGGCAAAGGTAGTAGTCTGACTTGAGTCTGCTGAGTGTACGCTAGCTTGATGATGACGATACGAATCCTAAACCACTAGGGGTCTCCCTCACTCCGAGCCATGTTTACCAAGGCGAGGTAGGGGTTATAGTGGTAGCACCATGATTTGATGCTAAGATCGGAGGCAATGCGACTTGACCCTTTGATGAGTTGTTCAAAAAGAAAAGGTAGTTACCAATTGGTTGGCCCTATTGCTTTCTAATCGGTTAATATGATGATGCAAGCCTAGTGGCATATTTTGATTAAAATTTTGTTCTACATTAATATCTATCTATGTATCAAAATTATTTTTTTACAAGATTTAAACTTGTGTTTCTAAAGAATCTAACTAATTAAATTAACTCTATTTGATATATTTTATAGTATTTTAAACAATTATAAATTAAATTTTAATTATATGAGTGATTAGGCTTTGGCTTGTCTTTGAAAAGTCTAAGATTTAGGAGGTGATTCAAATCACGATGTGTGTTGGTATGCATTGTAAAATATCATTTAATTAAAATACGTGTACACATCTCTTTAACAAGTGCCATGTAAGAGCCTTGTGGTTGTAAATATATTTCTTTAAAAAATAATTTATGCATGGTCAATATAATTCTTTATTTATTTATGCCACATAATAATCAATTCTTACCATTTTGTTTATATGCATGTATTTAGTTTTTTTAAAGGGAAATCGGTAACATCATTGGATGTTGCTGTTGGTATTTTTGCCACATTGTTTTTGTTGTTACTATTCATGTAAAATAATGCACAAATAGTAGAGATACTAATTCTTCTGTTTGTCCCTCAAAGCACTTTGAAAGAGAAAACGTAAAAATCTCTATAAGTTTTGTGTCAGAGCAAAGTAACTATAACTATCGCGATATCGCGACATGTTGCAGTTTCGCGACGTCAAATGCAGAAATCAGCTAAGTACAAAAAATGTCGCGATATCGCAACATGTCGCATTTTTGCGACCTGTTGCGTTTTCGCGATCAAAACAATCAACGAAAGCAATGAAGTCAAACTGTCGCGATATCGCGACATGTTGGAGTTTCGTGACTTGTTGCGGTGAGGGAGAACTAATTGAAAAGTTGTCGCGATATCGCGACATGTCGCGTTTTAGCGACTTGCGGTGGCCACAGAGCAGAGTGATAGAAAATGTCGCGATATCATGACATAAAGCAGCCAAGGGCAATGTCAATGAAAAATGTCGCGATATCGCGACAAAAAAGCGAGAAAGGAGCAAATAGCAGAAATCATCGCGATATCGCGACATGTCGTGTTTTCATGGAAGGGCTAAAGGATAAACACAAGGTGGAGAAAAGTGTCACGATTTCGTGAAATTTTTGGAAATGAAGTCAAGCAAGAGGAACTTGTCGTGATATCGCGACAGGAAGCGGCAACGACAGAGAAGGCAAGAAATTGTTGCGATTTCGCGACATGTCATGGCAGAAGGACAAAGCGCAAAGAAATGTCATGATATCGTGACATGTCACGTTTTCGCGAGGAGGAAGCAAGGAGGCAGCCAGATTGTACGGAATGTCACGATTTCACAACATGTCAAATTTTCGCGGCCTAAAAGCATCAAAGTGAAAGAAGACAGAAAATGTCGCGATTTCACGACATATTGTGGAGATAAAGCCAAATGGAGAAACATGTCACGATTTCGTGACTTGTTTAAGATGAAAGAGCCAAAGAGAAAAACGTCGCGATATCATGACATGTCGCATTTTCGCGTCATATCACGTTTTTGTAGAACCAAGACTGACAAGTACAAGGCAGAAAGAAATTGTCACGATATTGAGACATATCGCGTTTTCGCGATGCAGGAGCCAAAAGGACAATGCCAAGTACAAAATGTCATGATTTCGTGACATGTCGAGGAGACGAAGCCAAAGGGAGAAAGATGTCACGATTTCGTGACATTTTTGGAAATAGAGTCCAGCAGAAGAAAAGTGTCACGATTTCGCGACATGTCTTGTTTTCGCGATGTGAAAGCACGAAAAGTACAAAATGGTACGGACTATCGCGATTTCGCGACATGTCCCATTTTCGCTACTTACAGGAAGATGAAGGCCAAGGAAGAGAAAGATGTCACGATTTCACGACATGTTGCAGTTTCGTGGGTATACAGAAGAAAAGGACACAGAATGAAGAAAATGTCATGATTTTGTGACATGTTGAGGAAAGAAGCCCAAACAAAGGAGAATGTCACGATTTCGCGACATGTCAGGAAGACAAAGCTAAACTAAGAGAAGACGTCGCGATATCGTGACTGGTGGTAGAAATAGGAAGCAGTAAGGTAAAAGTGTCACGATTTCATGACATGTCGCATTTTCGTGACATGTCTTATTTTTGCGATAGAAGCAACAACAAAGGCCCGATACAGTTCAGTTTGCATTTTTCCTTCAAAACTGCATAGGAGAATGTGCGGAGAAGATAAGATCAAACGCAATAATGTTTTAAAAGCTCTTCAAGTGATTTTGAGATCATGGTCAAAGAGGCTTGAAGATTAAATGTTGCTGATTACCGATGTGCGTAAGATGGAAGAACATGAGGCGGTTTTCGACGCCACCAAAATTAAGGATGCCTCCAACATTAAAAGTTCTTGTTCGTGGTCTCCTAAAAACTTCTGGCTTACCCTAATAATGGCCATTTAATGTGTGATTTCTTCGAGGTAGATTAAGGGGGATTGTTTCTCCTTTCAATTGCACATTTTGTGGACCTCTTCTTCGAAACCTGTTGTATGTTTTAAATGTTGTGATGCAAAAGAGAGAGGGAAGACCTCTATAAATATTCATGTATATCTAAAGTAAAAAAGGTTAGACATTTTACAAGAAAGCTCTCTAGGCTCTCTACATCAATAGAAGTGACTCGACTTCTGAAATTTGCAAGCATTCTTATGTGTGTGATGTCCCCCTGTTTTAAAAGTCATTTTTGTTTATGCTCATGCTCTTGCTAATAGGTTTTGAATTTTGCATTTTAAATTCGAAATTTTTTGGATAGTGAGTATATTTTGAAATGCGATCTGGAGGTTATCTCTACAAAGGTGTGAGTCTAATTCTGCTGCTTTCCCTTTATTAGATGATGTTATAAAACTTGGTAGAATTCTTGCTGTTAGTCTGCCCCAAATTATACACTTTGGCCTGTGGCCATTTTTTGATCTCTTTCTGGTTATTTCCCTTTATCTCTTTATGTTATTTCCCTTTCTTTTAGCATTTTTCCATTTCTTTCCTGCTCCTTATCTCGAAACCAGTTTAGATTAGTTTGGGAGCCAGCCCTCTCTGAAGATTGGTCCAGGAGACTTCTCTTTCTCTCGGACTTTCAATGTTGGCCAAGTCTAGGGCGCATATGCGTACAAAATCCTTTCCTGTGGAAGATTTGTGACCAACAGTTTGCTCAAAAATAACTACTTCAGCCACTGGAAAAAGCAGACCACCCCCATTTTATTTGTCACTTAGGATGGAGGGTTGGATAGTGCACAACTGCATGATTGATTCTGGTGTTGCGACAATTGTCATGCCAAAGGCATTTTGCAAAGTCATGGGTATGGAGTATACAAGAAGTAGCCCTGGTGTCTTGCAGTTGGATGGGACTCCCATGAAAATAGTGGGTGTAATCAAGGATGTTCTTATTGTCCTACATAGTATGCCTCAGATTACGATGAATTCGGGAGATAGTTGTGGTCTATTTGGAACCATATTTCAATATGTGTTTGTCGAGAGAATTTACTGCCAAGCTGGGAGGCTATCTTTCTCTGGATTATTCTCACTTGGAGGTTCCTTTCAAAGGAAGAAGAATCCGGATCTCCAATGAGAAGCCTTCTACTTTTCATATAGAGAAGATGGGAGAAGAAGAAAAGTCCACACATTTTGTTCACATGATAACTGAAGAATTGGAAGATCCTGATTTGATGGATGAAGTCTTGGATAAGCCTCGCTTAGAGGATGAGTTTTCAATGCTTGATTTTAATGCCATGGTTGTTACTCCATTACAAATCCTGAAGAGGTTGAAGTAAAACTTCCTCCTGATCAAGTTGGTCAAGACTCTGTCCTCTATCAATTATGGAAGTTGTATTTTTATGGAGTACGATGCAAAAATGATGCGAGAGCAGGGGTTGTTCTTATTTCTCCCTCTGACCTACAGAAAACATATTCATATCGACTGACATGGAGTTGTACTAACAATGCTGCTGAGTATGAAGCATTGTGCCTAGGCTTGAAGAAGGCAAAAAAATTGGAGATTGAACAATTACAAATTTTTGGTGACTCTGAATTGATTGTGAATCAAGTAACAAACAAGTGCATCTCCAAGCAGCATTATCTAAAGGCGTATCGCAACAAAGTTTGGGACCTGTTTGAGGCTTTCACGACATTGAATATTCAATCCATTTCACGAGAGATGAATAAGCATGTTGATATTCTAGCATCTCTTGGAGAAAACTTCTCTTCGATTGAGCATGTAGTGAGGAAACCTAAGATCGTAAGGTTAGTTTATAGACCATCGGTCCCGAACAAGAACATGTATTGGAAAGTATTCGAAAGTGATGAACAGATTGTAGATTTTTTGATAAGAGAAGCGAGTACTATGGAAGAGAGAACGCTTGATGAGGAGGAAGCCAAAGGGCTTATTCAACTAAGGAATAATCATATCCCCAAAGGATTGATTACACTTGAAATCCTTTTTGATCAGAATGATAGGGCAGAGAAGCACAAAATCAAAATAGATGAGGAGTATACTGAACTAGAGATAGGTCCCCAAAAATTGATAAAGGTTGGAACGGATTGTACCCCCGAGGAGTTAGAATAAATCAAAGATTTATGTCATGAATTTCCTGACACAGTTGCTTGGAGTTACCATGATTTGAAGGGATATAACAAAGATGTAATCCAAGATACTATTGAGTTGCATGATGGGGTGAAACCCTTCAGACAAAAGCAGAGACCAATCAATCCCAAGATTGAAGTACTGATGAAGGTGGAGCTTCTTAAAATGTTGGATTCTAAAATAATTTACCCCATCAAGCATTTAACTTGGGTGGCAAATCTAGTCCTGGTACAAAAAAAGAATGGAGATATTCGCCTATGTGTTGATTTTTGAAATTTGAATCAGGCCTCACTAAAAGATCATTATCCTCTGCCTCAGATTGACCAGATTCTTCACGTGGTTGTGGGAGTCAGAGATTCTCTTTTTTGGATGGATTCTCTGGGTATAACCAGATTTGGGTCAGGGATGAGGACCAACATAAAACAACGTTCACCACAAAATGGGGAACCTTTGCTTACCAGCGAATGCCGTTTGGACTCTCAAATGCTGGCGTAACTTTTTAAAGGGCAATGGATGTGGTTTTTGGTGAGTTGTTAAATCATATTATTGTGATTTATTTAGATGATATGACTATTTTTTCTCACAATAGGGCAGACCACGGATCTCATTTAAGGCAAATATTTGAAAAATGTCAAGAATTTGGCATATCTATCAATCCAAAAAATTCAATTTTTTTTGTAAAGGAGGGAAGCTCCTAGGACATCTAATTTTAGAAAATGACCTAGCTATTGATCCATCTAGGGCCCAAGCTCTTTTAAGGCTTCCATTGTCGACCAATAAGAAGGATTTGCAGTCTTTTTTTGGGCAAATTAATTCTGTTCGAAAGTTTGTTGCAGATTTCGCTCAAGTAATAAAGCCAATGAGAGAGCTTTTAAAGAAAAATGTTGAATTCAAATGGACCAAGCAGAGGAAGCAATCATTTGAGGAAATCAAAGAAAGGATCACTCAAGCTTCGGTCCTGGTGAATCCTGATTATTCCAAGGATTTTATCCTTTATGCCATTGGTGAACAAGAAGCTTATGCCGTGGTGCTTACACAAAAGGAAGATGATGAAAATGAACGTTTGATTGCTTTCCTAAGCCAATTCATCCAACCGCATCAAGAGAAGTATAACTTCATTGAGAAACAAGTGTATGCGGTAATGAAATCTCTGAAGAAGTTTCGGCACTTTGTTTCACATAGTAAAACAATAGTTTATGTTGTTCATCTAGATGTCCAAAATTTTATCATACAAGGAGAACTTGGATATAGGAGAGTTGGCTAGGTTTCTAAAATTCAGGAATTTGATGTTGAGATCCGATCGACCAAGCTTGTTCGAGGTCAAGCATTGTGCCAAGAGCTTGCAAAGAATGCTTCCTCTGGATCCACAATTCATTAATTTGAGGATGTAGTAGATAATTGTAATTTTGGCAATCATTCTAAAGTGGATAGAGGAGCTAATGGAATATTTTTATTCTGAAAAATGTCCTTCACATCTGAATGCCTCACAGAGAAGAAGATTTAGACTGCAAGCTCTCAAGTATGTCTTGCTACCAAATGGCTTGTTTCATAAGAATATTGATGGGGTTCTTCTTAGATGTGTCAAAGAATCAGAGAAGGAGAAAGTTTTAGAAGAATTCCATTATGGATTATTAGGAGGTCATTATGCGAGTAGACCCATGGCATTAAAGATTATTCGAGCGAGGTTATTTTTGGCCTACTCTTTTTGCAGATGCCTTCAAAGTTAGTCAAAAATGTGATAAGTGCCAAAGATACATCGGTAGAACCAGGAATGCATCATTACCTATTCACCTGATTCAAGTAGAAGCACCATTTCAGCAATGGGGCCTAGAATTTATTGGGGTCATTGATCCTAACTCATCTGTTGGTCACAAGTACATCTTGACTGCAATTGATTATTTCACTAGATGGACTGAAGCAATTCCAACTAAACAGGCGGATCAAGCCACGGTCATCACTTTTCTTGAGGGGTTGATCACTCACTTTGGTATCCCAGATGCGATTCTAACAGATAATGGAACTCCTTTCATAGGGGCCAAAATCAGTGAATTTGCGGGTAAGCACAAAATTTATTTGAAAACTTCATCTAATTATTATCCGTAGGGGAATGGCTTGGCCGAATCCACAAACAAGAACTTGCTTTGAATTTTGAAGAGGACCCTTGGCGACAATAAGCGGAGTTGGCACCTACTTTTGAATCAAGCATTGTGGGCTGATCGCATCTTTGTGAAAAAATCTATCAAGACATCACCTTATTCATTGGTATACAAAAAATAAGCGGTTTTGCCAATTCATATTAAATTACCGGCCCTCCAGAATTGGCATTTGATTGATGATTTGGATGATGAATCTGATTCAATGAACATGAGATTAGCTCAACTCTTGCAGTTGGAAGAAGAACGGGAGAAATCCTACCAGAATTTTATAGAACATGCTGAGATGACAAAGAAATGGTTCAGTAAAAAGGTCTCTGAAAGGACTTTTAAGGTTGACGATCTTGTATTGAAGTGGAATGAACTGACAAACATCACAAGTTCGAGGCAATATGGGAAGGTCCATTTCAAATCACAGGTGCCAATCAGGTTAATTCTTTTTATTTGCAAGATATGGATGGTCATGCAATGTAAATTCCAGTTAATGGTCTTCATTTGAAGGCCTATTATCAGTAAAAAAAAAAAAAAGACAAAAAAAAAATTTCTTTGGCGCCTTTTGCACACGAGCCCGCAGGTATGTTTATTTCTTTTTCTTTTTCCTTTTCCTTCCCAGCAGTTAGTGGCTTTCCTCTACTTCTTTCTTCCACTTCCTCATTTTCATTCCCTTCCTCTCCTACTCCTTCTGTACATAATCAAGCCACTACTGTTGTTTCTACTCCCCTCTCTGATGTTCCCATTTCTACTTTCCCTTTCTTCTAATTCTTTGTCTTGTGAGTACTTCGTCACAACCACAGTTTCTACTACCATATCCATTCCATCCACTTCCATTTCATTATCTGTTTCATAGCATCCCAGCAGCTGGTAGCACAGTAGCACCCTGTTGCTGTATCTACTGCTTCTACTCCTTCATCTTCCACCCTTCCATCATTCACCATTCCCGTTTCATGGCCTGCGCATCCGCTGGTCATCATTTCATTTTCCGTTTTTGTAGTTCAGGTGCTTTTCACTACTACCATGGAGATCCTTGCACAACATTTGGTGATTACCCAGCTCGACCGAGCTAGGCAAAGTGCAATAGTTCTAAAAGAAATAAGGGAAGTTCTGCTCTTCCATAAATTTTTACTGTAGGTCCTATTTTTGAGTGCCGAGTACCAGCAAGAGATTGTTGCAGCAGCCCGTCGAGACGTTCAGCATCAACCAACACTTACTTTCCTGCTCCTCCAGCTTCTTGACTCTGTTGCCCAATGGATAAAGGCCTAAGGTTCATGCATACAGCAGAACGGTATACCTCGCGAGCTGCCAAGAATGTTGGTATTTTTGCCACATTGTTTTTGTTGTTACTGTTAATGTAAAAGAATGCACAAATTGTAGAGATACTAATTCTTCTCGTTTGTCCCTCCAAGCACTTTGAAAGGGAAAATGTAAAAATCTCTATAAGTTTTGTGTCAAAGCAAAGTAACTGTAACTGTCGGGATATCGTGACATGTTGCAGTTTTGCGACGTCAAATGCAGAAATCAGCTAAGTACAAAAAATGTCACGATATCGCGACATGTCACATTTTCATGACCTATCACATTTTCGTGACCTGTCGTGTTTTCGCGGTCAAAACAGTCAACGAAAGCAATGAAGTCAAACTGTCGCAATATCATGACATGTTGGAGTTTCGTGACTTGTTGCGGTGAGGGAGAACTAATTGAAAAGTTGTCGCGATATCGCGACATGTCACGTTTTCATGATTTGCAGTGGCCATAGAGCAGAGTGATAGAAAATGTCGCGATATCGCGACATAAAGCAGCCAAGGGCAATTTCAATGAAAAATGTCGTGATATCGCGAAAGAAAAGCGAGAAAGGAGCAAATAGCAGAAATCATCGCGATATCACGACATGTCGTGTTTTTGCAAAAGGGCTGAAGGATAAACACAAGGCGAAGAAAAGTGTCATGATTTCATGACATTTTTGGAAATAAAGTCAAGCAAGAGGAACTTGTTGCGATATCGCGATAAGAAGCAGCAACGACAGAGAAGGCAAGAAATTATCGCGATTTCGTGACATGTCAGGGTAGAAGGGCAAAGCACAAAGAAATGTCGCGATATCGCGACATGTCACGTTTTTGCAAGGAGGAAGCAAGGAGGCAGCCAGATTGTACGGAATGTCGTGATTTCACGACATGTCAAATTTTCGCGGCCTAAAAGCATCAAAGTGAAAGAAGACAAAAAATGTCACGATTTCACGACATATTGTGGAGATAAAGCCAAATGGAGAAACATGTCGTGATTTCACGACTTGTTTAAGATGAAAGAGCCAAAGAGAAAAACGTCGCGATACCACGACATGTCACATTTTCACGAAACCAAAACTAACAAGTACAAGGCAGAAAGAAATTATCGCAATATTGCGACATGTCACGTTTTTGCGATGCAGGAGCCAAAAGGACAATACCAAGTACGAAATGTCATGATTTCACGACATGTCGAGGAGACGAAGCCAAAGGGAGAAAGATGTCGCGATTTCGCGACATTTTTGGAAACAGAGTCCAGTAGAAGAAAAGTGTCATGATTTTGCGACATGTCTTGTTTTCATGATGTGAAAGCGCAAAAAGTACAAAATGGTACGGAATGTCGTGATTTCATGACATGTCCCATTTTCGCTACTTGCAGGAAGATGAAGGCCAAGGAAGAGAAAGATGTCGCAATTTCGAGACATGTTGCAGTTTCGCGGGTATACAAAAGAAAAGGACACAAAAGGAAGAAAATGTCACAATTTTGTGACTTGTTGAGGAAATAAGCCCAAACAAAGTAGTATGTCACGATTTCACGACATGTCAGGAAGACAAAGCTAAACTAAGAGAAGACGTCGCGATATCGTGACATGTCGCATTTTCGCGACTAGTGGCAGAAATAGGAAGTAGTAAGGTAAAAGTGTCACGATTTTGTGACATGTCGCATTTTTGTGACCTGTCTCATTTTTGCGATAGAAGCAACAACAAAGGCCCGATATAGTTCAGTCTGCATTTTTCCTTCAAAACTGCATAGGAGAACGTGCGGAGAAGATAAGATCAAACGCAGTAATGTTTTAAAAGCTCTCCAAATGATTTTGAGATCGTGGTCAAAGAGGCTTGAAGATTAAATGTTGCTGATTACCGATGTGTGCAAGATGGAAGAACATGAGGTAGTTTTCGATGCCACCAAAATTAAAGATGCCTCCAACATTAAAAGTTCTTGTTCGTGGTCTCCTAACAACTTCTGGCTTGCCTTGATAATGGCCATTTAATGTGTGATTTCTTCGAGGCAGATTAAGGGGGATTGTTTCTCCTTTCAAGTGCACATTTTGTGGACCTCTTCTTCGAAACCTGTTGTATGTTTTAAATGTTGTGATGCAAAAGAGAGAGGGAAGACCTCTATAAATATTCATGTATATCTAAAGTAAAAAAGGTTAGATATTTTACAAGAAAGCTCTCTAAGCTCTCTACATCAATAAAAGTGACTCGGCTTCTAAAATTTGCAAGCATTCTTATGTGTGTGATGTCCCCCTGTTTTAAAAGTCATTTTTGTTTATGCTCATGCTCTTGCTGATAGGTTTTGAATTTCGCATTTTGAATTCGAACGTTGCTGGATAGTGAGTATATTTTGAAATGCGATCTGGAGGTTATCTCTACAAAGGTGTGAGTTCAATTCTGTTGCTTTCCCTTTATTAGATGCTGTTATAAAACTTGGTAGAATTCTTGCTGTTAGTCTACCCCAAATTATACACTTCGGCCTGTGGCCATATTTTGATCTCTTTCTGTTATTTCCCTCTCTTTCAGCATTTTTCCATTTCTTTCTTGCATCCTTATCTCGAAACCAGTTTAGATTAGTTTGGGAGCAAGCCCTCTCTGGAGATTGGCCCGGGAGACTTCTCTTTCTCTCGACATTTCAATGTTGGCCAAGTCTAGGGTGCATATGCATACGAAATCCTTTCCTGTGGTAGATTTGTGACCAAAAGTTGCCTATATAAACCTCACTGTGTAAAGCGAAGTTAGGGAAACCTCAATTCTGTAAGGCATTAAAATAGGACAACTAACCAGTAAACACTTAACTATTTTTTTTTTTTAAATATTGCTAATATGAATACAAGAAAATCAAAATACAAGAAATCGTAGCAGATTACAAAAATGTGCTCAAGGACATCCAACCATCTCACTTGTCCTCAGCAAAGCAATTTTTTTTATTTGTGGAAAACATCCCAAAAGGGATGCCACTTTCGGGTAAGACCCAAGGAGGCAGGGGTATACATTTCGCCAAAAATGCCCAAGACTCGGACTTGGCCTACCACCTTTGACATACTCAAGGATCAAACAAACACACAAAACCAATTTAAAAATAAGTAAATAACAACAAAAACAATAAAATAAAATAAAAAACATGCTCCTTGAGTGTGTCAAAAACAAAAGCACAACCAAACACGCACAATAAGATAAAAGAAACGACAACACAAACCACATAGAAAAATACAAGAACCACATAACAAAACACAAACAAGACAAAAACAACATAACACTACAAAGACATAACCCAAAAAAACATGAAAAATAAACACAACCAAAACCTAAAAAAAAACAACGACAACAGACAATAAACAAAAAAAAACCATAGAAAACACTCACACATAAAAACACGAAATAACACAAAAAAAGAGAAACCCAAGAACAAGAACGAAAAAAACACAAGAACAATAACAAAAAAACATATAAAAAAAAATAAAACAACAAAAATACATGAACAAGAAAAACAACACAAAGAACACAAAAACAAAACAAAAGAACCCACCCACCTTAAAAAACTAAACAAAAAAAACAAAAAAGAAAAAAGAAAAAAGAAAAAAAATTGAACATAACAATGACCTATCTAGACCAGAATACTATTAAGACAAGAATCAACATAGGAAACAAAATAAAGAATAAAATGAGCTAGGGAACTAAAAAATACTGAATGAACCAAAGAGAAGCTAAAAAAAAAAAAAGCAAGAAGAAACTAGGTACCTTCAGAATTGGAGCCATCCAAAGAAATGATAGAAAACAAAGCTTCCCTAATTTGAGAAGCCCACCATCTCAAAGCCCACCATATAGGATGGTGGCCATAACAAGTAAGATCACCAAAGATGTTTTAGAGATATTTGATTATAAACTTTTTAAAGGCTCTACATTGGAACTGAATATCAATAACAACATTAGACACAATCCCAGAAACATAAATAGCTTCATCTTGAAAAACTAAACTACATCTCACCTTCCAAATAGCATACAAAGGCGCTGCTTTGATAACAGTCCACACCTCCCTAAGATACTGAGATAGGGGTAGCCAATCTCCCAAAAGAACCAATTGCCAACTCCACTTATCATTTAGGATATGATAATAGGTCCACTTCAATCTTTTCCAAACATTTCTTGCTACAATACAATCCCAAAAGATATGTTTAACAATTTTTTTTTTGCCACAACTACTACAGAGGTGGACATTCAGATGCAGGGTAAGGTGTTGGTAGCCAAATGGGTAGTCAGATCATTGGAAGGTGCTGAGATATAGAATTCAGAACTACTATTGAGGATATTGTGAGTCATCCTGTTCAATTTAAAATACGTGGTTGTATCCTTATTAAGAGGATCTGGGAGGCATGGAGTATGGCTCTATGGTTTATTGGGCCTATATGGAAGAGCATAGAGGCTAGGTGCTTCCATATATGTCTATTTGGATATGGAAATACAATGGGTGTATGCCTCGAACCTTCCTCGTCTTAGATGCAAGAGGTTGTTTAAGAGGGGAATTATCTGTGGGATTCAGGAGTTGCTGATTGGATTAAATGAGAGGATCTTTGCAATAAGTTTAAGTTGAAAGCTTTTGATAAAGATGTTGTTTATTCTCTTCTTCCTTCTAAACAGGTTTGCCTGGTCCTATCTGGCGTGACTTTCAGGGGAGCATCATTTCTTATAAATCAACTCTATTGCCTAAGACTTCTTTGTGTATCCTGTTAAATAGACGCTGGGACATTGCCTGTCTAGAGAAGAAGTGGAAGAAAAGGCTAAAGCAGGTTTGAAAATTTCGATTATTATCTGTTCAGCTCAAAGTTTTTTTTTTGGTTGCTTATTTTTCAAGGTAAACACTTAACTATTACCATCTAACTTATCTCTTTTTAAAAATATTATAATCTAAACCTTTTTAATCAAAATTTTAATTATTAATATATCACACAAGTTTAATGAAAATGAGATATTTACATATTATTTTATAATGACAACAGAACTTAAAGTTTTTTAAAGAAGTACTTGTTTATTAAGTTGGTTTGTTATTTATTGAAGAAGTCCAAGGAACATTAAAATAAGAAAAAAATACTATAGATGGAACTAGAAAAAGTTATTTGGTTGAGGTGAATTATACGATAGAGATTAGAACCAAAAAGGTGTTTAAATAAAGGATAGCCTCGAAAACAGAGTTAAAAATATATTATCCTCCGAATAGTAGTTTATTTGATAAAGTTTTTAATATTTTATTTTATAAATAACTTATTTTATAATTATTAATATTGAAAATAAAGTATTGATATCTTATATTTTTTATAATATTTTATTTGATAAAATAAATATTAAATAAACTTTAATAAAAGATAATCAAACGATACACGCTAGGAGGTTTTATAAAATCATCTAGAAAAGTCAAATAAAATAAATAATTTATAATTTAGGTAAGTGTTAGTTTGGTTTAGTATTTATCAAAAAGAGATTTAAGTTCAAATTTTAGTAGTGTCATTTGGTAAAGAAAGTAGTCTGATGAATTCTTTAAGTGATGCGCAACACCTATGACGAATGTAAAAACTCCCAACGATCTGCGATCGCCATCTCACACTAGATTAACTTAAAGGAGACGCATATTTGATGTAACCGATTTTTAAAATTATAATCTGTCCTAGATCAATTACCTAAAACGTGTTGTGGTGACTTTTCCGAGCAGTAAGTCTGACCACATCCTCTTTAATTCCGTCTCATAAAGCAGTTTTCGTTTTGCACGTATGAAAGGTGATTAATTTTTATTTATTTATTTACTTTATGTTCACCTTCGGCGACAACGTCTCCCCAAGAGAGGTTCCATCGTCATTCTCTTTTTTATTTTATTTCATAAAATACAGTTTTGCTCAACTTTTGTTTTTCAAGTATAAAAAGATTCTGGTCAATTTTCCTTTTTCAAGTATAAACGATAAAGTCTAGCTGAACTGTTTATTGAGTGGAAAATGATGATGTTGAAGCTTCAAGTTGGATGACACTTTACAATGCCCCACCTATGTATTGCCATACAACATATATAAAAATATAGTAATGTGATGTAAGTTCAAATTTAGGGATTGGGTACTTTAAAAATATATTTATTTTATTTAAATTAGCAGTATGTTTATAGGTTTTATCTGGGAAAGCTAAGTTCAATACGATTCTATATATTAAAAAAAAACATTGATGTTTCCATTGAATTTGATGTATAAAAAACAATTGATGTGACGTGATGGTTTCGTCATTAATTCATTAATTGCTGAGTTTCCAGATTTTCAACGGAGGAGGCGCCTTCAAACTGAAGAGACGGATAGCCGTCGCCCTTCCCCTCTCCCATTTGGTCCCCGCCCCCCCCCCTTTCTTTTTTTAACAACCCCCGGGGCGGGCTCCCCATATTCCCCGCCCCCCCCCCCCCCCTCGGCCCCGAGGGGACTGGGGGGCTCACACCAACCCCCCCTCCACTTGTGGTCTCTTGTATTTTTTTCTCCCCAATCGCCGCCCCGGGGGGGCCCCCCCCCCCCCCCCCCCCACCACTCCCCGCCCCGCAGCTTCATCATTGTCTTGTAAATACTCTCCGGCGGGGTTTTTGTCCCCCCTCTTTTTTTTTTTTTTTTTTTTTTTTATATTTGTTCTTGTCTTGAATAGTGGTGTTGGGGGGGGGGGAAGGGGGAAAAAAAAAAAAAAAGGAACGTTGACCACAGTCGTTACCACTTGTATGCCACCATAGATTTCGGCTCTGCGAGAGTTGCCAGAACCAGACTTGTAGTGAACGAGGTCTGGCTGCTGTCTCCGATGCGTCTGGGCATGCGACCTGGAGAGTATGTGCCTCCTGAGGCTCCTGAAGAGGGCACCGATTACTGGAATGCCCAGACGCATCGGAGATTTATGATATATGTCCACGCTAAAATCATGATAGGTATGATTCTTTCAGGTGCTTCTTTTCTGTTATACATAGTTGATTTACACAAATACCTAATGGTGAAGGGCTATAAACTACTTTACTTTAAAAGGGAGTTTTCCTCTAAAGCAGATAATACCGTAGAGAGTCCCCAAAGACCATCCGTCTCATGGGAGCATTTATGGGATAATGTGGATTCAAACGTTAGATCTCTTTAGAATCCGAAATCTAAGAATTTTTTAATAGGAAAGAGGACCTTAGATTTATAAGTTTGTGGAGAAAATTTAGAAGCAAAATATTAAGTGGTGTGAAAGTTTAGATCAATATCTAATATTATATAGGTCCAACGTTAGAGTTTAAAAACATAAAACTATATTTAGTGATTAATCTTCCAGACCATAAAAATATTATTCTCTATCTGCCCGTCCAAATGGACCACAAATCCGTCGATACGCTCACATTCTTTATAGTATTACAGATAAGATAAACAATTGCAATATCAATTTCAGATCATAATCCTACATGAATTCGTTAATCGCCCCGAGGGCATTTCTTTCTTAATGATTAAGAAATAAGAATACGAATTTTGAGCTTTCGATAATTTGTTTTTGAAGGGTTTATTCTTTGAAATTTCTGTGTTTGAAGATTTTGTTTGTGTTTTGTATTAAAGTGGACGATGAGTACGTCATCGTGGGGTCGGCGAACCTCAACCAGCGGTCGATGGACGGGGGCAGAGACACGGAAATAGCGCAGGGAAGTTACCAACCGCACCACATCAACGGCAAGGCTGGGCGCCGCACTCGGGGCCAGATATTCGGGTACCGCATGTCTCTCTGGTACGAGCATTTCGCCAGCAAGAATGGAGGCCTCAGGGCTACTTATATTCATCCCGAGAGTTTGCACTGCGTTAGGATGGTGCGTGGCATAGCCGAGCACGCGTGGGAGGCTTTTGCTGGGGAGGAGGTCGTTGATCTTCCAGGGCATCTTCTGCCATTCCCCGTGCGGGTGTTGAAGAACGGGTCGGTGGTGGAGTTGGAGGGGAAGAACGTGTTTCCCGATACCACGGCTTTGATTCAGGGACGCAAGTCAGAAGTGCTCCCTCCTATCCTTACCACCTGACCATATCCAGCAGTGAATTTGGGTCGAAAAAGAAATCTTTAACAAAACTTTTTTATTGATGACCGCTCTTCATCTGGAAATTTTGGTTCTCAGGATCGCAGAATTGGCTGCTGTCTCAAATAATGGCGACCTTTTGAACAAATGTCTTCGACAATATAATGCAAAGAGTCCCTCCGATTTATGAAAGGCTATATGGTTTGGTTTGTGTATTTTATAGTTTCATAATTAAAATTTAGTTTCAGATTAATATTATTTAATAATTTATTTTATTAAAAAATGATATTAGATTGTCAGATTCTATATTAAAAAATTGGTATTAGGTCACAGTTTTTTTATATGGTTTTAGATTTTTATTGTAAAATTTAAATAGCGGTTTCTTCTAGCTGTATAGAAAATGTAGTCTCTATTATAAATGGTCTTACTTAAATTTAAGGTATATCTCAATTATATGAAAAAGTGGGTTCTATTATAAATGGTTCAAATTAGGTGAAATGATTTTATTATATTTTAGTTGAATGTTAAAATATTTGAAGTATTAATGCTTAATTTTATATTTTAATTGTAATTATATAAGTCTACCTTTATAGTTTTACCATTAAATACACTATACACAATGCAGAAGACCATCTGCCGGTCGTTTCAAGGTGGGCTGTCCACTTTTTTTGGTCCTTAAAAAACAGATGTTGGTCAATTCAAGATGGGCTGTCCGGCCCTTCAAAGAAACAATTCCACGTATGTCTCTACTCTCCGCCCAACACACATTATATGTATGCTAAATCTTGCGATACATTGTATCCATGTTATGAAATTATTATCATGGTAGTTTATTGTCGTAACAAGTTGAGTGGCTGTACTTTATTCACCGACAGTTCCATATAGTTGTTTTAATGTCGTATTGGATATGTCATATTGGGAAACCTTTAAATAAATCTGAGATCAATGAAGTTAGTCATTGAAACATTCCATTAGTGGTATTAAAGTAGAGATCAAAAAAAACTTTTTCTTTTTTAATTATTGGATTTGATATTTTTATAAAGAAGAGTATTTAGTTGATGTTTTCCATTATTATATTTAATTTTTTTTTCATCATTGTTATTTGGTTTTATGTAACATTTATAAATCATATTACTTTTATTCCATTTTTATTATAGGGAGTTAAGTGTGTGTTAGATATGTTAAATGATCGAAGTTGTAACAAACGTTCTCATAATCATTCTTATTCTCGACATTAACTTGTGCCATGTGTGTTATGCCAGGATCGAGAAATTGGAGCAAACCACCATGGATGAGAAGGGACTCAAACCCACTGATATGGTAGAGCGGTTGACATGGAGAGGCTTTGTAGACACTTAAAACACGTCATATTGAGGAGACTACCTAAATGGAATCCTTTTAGACCATGTGACCCACCTTGGACAACCTCAAGGCTAAAACAATGGTTTTCACCAATTAAGCAAGGACATTTCCCTTTGCAGCCTCGATCGTCTCACCCCAAATCCTTCCAAATCTTCAATTTCTCCTCTAATCATCCTATTCACCATTCACTATTAAATATTCACACCTAAGTCTCCTTGGCCACTCAAGCCCTTTCCTACACTCAACCCCTGGTCACCATGTGACCACCCCTCCACAAGCTGACCCTAGGTGCATACATGACCTAACCTTGGTTTAGCCTAACCTAGGGACACCTCACCATACCCACTTGCATGTCAAGTCCACCTCATCATACCCTTCCACATCACCCTAGGTCACACCCCATCCCCATGCATCTTTCACATCACCCTAGGTCACACATCTTCCCTAGGTTGCCCCCTTCCCCATGCCACCTTGCACTTCCCAAGCAATTTAATATTCCTTCCCCATGCACATTCCCTAGGCACCTCATGTCTAGGTCACACTCATTCCCTAGGAACCTCATCCCTAGGTCCCTCACCCTTTTCTATGTACATTCCCCCATCATGCCTCCCATGCCTCTCTCATTCCTATGTCACTCTCCTTCCCAAGGAAATTTTATATTCACCCCATACCATTTTGTCCTCCACTAGCCCATGTGGAGGGACACATCACCCCCCTCACCTTGCCCCAAATGCTATAAATACCACCCCTCATTTGAGAGGGAAAAGAGACATGAAGGGACATACCTAGATGTTGGTAAAATAATTCTAGGAGAGAAGACACATTGGCACATACAAAAATGTTACCTCAATTCTAAGTCTGTCTTATCTTTCTAAGTTTTTGTTTTGTTAATGTTTCTTATTTCATGTAGCAGTGCTATTGATCTGTTGTTTGTTTTTTTATCGTACACAAGAGCTGATTGGAGCACATGCAGTCCAAGATGGTCAAGCCTTCCCTTGAAGCACAAAACCCATCCACTCCTCGAAAGGATCGGGAAAGACTTTTGAAGACACCATAAATCATTGATTACCATGATGAGAGTTATCCATCTTGGAGACTCCATTTGTAATAACCCCAAAAGGGTTCCCATGTAACTCAGAAGTGTTCAATAATAGTACACTTTATTTCTTGCATGGTGTTAGTTTTTCTTGTTTTCAAAATCCAAACTTAAAAAAAAAAAAATCAAAATCAAAACTTTAGAAAATAAAAAAAAATTCAAAAACTTTAGAAAAAAAAAACCGAAACTCTAGAAAAATAAAAAAAATCAAAACTTTAGAAAGTAAAAAAAAAAAAACAAAACAAAAATTGTTTTAGCACAAAAAATTATTTTTACACAAAATTGTCAACAAAATTGACAACCAAAATTGTATGGCACCGATTGCATTTATAGGCTTTAAATCAAAATCACATCATAGTTTTGCATTTTGGTGAAATTAGACTAGACTTGCTCTACAAAATTATACAAAAAAAACCAAAAAAAAAAAAAAACAAAACAAACCACAAAACTCAAACCAATTTTTTTGATTGTTTGTTTGCTTTAATTAGATAGTGGATTCATTTATATATAGTACCAACACCCTATCTTCACCACTTCTCCCAACACCCTCTTCACCACCCCTATACCCTTACCTCTTACACCGTCCACTTCATGCACCTCACACACCACAAACACAGGCAACACAATTGTTCTCCCCTTTGTGTCATCCATATCCACCACCTCAGCCAACATATCATACTAATCTACCTCCAACTCCACCTTCATATATTCTACAATACATCTTAGATCGACTCACTAGCATTGAATTACACCTGAGTCACCAAGATGTTCCTCTAATTCCCCTTCCAATTTCCTCTGTCATCTTCCTCCAAACCACTTCCAAATCCATCCTTCCCAACTCAATCTCGTCTCCTTCCCATCATCAACCACATTATCACACTTCTTCCTTTCGCTTGGGGGACTCATTCACCATCACCCTCCAATTCTATCCCCACCCTTACCATACCATAATTGACCCATTTTTGTACATTCTATAACAAAAAAAAAAAAAAAAAACCACAAAACCAAAAACAACAACAAAAATACAAAAACATCAAAACAACAAAAATCCAAACACAACAAAAAACCACAAAATACAAAAACATCAACAAAACAACAAAACTCAAAAAAAAAACAACAAAAAAAAAGAAGCTCCAAAGGCACTTAAGCCCTTTGGTCAACTCACAAAAGGCTCCAAAGGCACTTAAGCCCTTTGGTAAACTAACAAAAGGCTCCAAAGGCACCCAAGCCCTTTGGTCAACTCAAAAAAGGCTCCAAAGGCACCTAAACCCTTTGGTCAACTCACAAAAGGCTCCAAAGGCACCTAAGCCCTTTGGTCAACCACAAAAGGTTCCAAAGGCACCTAAGCCCTTTGGTCAACTCACAAAAGGATCCAAAGATACCTAAGCACTTTGGTCAACTCATAAAAAGCTCCAAAGTCTCTTAAGCCCTTTGGCCAATTCAAAAAGAAAATCAATCAAAAATCATCAAAAAACAAAAAATCAGAAAAACACAAAACCTCAAAAACAACACAAAACATCAAAATGAAAAAACAATACAAAACATCAAAAACAACAAAAACATTTGCATTACATCATCATGCATTTCACATCATTCATTCATTGCACTTGCATTAGAATATGTTGTTCTTGCATTACTATCAATAGCACCATGTTTGTATAAGGGTCATTTGTCTTAATCAAACATTTCCATCATTGCACATCACATTACCATCCTTTTGAGAGTAACTGTGTTTTTCAACACAACCCATAAGTTGCTATAAGACATTCACTAGGGTTTTCGGCCATTCAGCTATTCCTAGTTACCTTTCAAATTTTGTAGAAAGCTATCTTGGATTTTAGAAAGGTAGGGTATTGCTTTGATTGTACCTTGTATATGCCAAAATCCCAACACAACGTCACACATTTAATACTTGATTTTGAACAAGGAGGGATGACACTACAACATAGTCCTTACCACCTTGAGAAAAATATTTTCCTTGTTCATCCTATTATGTGCATGGTCTCAAATGTTGAGAATTGACAAAAGGACAAGCCCCCCCTACCCAAGCAATCCCCTTTCTCTTCTACAAAATGAGCAAGTTCCTTTAAAAACAAAATTGGTTTTTACCACTAAACAAATAAATCCCCTTGCTCCTCATCAAACATGAGCAAGAATCTCAAATAAAATCAATCAAAAGAAAAGAAAGGGGTAATGAGCTTGAATCCTTGGAATCCTCAGTTATTCAAAAACTATGGGATGATCTCCATTACAACAATGGATTGAATGAAAACCGCCTGGCAATGGGGTAGTCTTATGCGTGGTGATATGTCTGTCACATTAATGAACTTTTTTTGTACAGACCAATGTTAGCTTGTGGATGAGCTAGCTTTTGATGGCTTGTATTGCCTAGTAGTCTAGTCCAACTATGTCCAAAATTAGGATAATGATGGCCATGAGGTGATCCTTATTACAATAATGGATTGAATGAAATCCACCTGGCAATGGGGTAGTCTTATGCATCATTAATGAACATCACTATGCACACACATGGATATTTAATATCTTGGTCTTCCTAGCATACTTTTATCTTTCAAGAGTCTTGTGTAGTCAGTCTACATCTTTTGACTGGTCAACTAGGGTGATTGAGTCTCCTGAAAACCATGTTGTTTCCCTATAGCATCCTACTGGTCATCCTTCTATCATCTATATTTTTATCATTTTACATATGGTTGGTTTTCAAATGTTCGAATTTTGTAAAAAGGTTAACATTTTGGTTTATAACTTTTATACATTATATAGTGCTTACATTTAGGTTGTTTTGCATCTTAGATTCATTCATTATGTTTTATAATAAAAACATAAAAATAATTTTTTTTGCATTATAATTAGTACAATATCTACATGCATATAGCTAGGCATACATTTATGCATCCATGCTACAATGTCTAGACATACATCCATCATCCACAATTGCATCCATAAATGCATCCATGAATATAATATACAAAAAAAAAAAAAAACTTAAATCCCCAAAGGGTCTAACCCTTTGGTCAAGTTTCAATTCAAAGGCTCCAAAGGCACCTAACTCCTTTGTTCAAATTCTAATTTAAAAACCCCAAAGGGTCTAACTCCTTTGGTCAAATTTCAACTCAAAGGCTCCAAATGACCCAACCCCTTTGGTCAAATCAATCCAAAAGGCTCCAACGGAACCAACACCCCTTTGGTCATATTTCAAAAAAAGAGTCAAACACCACACACTCAATTTTTCTTCTCATCATTTCCTCTTTATAAAGCGCTTCATAACTCCCATCTATATTGTTTTCAATCGGTTCATCGATGCCATCCATTATGTCTTCCACCTACTCGTCGCTTGAGGGGGTAGTCATATAATCACAAAGTTTCAAAAATCAAATCAACAATCAAACACTCAATCATGCAAATTATATTCATTCAAGAATAATTGCCAAAGACAATCATGCCCTTCTTGCTTGGGGTAGATAACAAGTAAAATAAACTCAAACAAAACTATTTGGTATGCTTGAAGTCATCACCTGTAGATTAAAAGTGTCTACCCATGGCTAAATCCAACTGTCATTGCCTGCAGACTAATAATGTCTACCCATGGCTGAAAAGTTTACCTAAAACTCAAGTTCTTCAACTCATCAGAAGCAATGATTCAAAAATGAATGCTCTTTCCATGGTTGGGACATCAAACATTGATTATTTTAATTAAAAACCTTAATCAATTTGACCATTTTATTTATATTTTTGCTCCGCATTGTGTCTTCACACAATGCATCCCAAAAAGGGGTATTTTTAGACACCTAACACATGTCATATTGAGGAGACTACCTAAATGGATTCCTTTTGGACCATATGACCCACCTTGGGCAAAAATAGTGGTTTTCACCACTTAAGCAAGGATATTTCCCTTTGCAGCCTCGATCATCTCACCCCAAATCCTTCCAAATATTTAATTTCTCCTCTAATCATCCTATTCACCATTCACAATCCAATATTCACACTTAAGTCACCTTTGCCACTCAAGCCCTTTCCTACACTCAACCCTTGGTCACCATGTGATCACCCCTTCCCAAACTGACCCTAGGTGCACACATGACCTAACCTTGATTTAGCCTAATGTAGGGGCACCTCACCATACCCACTTGCATGTCAAGTCCACCTCATCATACCCTTCCACATCATCTTGTTGGATCACACCCCATCCCCATGCATCTTTCACATCACCCTAGGTCACACATATTTCCTAGGTTACCCCATTTCCCCATGCCACCTTGCACTTCCCAAGAAATTTAATATTCCTTCCCCATGTATATTTCCTAGGCACCTCATATCTAGATCACACCCATTCCCTAGGCACCTCATCCCTAGGTTCCTCACACTTTTCTATGCACATTCCCCCATCATGTCTCCCATGCCACTCTCTTTCCCAAGGGAATTTTATATTCACCCCATACCATTTTGTCCCCCACTAGCCCATGTGGAGGGACACCTCATCACCCCCTCACCTTGCCTCAAATGCTATAAATACTACCCCTTATTTGAGAGGGAAAAGAGACATGAACGGACATACCCAGATGCTAGAATATTAATTCTAGGAGAGAAGATACATTGGCACATATGTTGCCTCAATTCTAAGTCTTTGTCTTATCTTTCTAAGTTTTTGTTTTGTTAATGTTTCTCATTTCATGTAATAGATGCTACTGATCTATTGTTTGTTTTCTATTTTACAAAGGAGCTAATTGGAGCACATGCATTCTAGGATGGTCAAGGCTTCCCTTGAAGCACAAAACCCATCCGCTCCTCAAGAGGAATGAGAAAAACTCTTGAAGACACCATAAATCATTGATTACCATGATGAGAGTTCTCCATATTGGAGACTCAACCACAAAAGGATTCTTGTGTAACTCAAAAGTGTTCAATAATATTATAATTTATTTCTTGTAGGGTGTTATTTTACCTTGTTTATAGGCTCTAAAGCACTTAGTTAATAAATCACATTGCCATATCTAAACTGTATTTCATATTGCCATACCTAGTTTCTTCTTTCATTGTTATCATTAGGTCTTAGACAACATCTCAAAATAGTATTATCCTAACTCCATTTTCATTGTAAATAGCCAAGTGTGTGCAAGGTGTGTTGAGTGGTCAAAGCTCTAATAAATAATTTGAGTCATTCTTAGCCTCGACATCAAATTGTGCTATGCATGCTATGTTAGGATCAAGAAATTGGATTGGACCACTATGGATCAGAAGGGGATCAAACCCACGAAGGTGGTGGAGTGGTTGATTGCCATATTTTTGAGATCTTTCTCGAGTGTCAGAGAGCACCCAATGATTTACTAAGAAGAAATTATTTTGGTCACTAAAAGTATAGGAGGAATAAGTGATAATAGAAGTTGAGTACCTTGAGTTGACACTTTGTTGCACCTATTCCTTGATATATCCATTCTTGGTTTGACTTGAGATCATTGAAGTACGATGCTATCCAAAAACTTGTAGAGTTAGGCAACAAACTCTTGATTGGTCCAAATTGGGGTTAGTCACATAAAGTTCAGTGATCATGAGAAACAGGTTGATTGTCAAACCAGGAGAAAGCATTGGGCAACAATATTGCGTTTGTGCCTGAATGCCAAATCTACCAAGCTCTAAAACAAAGAAATATCATGGAACACCACAATCTATTGAAAATGTTATAGGCATGAGGGAGAGAGAGAGTCTAAGTAAACTACTCAAGCTTCCAACCAATAAGAAAGGTAGTCAAAAGAACAAATCATCCAATGCATTATCCAACAAAAAGTATAATAACGAGAGCAATTGCTCACAATGCAGGAGAGCATTCAAGGCTAAATATTTGAAAGTTCACTCCAAATTTTTTTGGGATAAAAAAATGCCATCAAAGCTAAATGAGTCATGGTTTCCAAATGAGATACATTTACAGAGGACTTCAATTTTTTGTTTGAAGTATTTTCCATTGATGTAAAGTGTACAAATTTTCTTTTCATTACAAGGAAATCGAAAGTACTCAACTCTAAGAGCAAATGTGAAAGACATACAAATACATATTCTATAAGTTCTTCCAAGGATATTATTGTGCATGAACTTTGTGTTACTGGATTGGTTTCTATTGCATAAAGGGACTCAAACAACTCTCTTAACTACAGGTTTCATTATGTGCAAAGCTCTTCAGGGCTCAACTTCATGGGCTGCATTGTCTTCTTGGTCTTGATACCTCTCTTGTAAGTTTCATATGTCCATTCCATCAATCCTTTTTGAGAAGAGAATTACCAGAAGATAGAGTATGTGCATTGTATGATTTGTACCATGGCTTGTATCTGTTGTTTGAGTCTTCTCTTGGCAATTTATTAAAATTTATGACCCCATGCAACAACAAATCCATTCTACTTTCTTTGTGAAGCCATAACCTTATGTGGCCCAATTAATGCTAAGTTGATAAGGAGATTCTATGTGAAAAACAAAGAGGTATTTTATGCATTAGGAATATTCCCTAGAGACTTTGATTTAATGAAAAGACCTCAATCTCCGCCACCTATTTTTTTTCCAACAAAACATTGTTGATTCTTTGTAGTTCAACGTATCGATCAAATTACAAGTACAGGATTATATATACTCATTGGAAAGTACTTTTTAAGGTCGATCCAGTGAAATAGAAATTTCTAGTTTTGTGAAGATTTAACATAGCTAGTGGTGCACCAAAGTTTTTATTACTAGATTCTTAGCTATTGCAAGGGAATATTTATTTTGCTTGGAAAACAATTAAAACTCAACTCAATTTTGAGGAAGTGTGAGATGTTGTAAACGGGTATCTTGAAGCCATAATATTATTTGGCCCAATTAATGCTAAGTTGATAAGGGGATTCTATGTGAAAAACAAAGAGGTATTTTATGCATTAAGAATTCCAAGAATATTCCCTGGAGACTTTGATTTAATGAAAAGACCTCAATCCCCACCACCTATGTTTTTCTCAACAAGACGTTGTTGATTCTTTGTAGTTCAAGGTATCGATCAAATTACAAGTATAGTATTATATATACTCATTGGAAAATACTTTTTAAGGTCGATCCAGTGAAATAGAAATTTCTAGTTTTGTGAAGATTTAATAGAGCTAGTGGTGCACCAAAGTTTCTATTACCAGATTCTTAGCTATTGCAAGGGAATATTTATTTTACTTGGAAAACTAAACTTAAAACTCAACTCAAGTTTGAGGAAGTGTGAGATGTTGTAAACGGGTATGTTGAAGCCATAACCTTATGTGGCCCAATTAATGCTAAGTTGATAAGGAGATTCTATGTGAAAAACAAAGAGGTATTTTATGCATTAAGAATATTCTAAGAATATTCCCTGGAGACTTTGATTTAATGAAAAGACCTCAATCCCCACCACCTATTTTTTTCCAACAAGACGTTGTTGATTCTTTGTAGTTCAAGGTATTGATCAAATTACAAGTATAGGATTATATATACTCATTGGAAAGTACTTTTTAAGGTCGATCCAGTGAAATAGAAATTTCTAGTTTTGTGAAGATTTAACATAGCTAGTGGTGCACCAAAGTTTCTATTACCAGATTCTTAGCTATTGCAAGGAAATATTTATTTTTCTTGGAAAACTAAATTTAAAACTCAACTCAAGTTTGAGGAAGTGTGAGATGTTGTAAACGGGTATGTTGAAGCCATAACCTTATGTGGCCCAATTAATCCTAAGTTGATAAGGAGATTCTATGTGAAAAACAAAGAGGTATTTTATGCATTAGGAATATTCTAATAATATTCCTTGGAGACTTTGATTTAATGAAAAGACCTCAATCCCCACCACCTATTTTTTTCCCAACAAGACGTTGTTGATTCTTTGTTGTTCATGGTATCGATCAAATTACAAGTATAGGATTATATATACTCATTGGAAAGTACTTTTTAAGGTTGATCTAGTGAAATAGAAATTTCTAGTTTTGTGAAGATTTAACATAGCTAGTGGTGCACCAAAGTTTCTATTACCAGATTCTTTGCTATTGCAAGGGAATATTTATTTTTCTTGGAAAACTAAACTTAAAACTCAACTCAAGTTGGAGGAAGTGTGAGATGTAAACAGGTATGTTGGATCCTTAGAATCCAACCTAGGAAGTACCCCTAATTTTAAATTTTGAAAGGTCAAATATTTCCTAGGTCTAGGTTGTTTTTGGTCAAGTAAAAAATAAAATGGTCTCTAAGTTCTGTTACAATAAAGTTGGTCCAACTTCTAAATGTTTCTTGGTTGTGGTTCAGTCCTGAGTTCCTCAAAAGTATGGTATTTTTATTTTCAAAATGATCTTCAAAGGTCATTTTCAAAAATTCATATCCAACACCCTTCACCAAAATTCCTTAAAGTCTAGGGTTCACACCACCTTGAAAAATCCATATAACCTTAGTACCTTTGATAATACCACATAAAGTATCATTCCAAAGTCACCCTTCATCCCATAAAACCCCTTTGATAATTAAAATTCTCATAAAATTCCTAAGGTTAAGCCCTTATAATTTTGCCCTCCATAAGCTAAAACTTCCACTCCCGCTTTCTTAAAATAATATAATGTCACCATGTATTCATACGTCACCATAAGTCATTCTGTTAATCGATTCCCCTTAGAACCTTTAAAATTATTAATCCCCAAATATACCAAGGTTTTTTAAGGGTTAATTTTCTCCATTTTCCATTTCCACCTAAAACTTAGGCTATCCACTTATCATTTTGCCCACTAACACCTTCCACATCATCATAAAATGCCATACCTAAACCCATGATCCCTTCTTCCACCTTAAGTCACACTTTAAACTCATGTTTTCCCCCTTTTGCTAAGGTCTAAAGCCGTATTTTCCTAGCTGCCTTGGTATTATAGTGCTACAATAAAATTTCCTAAGGTCATAGTCATTTCTAAGAAAAAAAGAATTAATTAAAATGGCCCTAAGGTTATTCGAAAATAAAAGAAAGAATTTGATTTGCTATAAAAAATGGGGTGGATGCCTCTCATTGGTCACCAAAATTTGGCGTTACCTGATGATTGGCCAAGAATGAAGGGACCAGATGTGTGTACCATTAAAGAATGAATGACTTAGATTCATCCAAAGTTTTCGGGCACTACCCGACAATTGGCTGGAGAATACAAACAAAGAAAAATATCCTCGATGAAAATTAAAAGTTTTTCCTAAATAAAGTAAATAACTCTCATTGGTTCGCCAAATTGAGGCATCGCATGGCGATTGGCCAAGAATGAAGGGATCAGATGCATGCGCCATTGAAGGACAAATGGCTTAGATTCGTTTACCAATTTTTAGGCACCACTTGACAATTGGCTAGAGAATATAGACAAAGAAAAAGATCCTTGTAAAATTAAAAGTTTTTTCTAAAGTTCAGCCCAAATAAAGTAAATAACTCTCATTGGTCTGTCAAATTGGGACATTGCATGGTGATTGGTCTAGGATGGATGGCTCACCATGATCTGCCACAAAAATAGTGGATGGTCTAGATTCATCCACCAAGAGCATGGCACCGAATGACGATTAGTCTAAGAAAAAGGATAAAGAAGAGCGGACCACAAAAATGAAAGGTGAAAAAGCAAATTTTAATATCATAATATTTGGATAGATAATTCATGTCAAGGTGTAATTTTTTGTGCCATAAAGTCCTCTAAGGTCTTTCTAAAAGGACGTCGATACTCAAATGTATTAATCACAAAAATTACTAAGTATTAGGTTCCCCGAACTTCAGTCGTTTATTAGGAAAATGCCCCTGTGCTATCCCTAAATTCATTATAATAAGTATCTCTTATTTATGCATTCCTCCCTCCATGGTCTTTACCCTTCGAGTCTTAGGAAATATTGTCTAAAGTTTCACCTCATGAGAAAGTTTTAATTTTCCTAAGGTCTGTGACTCCTTCGGTTTTGCATTCTCTAACATTAAAATCCATCCCATGGTCGTGAAATCCTAAATTTATAAAAGGACAAATACAATTGTGTGGCATTGAGATATTTGGTTGCTCAAAATAAAATACCCCTAGGCGATTGGACTAGGATGGATGGCTTGCCATGATCTATCACAACAATGATAAACGGTCTAGATTCGTTCGCTAGGAGCTTGGCACTAAATGTCGATTGGACAACAAAAAAGACAAAAGACCCGTACCATGAAGAAGTATTGTAAGTTCAATATTTTTTTGAATTTATTTTGACTAACAAAAAATTAGCTTTGGCTCAAGAAACAAACAAAAAAGCTATATCATAATGTCATAAAGGTTCTTATGATCGACACTCGCAAAAGTCAAAACTTAATAGTAACAACTAGCAAGGGATTTAAGAAAAACCTCCAAATAAAAAAATAGTTAAAAGTGACCAGCTAATTGATACGTATTTTAAGACAAGTAGCCTTTATTCTAACGAGTATGGCTAATAGAGATGGAAGACAAGTAGGCCAAAGAACAACGATAAGCACATATAATTTTTCATATCTCATCAAGGACACACCTTGAAATAACCATGACTCAACAGAGAGTTCAGATTCAAACATGTAAATAGGTCAATGAACAGTTATTCAAAGGAAAATCATGAAAAGCCATCCTTGAGACAGGTAAAGTCGTTAAAGAAAGTGAGGTTGTGGTGCATAGATGACAATGATACTAAAGCAATAGTTGGACTTTAATTACAGAGCATACAAAAATATGTCTTGCAAAAGCTATAAAATCCTACCTATATTGGCTTTCTATGTCCGTTTCATAGATAAAAAAATTATAAGGAGTTGCTACTTGTTATAGAGCATCACTTGAATCCTAGAAGTTAAACAACTTACAATGACTTCTTCTAGTACCCCTTCTAGAACTCCCATCATTAGGTTGAAGCTCATAGACTTCATTGAGGCCACTCCATATTAGAAGTTACTAGGAACAACTTATAATAGGGAGACTATAATTTTTTTGGGTCTATTATGGCTAGACAAATAGTTCACACCATAGCAACACCAAACAAAAAATTTTAGTTGCTATCGGATTGAGGATATATACCAATGCCACCCGACTCTACTAAAGATGCTTTATAGAAGAGCATATAAAGCTCAAGCTACATGCAGTCCATACAACAATAGGTGGACGTGTAATTTGGCTAGACTAGTCTACCCTAGGGTATATTACTCCTCAGGCCTTTTGTCCTGGTTGACAATGGCATATGATTCAAAATTAAGGGTAATTAAAGACCATACAAATCAGTCCATATTCAAAATAACTCTAGAAAGGATTAGCAAAGTCTTTTGACTTGAGGATGCCACTAGGATTTTGGATAGGAAAGTGTTGGCATCCCAAGCTCAACACATGATAGGTACCACTTTCAATGCCAAATTATTTGATTATAATGAAAGAGTAGCTACCCATTTCCCTATTCATATATCTGCATTGCATCCATGGGTAAGAGATTATGCTAACATGATTAATATATTAATAGGATAACAAGACCTAAATTGGGTAGAGAAAGAAGTCATGTACCTGATCGCCCAATGCAGTAGGAAAGATCAACCTTCCATGTATAAATGGGAAAACCTGATCTACGAAACCTTAGTTAATGCACTCTAGCAATTGCAAAAGGCTATTTTAACACAAGAGGAAGTTATGCCATCCTTTTCACATTATTATTTTTTAATACATTTAATAGTTGGAAAAATGGATGAGAATACAATTAATGGATGGGGAGGGGTATATCAAGAAATTGTATAAGAAAAACTTCCATGGATACAAGAAGGTGAAACTAGTTATGTAGAATTTTTCGGTAAATTTCTCCTAGACATTTATTTCAAGCTCTACGGTCAGTTCCCTCATAGGATTAGGACAGGGATCACCAAGTTCCTGTATGAGAATAAAGCAAGGTATTACTTTTGTCTTGAAAATATTACCTATATAAGAATATATGTATAAAAAATTCACCCGAAGGCCTTGCCTGCCTTTTGCCTTAGGTCAATTGTAGCACTAGAAATCATCAGGTAAGTTGTAGAAGAGACTAAAACCAAGGCAGTGAAGAAAGAAGCCAAAATTTCTTGGTTGAACATTCCTTGTAAGATGGGGTACCATATATATGGGATATCATAGCTTATTGGTCTCATTAGAAAAATAGACTCATATAGTTTCATTGAAATCACCTTAATGTCCTATGACCCCCATGGTTATTACAATGGCGCTCATAGATAAAACATCATATTGGGTAGTAAAACACAGAGAAGATCCATTTGAAGATCAAATGCAATTCACCTTGATGAGGATAGAGTATTTGGACCAAATATGACAATCTCGTAAAAGGAAACACTCCCACATTGAGATGGTAGGTAATTATCCTATCGAACTAAGATTACTCAAAAGATCCCCAATCAAATTGGCTGCCCCTTTGATCTCAGCAACTTGTTCTAAGGAGTACTAAGATCCTATTCTGAAAGTCATCAATAAAGAACTTGAATAGGTAGAAATAATTATGGAAGTTACATATCCAATAGAGGTTGAAGTAGGGCAATCTTCAGATGCTTAATTATCCCAAAGTACTACTCTAGTTGCCAACAAGAAAAAATAAATAGTTACTACCTCCTCTACACAAATACAAATCACCTCTCTAGACCTGGCCAAGGCATTAATGGCTCCCAAGCATAAGTATAAAATTACAATAGAACTCCCTCAAGTGATCCCCACTTGCATAGTGATTAACAAAGAACAATGTAAAATTTCTACAAAGATGTTTGAGAGGATTTAGTAAGCAAGAGACTAATTTTTTTTTGATAGGACTCCAAATCAAGCATGATCTCCCCCAAGTTCTCCACAAAGGAAAAGGTTGAGGCTGGAAGCTCTACCTTCTTCAGCCGCTCAAAAAAGGTTCACCCTAACACAAAAAGGGAAAGAGATAATACCTTTTATTTCAATGGAAGAATTCTCCCTGGTAGGCAATTTTTTGGGAGGTAGGCCAAACATGGAGACTATCAAGGCTTGGGCGACAGGTAAATGGCGACCGATAGGTAGCTTGGAGTTGGTAGCTCTAACTCGAGGGTTATTCATTATCCATTTTAACAATATGGAGGATGCTAACCATATTTTAATAGGAGGTCCTTGGTTTTTGGGCAAAAGGAGCCTTTTTCTCAGACGATGGGGTGAAGATTTTGACCCTAAAAAGCAAAATATTAACATTACCCCTATTTGGGTTCATCTCCCGAGTCTACCTACCTAGTTATTCAATAAATATTGGATGTAGGGCATAGCCAGAACTATAGGGGACCTGATATCCATTGACCATGCGACCTTGGCCAGGATAAGGATGACTCATGCATGAATCTGTGTAAATGCTAATTTGGATAATGAATTTCCAAGGTTTGTGGAGCTAGAGTATGGAGAATACTATCGAAAACAACTAGTAGAATATGAAAACAGATCGACATTCTATGCAGAATGCAAAAATCAAGGACATCTATGCAATCAATGCCCTAATATGGCAATGAATAGAGAAAAGTAGAAGTAGGGAATGCTAGATAGAGGAAATTTGAGGAGTTTCCCTGACAGAGGCGATTTCAATAAGACAAACTATGTCTACCAAAAAAGAAAAGAGAGGGTGCAGGGTCCCAACAAGACAAAGGAAAACAATAGGTTGTTGGCAACCAAAATACTCAGGTAAGTTCTAATCCTCTAGTTTTAAATAAATTTTTAATTCTATCCAATATGGAAGTAGGAGGATTATCGAAAGACATGGAAGCCCATAACCTTCAGGCTAACCTTTATTACTCTCTAGAATCCCCATCCAAGTCAGGATCCTCAAACCTTAATGCTAAAATTACAGTAAGCCCCATGGGCATCACAAAGCCAAACCCTAATGCTCGATATCTAGAATCCCCATCCAATTCGGGATCCTTAAAACCCAATGCTAAAAATACTTCAAGCCCAGTGGACATCCCAAAACCAAACCCTAATTATGAAGAACTTAGGAAGAAAGTTGAGGCATTGGAAAATAAAAAATCTCATCTCCCTAACATCATCACTAGGATTCAGGTGAATCCTACTGAGGGGACATCCCGCAAACCAAGGGAATACAAGAAAAAAGGAGAAGATTTGGATGTAGGGGTGGAGATATGTGAAAATATTCAGACTAAGGAATATGGCAGTCCGGTTCTGCAACAAATTGCCTCCCCCAGTTTAGTCCTAAAAAAACCAGGAGCATTGTGAAGTCTCCTATAGATTTTGGCAATGAAAAAAGAAGAGGGAGAATATCAAATGCTGAGCATCAAAAAATTAAAACTGATAATGACATTGCCAATGGAAAATAAAGGACATTGTTGCAACAGGTTATTCCGGGTTTTGAATACAAAAAATTAGGAAAACCCCCTCAAGGGAGGGGGAGAGGAAGAAATCCCAAACAATCTAAATGAATTTCCTCTCATGGAACGTGAGAGGCCTCAATGGCCTACCCAAAAACAAGGAAGTCAATGCAATAAGAAATCAAGTGAATCCAACTATTATCATATTGCAAGAAACAAAAGCTGATGAGATTCAGTAAAAAAAATAGCAAAAAAAATCTAGAATCAAGGGGAGATGGTTTGCAAATCAGCCAGAGGAGTGTCTGGAGGCCTTATGACTTTGTGGGATCCCTGGATAGTATAAGGCACCATTATTCAGAAATATGACAGGATTCTTAGTATTTTATTTAAGGAAATAAATAGCAATAGGTTGTGGATCCTTTCAAATATTTATACCCCGAATTCAATTCAAGGGAGAAATCTACTATGGGAGTACTTAGGCAATCTGAGTGAAATATTCCATAATGTCCCCTGGATTCTGGCTGGGGATTTTAACACTCATCTTTACCCTTAAGACAAAATGGGTGGAAATGGACCACCTATCAGGAGCATGGATGAGTTCAATGACTTTGTGAAATCCAAAATGTTGATGGATGTAAAACTTAGAGTGAATTATACCTAGAGCAATCGACGGATAGGGTGTCATCTCATTCAAGAAAGGCTTGACAGGTTTTTTCTATCAAAGGAGGCTACAACTCTGTTCGATGATTCTACCCTACAAGCCCTTCCTAAAATTGCCTCTGATCATAATCCTATTTTTTTGGATATCCCTAACTCTCTATCCTTCAATAAACCTTTCAGATTTCAATCTATGTGGATCAAACATTCTAGTTTTAGAGATAACTTAATTCAGTGGTGGTAGTAGCTTGTCAAGGGTAGTGCAGCTTTTAAACTTGTTGGAAAATTAAAGTTTGTTAAAGAAAAGCATCGAACTTGGAACAAAGAGGTGTTTGGGAACCTATTTGAAAATAAAAAATAGGTTGTTGAAATTTTGAAGATAATTGATTAGAGGATTCAACATGGTGATGCTGATGAAACTACTAGGAAGGAGGAACGAACAAAACTAGTAGAGTTTCATAAAATTTTGGCCTGTGACAAAATCTAATGGAGGAAAAAATCAAGGGCTCTTTGGTTGAAATATGGAGATTAAAATTCCAAGTTTTTCATGTCACCACGCTTAAAAACAAAAGCAATAACAAGATAAAAATTAAAAAAAAAGTAGATGGTTCTATTACTTAGGACTTAACAAAAATAAAAAAGGAGGCAGTAACTTATTTCAATTCTATCCTTGGTTAGGAATCATAGTGCAATGAGGAGGCCAAAGATATTATCTTACAATCCATTCCTAGCATAATAAATGAGGATATAAACCTTAAGCTTCTAGCTCCCTTTTCTGATGAGGAAATTAAGGAAGCCTTGTTTAGCATGGAGCCAAATAAAGCCTCGGGATCTGATGGTTTTCCCCCTCGTTTCTATAAATATTTTTGGGACATCATAAGTGAGGATGTAATTTATGCTATAAGAGAATTCTAAGCAAGAAATCATATCCCAAAAGGTCTCAACTCTACTTTTATTTCTCTAATTCCTAAGAAGCAAACCCTTGAATCTATGGCTGACTTTAGGCCAATCAGTCTGTGCAATGTTTATTACAAGATACTAACTAAAGCCATTGCAAATAGAATGAGAGATGTTCTGCCATGCATAATAGATCCATGCCAGGGAAGCTCTATCCAGGGTAGGTCAATCTTGGATGGAGTTATCATAGTTCATGAAGCTCTGCACTCTGCTCATAAGACTAATAGGTCTGTTTTTGCCCTCAAGCTTGATATGAAAAAAGCATTTGATAGGCTAAATTGGGACTTTCTGATTGTTGTCCTCCTTAAGTTTGGTTTTCACCATCAATGGGTTAATTTTATCAAAGAATGCATTTCTAAAGCATGGTTCTCGATTCTGGTTAATGTAACAACTGCTGGTTACTTTCAAAATCGTAGAGGAATTTGGCAGGGGGACCCTATCAGCCCCATGTTATTCATCATTATGGCAGAAGCTTTAGGCAGAACCATCAAAAATGCTTGCAGTTCAAGGCTAATATTAGGAATTAAGGCAACATATCTCACTAGGGCTATTTCTCACCAATAATTTGTCGATGATACCCTTCTATTGACTAAGGCATCGGTGGTTGAGGCCAAAAGAATTAAATACATCCTGCAACTCTACGAGGACGCTGCTGGTCAGAAAGTTAATTTCAGTAAAATCAAGTTATATTTCTTGAACACCCCCATTCAGAGGTAAGGAAGGATTGCAAAAATTTTAGGGTGTGATATAGCAAACCTCCCCACTTCGTATCTTGGTCTCCCTCTTTTCATTGGTTCTCCGAGAGAGTCAATGTGGGACAGGGTTATTGAAAGAATTCAAAAAACACTTGCTGGATGGAAAGGTCATCTTCTATCTCAAGCAGGAAAGCTAACCCTCTCTAAGGCCTCTTTTCAGAGCATTCCAGTCTATTTCCTCTCTGTTTTCAAAGCCCCTGTGAAGATTTTCCAGAAAATTGAGAAACTCCAAAAAGAATTTTTATGGACTGGATCAGAGGAGAAAAAAAGGTACACCTTGTAGGATGGACCAAAGTGTGCAGACCCAGGGAAAATGGGGGCTTAGGTCTGAGGATAATTGCTCATATGAATTTATCTTTACTAGCTAAGCAGGCAAGGCGCCTCATTTCTGGTGAAGAAAATGAATGGACAACTATCATCAAACGAAAGTATCTTAAAAATATGGAATTTCTAAGTGACTCAGTTCCAATCAGAGGTTCTGATTTTTGGAAAGCAATTCTCAATTGTAAGGAAATCATCAAAAAATATTTAAGATGAGTTTTAGGCAATGGTGAGAGGATAAATTGTTGGAATGACAGGTGGGCTAAGGATGAACCACTGACGCAATATCCTAACTTAGCCCAAATAAGAGATATCACAAAAGAACTCATTGGCAAAAAAGTCTCCGATTATATGGTTGAGGACACAGGCAAAATGAAGTGGAAACAAATAAGGATTCAGGGATTTCAAGCAGAATCAAATGATCTTTGTAACATTATAGGGAAACAGTTTATCCCCATGAGACCCAAGGAAGATCAAGTGACCTGGGATCCTATGAAAAATGAGCAGTTCATTGTTAAATCAACTTACAAGATTCTGCTTGATGATGAGGATTTTATCCTCCAAAAGGACTTAGTTTGGATAAAAAATTTAATTCCAAAAATTATAGTCTTTTCATGGCTGGTTATCCAAGGAAGAATTCTAACCATTGATAATATGATGCGTAAAGGTATTTGTATCACTAATCGCTGTTATCTATGTAGGGCTAATTGGGAGACCATTTATCATATTTTTCTTGAGTGCCCTTTTTCCTTGACTGTCCTAAGTGGGGTTTTTTAGGCCTTCAATATTTCATGGGTTAAACTAGCCACCGTACTTGATTTTTTCATCCAGTGGCCTTGCCCATTTTCAAGCCAAAGACTTAGATACATGTGAAAAATTTGCCTCAATCACTATCTTTGGCAGGTGTGGTTAGAAACGAATCATAGAGTCTTTAATGAGTCTATCCATGATCATCAAACTATCATTTCCAGGATCCTATCCTTTGCCAATGAGAATGTGAACCTTATCCCTTTTGATAGTCATAAACCTCATCTATAGGATACCATTATTGCTCAATATTTAAGATTAACCTTGTTATATGAGTTTGTGCCTAGGGTAGTCAACCCCAGAGCCAATGTTAAGTGGTCCCCACCTCCTACAGGTTGGTTTAAGCTTAATTTTGATGTAGTGGCTAAGGACAATACTAGAAGAGTAGGCACTGGCGCCATTGTGCGAGATCATAATGGAAATATGATGCTTGCATTTTTTGAATATTTGGAAACAAGTACGAACAACAAAGATGAAGCTAGAGCTATGTGGAGAGGCCGTCAAATGACTCAAGACTTAGAAGGCAATTTGATCGTAGAAGGAGAATATATGCATGTTATAAATCTCCTCAATAATTGGAAAACACCTCCTTGGAGGATTAAAACAATTGTTGAAGAGGCTAGAATCATTTTCTAGGGAATACATGATAGAAAAACCCAACATGTCTTTCGGGAAACTAACAAAGTTGCTGATAAGCTATCCAATTTGGGTGTTGATGATGATAGACTTTTCAAATGGAAACACGATGTCCCAAGCGAAGTAGAGGATTTTATTCAACAAGAATGCCAAGAATGATAGTCGAATTTACCAACAGGGAAGACACTGTAAGTTTGAAGGCTATGAGTATTCCCGTCTCTTTTTTGAAATGGACTCACAATAAAAATTATCCGAGCTGTCAGTCTTGGTGGATGCTGCTTGGAAATACCACAAAGACTAATGGGGATAGTCACATGTCAGATAACATGGCTCCTAGTCATATTAGTAATTCAAGGTTGGTTTATAATCACAGGGCAAGAAAGAAATGACAATATAAGACTTCGAACCAGAGCCACGTGGACCACCAGATAGCCACCGTCATAAATATAGCCAGCAGGTTCACTTCTCCAAGGCTGATTGGCCAAAATGGGATGTGGTCCCAAAGCATGTAATATACGAAAGAAAGCAATTACCAAAGAATTATTAAGAGTAACTATCAATACAGAGCTTGTGGGATTTTTTTCAGTACTCTGCTATGTGTGTCTACAGCTTTTTGTTTCTCCACTGTTTCAAGGAATGGATCTGTGTCTGTTTCTTTTTTGTAATTATGATGCATGTGTGTTTTCTTGGGGTATACCTAAAATTTTATATGGGAAGTTTCTTTTTTGATAACAGGCTATGTGCCTTACTGGATGTAATGGCTTTGGCGGCATGTATATTTTACATATATAAGATCCTTAGTAAGGACATGTTCATCAACAGACTTGGGCTGATTTTTGGAAAAGGTTTTGGGTCAACCTGTAAAACCCGGTATTAATGCTATAGTATCTTATCTACCAAAAACAATATTGAAGAATAAAGACAAATATAAGCCATAGAAGAGAGAAAAGATCCAAAAGAGGCTCAATATACAATGGAAGAGCTAGATGGTCAAGAACCACATGTCTCAACTAAGCCACTTATCATAGTGGAAACTACCATTCCTGTAACTTAGATCATAGCTCTTCAAATGGACACATCCATATTGAAAGAGACAATGCATTACCAAGAAAATCCACTAGTTTTTGCAAAAGCTCAAGCCCAATATCAAGTGGCCATAGTAGAAAGCCTATATAAAATCAACAAAGCATTAACAACCAGAGCAACCCAAATGCAAACTAAAAACCAAAAGTTGAAATTAGAAATGGATAGCCTCATGCAACAACTATCATAATTACAGGTCTTAGCCCCAACAACAGAACCTCAAATCTTAGTCAAGAGTATTGATTGCTCTTATTTTATTTTCAAGCTCAAAAGAGAAATGAAAAATAAAATTCAAGATCAACTGGAGACATAAGAGAAATTTTCTACAGTATTGGATTGATTAGCTAACTTCAGGTGACCTAAAGGTTCAATTGAAGGAAGTAGATCAAAGGGTGGGTAAAATTTTCCCTACTTTTTAGATGTTTGAGGAATATTATGAAGAGATGAATGAAGGGCACCTAGTGCATGATGATAGCTCAGTCACCTTCTACATAGAAGAATTTGCAAAGGTCTCAATAATTATGATGAATTGGTAAAAATGGTAAGCCTAGGACAATAAGATGGCAGAGCTAGCATTCAAGGTGAATTAAGAGTTGTCTAAAGTTGACTTCACCTTAGAAGAATGCCTACAAGTGGAAAATGTTGAAGATATTATTTTGAGTAGAATAGAAGACTTCAAATTTGATCCTGATGATGATGGAGAATTGGCTAGACAAACCAATTTTCTTGTAGAAACTATAGATCACTTATAAAAATTTACCCAGAGTAACAAAGAATACCCAAGGACTGTGAAGAATAAGATCATGAAAAATTTGAATATGCTGAAATTTATGATGTATTTTAGTGATGAGGTGTAGGAATATATTGAAAAAGAAGTCAAAGATCTTCATGATGAAATAAACAAAGGAAAATATACTATAAAAGGTGACCTCAAAGTTTCTACGGTCATAGAGGATCCAAAAATAAGAATCACCGAAAGGGGACAAAGATTGGAAAAGGACAAAGATGAAGAAGTCAACTCTGGGTCCACCACAGGATGGAGTATAGAGTCACTAGAAAGAGAAGGAGACCAAGGGATGATCCAATCGTGAAACATAAATGTCGTACAGTTGTACCCATCTTGAGGATCCACTTTTATAAACAATAGATTATTGATTTTTCTTGATAAAATAATAGTTGTAGCCCATTCAACCAATCAAAGGTAGGGAATGATAACAAATGGAGGACTCATATTTAAACTGTTATAACAGACTCAAGGCCTTGAGGCTACAAAAGGAGCTACCACGACCAGAATCAAGATAAAGCTTTTGCATAACATATTTTTGCTAGAGGTATACTTGAGTGCCCTGTTCTTTGTTGTTGTATTCCCTTTGTATATTTCTCCTTTTTCATATCTTATTCCTCCCATTACTATGTAGGTTTTGATAGAGAAGTACTCAAAATAGCTAAGATTATTTCCATATATTAAGGAAGAGGTCCAAAGGTCCAACTGTTACTAGAACGAGAGGGTGAATAATCCTTGTTACATCATTTGAATGAAGATTTATATTGCATTAATCATTAAAGAGCTTAATGGTAATTTCAAGCCAGCTCTTCATGTAATTTTTTTTTTTTGATTGGTTGAAAGGGTGTTGAAAGGTCCCTGAACCTTGTACAAGTAATTTTTACATGTTTTCCAAACCGACCGAAGAGGCCCAAGAGCTAAAGATCAAAGAAAAGAAAAACACCACAAGAAGAAAGGTGTCGCGATATCGCGACATGTTGCATTTTTGTGGTCCAAAGCATAGGGAAAAAGCAAGGAGGAAAAGGTGTCGCGATATCGTGACATGTTGCACCGTTGTGGCCAAAGGAGGAAAAGATGTGATATTGCGACAAGATGCAGCATCGCGGTCGAAGGAGAGAAAGTGTCGCGATATCACGACATGTTGCAACGTCGCTGCCAGAAGAGAAGAAGTGTCATGAAATTGTGACAAGTTGCATCGTCGTGGCCAGAGGAGGAAAGGTGTCGCGATATCGCGACATGTTGCATCGTCGAGGCCAAAGAAGAAAATATGTCGCGATATCGCGACATGTTGCATCGTCGAGGCCAAAGAAGAAAATATGTCGCGATATCGTGACATGTTGCATTGTCACGGCCACAGGAGAAGAGGTGTCGCGATATCATGACATGTTGCACCATCGCGACCACAAGAGAAAAGGTGTCACGATATCACGACATGTTGCATTATTGTGTCCAAATAAGGAAAAGTGTCATGATATCGCGACATGTTGCAATGTCGTGGCCAGAAGAGAAAAAGTGTTGCGATATCGCAACATGTTGTATCATCGCGACCTAAGGAGAAAAAATGTCGCGATATCGCAACATGTTGCATCATCGCGGCCAGAGAAAAAAAAGTGTTGTGATATCGCGACAAGTTACAGCATCGTGGCCAAGGGAGAAAAAGTGTCACGAAATCGCGACATGTTGCATCATCTCGGCAAAAAGATAAAAAATGTCGCGATATCGCGACATGTTGCATTGCCGCGACCAAAGAAGGAAAAGGTGTCGCGATATCGTGACATGTTGCATCATCGCGGCCAAAGAGAAAAAGTGTCGCGATATCGCGACATGTTGCATCATCGCGGCCAAAGAGAAAAGGTGTCACGATATCATGACATGTTGCAACGTCGAGGCCAAAAGAGAAAAAGTGTTGCGATATCGTGACATGTTGCATTGTCGCGGCCAAAGGAGGAAAAAGTGTCGCGATATCGTGACATGTTGCATCATCGTGGTCAAAGAGAAAAAGTGTTATGATATCGCGACATGTTGCATCATCACGGCCGAAAGAGAAAAAGTGTCATGAAATCGTGACATGTTGCATCATCGCGGCCAAAGAGAAAAGGTGTCACGATATCGCGACATGTTGCAATGTCGTGGCCAAAAGAGAAAAAGTGTCGCGATATCGCGACATGATGTAACGCCGCGACCAAAGGAGAAAAAAGTGTCACGATATCGCGACATGTTGCAACATCGCGGCCAAAGAAGGAAAAGGTGTCGCGATATCGTGACATGTTGCATCATCGCGGCCAAAGAGAAAAAGTGTCATGATATTGCGACATGTTGCATCATCGCGGCCAAAGAGAAAAGGTGTCGCGATATCGCGACATGTTGCAACGTCATGGCCAAAGGAGAAAAGAGTGTCGCGATATCGCGACATATTGCAACGTCGTGACCAAAGGAGAAAGAAATGTCACGATATTGCGACATGTTGCATTTTCGCGGCCAAAGGTGAAAAGTTTCACGATAACGCGACATGTTGCATTTTCGTTGTCGAAGGAGAAGAAGGAAAAAGTGTCACGATATCGCGACAAGTTTCATCAACATACCAAACCAATCCCCTGGAAACATCTCACATTGTGCAAACATTAAAACTTGTAGGATCATTCCTTAGGCCAATGGGGAAGGAGTCTCTCCACACTTGAATGTCAGATTCACCGACTCCCTTGTTAGCAAGCCAGTCCGCAGCTTTGTTTCCTTCCCGGTATTGATGCTTAATGACTAATTCTGAGTAATTGCCAATTAGGGCCTTGCATTTTTGGAAAATCGAAGCAAGGGCCCAGGGAGGCTTAGCGGTGCCATTGATCCAGTTGATACAGTGCAACGAGTCTCCTTCGATGATAAGTTTATTGATGGTCAACCCTTCCATGAGGATCAAACTTTGGAACAGAGCCCCCGCCTCTGCCATATTGTTGGATTGAATTCCCAGGTTATGGGCAAAGGCCAAAATTATTTCTCCTCTATGTTTTCTGAGAATTCCTCCTTCGCCAGCCGCTCTTGGGTTGCCTTTAGCCGCACCATCGAAATTGAGCTTGTGCCACCCAATAGGTGGTAAGACCCACTTGATGACAGACCTGTCAATAGAATTACGGGGCATGACAGAGATGTTAGACAGATTGAAAAGTTTGGTTAGGTCCGATTCTAAGCCAGGAGGGGGGGTTTTGGAGATGAAACAAGAGAGGCATTCTCCGTAGCAAGGGCCATGATTTTGACAATGATAATATTCTTATCAGTGGCTTGATTTTTGAAAATTTTGGCATTTCTCTCGAGCCATATCTACCACAGGTAAAGGTGGAGGCAAGCTTGCCACATGAATTTTAGTTGGTTGCTCTTGAAAGGCCCGGGCCATTGCTTAATAAGGAGGGGAATGGAATGTGGGAGGACTGTGGAGATGTCAAAGGTGTTATGGACCTGGTTGAGAACTGCTAGAGAAAAGGGACATTCCAAAAAAATATGCGAAGTTGACTCACAAGCGTTTTTGCACAGGATACACCAATTGGGAATGAGTAACCCTCTGATTATCAAGTTGTCAATGGTGAGGATTCTATTTTGAATGGCCAACCAGCAAAAGAATTTGACCTTGGGAATGATCTTGGGAACCCAGGCATGATTTGATAAGTCCCAACCATTTGTGGTAGTTTCTTGACTATAGTAAGCTGATTTGACAGTGAAATTTCTAGATTCTTCAAGGTTCCAGACCATGGAATCATCTTTGTGTGAGCTCAAGATGATGCAAGTCCTCAACAAGTTTTGTAACCACCTGAGAGCCTCGATGATATGCCTAGGCCCGTTAAGAGCCAGGTGTTTCCATTCAAGTCTTGTAGGACCTTGGTTAATGAAGTGACACACCTTATCTCCAAAGGTGGCTTCGGTAGTCGCCTTGAACACTGCAAGATGCGGATCTTTGCTGAGAGGTTTATCACGGATCCACGGGTCCTCCAAAAAATGAATGGTCATTCTAGTTCCTAGACACCACCTTAAGCCTTCCATGATGATTTTCCTTGTTTTGATTACGCCATTCCAGAAATGGGATCCGATAGGGAGGTTGTGCTCTCCAAGAAAGGAAAACTGATGGAGGTACTTAGCTTTAATGATATCAATCCAAATGAATTTTTCATTGATGGTAAGTCTCCAGGCCTACTTGGCAATGAGGGCCATGTTCATTCGCTTGATGTCTCTGAATCCGAGTCCTCCATCCTTTTTATTGGAACAGAACCTTGATGTAAAAAAAATATTTGATATTAATGCAAATTTTGGATTTTTTCTCTGTTAGATCCTTGTGTTCAATTTTGTGCGTGTTTCCTTTCACTACACCAAAAAGGGTCTTTAAGGGTGGTTTTTACCTGCTCTTAAATACCTTTAAGTGTGGTTATTTAGTCACCATATATGATGGCATCATAAAAAGTCTACGTCATATGACGACGGCTAAAAACCACCTCAAAAAACTGCCCTCTTAGGGTTTAAGAGGGTAGTTTAAAACATCCCTCTTAACATTAAGAGGGTGGTTAAAAACTATTTTGAGAACATAAATAATAAACTGGAATAGTGGATGCACAAATTGATGAACATTGTTTAATATGATTTCAATAGTGGATGCACAAATTGCTTTGAGAACATAAATAACAAATTACTCAGGTTCTACTGGAGTTGATCCAAAAATATTTAGTGGTTGCGCTAGCATAGAAGAAAAAAATTAAAAGGAACACATGCCAACCAATGAACTGTTTTACATTATCCAGCCTTTGGTATAGAAAACTATTTAAGTGCAATTCTAAACAAACATACATGAGCGATCATTTATAAAAACAAATGAGTCTATGGCTCATAAAAATTATCCATATAATGGTTGTAACAATCAGGAAACTATAAGACTATATATCATGAAATATTTTACTATACAAAAGCATTTAAATGACATAAAATATTACTTTAATAGATTCATGAGCTAATAAAATCTGATTCATAAGAAAATAAAGCAACGAAAACCAACGGGTCGGAGGACCTAGTTCAATGATCAAAACACTTCTGTAGAAGTGTGGAGACCAGGGTTCCAATCCCTCAAACCCCGTAGTACCGAATGGCATATTGCATCAACATAATAGGCTACATAAGTAGTTTACCCAATGCAACTAGAGGTTATAGTGGTGACAAGGAGCGAGATTTGAACCCATGAAGAGGTGTAGAAAATTGTAATGAGTTACCGATTCCTTTAGTATAATAAAAAAATAATTAAAACCAACATACAAATTTTCAAGTCTATATATATATATATATATATAACTTAAATATTAGGTGACAAAGAGAACAGGGTGACTCATCTTTGCTTCTTAAGCATTGAAGGTGACAAGAGCCAATGGACTTGAAACATCACAACAAAAAGATATAGACCACAATTTATACAAAATTCAATAGCCGTCCCAGGCACCATCCCTCCAAAAACTCATCGATTTTCCATTTCTAAATTTAAATATGAAAAAAATTAACTTATAATATCTCTGCAAAACAAATAACAAAATGGAGACACTAAACCCCAATGAACCAAAATGCAACGTAGCGTAGCTCATCATAGAAGATGAAGAAGAAGACTATGAATAGACATATGAGCTAAAAATAAAGAGCCAAGAGTTCATATGGGCTAAAATTTTCTAATATATATATATATAAGAAGAGATCAGGACTAGATAATTATTTCCTATGTTAAAGAGCATAGGAAATGTAGAGACCTTACATAGAAATGAAAATGGAAGAAACATTCCTTGTTAAATGTAGTAGGCAAATAGCAATGCATGCATGAGTGCATATTATTTATGACAAAATATTTATTTTAGAAATTCTTGAAAATTTTAACAGTCAAATTTCAGAGTGACCTGAAAGAGTTCTATCCAATTGAAAATTCTCTTAAAATGATCAAATAATATTTAAAATTAGAAATTATTTGAGCTCTAAATGCAAAGTCTATGTTTTGCTCTATTAATAAACTGACTGTTAGCTCAGAAATAAGCTTAGTGGCTTAAATAATTATTGTTACATCTTACTGTCTAAGAGTACGATTTTAGGGTGATCCTAAGAGGGTGGTTATAAACCACCCTCTTAGGATCTATTAGGACGGGTTTTTACCGTCGTAAAAACCACATTATTTTAACCATAATTAAAGAACTTTTTTGGTGTAGTCTTTACAGATTTCATTATTTGAATGTGTAAATATAAGAGGGTGGTTTAAAACCGTCCTCTTAGGATTACCCTAAGAGGGCAGTTATCCTAAGAGGATAGTTTTAAACCACCCTCTTTAGTTCTATTAGGACGGTTTTTTACCACAAAAAAAAAACCACCTTATTTTAACCATCATTAAAGATCTTTTTGGTGTAGTTTTTACAGATTAAATTATTTGAATGTGTAAATGGATGTTTCTTTCATTGATAACCAATTATGTTTGTTACGATATTCAAATGAACATAGTTGAATCAATTGTTTCCTTCTCTTTCTTTCTATTACATCTAATTGTTTTAAATCGTGCTACAATAGCCCAAAGGATTAAGGCATTGGTCATACATAAGATACAATAAAACTATTGTAGTGAATCTTGATCAATAAAATATAATTTTTACATCTTTTTATCTGGATGAGCATGAACTTATATTGTTTAAGTTTACCTCAGGGGTATCCTTACCCTACCCAATCTGTCTAGAGTCATAGATAAATCTATTCCTGGGTTAAAGAGGCAGGTCATCCAAAGCCTATAAAATTTATTAGAATCAGTTATTTCTTACAGTGTGAAACATTTCTTAAGGGTACAAGAAATAACTCCAACAGGGTCCACTACTCGTCCTGGCACAAATGATGAAGAACTAATAAAGTTTGACAAAACATATAAGAAGGCTTGGTTGATCATCATGTTGGGTGTCTCTGATGAAGTTAAACCATTCATTCATGAATCAACCATAGCTAAAAACAAATGCAACAAGCTTTAGAGAGTATTTGAGACAAAGGATAAGAACCAAATATTGTTCTTTTAAAGCCAACTTCATCGCTTAATATTGAAGAATGGTAAAAAATGTTGGAAATATGTTGAATATTTTCCATGTTATTCTAGCAGGGTTAACTCTAAAAGGTACTAGACACTCTCCATGTATCCTCATCGGGTTTGGGGTGCACCCCTGAAAAAGTTTTAGGGTTTCTTAAGCTATTTTTAGACCCATATGGGTTGTTTAGGGTTAAATATTTGAACCCATGGTTTTTCGCCCATGGTATTGTAAAATTTGTTCTTGTGTTGTTATTTAATTGCACTTGCATCAGGGTTTGAAGAGAGATGAGAGATGAACATTATTGTATTGGAGATGGTTAAGTTTATACAATAAGGAGATATTACTGTGCTGGGTTTTTTCTCGTAAGGGTTTCCTAGGTGAAATACTGTGTTATGTGTGTATATGTTATCTTCTTCTTTTTTCCTTTGATTATATATTTACTATTTTTCTAGATTTAGTTTATCAGGGCCTTTTGCTCTTCATTTGGTATCAGAGCTAGGTTTTTTAGCTTTGTTTGAGGAGTAAGGGTTTCAACCCTATGATAAATTAATTCTTGAGTGGGAGTCATACATGAAAGAATCTAGGTGAAGGAAAATGATGAGAAGCACATGGGTAGAGATTGAAAAATTTAATGGATAAAATTTTGAGTTATGGAAACTCAAGATGGAGGATCTATTGGTTGATAGAGATCAATGGATTATGGTCTCGAGAATAAAACCAACATCAATGATAGATGAGGATTGGTTGAATATTGATAGGAAGGCAAGGAGTTCTATCAGATTATGCTTATCTGATTTAATATTGTTGAATGTATCGATAGAGACCATGACAAAGTCATTATGGGATAAGCTGGGAACTTTGTATCAGATAAAGTCATTGGTAAATAAACTCTTTCTCTAAAAGAAGTTGTATTCACTTTGGATGAATGATGGTGACTCTATGGCTGAACATATGAATGCTTTTAACACTATGGTAAGTCAATTAAACTCTATTGAAGTAAAAATGGATGAAGAGGAAAAGTGTATTACTTTACTTTATTCATTACCTGATTCATGGGATAACCTAGTTATGGCTATCACCAATACTACTTCTACATTGAAAGTAGAGGATATAGTAGGAACATTGCTATATGAGGAAATGAGATAAAAATATTCTAAGGATTATCATCAGAAGGATGCCTTGGTTGTGAGAGGTCATTCTCAAGAAAGAAGCAAAAATAAATTAAGAGAAAGGAAATCGAGATCTAGGGGTAAATATATTGCTCAAAAAAGAGGAAATGTTAGAAGTGTGGTAAAATAGGGCATTATAAAAGAGACTACAGATCTAAAAAGGTTGATAATAGTCGATCATCTGATGAAGGAACTTCTATAAAAATAAAGACCACAAATGAAGATTTAAGGGACTTATTCTTAGCTATAACATGCTCAAGTGAATGCCATGACTCATGGTTGATTGACTTAGGTGCTTCCTTTCATATGAATCCTCATAGGGAGGGGTTCTATGAATATGAAAAGATAAATGGAGGTGAAGTCTTCTTGGGAGACAATTCGACATATAAAATAATAGGTCGAGGAAGAGTCAAGTTGAGGTTAAAATATGGAAGAATTAAAACCCTTCCTAGTGTGTTGCATATTCTAGGTTTGGCAAGGAATCTGATATCCATGAGTAAGATGAATGATATGGGTGTGACTATGGTATTCAATAAGGATAGTTGCAAGATGGTTCATGGAGTCTTGGTGTTGGCAAGGGGAGTTCATACAAGAACTCTGTTCAGACTTGAGGCTAGCACTATAAGTATTGATTGCAATAACTCTTTAGTTGTAGAGGAGAATAATATGATAGAAGTAACTTCGAGTATTCCTATAGTGAAGACAATGTTGTGGCATCAATGCATGGGGCATATTGGTGAGAAAGGCCTTCGAACATTAAAAATGAAAGGTATGGCTGAAGGAATTTTTGATTGCCCATTAAATTTTAATTTTTGTGAGCACTATGTTTTTGGAAAGCAAACCCAAGTCAAGTTTCCTAGTAGTGCTACAAGATCTGAAGGAATTTTGCATCTAGTTCATAGTGATGTGTTTGGACCTACAAAAGTACCATCGTTAGGTAAATCTATCTATTTTATTACATTTATAGATGACTTTTCAAGAAAGACCTAGGTATATTTTTTACGAAACAAATATGATGTTTTCAATAAATTTAAAGAGTTTAAGGCTCTTGTAGAAAATTAGATAGAGAAAAAGATAAAGGTTTTGAGAAGTGACAATGGTGGTGAGTATTTCTCTAATGAATTTGAGTAGTTTTGCAAGGATTATGGAATAGAAAGGCAGAAAACAACTCTGTATACTCCACAACAGAATGGAGTTGCAGAATGGATGAACAGAACATTGATGGATAAGGCCAGAAGCATGCTAAGTGGTGCAGGGTTAGAAAGGAAATTCTAGGTAGAAGTCATGTTAACTACTTGTTACCTCATCAATAGATCTCCTACCTCAGCTTTGGTGGACAAGACTCCATAAGAAGTGTGGACTAGTAAGAAACCCTCTCTCAATCATATAAGGGTTTTTGGTTGTGATGCTTATATGTATGTCCCAAAAGAGAAAAGGACTAAGCTAGACTATAAATATAAAAAATACATATTTATGGGTTATAGTATTGGTGTTAAAGGATATAAGTTGTGGAACCCAAAAACATAGAATATTATTTACAATCATAATGTGATCTTTAGAGAAACAAAAGGGGTTCCAAAATAGGAAATGCAACCAAGCAAAGAACCTAAAATAGTTCAAGTAAAATTGGAATAGGAGGAAGAACCTATGGTAGAACCTAGTGCTATAGAAGAAGATGAACTACAGAGAGAGTCTGAAGAGAAAAATTTAGAGGAAGAAGGTGAGGAGGAAGTTGAAGATGCAGAACCTAGAACTCCAAGTTTGAGGAGATCAGATCAAGTGAGAAGACTCCTAGAAAGGTATAGCCCTTCAAATATTTATTCTACATTTAATATATCAATTACTGATGAAGAACCCAAGACTATAAAGGAGGCACTTTAGTCAAGTGAGAATAAGTCTTGGAAAAGGGCTATGGAGGAAGAAATGGAGTCCCTAGATAAAAATAAGATGTGGGACTTGGTGAAATTACCCCTAGAAGAAAATCGATTGGTTGTAAGTGGGTATTCAAGAAGTACAATGTAGAAGGAAATTTGGAGAAGTACAAGGCTCACCTAGTAGCAAAAGGATTTTCTCAAGTTGAGGGAATTGAATTTGGTGAGATTTTTTCTCCTATGGCTAAACTAACTTCAATTAGATTTATGTTGGCTATTTCTATTGCTTTTGATCTTGAAATAGAATAGATGGATGTAAAGACAACATTTCTACATGGTGAACTTGATGAAGATATATATGTCACAACCAGAATGCTTTAGGGTAAAAGGTAAGGAGGACTTGGTATGCAAGTTGAAAAAGTCTCTTTACGACTTGAAGCAATCTCCAAGAATGTGGAACCAAAAATTTGATAGGTTTGTTTTGACACTTGGGCTTGGAAAAAGTAAAGTAGATCCATGTGTGTATTTTAAACAAGAAGGTGAAAATTTTGTTATCATTGTTTTGTATGTGGATGACATGTTGTTAATTGGTAACAATAAGGAGATGATAAAGTTACTAAAATCTCAGTTATCTTCTAAATTTGACATGAAGGATTTGGGTGCTACAAAATTTATTTTGGGTATGGAAATAATAAGGGATCATGCAAATAGAAATTTGTGGTTAAATCAAAGGAAATATGTTGATTTGATACTATAGAGGTTTAGGATGCATGATTGTAAACTAGTATGTACTCCATATCCTATTGGTCAAAAGTTATCTATTGAATAATGTCCTAAAATAGATGAGGAAATTGAAGAAATGCATCATGTTCCTTATGCTAGCATTGTTGGTAGTCTAATGTATGCAATGGTCTATACTAGACCTGATATTGCACATGTAGTGGGAGTAGTTAGAAGATATATGTCCAATCCAAGAAAGGAACATTGGACTATTATGAAGAGGATCTTCAGATACTTGCATGGAACTTCAGACTATGCTATATGTTACCAAGGAAAATCTGGAGATAGTAATATTGTAAATCTACAAGGTTTTATGGATGTTGACTGGGCTGGAGATCTGGACAAGAGAAGATCCATGAGTGCTTATGTGTTCAGACTATTTGGAGGGGTAGTAAGTTGGATGAGTAAAAAGCAATCAATGGTTGCTTTATCCACAATAGAGGTAGAGTACATTGTAACAACTCATACCTATAAAGAAGCAATGTGGCTATAGAGGTTGTGTTCAACATTTGGTCTTAAGAAGAAGGTTATGAGAATTGATAGTGATAGTCAGAGTGCAATATTTTTGGCCAACAATCTTGGTTTTCATGATCGATCAAAACATATTGATATCAAGTACCATTTTGTGAGAGAGATGGTTGAAGGGAATCGAGTGATGTTAGAGAAAGTTGATACAAAGAATAATATTGTTGATTCATTAACAAAGGTTGTACCTGCTCAAAAATTTTCTTGGTGTAGAAGATCTATGGGCATGGTTGCCCTTGATAGTTGATAATGGTAGTTTTTGGCCCCTATGGAAAGTATTCAACAAGTGGGAGAATTTAAATATGTTGAATATTTTCCATGTTATTTTAGTGGGGTTAACTCTAAAAGGTATTGGACACTCTCCATGTATCCTCATTGGGGTTCCCATGAAAGTTTTAGGGTTTCTTAAGCTATTTTTAGACCCATATGGGTTGTTTAGGGTTAAATATTTGAACCCATGGTTTTTTGCCCATGGTATTGTAAAATTTGTTCTTGTGTTGTTATTTAATTGCACTTGCATCAGGGTTTGAAGAGAGATGAGAGATGAACATTATTGTATTGGAGATGGTTAAGTTTATACAATAAGGAGATATTATTGTGTTGGGTTTTTTCCCGTAAGGGTTTCCTAGGTGAAATACTGTGTTATGTGTGTATTTGTTATCTTCTTCTTTTTTTCCTTTGATTTTGTATTTACTATTTTTCTAGATTTAGTTTATCGAGGCCTTTTGCTCTTCAAAAACTTAAATCATTCTTGAGACAAGTTGTAGAGTTGCATGCATCACTACAAAATTTAGGAGAAACAGTGTCTGATGATACATTCGTTCCCATTAATTTAAGATATCTTCCATCATAATACAATGTATTTTTGACAACCCTAAATGTCACTAAGAAAATAACAACATTTAAAAAATTGACAAATCTACTTCAAATTATGGAAGCCTCTCATACATCACAATATGAAGATCATGCTCTTCTTGCAAATCAAAAGGGGAAGCAACTGATCAAAAGATGTACAATACCTCAACACCACTTCCACCATCAAGGAAACAATTAATAGATGCAAAAGGTATGTGCACTTTCACACATTGAGGAAGTGTTGGTACAATCCTGTCACAAATGGATCCTCTTCTCAAACAAAAAATTTGTAGTAGAAATCATCATCTGAAAAAAAAAATTAAATTAGAAGAAGACACATAAACAACATGGCAATATTGCCTAAGCTGACCACTCAAGATAAGAATAGTATAACTACTCAAGAGAAGAGGATGTACATATTACTAATGATCAACTAAGTCATCCCAATGATGTTTGGTATGTTGATGATGGCTTCTGGAGCCTTAATATTAATGTAAACTCCCAGGATAAAATTTAGAGGATCAAATATATGATAGCTACAATATAATAAGATCAATATAATGATGTAAATAAGAATAATATGAGCCAACTAATATGTAAATTAAGGCTTATAATATATCAACTAACATTCATTAATAAGCAAAAATATGAATGTAATAGAATGAATCATACATGTAAAAATCATGTAGTACAACTTACAATATTAATTGCTCAAATGTATGCAATCTTTATTACTCCTTTTTCTCTTGCAAATGTATCATAAAAATCTCTTAAAATAATGATAACAACTATCTCTATACTCACTATGAATGCTATATGAAAGCTATATGAGTGCTATATACAATATGCTCCTCCATGGAGTAATATATAGCCATTATAGAGTGACTCTTTGGTTACTTGACTATTCCTTTCCTTATACCAAGTCTCATGACTCTTGGCTTCTCTACTTGACACTTGCATACACACGAATCTTCACTTAGCACTCTCTAATATAAGGATACTTATGCACACTTACATATAATACACTTGTGCACATATACACACATGACACTTGCACACTTACTCACATGACACTTGTGCATTTCCTACACATTATTACATTACATAAAATATTTACTCACACTCTAATCTAAGACTTGACCCTAGTCTAATATTTACAAGGTGTACCATGAAGGTACCATGGGGGTACATTAGCATGTACCAAATAATGTAATATTCTCCAATAGTTGATTCAGGAGCAACCAAACATATGATCGAACATAAATATTGGTTCCAAGCTCTAGAGTGTTCAAATTATACAAGAAAGGTCTCTCTAGGTGATGATACATCCTATGACATCAAAGGCATAGGGATAATACATCATATGCCATCAAATGCATAGGTGATGTTAAATTACAACTTAAAACACACACATGCAATATAACATAAGCCTTGTATGTTCGAGGACTCACTAAGAATTTGCTTTTTGTTAACCAATTACTCGACTATAATTTAAAGGTTGAGTTTGACAAACAATTAAACTCTAAGGTATACCTCATTCATGACAAATCTAATTTTATTTCATCACTCTAACATCAATGATATGGTCATTTAAGTTTTGGCCATCTTCTTACACTTTAAAATAAGCATATGATCAAGGGTCAAATAAATCTACTCAAATTTATCCTTGTTGCTTAGCTAGAAAGCAACATCAAGCTTCATTTAGTTCTTCAAAATCTTAAGCCAAAGGACCTTTTGATATAGGTCATACATATATTTTTAGACCCATTGCTCTAATATATAATGAATCATTATTTTAAGCTTTCTGTTGATGATCATACTTGCAAAATATGGGTATTCTTTTTGTAGAATAAGAATGAACCCTTTTATATTTCAAATAGTTTGAGGCTCAAGTTGAGACATTCATAGGTTATTGGATCCATGCATTCCACTCATATTGAGGTGGGAGTTTACTAGCAATGAGTTTTTTGCTTATTTGGAGAAACATGGCATCCATCGATAATTTGCAGTTGCTTACACACTGCAATATAATGGTATTGTTGAACATAAAAATAGAACCATCATGAAAATGGTTTGTTACATGTTGAAAGATTCTCAACTTGCACCTTTTTTTTTGGCCAAAATTAGCACATACTATAGTTTAATTTCTCAATTGTACCTCCACTATAACACTTGATCACATCACTCTAGTAAAATCATAGAATGGATATAATCCATGAATCTCTCATCTTTGTGTTTTTGGTTGTACAATATATATGCACATCCCAAATGAGAAGAGACAAAAAATGAATTAGAAGTCTTGTCATTGCATTCTTTTTGGCTACAATGATGAATCAAAAGCCTATAGATCATATGATCTAGCTACCAAGAAATTATATATTAGCCATGATATCATTTTTGATGAGAAAAATGAGTGACTTTCATCTTGATCATGGGAATCTTCATCCAATTATATTCTAGTAATAATTCATAGTGACGAATATGAAGAAAATGCTAACGAGAAATATTCTAGAGACAACAATGATGAAGATAATAATTATGGTGTTATGAACCAATATGTTTCACCACATCACACATGAAAATACCCAAGTGGTACACTAGCACAATAAAAGCTGTAGGGATAGATGAAGTTCTAGACACACCCACCATTGGACCAATGACACACAATATGGATCATGATGAGGTAAACATGGCCTTGATAAGTACTATTGTACAATATTTTAAACCATACATAGTTCAAGAAGCTCTTCAATCTAAATATTAGAAGGATGCTATGACACTGAAGATCAAGCATTAATGAAGAACAAGACTTGGAAACTTGTTGTTCTTCCACTAGAGAATAAAGCCATTGGATGTAAATAGATATTTAAGACCAAATATAAGTTAGATGGTAGTATTGATAAATACAAGACATGACTTGTAGCCAAGGGATATGAACAAAAGGAGGGCATTAACTATGAAGAAACATTTGCATATGTTGGAATATTAAGCTCCCTAAAGCTTATAGTCTAAAGTCCATAGTATTTAGGATTTATTAAGTCTCAAGTATTTAGTATTTTCCTAATGTTGTAGATTTATAATGCTATTTACGTAGCATCTAGCTAAGATTATATTATTTATAGTTGTCAATAACTTTGGGATTACTCAAATTTATCCCAACAAATTTGTACTAAACATAGCTCTCCTCATGAGCTATATATTCTTGTATTCAGATTGAATCAATAGAGTAATTACAAATGTTACTTGTATTCAGATTGAATCAATAGAGTAATTACAAATGTTATGGTATCAGAGCCTAATTAATCGAGGCTCCTTTGGTAGCCTGATTATGGTTTGATTATGGTTTTGATAAAACCTAGCTCAGGCACGCTTCCTGAGGTAGGTTGATTGCTGATGTGGATTGGTGACAAATAATCATATGACCCCTACTGATTTTAGATAATCGTATGTCCCCTACCGATTTTAGAGAACTTGATCAGTGGACAGTCGCATGACCTGAACCCTGGCCGTAGTAACTACTAACGATGGACACCAACAGAACTCGATGCGAGAGATCTACTGGACTATGACAGTGGGAGATCTGTCGAATCATGGTAACTTGGTCCTATGCTAATTGGCCATCAGAGAGACCCTATACGTGACGAGGACTGATATTCAGTGGAGATTCCTATAAGGCACCACCTAAGACTGACGAACTACGCACCTGAACCCAGACCTGACAGTCTACACTAACGCGGACCCCGACGGAGGACAAGACTGGATCAACGCATATTGGTAGGCACTATGACGTAGACTTGGATAATCTATGACTGGGATGCACTGCATGAATATGGCACCTCTAGACCCACTACTACTAGCTAGGCATGAACGTGGTAGCTCGGGATTGCATGAAGTGGCAAACAAAAGGAGATCTAAAGGGAGGTCGACTACCACTTGGTAGTCAATCATCTTATTGCACATTTAGGTTTTTGAATCACAAAAATACTATCACCCCATGCATAAGGGATAATTTGATTTCCATAGAATGCAAACCTATGTGAATCCACGATGATGGAAAAACATAGTAGTTACCATAGCAAATCTCGGTGCAGTGCTGAAGACGAATGATCCACTGTGGATAGATTTCTCTTCATTGGAAGAATGAGGTTCTAGTGGACGACGATCCATAATAGCGTGATGCAGGTGATCATAGCTTTTGCGGCTACACACGTCTCCCCAGAAGAAGTCGTACGCCCCCACAGTCAGAGACGCAATACAGAGGAGCTAGTTATGGTTCTAATTCATGCAATCAACTAATGCCCATTTGTCTATAATTGTGAGATAATTGGCCCTTGCTCCATGCTTGGTGACAACTTTTTTTAACACACAGCACCTGATCGATGATCATCGATGAAAATTGAAATGATTTCGATTATTTGCAGATCGCTCGATCTATCATTGTGGTCGCATGTTGCAAACCACAGTTTCTGAGCAGATGATATTTTTGTTGTTGTTGAAATTATCTTCTATAGAAAAATTTGAGCGACCCATCAGAAAATGCATTGCCAGATGTAGGTGAAAGCTTCCTGTAGGTCTGTTTGCAGATCTAGGATGTTGTGTTCAGCAACCAAGCAGGTTTGACCACCCCATTTGGGATATCAGGTTTACCTATTGGAGATTGGAGCCAGTAGATGACCTAGAGAAAAATCACCTGTGAAGCCACAATGCCATAGCCAGATACAACAATTGCTCAACACATAAGCAGTCCCTCCAGGAGAAATTTTTGGTTACATTTGCATCAAACGTAGATGACTTCGGAGCTGATGAGAAATTACCAGACGTAGCTGGACACTTCCAGACGTCACAATTGACGTAGATTCAGATCTACACATCAGGAGGACGACGATCGTTGACCTCCCAGGTGAATTCATCATCACAAACAATAGAATCTTCTTGCTAAGGAAGAGCCACCGAGCCATCACATTGCTCTGTTGAGAATAGTTTCATAAAAACCAATTGGAGAACCTGCGGTCGAAGGTAGAAATCTGTGTAGAAAATCGAGAACGGGATGTCATATTTGCAGCATCAGATTCATAGATAAGCTTCATAGCCATAGTTGCTAAGAAATCTGATCTAATCTATTGAAGAAGTGCAACAACAATATCAACAATCTATAGATGAAGGTTCAAAAATTGCAACAGGCATGTCAAACCCGTGAGTGAGTCGGGAGGTTCTGCCCTTTGTTTTGTAGTAGCAAAAAAGTGTTGCATTGGATAATGCAGTGAGAATCAATCACGTGTGAAGATGAGCAACTATACCTGTGTTTGCATTTATATCCAAGTATGAATTTGCAAATAGTCATGTATCGCTTCAGTTAAATTTACGGTATGTTGATCATCTAGGAGTCGTCCATCCTCTAGTACACGACCAGCGACAGAGATCAAATTTAGACAAACAATAATCATGTTGTTAGTTTTGCAGATGGTTTTCCTATGCTGGTGATGTTCATTGGATTCACGCAGGGAGAGAATCAAATTTATGAAGGTGACATCCCATGATTCTGATATTTGCACAAGCTCCATAGTGTTCAAGACTGTAGACACTGGATTTACACATCAGTTGTGTGGTGGTGCGAAGGAAGCTAGGGAAGCTGAGCGGAGGGCAATTTCTAAGCGGATGACATGCAGGCAGAGAATCATTGCGTGTGTTCACGATAATCAAGGGATTGATCGCTTCCAAAATTAGTTTACAGCATTCAGAGACTCCCGGTAGAGGAGTTTGCCACTATTGTGGAGAAGCGAGCTGCCACCTCTAGGAGCGCTCGCCACCAACAGTGCGAAGGAAACTCCATAGGAGAGCGCATCATTCGGGGCTAATATTGCTGCTGACGTAGCATATCCTACCGTCACTGAGAGAAGCACCGACATGGTTGTGCCCCTTGAAGGAATGGCCAATATGTATGCGGAGCTCAAATTACCAATATTTGATGGAAAGGAGTTTAATATCTGGGCAATTAAGATGAGGACTTTGCTCATTGCAAAGGGACTTTGGGACATAGTGCTTGAAGGTTATTCAGAACTAGATTGGAACAAGCTACAAGGAGAAGAAATAAGAGCATTGAAAGAGCTACAACACCAGAATTGCCTTGCCCTCTTTGACATCAGAAAAGGTATAAAACAAAGTTTTTTATCTCCTATTTCAAGTTCTATTATAGCTACAAATGCTTGGGAAGTATTACATCATGTATATGGAAATGATCAAATTTGTGAGGCTAGTATGAGCAAGGGGGAGCCTTACATATTTGAAGAGCCTTGTGAGCCTTGTGAAAATGAAGAATTCCTTCTTGAAAAGGAAGATGTAGAGGGTTTTGATGAAGATTTTTTCAAGAGGGAGCCTTGTTCCCTTGAAGATACTTTTGGAGAGTCTTATGAAGACTCATGTGAAGATTGTTGGAAGCAACCATGGGAGACTCTCATTGTTGGAGGCATGTCTTGTGAAGGCTTGGAAACTTGTAAGTATCAATTCTCTATTTTAGAAGGGGAATATGGTGAAAATTGTCAATTATTTCTTTTAGAGGAAGAATATGATGATGACAAGAAAAATCGTGGGAATGAAGCCTTTTGTAATGAAGAAAAATCAGTTGAGAAAATGACATGCTTGGGAAACATGGACATTGAAAATAAAAGTCTCATTGAAGAGACTATGGAGGAACGATCATTCTATGGGAATGATGCTTATTTTTAAGATCATCCCAAAGTGGATGATGGCTTGCTTGAAGAACTAACCCAAGATTATTGGCATCTTGAATATATGGAAGGATGTTCCATTGATGACCATTTCTCAAGAATGGAGGAATGTTACATTGAAGAGGAAGGAAGAGAAACACTCACATTGGAGTGTTCCTTGCTTGAAGACCAATGTGAGGTGGATGAAATATGTCTCAAGGAGGAGGCACTACAAAAGAAAATGAAAAGGCAAGAGGAAGATAAAAAGGAAACACCCACATTGGGTTGCTGGAAATGGATGAATGAATATGATTCATATCATGTATCCAAGACTATTCTCATGGAGGAGAATTGTGAAGATTGCATTGAAGATCCAAACCATTATTGGCATGTTGAAAAACACTCACATGGAGTGGAGGCAAAAGAAGAAGCAAAAGAATATGCAAAGGTAGATACTCACTCATGTGGAGTGAATATTGTTTGTCCTACCAAGACACAAATTGTATGGGATGTTGATCCCCATGATATTGTTGATAAAGAGGAGATGCAAACTATAAGTTGCATGCTCAATAGAGATCACTCATCAAGAGTGACAAATAGAGATGCTTCTTGTCCATCAGCCAAAGAAGTTTTTGTGAAGAGAGATTTTGTGAATCTCAAAGAAGAAAATGATTTGTGTGAAGAAAATAGCACAAATTATTATCTCATTTGGGAGGTGGAAAGTGAGAGAGAAAATGAGATAGAAAAAGAAAGAGATAATGATATTTCTGATTTTATTGTTGTAATGGCCAATGAAACATCACTCATGAATGAAGATCACTCACTTGGAGTGTCTACATTGACGGAAAAAAGTTGTATTGTAAAGGAAATAATGTATGATTGTTTGAATGAATGGTTTTTCAACACACCAACATGGATTGAAAGAAGGAGGAGAACTCTTAGTGAAGAGTTTATGGTTGATTTTGAAGCAACATACAATGAAAGAGATATGCCACAAAATAGCTTTATGGGGAGAACCAAATATAATCACATTGGAGGTAATATTTTTGTGATTAATGATTGGTTTTTTATGAACAAGTATATGAAGAAAGAAGAATGTCTTCCAAAGGCATTGTTGAGAAAATATTATCTTGTAGAGACATCATTAGATGAAGTTATTTTATTTACAAAGAATATGGATAACATGGTGATGAAAACCATGGATATGTGTTGGTTGTATTTTGTGTTTAAAATTCCTTGGAAGGAATCATGTAAAGCCACAGTAAAGAGTGAAACATTGTGTGAGGAGCAACAATTTGTTGTTGCATTTGTAACTAGCTATTGCATAACTATATTTTATTTGAAGATCTGTGTCGAGGTATGTGAAATTATAATATGGAAAAGCCATCTACATAAGATGATGCATTGTACATACTCAGGAGGAGTATTAGGATATGAAATATGGTTTGAAGACCATAGAAAGAATGATGAAAGAAATATGCTAGATTGGTTAGTGAGAACCAATACTTGTGGCATTATGGGAATGCCATCATTTTAAGGAGATTTTTATGAAGGGGGAGTAGCTCATCAAAAGGTGGCACTCGGTTACTTGTAGGAAGAAGAAACAACTAAAATGGAGGATATCCCACACCAAAAGTGGAAGGAGTGCCCAAGACAAAATTTTACAATTTTTGATTTCTTGTTACAAAACTGGAGGAGACAAAAAAAATTGAGTTTCTTCCAATGTTGTGATACTGATAAACTTCTGGGAGAAGTCCCATCAACATCAAGGGGGAGAATATTGGAATATTAAGCTCCCTAAAGCTTATAGTCTAAAGTCCATAGTATTTAGGATTTATAAGTCTTAAGTATTTAGTATTTTCCTAATGTTGTTAGATTTATGCTATTATTTCGAATGCTATTTACGTAGCATCTAGCTAAGTTTAGATTATTTGTAGTTGTAAATAACTTTGGGATTAATCGAATTTATCCCAACAAATTTGTACTAAACATAGTTCTCCTTATGAGCTATATATTCCGGTATTAAGATTGAATCAATAGAGTAATTACAGATGTTATTCTCAGCACCTACATCAAAATTAAAGGAAATCAGAATGATCTTTGCTCTAGTTACATAGTTTAGATGGAGGATTTGTTACATGGACATCAAAAGTATCTTCCTCAATGGATACCTAAAGGAAGAAGTCTACATGACTCAACCAAAGGGATTTACTACACCTAGACAAGAAACACAGGTGTGTAAATTTACCAAATTTGTCTTTGGTTTCAAATAGGCTCCTTGAGCCTGGTATATAATAATAGGTGAATATTTTAAAAAGTATGGTTTCAAGAGAAATCCATATGATCTATATTTGTACCACATAGAACAATGGGGGAAGTTGTAATCCTCATTGTCTATGTAGATGATTTAGCCATTACATGTAGTTTTGAGAAAATAATTTTTGAAGTAAAGGATGACTTGAAAATCTTATTTGACATGATTGATCTTGGACTATACACTATTATCCAGGATTAGAGGTGTACCACATACATCATCACATATGTGTCTCACAAATCAAATATGACAAGACACTTTTTGAGAAATATCACATAAATGATTGTAAGCCCATAATGACTCCTATGAAACTAGGGCTACAACTCTCACGATATGAATCCTATCCACCAGTGAATGCAACTCTCTATTGATGGTTGAAAGCCTCATTTACTTGATATACACTAGGTTAGATATTAGCTTTGTAGTAAGCTACCTCTCACAATTCATGCAAGAACGAAAAGTATCTCATTGGAAGGTAGCAAAGAGGGTATTAAGGTTTGTCCATGGTACCATTCAGTATGGTCTAAAAAATAAGAAAAGTGATCACTTCCTCATAACCTACTTTAAATATGCTGATTATGCTGGATGTATTGATGATAAAAGATCCACTTTTGGTTATGTATTATTTTTAAGATCTAGATCTATATCATGGGGATGTAAGAAATAACAAAGAGTTGTTTAATATTCCACAAAAGAATAATATTGTGTTGTAGGAGTTGTCTATGAGGTAATATGGTTGAAAAAAATATTAGCAAGCATGGGGTTACCACAAACTACATCGATAACTATGTATAGTGATAATCAAGGTATTTTAAAACTTGTTCGTAATACAATGTTCAATGAATGCACCAAACACATTAAAGTTTAGTGCCACTTCGTATGTGGACATTATTAACAACATATTATTCATATTAAAGTTTGACCTACTCAGGAATAATGTGCAAGAATCTTCACCAAGTCACTTGCATGTGTTAAGTTTGAGGTATTTTGAGATTTTCTCTCCAAGAAACTCTAAACTATGATGTAATAAGGGGGGAATGTTAGGAAATTATTATCATCATAGTTTAGCATCATAGTAAGTTGAGTGGTTGCAACCACTTAACATAGGGTTCATATTTTCATTGTTAGTTGTAGGTAGTTGTCCTATTACAATTTTTTATGCCATATTGGGTAACCTTTTATAATTAAATAATCTCATATCAATGAAGGAAATTACCAAAGCTTTTCATCAATTCAATATACGTTATAAGTGGGTAAATATTACGATGCATCGTATTCCATTGTGTTACCAATAGTAGTCACATTTACATGAATGAATAGATGGATATAAATATAAATATACATAATTTAAACTATAACATATAAATATAACTATCTCATATCAATGAAGGAAATCATCAAAGCATTCCATCAGTTCAACACACATTATATGTGGGGTAAATATTACGATGCATTGTATTCCATTGTGTTACCAACAATAGTCACATTTGCATGAACAAATAGATGAATATAAATATAACTATATATAATTTAAACTATAAAAAAATGATACAAATACATGATTAAATATTGTGTATTTTTTTATTTTTATATAAATATTTATCTCTAGAATTTAGTTCGACAACCTTAGATCCTCCTACATGGACATATTCCACATTGTAAGATGTGGTAGTATTTTAAAATATTGATTAACATAACATAGAAAGGAAAAACAAATAGAACACAAAATTGCATAATTTACCTCTAGTAGTCACTTCATCAATCTTCAAATTTATTTATACTACTTCAATACAATGCCCCATACTTATATACATACCATATTTCTTGGTTGTACCTTGGTGCTTTACATTATCTTCAAATCAGGGTGAGTATTTATTTCTCCCTTTATAATTCCATATTTTTAAATTTCACTTGTAATTCCAATTCTGTCCTATTATGATTTTTGTGTTATTTTTATCCTATTATAGTTTTTGTGTTATTTTTATCCTATTATGATCCTTAGCTGAATCTTACCCTATTATGATTTTTTTCTTATCCTATTCTAATATTCTCTCCCTTGAGACTGACTGGGAAAATTTTCATTAGAGCTTGAGTGAAATAAACTAATTCTTTACCACTATCTTTGTAAAAAATATCTATGCATTGATCTTTCAAGTTACAATGTTTCAATTTAACTTCATTTTTTTGAACCAAGTCTCTAATAAAATAATGTGCTTTGGTTTTGCATGAAAAATAAGATTTTTAGTTGTTCGAATTGCACTTATATTATCACAAACAATGGTAGTTGGTCATTCTTGCTTTTCAACAAGGTCTTCTAGGATATGCCTATAGTTGGTCTTTCATGCTTTTCACCAAGGCCTTCTAGGAATTTTCTTAATTATAATATTTGTGTGCTTTTTGATATAGATGTATACTTTGCCTCTACTATTGAGAGAGCAGTTGTTGTTTGTTTCTTTGAACTTCAAGTTATCAATCCATTTCTTAATTAAAAATAATTTTCTTATCTAGATTTTTTATCATCAATTGAACCTCCCTAGTTTGAATCATTGTATTAGACCAAATGAATATTATTAGAAGTATAGTGGATTCCATAATTTAAAGTTACTTTTATAGACCACAAATTCTCTTAGTTGCTCTCACATAAATTTTTGATGGCTGATTCTTGACCTTATGGGAAGTATAATGGATTTCATAATTTAAAGTTCCTTTCATATACATCAAAATTATTTTAGTTGCTCTCATTTATTTTTTAAATGATTTAATCTTGAATATTGAAACTTGGGAGACTACATATGTAATATCTAGTCTATTTATTTTCAAGTACATAATGTTTCCAATCAAAATTAGAGTTTGTTGTCATCCACTCTTCCATTTTCATCGTCCTTGCATGTTCTTTCAACTTATGCAAGTAAGATAACAACTTTATAAATTTCCATGCCAAACATCTTCAATATTTCATGTGCATATTTAAATTGAAAAATGAAGATCCCACCATGTGTTTTATGTACCTCCATGCCAAAAAAATAATGCATCAAACCCAAATTGCTCATTTTAACTTCTTATCATGACTTACTTGAAATCTCTCCTCATTCTTAATGAATTTTCTCTAAAAATTATATCATCAACTTTCAAGAAAAAAATCAAAATATCATCACCTTCCCTTTTGTAGTACAATATAGGTTAATTCACACTTCTCAAAAATCCACACTTCAAGAAGCATTAAGCATTTATTGAATGCCATGCCCTTGGTGCTTATTCCGACCAATATAATACTTTTTTTAACTTATAAACATGTCCTTTATCTTCCATTTCAAGCCCTTGTGGTTATTCCATATATAGTTCTTCAACATTTCCATTCAAGAATACATTATTTAGATCAAATTGATATAAAATCCATATTTTTGGGATGCCAAGGCTAATGCTATTTTTATTGGGTCTTACCTTATAACAATTGCACATATATCATCCTAATCTATGTGAATTTATTGTGCATACACCTTTGCTACTAGTCTTATTTTGTGCCTTTCAATTGATCCATCACTAGTTCTCTTGATCTTGAACACCCACTTCACTCCAATCATGACCTTTATTTTTGGAAGTTCATACAACTCTTAAGTATTGTTCTTTTCAATTGCATTCATTTCTTCTCTCATGACTTTGGTCCATGCGTTGCTTTGGGCTACTTTTTTAAAACTTGAGGGCTCCACTTTTATTTTGGATAATAGTACATAATCCATCATATTATCTTCTTGTTCCTTTTGCATTTGTACTTGGGATTGTGCTTGACTTCTTGTAAACCTCCTATCAAAATCTTGATCTAAGATTTAGAAGTTGGTTGTCATTTTAAAGTTATCTTCACTTTTATGCTTGTCTTTAGATAAATGCTTGTCTCCATTGACATTTGTGACACCAAATCTTCAATTATAATTGTCTTATAAATTTATTTTTTTCCTGTTGTCAATGTAATCTTCCTTCATAAAAAAATCACATATCTAGACAATGCATTGTCTATATGGGTTGTTAGGGGGCTAGCCAGTGCGGAACGGCTCAGCCACCCGTGGCACCCCAAACATGCCACAAAACCCTCGCAGCACGGGGACTACGCCTGTTCTCTTTGTTCGGATCGTCTTCAACTGTGCAACATGTTTCCAAGCACCACGGATTAGTCTTAGTGGGGGAAGAACATGCGGGGATTAATCGTGAGGGACAAAGTCTACACTTGCCATTCATTTACCCAATAAACAAACACAGCACCAAGTAAAGCATTCAACACATAACACAACCATGGCGAAAAGGGTCCATTGTATTATCATGCAAAATGATTACATAAGGCCACAACATCCGATAAACAATACACAGCGATGATAAACCATCATCCACAAAGACCAAAAGTGATCAACAAAAACCCTTACAATAGGCATGATGACCAGAATATATAGCACGTGGCCAAGAAGGCCACTTACAACACACGCACCCAAGCTTCATAACAGTTACCCTCCAAACGGTCAACAACCACCAACCAACATTAACTGCGGCATGGCAAACTTGTACGCGACCATGCCGCCCTGGCAATCCAATGAAAACCGCATTAACTGCCCTTCCCGCCCGTTGCCAGTCAAGTCCGCCATCTACCGGGACACTGTAGCCATTAAGACACCGTACGGCTTCTACCTTTGCCATCCACCCAAAAGAGAACCGCTCACTTTGTTACCGAGGAGCTAGGTTGGCAAGGTACTTGCCAGCCTACTTGGCAGCAAGCTGCCATACAGCATTGCAACTGCCCATCTGCATACGACACATCTCTTGTCTAACATGCAAGGGATGTTCGATTCAATCACACCGCCTCGAGGTTCCATGCTGCTATCGCATTGCCAACCGCCCGAGACACCCGCCTTAATCAAAACGCCCAAATGCCTCAAACGACCAAGTCCCCCATGACACAACAGTCGCTCCCTTGGCTGGGGACTTTATCGAACCACCCGACCCATTATGGCACTGAGACCCACAGAGTGCCCACAGTCATGGTAGGAGTAATCAGACCGACGACCCTACCATATCCTCCCCTCCTAAATTTGATGATGCCCTCGTTGCCGTGGCCTAACTGCCACCAACCCAGTTGGGCAACCCAAAAATGCACTAAGGGATTGAGGACTCCCCGGAAGCCTACCGCTTCCAGTAATCAGCAATCTTGCCAGACCATTTCAACAAACTCTCCTCACACTCCCAGCTGTCCGTCGTGTCTCCCTTCCAAGTCACGAGGTACTCTTTGTACCGCCTGTTGCCCCATCCAACCGTGCATGCATCCCAAATCCTTTGAACCTCTTGCCCTACGACATCTCGAACGTTCGTGGGAGGTCAGGTCGACAACATGTGTTTAGGTGCAGCAACATCGGTATGAAGACGCCTCAACTAACTCACGTGGAAAATAGGGTGAACCTTCATGTGGGAAGGCAATTTCAGTTTGTAGGTGGCGGCGCCAATGCGCTCGACCACATCAAAAGGGCCATTAAATTTTTTGACAAGGGCCTTGGAATTTCCCTTTGGTGGTTTGAAGACCTCGAGTTCCATCCTCAACAACACCAAGTCATTGACAACAAACTCCTCCGACCAGCATCGCACATCTGCTTGCTCCTTCATCTTCTCTTTCACCTTCAACAGATGCATTCTGGCCAAGTCGATCTTCATCTACCACTATCGTAGATACTCTTCATCAGGTGGACAAGTTTTCAGATAACCTGCCAAGACAACATGGGGAGTAAGCGGCTGTTGGCCCATGGCAAGTTCGAACGGTGAGTACCGACTGGTGCGAGTCTTCCAAATGTTGTAGAAGAACTGGGCCATGTCGAGGAGGTTCGGCCAATTCATTTGGTCGCCACTGACATAATTCCGCAAGAACACTTCCAACACTTGGTTGATCTGCTAAGTCTGTCCATCTATCTACGAGTGAAACTGACTCGACATTTGTAGCCGCATCCCCATCAAACAAAACAACATTTTCCAAAAGGTGCTCATGAACCTGTTGTCTCGATCCGAGACAATGCTCAATGGCACACCCCAAAACTTAACCTCGTTCTTGAAGAACAACTCAGCCGTCGTCTCTGTCGGGCATGGCTGCGAGCATGGAACAAAAATGACATACTTCAAAAATCGGTCAACAATGACCATGATGGAGCTAAACCCCTTCACTTTCGGTAGTCCAACCACAAAGTCCATACTGACACTCGCCCATGGCCTGACAGGAACCGGCAGAGGCTGCAACAAACCTCCCGGCTTCACATTCGTCGGCTTGTCTTGCTGGCAAATGAGGCAAGTGCGGACATACTCGTCCACGTCCCTGTCCATCCGTGGCCAAAATAGTCCATGCTCCAACAAGGCAAGCATCCTGGCCTGCCCAGGGTGGCCCGCCCAAATGCTATCATGGCATTCTCGAATAAATTCATGGCGTAACCCGTCCCATCTCGGCATGACCAAATGGGTCTGCCTATACCACAGCAGCCCATCTCAAAATTGATACCTATTGAACCTGTCGGCATCGATCTGCACCTTGGCCATCTCCACAAGGGCCTTAGTGATTGGATCCCTCTTGATGCCTTGAAAAATGCGCACCAACACTTCCTCACCCAGCTGGATCGAGCTCTCCCCATGCATCGTGACCGCACTGTTCACGAGCTCTTCCAAAGCCGCTAGCTGCTATTTCTGACTTAGTGCATCCGCTACCACATTGGATTTGCCAGCCACGTGCACAATCTCGAGATCAAACTCCGTAAGAAAATTTTGCCATCTAGCTTGCTTTCCCATCAGCTTGGCCTGCGTTAGGAAATAAGTGTTGGCAACATTGTCGGTCTTCACCACAAAGTGGGCTCCCAGCAAGTAATGGTGCCAAGTCCGCAAACAATGAACCAAGGCAGCCATCTCTTTTTCATGTATCGGATACCGCCGTTGCACGTCGTCGAGCTTCTATGATTCGAAGGCGATAGGATGACCCGCTTGAACTAAAAATCCACCCATGGTGAAGTTCGAGGTATCCACGTGCACTTCAAATGGCTTATCGAAATCTGGCAAGGCCAGAACTGGACTGGACTTCAGCTTCTCCTTTAGCAGATCGAAGGTGCTTTGACACTTAGCTGTCCAAACAAAGGGCTGGTCTTGCTTGGTCAAGTCTTTCAAGGGGGCCGCCAACTTGGAGAACCTACTCACGAAGTGACGGTAGAAATTAGCCAGTCCCATAAACTGCCTCACCCCTCTGACATCCTTTGGCGCTTCCCAGTCATGAATTGCCTCCACCTTCTTTAGGTTTGGCCTGAGATTGCCCTTGCTCAACACATGGTCGAGGAACTTGACTTCGGGCTGCCCAAAGGAACACTTTTCCTTTTTCATGTAAAGATCATGCTCTCTCAGCAACTCAAACACTTCCGCCAGGTGCACCTTATGGTCTGCCATGGACCTCAAATACACCAAGATGTCGTCAAGGTAAACAATCACGCACTTGTCGAGCAACGACCGAAACACGTCATTCATGAGATTGCAAAAAGTCGTCGGAGTGTTACACAAGCCGAACGACATCACGAGGAACCTGAAGCTGCCATACTGAGACATGCAAGCTGTCTTCTGCTCGTCACCCGACGTGATACTTACTTGGTAATAACCCAAGCGTAGGTCCAATTTTGTGAACACCTGTGCTCCTCCCAGCGGATCAAAGCAGTCATCGATGCACGGGAGCGGGTAGCTATTTTTCATGGACTGCTTGTTTAAGGCACGATAGTCCACACAGAGCCCCAAGCTACCATCCGCATTTCACATAAACAAGACAGACGCACCATATGGAGACCGCGATGGCCTTATGTAGCCTGCCTCTAGCAACTCTTGCAACTGTTTCTACAGCTCGACCAACTCTGGCCCACTCAAACGATACGACGCCCTTGCCGGTGGAGCTAAACCTGGTGGCAGATCGATACGGTGGTCGATAGCTCTTCACGGTGGCAAGCGAGGTGGAAGTTACTGTGGCATACAGTCCTCGAACATCTTCAGCACTCCTTTCAAGTCGGGCAGAACCAGTACCTCCAGCTCCTCCGCTTCCCAGCACCCGAGCAGCGCTGCGAGGAACATGGGCTCTTTCATTTTTCTCTGGGCTACCTTACACAAACTCATCACTGTTATCTCGTGTGCCTTTGGATGTTTCACGGGAACCTCCATCGTCTGCCTTCTTTGCACTAGTATTATGATGCACGGCCCATTTTTGTCAAATATTAACATGCAACCAAGGCAAGGTAAATAGCCAACCTTTGCACAACAAATGCATTCTTGACCTAGCACAAGGTCAACTTGCCATGCCATTCTCCTAGCTGGAGAGGCACTTGCTTTACCGCACCAAAAGTTCGCAAGGTGGGGCCGTTGGCTGACTTCAGCTTATGACCACCACCCGAGTACTCCAGACCCATCTGCTTGGCAACATTCATGTTCAGGAAGTTATGAGTCACCTTAAAATTGACAAAAGCAAAAAATCGATACCCGTCGATCACCGCGTCCACGTAGAACAGGCGGTTCTTCTCAAACGTGCTTTCTGCCAATAGTTGGGCTGTGGCCAAAGCATTAAGCTCCTACAATATGGACACTTGCTTGTCCACCGGTGAGCTCGACTATGCTTATTGATGCATCACGGTCAGCATTGCACGCTAGGGACATTCCTTCTGTGGGTGTGGACCCTGACAAGTCCAGCACCGCAGCCAAGGCTTACCGCCTTCTGCCTTAGACATTTTGCCATCGCTTCGCTTTCGCTTGAAACCCATGATGGAATTTCCTGACTTGCCCGAGGTCACAGAGGAGGGCATGGGTTTCTACTTCGCCGTCAGAGAACCCTTCGACCAGATTGAGGCTTGGCCGTGTCATTTCCCACCCATCAACGGTTTGGTCTTGGCGTATCTCGTAGCCTGCAAAACTTTTTTTCCAGCACCCTCCGTTATGAAATCGAGGAAAGAGTCTGCTGTGGCAATTGCTGTGGCAATGTCTTTTGGCTTGTGCCACCTCAGCTTGACCTGAGCCCATGGTTGGAGGCTGAACTCGAAGTTAAATAGATGGTCTTTCTCTGCCATGTCTGAGATGTCCATCATCAACTCTTAGAAGGTCTTCACATATTCCCACAGGCTGCCAGTATGGCGAAGCATGCAAATTTTATGCCATGCCAGCCAGTCCGCATTCTCGGGCCTAAACTAGGCATGCAAGGCTTCCTTGAACTCTTGCCAGTTATCTGGCTTCTTTCCTTTGCCCGTCGTAGCATTTGTGACAGTGTTTCGCCACCATGTCTTTGTGACCCCATCGAGGTACCTCATCGTCGTTTGAACCTCCTCGTAATCTGGCATCTTGCCCAGCAGTGACAAGTACTCTTCTACGTCCTAGTAGAAGTTCTCCAGCACTCTGTCATCGCGGGCTCCATCGTAAGACGTGGGTTCCTTCAGCTTCAGGGCTTTCGGTTGATGGGACCCCTTGACGGGAGCAGTAGCATGGCCGGACTCCATGTTCTGGCTCACCAAAGCTGCCACGACCACATGGAGCAAGGTGGCCTCTTGCTTCATCTCCTCCTGAGTCTGTAGGCTCTCCTTGAGATGTAGCTGTAGCTCCACAAACTTGGTGTCATTCATTTCTTGCCACTTGGTCATTTCTTTTCGCCATGCATCGAACCCCAACATAGATTTGTCCATGACACCTTTCCAGTCAATCACCACCAAATCCAATGCTAGGACGCTCGCATGTATCTCGTCACAGTGATGTGCTACACATGCCTCGAGCTCCTCAGCAACGCGGGCCTGTGACACCTTCTTCAACTTCTCATCGCCGTTAGACGGCCCCATCGAAGGATTCGTTGCAGGCACGTCTGCCATGGCAATTGGAAAAGGCACACAACCCTTCACACGTCTTCTACTTTAGACTGCAACACGCTGGAAAAATATGCCAGCTCTGATACCATATTTTGAGTGGTCCAGAGTTGGTCGAGCTATAGAAATAGTTGCAAGAGTTTCTAGAGGCAGGCTACATAAGGCCGTCGTGGTCGCCATATGGCACGCCAGTCTTGTTCGTGTGAAAGGTGGATGACAACCTACGATTCTGTGTGGACTACCATGCCTTAAATAAGCAATCTATGAAAAAGGAAAAGTGTTCCTTTGGGCAGCCCAAATTCAAGTTCCTCGGCCATGTGTTGAGCAAGGGCAAGCTCAGGCCAGACCCGAAGAAGGTGGAGGCAATTCATGACTGGGAAGCGCCAAAGGATGTCAGAGGGGTGAGGCAGTTTATGGGACTGGATAATTTCTACCATTGCTTCGTGAGTAGGTTCTCCAAGTTGGTGGCCCCCTTGATAGACTTGAACAAGCAGGACCGGCCCTTTTTCTGGATGGCTAAGTGTTAAAGAACCTTCGATCTACTGAAGGAGAAGCTGACGTCTAGTCTGGTTCTGGCCTTGCCAGATTTTGGTAAGCCATTCAAAGTGCACGTGGACACCTTGGAATTTGCCATGGGTGGAGTGTTAGTTCAAGTGGGTCATCCTATCACCTTTGAATCATAGAAGCTCGGCGTCGTGCAACGACGATATCTTGTACATGAAAAAGAGATGGCTACCTTGGTTCATTGTTTGCGAACTTGGCGGCATTACTTGCTGGGAGCCCACTTTGTGGTGAAGACCGACAACGTCGCCACCACTTATTTACTAATGCAGGCCAAGTTGACAGGAAAGCAAGCTAGATGGAAAGATTTTCTTATGGAGTTCGATCTTGAGATTGTGCACGCGACTGGAAAATCCAACATGGTAGTGGACGCGCTAAGTCAAAAACAGCAGCTGGCGGCCTTGGAAGAGGTCGTGGATAGCGCGATCGTGATGCATGGGGTGAGCTTGATCCAGCTGGGTGAGGAAGTGTTGGCACACATTCGTGAAGGCATCAAGAGGGATTCGATCATTGAGGCCCTCACGAAGACTACCAAGGTGCAGATCGATATCGACAGGTATAGTAGGTATCAATTTTGAGACGGGCTACTGTGGTACAGGCAGACCCATTTGGTCGTGTCAATATGGGATGGGTAGCACCACAAATTTATTCAAGAATTCCATGATAGCATTTGTGCGGGCCACCCTGGGTGGGCCAGGACGCTTGCCTTGCTGGAGCACGGATTGTTTTGGCCACGGAAGGACAAGGACGTGGACTAGTATGTCCGCACTTGCCTCATTTGCCAGCAAGACAAGCCGACGAACATGAAGCCAGGAGGTTTGTTGCAGCCTATTTCGATTCCTGTCAAGCCGTGGGTGAGTGTCAGTATGGACTTTATGGTCAGTCTACCGAAAGTGAAGGGGTTTAGCTCCATCATGGTCATTGTTGACCGATTTTTGAAGTACACCATTTTTGTGCCATGCCCGTAGCCATGCCTGGTAGAGACGACGACTGAGTTGTTCTTCAGGAACAAAGTTAAATTTTGGGGAGTGCCATTGAGCATAGTCTCAGATCGAGACAGCAGGTTCATGAGCACCTTTTGGAAAATGATGCTCCATTTAATGGGGACGCGACTGCAAATATCAAGTCGTTTTCACCTGCAGATAGACGGAAAGACGGAGCGGATCAACCAAATATTGGAGGTGCTCTTGCAGCATTATGTCAGTGGAAACCAAATGAATTGGCCGGACCTCCTTGACATGGCCCAGTTCTGCTATAACAGTTGGAAGTCTCACACCAGTCGGTACTCACCGTTTGAATTCGCCATGGGCCAACAACCGCTTACTCCCCATGTTGTCTTGGCGGGTTATCTGAAAACTTGTCCACTTGCTGAAGAGTATCTACGGTAGTGGCAGGTGAAGATCGACTTGGCCAGAATGCATCTGCTGAAGGCGACAGAGAAGATGAAGGAGCAAGCGGATGTGCGATGCCGACCGAAGGATTTTGTTGTCGGTGACTTGGTGCTGTTGAGGATGGAACCCAAGGTCTTCAAACCGCAAAAGGGAAAGTCCAAGGCCCTCGTCAAAAAGTTTGATGGCCCTTTTGAGGTGGTCGAGCGCATTGGCGCCATCGCCTACAAACTGAAATTGCCTTCCCACATGAAGGTTCACCCTATTTTCCACATAAGTCAGTTGAGGCGTCTTCATGCCGATGTTGCTGCACCTGAACGCATGCTACTGACCTAACCTCCCACAAACATTTGAGATGCCATAGGGCAAGAGGTTCAAAGGATTTGGGATGTGCACACAGTTGGATGGGGCAATAGGCATTACAAAGAGTACCTCGTGACTTGGAAGGGAGACACGACGGACAGCTGGGAGCGTGAAGAGAGTTTGTTGAAATGGTCTAGCAAGATTGTTGATTACTGGAAGTGGCAGGCTTTCGAGGAATCCTCAATCCCTTAGTGCATTTTTGGGTTGCCTGAATGGGTTGGTGGCAATCAGGCCACGATGACGAGGGCATCACCGAACTCAGGAGGGGAGGATATGGTAGGGGCATCGGTCCGATTTCTCCTACCACAATTGTGGGTGCTCTGTGGGTCTCGGTGCTACAATGGATCGGGTGGTTCGGTAAAGTCCCCAGCCAAGGGAGCAGCCGTTGTGTCGTGGGGGACTTGGTCATTTGAGGCGTTGGGCATTTTGGTGAAGGCGGGTGTCTCAGGCGGTTGGCGATGTGATAGCAATGTGGAACCCTAAGGCAACATGATTGAAGCAAATGTCCCTTGCATGTTAGAAAAGCGATGTGCCATATGCAGATGGGTGGCTACCATGCTATATGGCAGCTTGCTGCCAAGTAGGCTGGCAAGTACCTTGCCAACCTGGCTCCTCGATAACGAAGCGAGCGGTTCTCTTTTGGGAGGATGGCAAAGGAAAAATCCGTACGATGCCTTAATGGCTACAGTGTCCTGATAGATGGCAGACTTGACTGGCAACGGGCGGGAAAGGCAGTTAATGCAGTTTCCATTGGAATGCCAGGGTGACATGGTCGCTTACAATGGTTTATCATCACTGTGTATTATTTATCGGAGGCTTCGTCCTTATGTAATCGCTTTGCATGATAATACAATGGACCCTTTTTGCCATGGCTGTGTTATGCATTGAATGCTTTGCTTTGTGCTGTGTTTGTTTGTTGGGTAAATGAATGGCAAGTTTAGATGTTGTCCCTCACGATTAAACCCCGCGTGTTCTTCCTCCGATAAGACTAAGCCGTGGTGCTTGGCAACATGTTACGCAATTAAAGATGGTTCAAACAAAGAGAACATGTGTAGTCCCTGTGCTGTGAGGGTTTTGTGGTGTGTTTGGGGTGCCGCGGGTGGCTGAGCTGTTCCACGTTGGTTAGCCCCCCGACATCAGGTTCACGAGCACCTTCTGGAAAATGCTATTCTGTTTGATGGGGACGCGACTACAAATGTCGAGTCATTTTCACCCGTAGAAAGATGGACAGACAGAGCGAATGGGTTCTTGTAGCATTATGTCAACGACGACCAAATGAATTGGTCAGACCTCCTTGACATGGCCCAGTTCTGCTACAATAGTTGGAAGACTCGCACCAGTTGGTACTCACAGTTCGAACTCACCACGGGCCAACAACCGCTTACTCCCCATGTTGTCTTGGTGGGTTATCTGAAAACTTGTCCATCTGCCGAAGAGTATCTATGGTAGTGGCAGGCGAAGATCGACTTGGCCAGAATGCATCTATTGAAGGTGACAAAGAAGATGAAGGAGCAAGCGGACATGCGATGCCGACCGGAGGAGTTTGCTGTCGGTGACTTGGTGCTGTTGAGGATGGAACCTGAGGTCTTCAAACCATCGAAGGGAAAGTACAAGGCACTCGTTAGAAAGTTTTATGGCCCTTTTGAGGTGTTCAAGCGCATTGGCACCGCCGCCTACAAACTAAAATTGCCTTCCCACATGAAGGTTCACCCTGTTTTCCATGTGAGTCAATTGAGTCATATTCATATCGATGCTACTGCACCTGAACGCATGCTATCGACCTGACCTCCCATGAACATTCGAGATGCCACAGGGTAAGAGGTTCAAAGGATTTGGGATGTGTGCACGGTTGGATGGGGCAACAGGCGGTACAAAGAGTACCTCGTGACTTGGAATGGAGACACGATGGACAACTGGGAGCATGAGGAGAGTTTGTTGAAATGGTCTAGCAAGATTACTGATTACTGGAAGTGGCAAGATTTTGGGGAGTCCTCAATCCCTTAGTGCATTTTTGGGTTGCCTAACTGGGTTGGTGGCAGTTAGGCCACGCCAACGAGGGCGTCGTTGAACTCAGGAGGGGAGGATATGGTAGGGGCGTCGATCTGATTGCTCCTATCGTGACTATGGGTGCTCTGTGGGTCTTAGTGCCACAATGGGCCGGGTGGTTCGATAAAGTCCCCAACCAAGGGAGCGATCGTTGTGCCATGGGAGACTTGGTTTTTTGAGGCATTGGGAATTTCGGTGAAGGTGGGTGTCTTGGGCAGTTGGCGATGCGACAATAGTGTGGAACCCTGAGGCAGCATGATTGAAGCGAACGTCCCTTACATGTTAGACAAGCGATGTGCTGTATGCGGATGGGCGGCTGCCATGCTATATGGTAGCTTACTGCCAAGTAGGCTAACAAGTACCTTGCCATCCTGGCTCCTCGATAACGAAGCTAGCGGTTCTCTTTTGGATGGATGGCAAAGGCAGAAGCCATACGGTGCCTTAATGGCTACAGTGTCCTGTCGAGGGGCTAGCCAGCACAGAATGGTTTAGCCACCCGCGGCACCCCAAACACGCCATGGAACCCTCGTAGCATGGGGACTACGCCTGTTCTCTTTGTTCAGACCGTCTTCATCTGCACAACATCTATATGCCTTGCATTCTTCATAATAACTAATAAAAATATAAGCTTGACTCTTTGAATGTAACTTCTTTCTTTGTTTATCTTCAACATGAACATAAGCCAAACAACAACTCTCAAGTGACTTACCGAAGGCTTCATTCTATACCATACCCCATGAAGAGTCATATTCTTTATTGCAATTGTGGAACTTCTATTGAGGATGTACACTATTGTTGTATCTATGCCATCCCACAAATGATTTCCTAAATATTTTGCTAGTATGATGCTTATTGCAAAATCCATGATTGTCTTATTCTTCCTTTACACCACTCCATATTACCAAGGTGTATAATTTATTTTCAATTATCTTATTATCCCATGATCATCATGAAATGGATTAAATTTCTTGGAATAATGCTCATAACCATGATAAATCCTTAATATTTTGATTTTATATCTACTTTCATTCTTTACTATGGATTTGAAGCTCTTTAATACTTCAAAAGCATCATCCTTATTTTTATAAAAATACACCCAAGTTTTCTAATATGATCATCAATGAAAGTGATAAAGTAGAAGGATTTATCAATACATGGTATGTGCATTAGACCAAAAATATTTAAATCAATCAATTGTAATGGATATGATTCTCTCCATGTTATTCCTTTTGGAAAAATCTCATGATTTTTTTCCATTGTGCAACCTTCACACACTTTACTTTTTGCTTTTATACAATTCACGTATTGCATATACACAAGGTAGTCCATTGAATACTCCCTTAGCATTCAACATGTACAAGCTTGAAAATTTAGGTGATCATACCTTTGATGCCATAACCAGTTGTTCTCAATGGATGTATTGCATAAATTTCTCGTCCCTTATAACATTTAAAAAAATATATCATTCTTTTTCATAGGTACAACAACCACTACTTTATTACCATTTAATTTTTTATAAATGATACACTTCTTATTCTCAAACTATTATGATACCACGTAAATATTTAATATCTGCAATAATACTTCACTATTAAATTATTATTAATAGCATGCAAACAATTATAATTAATATTCAAATACCATGAACAATATGCAAATATCAAAAACAAAAAAAAATTAATTTCAATAGCAAATCCACAACCACTCGGAGAGGGCAAAGTATCATAGCCACTTTGAGAGGGTGAAGTATTTTATATGCATCGAGGCAACTTAAATTAGAATTATTTGATGATCCAAACTAATAAAATATTTTTTCTATTTATAGATGAAATCAATAATAACCTAACCCTAATTCTCAAGGGCCAACTAACTAAATATATGGCCTAAGATAAAAATAATTAGCCGACATGGCTATATTGGGACCGTTACATGACTCCCCCTTTAGAAAGATTTGTCCTTAAAGCTGGAAAAGACTGGAAAATACTCTCAAGATCCCATGTAGCATCTTCTTGTGGAGGTTCCATAACTTGATGAGAAACTCTTGAATTTGTTGAGATTGTAGAGGATGAACTCTAGACTATAATCATGGTTATGCATAAGGGGTAGTACCAAAAAAATATTTATCAAATCGAGGCGAATCAACGTGAAAACTGTATAAACTGTGGGGCAAAATTTTCAAAATTTTGAAGAAATTTTTTCAAAACATGGCAATTTTTTTTCAACTACAAGTATCAACAAAATTAGCAAAAGACGACTGGCAGAAGGTGATTGGCAGAAGGCGACTGACAAAAAGCGACTGACAGAAGGTGACTTACAGAAGACGACTGATAGAAGGTGACTGACAGAAGGCGACTGGCAGAAGGCAACTGGCAGAAGGTGACTGACACAAGACAACTGGTAGAAGACGACTGACATAAGGCGACTGGCAGAAGGTGACTGACATAAGGCGACTGGCAGAAGGCAACTGGCATAAGGCGACTGACATAAAGCAACTGGTAGAAGGTGACTGACATAAGGTGACTGAAATAAGGCAACTGGTAGAAGGTGACTGGTAGAAGGTGACTAACATAAGGTGACTGACAGAAGGCGACTAGCAGAAGGTTACTAACACAAGGTGACTGGAAGAAGGTGACTGGCAGAAGGTGACTGACATAAGGCGACTGGTAGAAGATTATTGGCAGAAAGTGATTGGTCGAAGGTGACTGTCACAAGGTGACTAGAAAAAAAGTGACTGACAGAAGGTGATTGACACAAAGTGACTAGCAAAAGGTGATTGGTAGAAGGTGACTGACATAAGGTGACTGGCAGAAGGCATTTGACATAAGGTGACTAGTAGAAGGCAACTGACATAAGGTGACTGGCAGAAGGTGACTAAAACAAGGCAACTAATAGAAAGAGATTGGCAGAAGGTGACTGGTAGAAGGCAACTGGCAGAAGGTGACTGGAAGAAGGCAACTGGCACCATGGCGACTAACACATGGTGACTGGCACATGGTGACTGGCAGATGGCAAGTGGCAAAAGGTGAGTGGCACATGGCGACTAATAGATGGCAAGTGGTGCAAGGTGACTGACAGATGGCGAGTGGTGCAAGGCGATTGATAGATGGCAAGTGGCACAAGGCAATTGGAAGATGGCGAGTGGAACAAGGCAACCACCATAACTATAAATAAGATGGTTCCACGTGTTATCCCTTCTGCCATGTGTCGTTCATACGTTAAATCCTACCATGTGGAAAATCTATAAATTCATTTGCAGGATCATTTGCAGCTTTTCCTAGAGCAACTTTAAAACCTTTTTTCAGCATTTTCAGGGCGTTTTCCATAGCTATTTTAGAGCATTTCCAAGCAATTTTAGTGCATTTTGGCAACATTTTTAGAGCATTTTAGCAGCATTTTGGCATCATTTTTATAAGTTTTTGCCAACGTTTTCTTGCTTTTCAGAGATGGCTAGTTATTCCTCCCCTCTTCCATCCAAATTTCATTTCAAATAAACCTTTTGCCCCAATATCAAGAGCATTTTCAACACTCCTGATAGAGATTCCCAGTGGATTTACACTAGTAAACTTGCTGGTGTGTTGCAAATGCCTCAGTTGAACATTAACGTTCAGTTGATGCAACAGATCATTTCTTGTTACAACCATGACGTGTGCACTGTTTTGATCCCTATGGATAACAAAAAAATTATTTTTTCAGTTAAACCCTCCGATGTGCAGCGACTAATAGGGCTGCCATTTTTGGATGGTGTACTGGTGAACAACCAGTACGTCTTAACCGACGATGATAAATCCACCCTAGGAAACCTTTATGCTGTTCATCCTGACAATCTGAAAGTTATAATTTAAAAATTTATTTTTTATTTAACATTAAATATTTTTTTGCTATAGTTTCATTTCTCTAAAATTGTTCTTGTTTTATTTTTTATTTTCTAACAATGTTTCTTTTTTTAGTCAATTCTTCTAAGTCCAAAAGGGGCTTAAACATTTCAAATGTTGGAGGCAAATTTCTATATGCTTGCATTAAATTATTTTAGGGAAAGGCTTATTCTGCAGGGGCGACCTATAGAAATGCCTTTTTGGGCACTTTCTTTATTGCTTTGTTGTATTGATGGTGGTAAATTTGACTGGTGCATGCACATTTCCAATCGCCTGAAGCACGACCTTTTGAGTGCCAAAAAAATTCAAGCATTTGCTTACACAGTGACTACCAGTAATTTTATTCTTTGTTTATTTCATGAAGTTTATTTCAACCTTCATCAGAGCAGTCCTCCCACTGCATTGCACCCCAATTTTTTGTCTATTGGAATGTCTGATGGTGAGATACAGATAAAAATATTTGTTGAAATATATTTATTTTCTTTTTTTAATTTTAACTTTTTATTCTCTAATTTTGTTTTGAAAACAAAAAAGAGCATCTCAGTATTCAAGTAAGAGGGATGCCACATTTAGGATTCTGGAAGTATCTGCTGATTCTGACACGCAATCGTAGTTATCACCAATGACCCCCAACAAACGTGTGAGGTCTGATGATGGTCGGATTCAGCATACACCTGCGACACCTTCTACTGGAGAAACATTTATTGTCGACGTAGAAGAGGTTACCTCCAACCCACAAGGTAACCTTACTCTGCATTGTTCAAAAATATTTTTTTAAATGATTTATTTTTTTGACTTAAAATTATGTTTTTTTAATGTGTTTTATGTATTTTTAGACAAAGGGCAAATGGTTGAAATATTAATGGCTGTAGAGTCTGAGTCAAGGTATGTATATTTTGAATAAATATTTTTTAATGCTATTGTTATTTACAAATGATTTATTTTATGTTCTTATGTGAAATTTAACAGAGGGACCCCATAGATTCAAAAGGCTAAAAAAAAATATGGTTCCACCACCTGACCCTCCATGACCACAACCACAACCATAGCCACAACCACAACCACAGCCACAGCCATAGCCATAGCCACAGCCACAGCCACAACCACAGTAGGTTCAGGTCCACCCAAAGCAAGTTCAGGTCCATACACTTCAGGTTCCACCTACGAGGAACCAATCACGCATGCATGGTAAAACGTTCCTCAAACCACCACCTCACAATGGAAGAATTGCTACAGAGACAAAATGTGTCATCATCTAATATTTCTATTGTATCGATATTAACCTTGGAGAATTTTTCAAATGTTGAGAGTGCATCTCAAATGCCCTCGGGAACTCTTGATTGTGACTTTCTTTATCAGGGTATGAATCCTAAAAATTTCCCTTTAAAAGCAAGTGATATTCTTGAGGATGAAGAGGGCATTGATGGATAAGAAGATGATGTCAATGTAGATGTCGCTAAAGTTTCCCCCTTCGACCCATAACAAGTCACCGCCCATACTGTTACAGAAGATGATATCCTAAACATTTCTAAAAATGTGTTATTAGTCGATGCATATAAAGCTATAGTTCATAATACTCTTCTTTCAGATATTGATAAATTGAAGGAATGGGAATATCGGGCCAAGGTTTTTATTAAAGCTATCAATGGCCGATATACAAATTTTTCAAAAAGAAAAGAGTTATTTCTCAATATGGAGAATGAGCCCCAAAAGCTCGATGCCTTGCTACATAAAGCTGAATCTGGCACTATGGAGGCCGATTCTACATACAGAGATGAAATTCTTGTTGTTGTTATGAATCGTTTGGAAAACCTCAATGCAGAAGCCCAAGCATATTTTAATGAATGGGTACTTGATCAGAACAAAGTAGCAGTTGCAGAAAAAACATGACTTACAGCTGATGTAAGTTCTACATCTAACTAAAAAATATATATTTTTTGTTAAATATGTTTTATTTATAAATATTAACTTTTTTTTTATTTCTGTTTTGTAGTCTAATATCCAGCACCTAAAGCAACAAGTCAGTGCCATGAAATTTTTGATCAAGACTGCCAAAATTAGCATTAATAATGCTATTGAATTGAAGAAGAGGTTACAAAAGATGGTTAGAGAAAATAATTACCTAAAGAAGGTTATCAAAGATAGGGGCCTGGATGTCGAGGCTAAACTGAAAGAAAAGGAGGAGCTGAATGCACCTTTCAAAGAAGATCTAGCGAAGGAAGAGAGTGCCTTGTTATCGGGGATCAACACTACAGCAGAAAGTTTGGTTAGGGCTGGGGCATTAGAAGAAAAGGATATTGAGGTAGATGTGGGTGGACCTTTAGGAAACATTGAAAAACAATAGATCTTTGTTGTGTTGGGTTTCAAGTGAAACAAAAACTCTTTATATCTTTATATTTTTATAAATATTTAAGACTGGTATTTTTTTGAAAATTGAAATCAATGTTAGAGGCAAATTTTGAAAAATTCATATTATCATTTTGAAGTTTTGTTTTTAATTAATGTTATGTTTTAATTTGAAGCAAAATAAATAATGTTTGATATGTTTGATATCCTTTTTGAGAATTGAAATCAATGAATGAGACTATTGTCAAAAATTAATGAATGAGACTATTGTCAAAAAATGTTTTATCTATTGGAAATTTTGTTTTCAATGTTGTTATGTTTATATTATATGTGTTTATGTATTAAGTAATTTGAAGTAGAAGAAATAATGTTTGATATGTTTTGTAAATTGCAAATGAATGATATCATTTTTTAGAATTGAAACAATGAATGAGACTATTTCTGAAAAATATGTTATCTATTTGCAATTTTGTTTTGAATGTTGCTATGTTATGATTATGTGTTGATGCATTAAATAATTTTAAGTGGAAGAAATAATGTTTGATATGTTTTGTAAATTGCAAATGAATGGTATCATTTTTGAGAATTGAAACAATGAATGAGACTATTTTCGAAAAATGTGTTATCTATTGGAAATTTTGTTTTGAATGTTGTTATGTTAGGATTATATGTTTTTATGTATTAAGTAATTTGAACTGAAAGAAATAATGTTTGATATATATTTTAAATTGTAAATGAATGGTATCCTTTTTGAGAATTGAAACAATGAATGACTATTTTCGAAAAATATGTTATCTATTGGAAATTTTAAGTGGAAGAAATAATGTTTGATATGTATTGTAAATAACAAATGATTGGTATCTTCTTTAAATATTGAATTCAATGAAAGAGAGTATGTTTTGATTATTTATGATTATGTAAAAGTTTTTTGTTCATAATTTGAAGTGGAAGAAATAATGTTTGATATGTGTTATCTTTTTAAACCTTTGTTTTGAATGTTGTTATGTTTTGATTGTTTATGTTGATATATTAAGTAATATTGAATTATGTGAATGCAGTAAGATGTTCTTTTATGTTATATGAATTAATTTGAAATGTCAAAAAATACAGCATATGCAATTAATTTCACGAATAAAAAATATTACAAGAAAAATAATGTAACATGTGAAATCAAATCAAATGATAGTATCATTTCATTCAGATATGTGAAATCAAATCAAATAATAACATGTGAACTCAAATTAAATCAAATGAAAACATCCTTTCATTTTGATATGTGATATCAAATCAAATGATAGCTTCCTCTCATTCTGATATGTGAAATCAAATCAAATGATAATATGTGAAATAAAATCAAATGAATGCATCCTTGCATCATAATGCTGGAAGTTGGAACAAAATATTTTCATATTGTACAAAATTTTTTGCACTCATTCCCAATTTTTTTTTCATCACAATCTGACCAGTGTTACCATCATCCTCATCATTAAAAATATTCGTTACACCTCTTCTCTCTGCCAAAGAACTCCAATGTGACAATGTTCTTTCGTAAGGAAACTCCTCCACCTCATAGGCCGAAACATATACTCTTAAGCAATTCTCCAAATTTTTGTCCAACCTATTTCAAACTTTAGATTTTATATATGAAAGTGCATTGAACACCCTTTCATCTTCCACGGATCCCAAAATAATCATTTGACATAATTCATATAAATGAAAATATTCACTCATAGTATGTTTTAAGATAGTACTTGGTTGTAATATTCTACACAAACATGAAACAGAACCTGCTTCATGACGGTTAGAGAGATGTGAAACTTGAGCAGACATTGTTGTTCTAAAACAGTTGGATTGCTTTGTCAAAAGACCTTTGTTCAAAATGCCATTGATTTCAATACCATTGACTACAAAACTTTGACTAAAATGGCCAGCAAGTCTGCCCATGTATTTGAGGAACAAAGAATTTATAATCTGGTATTCATTACAAGGATACCAAAACATTGGATTTACCACACCCATAGCCTCTAACAATTCATCTCTTTGAAAACGGTCTCTGATTTCTTTTGTCAATGATTTTGCTATTTGTTTTAGTTTAAGTTTTGTATCGTCCACAACCACATGAAATCTATTGTAGGTTATGGAAATTTGCTCAACTTCATTTGTAGCTATATCCAATCGCACACCATATACACAGATGATCATTAATATTGAACTTCAAAAAGCTTCAAGGACTATTCACACTTGTTAATGCTCTCCAACTCTCAAACAAGGGATCCATAAAATTTTGACCAGATGCATACATCATATCAATATGCATGCAAATTTGTATTCTCGCCCTGATTAAATCCATAATATAAATCAATCTTTCTTGTGCAATTTTGATCAAAGAATTCATTTTTTCCAACATTGGAAGAATTCCACACAATGTTAGAAGAGTTTCAAAGTCACTCATTCGAAAAAGTAAATCTTTAGCCTTATCAACCACCCCATGATTTGCATACATAAATCCTATCAAGTATTGATATTCTTTGAAAACTCTTAATACCGGTAGATACATCGAAATCCACCTAGTATCCACATCTTTCAACAATTTTTTACCTTCGGTAACTCCTAGTGCAAATTGTTGAAACTCAAAATATTTTTGGACTACGTGAAAAATATTCATGAATTTCATGGACAAGCTCTTCCACTCTGGAAAAATTTGTAAATGTATCCACAATTTTGTATGCAAGATTCATTCTGTGAGCCATGCAATGAATAGGGATCAAATATGGGGCAACCAATATTTATAGTCTAACACAAATACCATTCCTGTGTCCTTGCATTGTAACAACACCATCAGCTCCTACACATATTAACTTAGTGGCTATTTCAATTTTGTTCATTCCTACTTCTTCTTTTAAACTAGTTACAACAACATTGTAAATGTTTTATGCATTACAATTTTCCACCATTTTGCGTATTCCTAGTAAATGAGGTTGCCTTGAATGATTTTCCAATGTGTAAACATGCATGCAAATCCAAGATGTATTGTCAACTGCAGTCACCTCATCAATTGAAAGTGAAATGAATTTTGCCTTTTTACTTTCTCTATGAGGTCATTCTGCTCAACCAATGACAAACAGTTTGCCATTTACCAACCACTTCGATCTGACCAATGAGCATTGGGTAAGTTCTACATATTAGCTAGTCAAAATAGAGATTTATAATATATGAAACTAGACATAGGTCTACCCTTCTTAAGAATAGAAAATACAACAAACTGCAAACTTTTTGAAGCTAAAGTTAACTTATTCATTTTTTAAAATTGGGCTTGAATCGTTGCACCTTTCTCAACCAATTTTTGCTTTTGTTTCATTTCTTTATTATATTCTTCCGCATATCTCATATGTGCACACTCTGATGTATCCTTCCACCTATAAGTTTTTTGTTTTGCTCGATCACCTTCTTTTGTTTTTATATAAACCTTTCCACAATGTTTGTCTACTGTATCTTTCTTAAGTTGCAATATATGCTCCTTTCCATGTTTCCAACTGCAAATTATGCATCTTCTATTATATCATCACTACTATTCTATGGCAGCACTGGCTCAATAAATGGAAATTTTGATATCTAATCAGGCTGAAATGATCTGTTAATTGTCCACCTAGATAACCTTGCATGTTTATTTTTTTATATGAAGATTCTCTAGAAGTAGGGACTGCATAAGAACTATTAGTTTCTTTTCCACTTGATGTGTTAGATTCAAGAATATCTTCATGTTGTTGTTTGATTTTATTGAGATTATCTTCATGTGTGGACTGTTGATTATCATGGATATGTGGAAGTGGAGGAATACCAGGATTAACATTTTTTTCTGTAGAGATAATTCTAGTGTCAATAGTAGATTCATTATCACTATGGCATTTAAAAGCATACTAGTATTTTCTACAAATAAAAGTGAACAAAGCCATCAACTAAAAAACACACTTCTTTATGAATTGAGGACATTATATTTAAATTAACAAAGTAAATAATTAATTGGATAGTAAAGGCATTCATACCTTCAGTTTGTGCAGATGTTGATGGCAGACTGGGTTTTGAAATATTAGGAAAGTATTTGAGGATACTCCTTTTATTGGAAGACTCTCCTCCCTTCTTTCCACTGCCCGTAGTTGACATTTTTACCTGTATGAATAGAAGAATAACATGAACAAAGAACATCGTTTTTAAATATGAAAATAACAGGTATAAAAGAGAACTACTGCTAGAGACAACAAAATCTGTGACTATCCCATGAATATTGTTTGTAGGCAGAATAAACCTCCTTATTGAGTTTCCATTAATAAAATGAAAAATGAAATTTAATGGTAAAATAAGCATACGAATAAATTGAGTCACCTTCTACCAGTCGCCTTCTACCAGTCGCCTTCTGTCGGTCGCCTTCTACTAGTCACCTTCTATCGGTCACATTTTTCCAGTTGCCTTCTTCCAATCGTCTTCTACCAGTCGCCTACTATCAGTCACCTTCTATTAGTCACCTTTTTCCAGTTGCCTTTTGCTAGTCGCCTTCTATTAGTTGCCTTCTATCAGTCACCTTCTATGAGTTGCATTTAGTTAGTCACATTCAGTCAGTCATCTTCTGTCAGTCGCATTCTAGCAGTTGCCTTCTGCCAGTCACCTTTTGTCAGTCACCTTCAGTCAGTCATCTTCTACCAGTCACCTTCTGCTAGTCATATTCTACTAGTCACCTTCTGTTAGTCACCTTCAATCACCTTCTGTCGGTCGCCTTCTTCGATCGCCTTCTGCCAGTCATCTATCAGTCACCTTCTGCTAGTCACCTTCTGTCAATCGCCTTCTGTCTGTCACCTTCTTCCAGTCACCTTCTGCCAGTCGTGGACTCTAGTTTTATCAGTACTCTACTTTGTATCGCTCGCTATCCGAAAAAAATGTTGTAATTGTATGGGAGTTGTTGTCAGGGTTAGCTATATATAATGGGGTACAAGGGGTGATTTGGGTAGGATATTTCTTATTTTAAATAAATTTAGGGTGAAAATTGGGTGGGAAACCTTATGACAACAGGGCGAATTTACCCTAAAAAAATTAGATCCCAAAATTTTTGAGTGAACAGGCCGACCTCTATGGTCCCAAAAATTGCAAAATTGACATTTTAGAAATCTGAAAATTCTTGCTAAATTGCGAAATTCGTCACTAAGAAAAACCCTAACTACAATACTGCTTTAGGTTGAAGAGTGATTCAACCTTGTTCATTGAGTAATGGAAGCTTTGTCTAGGATTGCACCTTTTGACAAATAACCTATTTGATATAGGATACAAAAATTTGGATGGATGTGGGAAGATAGTGGAAGTTCCAACTAGTATGCTACTTCACCAATGTGATGAACCACCTTATATGGACCATAATATCGAGGAGTCAACTTTTGACTAGACTTGATCTTTAAGGATAATTGCTTGTAAGGTTGTAGGTGTAAAAAGATCACATTTCCAATATTGAACTATCATTTATTAATAATTAAGGTTGCTTGGTCAACTATATTGCTTGTCTTGAGAAAAATAATGAAGGTAAGTACCTAAACATTTATTAACAATCTCTGTTTTACCATTATACCAAGGGTGATATGAGGACATACTCAACTTGGTACCACTAAGATGAAATAATTAATTCCAAAATTTTCTAGTGAAGATAGGATCATGGTCACTCATAATGGTTTTGGGGATACCTTATAACTTAAAAACATAATAAAAAGAACCTTGGCCACCTTACTTGTCGAATATAGATGTTGTAATGCACATAAATAAGCATACTTGGAAAGACAATTTACTACCACAAAGAACACTATTTTTACCTCTGATTTGGGAAGGCCCTAATTGAAATTCATGGATATGTACTCCCATTGACGATTAGGGATAGACAAGGGTTGCAACATTCTATGAGATTTAACTATTTTCCCTTTGTTATGTTGACTTAACTCACACTCAACCATAAATGTCTTTACATATGCTTTTAATCCTTTTCATGAAAATGATTTCTTCACTCGCTGGTATATTTTCAAGAATCCTGAGTTTCCCACCAAAGGATATGCATGCAATTCTTAGAGAATCATTGACTTAATAGTTGAATATTGAGGAAAATAAATGTAATTTTTTTTGTGCAGCACTCCATCATAGTAGAAGCAAGAACACAATGATGATTCTATTTTCATATCCTAAATGATCTAAGCAATATCTGAATCAATAAGCCAATCTTCTTGAAGTTGAGAAATCCATTATGGACAAGGACTATAGATGGAACTAATAGTCACATCATTCTCATAATTTTAAGATAAAGCATTAGCCACCACTGACAAAATCATAACCCAAGAGTTTATTCATTAATTTATTTTATTCAGGGTATGAGAGACATTCTAAGAAATGCTTTAGGCTACTATGATCAGTCTTAATGATGAAATGACTACTCAACAAATAATGCCTCTATTTATCTATGGCATATAAAATAGTTAATATTTTCTTATTATAAGTGGATCATACCAGATAATTACCCAAATTTTTCTTACTTTCAAAGGCCAATGAGTGACCATATTGCATTAAAATGACTCCAATACCTATGTTGAAAGCATCACATTCAATTATACAAGGCTTGCTATAATAAGGAGTGGACAAAACTAGAATAGAACACATAGCTTCTTTGAGGGCTTAGAAGGCCTGGGAAGCAACTTTAGTCCAAACAAAAGCATCCTTTTTGGTGAGGGTGGTGAGAGGCACAACAATCTTGCCATAGTTACGGATAAATTTTCTATAATAACTTGAGTCCTAGAAATCCATGGAGTTTTTAAAGGGATTTGGGCAAAGGCCAATCTTGAATAACTTTGATTGTATTAGGATCTACCTTGAATCCTTTGTAAGATACTATATGTCCCAAATATTCTACCTCTTGAACCCTAAAGGCACATTTGGACCTTTTAAAAAAGAGTTTTTCCTTTTGTAACAGGTGAACATTGTCAATATGAACTAGATGATCCTCCCAAAATTTCTTGTGAATTAAAATATTATCAAAGAAAACTAGGATAAACTTATGGAGAAAAGGATGAAAGACATGGTTTGTGAGACTTTAAAATTGGAAGGAGCATTAGTAAGTCTGAAAGGCATGACTAGGAACTCATAATGACCCTCATGTGTATGAAAGTAATCTTAGGGATATCCTCTTATCTAGCTCCAATTTAGTGAAAACTAGAACTCGAGTCTAGTTTAGTGAAGTATCTAGCACCATGCAATTCATCCAATAAATCACCTATAACAAGGATAAGAAAATTATCTTTGATAGTTATCTTATCAGGAGAACAAAATCAAAACATGAGTTATCCTTATGTTGTATCATCACCATTAGAGATGAATTCGAACTAATGGTTGGACACATGATTCTATACTCTAACATTTCTTGGACTAGTTTCTCAATTTTTGACTTTTGGGATTGGGGGTAGCAATAAGGATGCACATTAGGAGGTTGACTTATTGGAATTAGATGAATGGTATGATCATGTGTGCACTTAGGAGGTATACCCATTGTATTACTAAATACCATCTCATAATAATCCATGATACTTTGGAGATCCAACAAAAGAGCTAGAAAAGATGGATCCAAATATTTAACCTCCATGTAATTGACTTTGGCAAGGAACCTAAGACCACCATTCCTCAATATATTTTCCATGCAATGGGAACTAATTATCTCAAAGTGAGGGGTTTAAATTACTTGGAGACAAATGACC